>OY744515.1:209443175-209588175 GCA_963556195.1 Sepiola atlantica | reverse complement strand
TAGTTGTGTCTGGTTGTTGAACCACAATAATGCCATTCCAGTCAACAATTTCTCTCACTGAAAACAGGTTGGCAAAGTTTCTCCAAACAAATGTGACTTCAACATATTTCTTTTTTTTTTTTATCGATTGCGTCTGACCTGGTTTATTATGAGATCTTTAAAACAAATGCAAATTGTCATTTTTCTTCTTCTTTCTCCTGGTGATATAAGAATGTTCTCTGGCATTTTTAAAAACTTTGTTTTCACTGTTTGGAAGAAAAATCTTTTACTTTGTTTGGTCTTCAGTGATAGCACTAACATTAGATGTGTTCTCGATGTATTCAAATGAAGAAAACATCCCACACTAAGAGCTTGTTCTTTTATGGCTACTAAGGACCTCCTGACTTATCTTCCCTTTAGGAGAAATTATTTTATAGGCTAGAGTTATTCCCCTTGGGCTAATACACAACCTCCCTCGCCAAATCTTGTGGTTAGTAGTTTTCATGCGAACATGGTCGAACATTAAGAGCATAATTCTTTCTTTTGCTTGCTGAATGTAGAACAAACAGGAGCTGCCTTTAACACATCCTTTAAAGAAACAAAAAAGGCCATGAGTAAAATCTAATTTTTAATCTTCTTATGAATGTTGTTTCCAAATTTTTGAGATGAGGATTGATAATTTGTATTATTTGTATCATTCGGGCTACTGTTCTCATCTTGGATGTTATTCTCACAACGTTTTGACCGATGTAACCTCTGACCTTCAAGTGAATCTTGTCGAACTCAAGAATCTGTAACTGGTGCTACCAGATTAAGCTGTCTGAAGATTCCGGTTTCCTGCCTTAAAATGCACCCAACATTAATGTTGTGTTTTTTTTCTTTCCTTTTGCACAACCCAATCATATTATGCAAATCTTAAAACAAAAACAACATTTGAACTCTACAAAACAACCAAACCAAGCACCATGAATAAATATTTGAAGATATAAAGAACTTGAAGCATAAAAACTTTTACCAAAATGACCCGATTCGGCATTAAATAATCCGAAAAGGATTGATATACCGTAAAACAAAACAACCAAACCAAATCAAGAATCTGTGGTGTAACGGATATAAGTGGCAAGTAATAATCAATTTTAAGTGACAGCCAGCAACCAACTGAAACGGCCATTATTTTTGGCAGTAGGTCATAAGAGAACCTCTTATCTGAAAATCCATTACTTTTTGGAGGCCGTATATATCTAATCATAAACTTCTGTTTAAAGAGACGTTTTTTCAAAGTGAAATCAAATTCTGGGTGGCCAAATCCAAAATCAGAGATATTTTCAATTTCTTGTATGGCCTCTTTCCTCTCAGTCAAATATCTCTCACCTGCAGCAAGTCTGTTATTCGCATGCACAAAACCCACTCAACATGCCGTCTAGTGCATGTTTAAAGAAATAGTAATGTCTTCTTCGATATGAGGTTCCATGCTGTGATTATGACCCACTTGAGATTTTCCGAAATTAATGTTCATACCAGATGGTGGACCTAATGGTCAGTCATTTTTTTATGTCTATAGATTAACAGCTGATAATCTCAAGTGGTCTGAGTGATATTTATATATATTCTAGTAGAGGGGGTCAGTTTGGTTTCTGTGGTTCTCAGAGACAGATGGTCCATTTGTGTTAGAATCAAAATATAAGTCCAACCTGTCAGGCTCAGAGTTCTGATTGTAAGTCTGTCGTTCGGTGGAGAAGTATCATTGTAAGTTTGCCAAATAAAACAATTGGCACTAACACCAGTGTTGGAATTGAGCACCAAATTTAGACGAAGACAACAAGTGGACGATCACAGTCTGTGCAGTAAAAATTTTATTTATTTTTTAAAAACAAAAATATTGGATAGTATAGACACTTTGGCAGCAGCGGGTTCAGATTATTGTCTGACGTTCATCTTCAGACGATTTCTCAGACTCACTTCAATCTGCTCTAATGGTTATATGAACACAAGCTCACTGTTAACCCCGCCCATCAATGCGGACATAGTCTCAGTACCTCTTCCCCTTGGATTTTGGTCAAGCAAAATTAAATTTAGAGATTTTTCTCTTATCTCCATTTAGTCAAAGCAGAATCAAAATCAACTGCTCCTAATCATTTGGGGGTTCTCTTTGGTCAACCGCCAGGCGTGCCTATCCACTTATCTAGAGAACCTCATATTTTTGCCCATCTTGGCTACAAGTATTTAATTCGTGAAGATGGTCACTCTATTTGGTCAAGTGTCCCAGCATGTCCTGTGACCAATTTCCTTCTCTTCCCATTGTTCTCAACTTTGGCCAGTTTAACAAAATCCCCAATCATTACTTCAATGAGAATGATCTCTTCGAGTCCAAGTGGTCAATCTCCTAAATGGTGGCTGCGTCCACCAGTTGACCAGCCACTTTGTTAATGATATTTAATTTTCCATTTTAAGTGATTTCTTAAGATAAATTAATACTCTGATCTGGGGAACACAGGTGGCCTCTCTTGTCCTCCCGAATCCACTCAAAGACACTTGATGCATAATTTTATTTCACCAACCACTGCGACCGTCTTCAACAACTGCCAAGTTTAAAACCTACAAATCATCATATTCAGTTTATCTTCATTTTACATGATGGCATATGTTGGACAGCTTTTAGAAATTCACTTCCAAACTAACCTATCTCTGGTAAGGTCTTTATTTATCCCTCTTTCTCTCAAATCCATCCTATTGTTTTCTTTGGCCTTTTCCTGCCAACTACCCTGCTATCTCAACTGTTCTACATCTATTAACTCAAGGACAAAAATACAAATAATGAAAGTTTATAATGGTTGAAACATCAACAAACAAAGTCATCTCAGGTCAAACTTTTTTATAAACATCATTATAAATTCAAGATGGCCGTCATCACAATATGTAAATTAGTCAAATTTAGCAATTTATTTTGATACCCCTACTTATATGCTACAAATGTCATATACATTGTTTGGGCATACACTGAAAGGTTAAACTCAGGATTTAAAAAAAAATAGTTGTAAAAAAAAAAAAAAAAAAAAAAAAAAAATTTTCTACAAAAAAACAAAACAAAAACAAAAACAAAGAAATTCAGCGCTCAGGTTTGATTTTATATATTCTTTGACTTCTTTTAAAACATCTGTGTGGTATTTTGCTATTATTTATAACCATTGTTAAAGGCTTAATAATGAAAGAGTTGAAATTAAGAATTTGATGCATTTGAAATGAAAATAAACAACCAGCAAAGATTAAATCAGACTTTATTCGTTCATTGTTTTTAACACAAGAAAAAAAAATCAGAAGAATTTGTCATGAAGCAATTGACAATAACAGAAGAAAATAGAGAGTCTGTACGAAAGCGGATTTGGGGAGCCAGGATTCATTTATACAAAGAGTACAAAATGACCGCGAGCCTCCGAGGTCAAAAATTACAGTGTCTGCTCCGGCCAGCTGTGTGTGTGTATGTATGTGTGTGTGTGTGTATGTGTTGTGTGTATGTGTTGTATGTATGTGCATGCGTTCATGTCTGTCTGTGGTATTGTCATTGGTCCAATGGTGAGCTGGAGGGTCTGCTACACCTGGGGGTGGCTTGCAACATTACCCTGTACAATGCTGGAGAGAGACGAGAGGGAAAGGTTGCTGCTATCACACAATTGCTTTGGCTTCCGGAAGAAAGGCTTCCCAGTGTTTGATCAGCTAGAAATAGAAGAATCATTTGTTATAAATATGGATACAATTTAAAAAAAAAAAATAATAAATAAAGTTTTGCATATTTGAGATTATAAAAACAATTTATCATCTCTCTTTATATAAAGATAAGTTTGTATATATTTTTATATATTTCTATGTATAGGATTTACTAAATTTATTAACTGATAATTATGAATTTCGGAACACAGTTGCTAGGTGTAAGAGGGAGTGATTTTTGTGAAATCTTAATAGGTATTCAACATTAATTAATAAATATACTCTAAATTTCAGTTTCTTAAAAATATTTTAAAGGGGTTTTTAGTGGGCATTATATGGGTACAACCTCCCATTTAAAAAATTCAAATATTTCAGATTTGAATTAAATTTTTTTCATAGGCATTAGACACCAATTAAGCTAAATTCCCTGAATTTCAATTTCTTCTGAAAACCCCTTAAATTTGAGAAATTTTCTCAAATCAAAATCATGTAATGGATTTTGATCAGAATTAAAATAAGGATTCTAAACATTATTTAGATTATTATCTTCATAAGGGGACATAAAATTGGTGGAAACTTCTGTTCGAGGAATAAATTTTGCTGTCCTGGCATGAGTATTCTTCTAGTCTATTATATACAGCAAACTTGGATTTTATGTGCGTATGGGCTAATCTCAGAAACTACATAAGATACACTTGCAAAACTTATATATACCGATTTGGCATAACCCCGGTCAGTTTGGGGTAAAAAGCTTATCACTGTACGTTTATAAGGACTTTGTAAATTAAAAGTTTTGTATTAATAACATTAAAATACAAAGAGGCCATTTTTACAGCATTTCAAAAGTTATGGTAAACCAAACCCAAAATATTTACATTATTTTCTTCATTTTAATTGAATGTCTGAAGAAAAAAATGCCTGTTAGCAAGAGAAAGAACCCAAGTGTATATGTGGAAGGAAGGAGACAGGAAGTCATTCTTTGATGAAACAAGTCTTCTACCTCCCCCTACCCTTATTGCAAATTTTTTGAAGTATGGACAAGACAGAGAGAGAAAAAACAGGAAATGGAAAGAAAGATAAAGCGAGAGAGAGAGAAGAGAAATTAAATAGAGCCAAATAACAAAAAAAAAATAGGGAGAGAAACCTTTAGATTAGCTGGCTTACAAAAAAAAAACAAAAAAAAACGCTGGGGGGGGGGGGTATGATTGTTCAGCTCACCTTTTGCTGAGTTTCCATAAGATGTTCCAAATATGAGATGACAACAGTTTTAAAGTCAGTCACTCGACACTTTTCAAAACGCTTCACTTCCTTACGGATCATGTCGGATATTTTCTCAAAATCTTCTTGGCCTTTCTCCATTTTCTGTTCCCACTGGGGGAAAAAAAAAATAAAAAAAAAAAAAAAATAAAGCAATTGAAGTCAGAATATCTGGCTAATTAATAAAAACAAAAAAAAAATGAATTTTTAAAAGAAAATACTTTTTCTTCTTATTTGACAATTGATCAATGAAACACAAAATTCCCAACATCTTTTTAATATTAATTTTCTTTTTGGTTTTTAATCTTGAATTTTTCAAAATTTTATTAAAAAATCTTTTTGTTTTACTAATGAGTCACCAAAAGTCACTTGAGGATAAGGGTTAACGAGATGGATGGATCATGAGTTGAATGATGAATATTATGAGAGGATTGAAAATGATGAACGGAATGAACAAAATTTGATTACTTATTGGGACAGTTTATGACAAGCATATGGTGACATCGGATTTGAAGATAACATTGTTGTCCGCAAGGAAAAAGTCCCGGGTAACGTGTTTGATGAGAACTCCTTGGAAAGAAACTGTTCATGGAAATTCCATTTAATGTTAGGCACATGGAGGAAAGAAACTGTTTGGCAGTGATAGTAGGAGAATGAGTTTTTGCTGTAAATGTCTTACAATGAAGAACCAGAGATTGAAGTTCAGTCGAACACCTTCCATGGAAATAATGATAGAGTGGAGAAAGACTAACAACGTCTTAGAAGAGAACATCCTCCACTAGATTGTGAAGTTGATTTTGATGATGCAAGAACGAGTGCTACAAGCAGTGCGGCCTATCCTCGGATGTGGCAAGAGCACTCTGTATTAGAACATATCACCCCAAAGCATGAAAAAATTGGCCTATAAATAAATTTTTTGAACAAATTTTGCTTTGAACAACATATTGATACACAAATACAGATTTGTGGACTTTGTGGTGCACGTATTGTACGGTGAGAAACAAAGGGGGAATGTAAGGTTGTGATGTTACGAGTGAGAAGTGTCAGCTCAAACAGTCTTTTCTCAATGAGTCATGTTTTTTTTTATGGAAGTAGCTCCAGACATGAAGCCATTTGATGTAAGGAACTAATCATAATAAAAAGGGAGAGGACAAACTAAGCCTGAAGGAGACATCACCAGCAGCATTCAATTCCCTAGACTCAAAACAGGTTATCCAAAAAGTTAACCCTTTACGAGCCCAATAGGGAAAGCAAGGGTTACAAGGCTGGTTAACAAAGTCTACTCCTAAACTGGTTAAATGGCTGATCAGAAACCAGTGGTTTTATCGTGACACCATCACCAGAATGAATTGTTGAACATTTTTTTTTAAATCCTTGAAGAAGCAGTAGGAGCAACATACCGTTTTCTATCTTGAGACAGAGTTGACGTCTCAAGTGCCTGTAATGCACAAACACCTGTCACAGGGAGAGGGTATGCGATATATTAATGGCAATCTGGTGCCACAGTTCACAAAAGATTTACTCTTACAAGAGTTAAATAAAGAATTGGATCGTCATTTATGGTGCTATGTTGTTAACATCTCAGCTGATGAAAGCATATGTTGACATAAAAGATGGCGACAAACGCATATGGAAGAAGAGAGAGAGGTGATGCAACATATGTACGAACACAAACCCGCAAGCTATTGCACCATGCTAGCATATCGAAAAGCATCAATTGTGCTTAGATTTGCATACAGTGAAAAATCTCATGCATTGTTCATATGCTGATAAACATGAGAATGGTGTTGGTGTTACTGATCTCGCTAAACAGTACGGCATAGCAAAATCTGTATTTTGTAACAAAGGAACAAAAGTGAGCTAATGAAGTGAGTATGTTACTGAAGCAAAGGTCTCAGAAGCAGGAGATAGAGCGAGAGATAGAGCGAGAGAAAGAGCGAGAGAAAGAGCGAGGGAAAGAGCGAGAGAAAGAGCGAGGGAAAGAGCGAGGGAAAGAGCGAGGGAAAGAGCGAGGGAAAGAGCGAGGGAAAGAGCGAGGGAAAGAGCGAGGGAAAGAGCGAGGGAAAGAGCGAGGGAAAGAGCGAGGGAAAGAGAGAGGGAAAGAGCGAGGGAAAGAGAGAGGGAAAGAGAGAGGGAAAGAGAGAGGGAAAGAGAGAGGGAAAGAGCGAGGGAAAGAGCGAGGGAAAGAGCGAGGGAAAGAGAGAGGGAAAGAGCGAGGGAAAGAGCGAGAGAAAGAGAGAGGGAAAGAGCGAGAGAAAGAGAGAGGGAAAGAGCGAGAGAAAGAGAGAGGGAAAGAGCGAGAGAAAGAGAGAGGGAAAGAGCGAGAGAAAGAGCGAGAGATAGAGAGACGGAAAGAGAGAGGGAAAGAGCGAGAGATAGAGAGACGGAAAGAGAGAGGGAAAGAGCGAGGGAGAGGGAAAGAGCGAGGGAGAGAGAAAGAGCGAGGGAGAGAGAGGGAGAGAGAGCGAAAGAGAGCGAGAGAAGCATGGTTTTCTTTTAACCAAAATCCATTATACAGATCCAAGATTTATTCTTCCATTGTCATTGGCCTATTTTTATACGTTAATTTCAGAGATTTTTCGTTTCTACCTCATTCCCAAACATTATTATGTTGTTCCCCATGGTCCAAATGAAATTGATATTCACTTTGACTACGAAGAGAATCGTTTAAATTCAGGATAAAATCTTACAAAAACTTCCATCTCAAAATGTATTTGTAAATGATGATGATCATTTACAAATACAACAAATTTCAGTCAGTCTTTGCAGTAAAAAAAAAAAAAAAAAGGATGGAGAGAAAGAAGGATAGACAAAATTAAAGGGAACAACAAACCTCTGTAATTTCTTGTTGTGCTTGGGGTACTTTGTCTGTCTTGTGGGCCACCTCCAAACGAGCTTTGTTTTCTCGTTTCCTTGCCAGCATCACTTCAGCATCTTTCCAATTTCTGTAACACTTGACTCTTTCATGAAATACTTCCTGATCGACAGAACAAAAACAAAAAAATAAATTATGAATAGATTTTAAAGGGAAAGGTCAATTTTTTTTTTTTTTTAATCATTTAACTTCACTGTAAAACTACAAAACGTAGACATACTTATTTTTTTATATATATAAAAAAAAATATATACACTACAGGAATGTAAAACATGCAGCCTGTGGGCTGCATGCGGCCCTTAACAAGTATACTGTTGGCCCTCATAAAAAGATACTGTAATTTCATCATTTAACAACTAAAATTGCTTTTTTATAATTGAAACTGTACCAACAAACATCGTTCATTGAAAAATGATGTGCTTTTTCTTTATACAGTCGATACCAAATCTTTTTTTATATCATTCATTTGGTTAGAGTTAAGAATTCTTACTAAAGTAAATAAATATTTGCATGATCAAATATTGAAAAGAAAGTTTTCTTTTTATAATGACCAAAAAAAACTGGAAATCACATTTTTAAAAAATTGTTCTTTCCCTGACCTTTACTGATTGTATCATGTTAATGTAATCCTTCAGCAGCTCCGAAATGACATAATAATCCTGGTCGGCCTGGTCCTTGTGCAACAGTTCAACCTTCTCTTCGGTTTCAGCCAGTTGCGACAAAGCTCGCGACAGAGCTGTGTGCTCCTCAGCATTGCCTAACATAGCAGCACTTTTAGCAAATTGACCTGTGGTTAGACTTAACTCTGGAAAAAAAAAACAACAAAAAATTTTTTAAATTCAATAATATGGATGTTTTGGAATTTTAGAGAGGAGGATAGATAATTTGAACTACGATTCTCATCTTAGTTATTATGTTCAATGTTTCGGCCAATATAACCTCTAACTTTCTTTAGGTACATCTTTTTTGAAAATGGGAATCATTATGTCAAGTTCCCAAGTTCGGAAAAAGCACCTGAAGAAGGTCAGATGTTACGTAAGTTAAAAAGGTGTGAATATAATTACCAAAGTGAGATAGTAACCGAATAATTTAACAGAGAAGGGGATGGGGCATACATTTAAATCACATTCGAAAGCCTTTTGAATAAGATCAACAATTTTGATAACAAAGAAATACAAATTAGTGTTTGAAGTTAGCTTATCGAAATGAAAAAGAAAATTAACTTATGGTTATCACCCCCCCCCACCCCCCACCCTCCTCAATATTTACTGAGTATGTGAAAAAAAAAAAAAAAAGAAATGGAAAAAGAAAATGGCCGACTTAAAAAGAAAAAATTAATTCTAATCCAATTGAATAAGTTTTCAAGGTTTAAGATTTCACGTAAAAAATAATTCAATCTGACAGATTATCATTTAAAGTTATGAATTGAAAACAGTTCTAAAAAAGATTATTTACATTTAAGAATCAATAGTAAATACTAAATACAGGCATTGCCTGGGATATATATTTTTCTAAATTTATTTTTTTGTTTTAACTATGCCATTTGTTTTTTGTTGTTTTTTTACCAATTTATCTTTTCTTTTTTTTTTAAATAGGATTTATATAGGATTTTGAAAGTTAACATGAATTTAATTATTAGAGTATCACTAAATTATTAATCGAACCAAACTGTTATAAAACTATAACTAATTTTATTAAGGTAATATTTTAATCTCTATTTATAAACTTATTGGATGTAAATAGGTTCCGAAACTGTTAACCTTTTAATACATGATGATTTGCTAAGACTTAAAACCAGTTTAAATGACTTTATTCGACAGTTTAAATGCTTTCAAATTGTTTTCAGATTTCAAAGAGTCACAATGTAATTCATTCTTTATTTTAACTATTAAAATATTTAAAAGGCTGACTATTTTATGAAGAAATCAAAATGCATTCTGGTTGATTGAATTTCATAATTAAGATAGTTTTTAAATACAACATTTAAAATTTTGTTTTATTTCATGCTATTGCAATGTTGATTTTATTAAATAATTGATTAATAGTAAATAAAAATACTTCAATGTGTAATCATCAAAGTTACATTTATGCGGGGAATCAACAGACACTAAGACACATGAGAAGTGCTTATACAATTTTATTAATATAGAAATTTGATTAAAATAAGAAATTCTAAGCTAATAAAAGAACCCACCTCAAACAAAGTGTTATCAAATCTCAATGTGATCTATCTTTTAAAAATACAAATGTGAATTCTAGTTCTGTAATATATCTAGATTTATTAAGAATCGACATTAACATTTCTTGAATAAAGAATAATAAAATATCAAAGAAAATCGAAGAAAGTGATGAAAAGAATCACCTCGTCTGTGTTGTACAAGAGCTTCAACACTTCTGTGTAGTTTTTGAAGTTGGGTATCGAGAGACTCAATTTGTTGTTGTTTGTCTTCAAACCACTACAAGTGAAAGAAGCATCGACATCAGAATCAAATCATAATATTCAAAATGATTTCGAACCATTTTTTTTTACTGAAAAAATATTCATAAAAACAAAAACAAAACAAAAACAAAATGGCTTCCAAGTAGGGTGGGCCTTTTCCATAGCTAAAGTACAAATGTTTCTCTAAAATAATTAACTGAATCAATTTATTATTTACATCAAAGAAATCACAAAAGGTTTAATTGTAAACATTAGAAGTAAATGAACTGAGAAGATGCAGTCATTTTTATTTATTTTTTCAGCTTAAAAATAGATGTGTGGAAAAAAATGTTTAATTCGCTTAAATCATGAATCTTAGTTTCAGCATAATTTAAAGATGGAGTTGCAGTAAAAAATATTTAACGAACATGCAACTACAATAATCTAATAAAAAAATATATATGAAAAATAAATAAAAAGAATTTTACTACCATCGTAGAAAAGTTACAAATGACTAGCCAGGGCTCAAGATTAACATCACATCCAGAGAATGTCTTATGGGAGAGGGTAGAACATGGAAATTATTTTTTTGGGAACCATAATTTATCGAATTTCAACCTAAACTAAACATAGCCAATGAGTAAATAAAATTCAATGGGAGAAGGAATGGGGCAGAGATTAAAAGTTTTGAAGACTAAAAAAATATAAAATGAAAAAAGTGTTTCACATGTTATCTTTAACACTAAAGAGTTCAATTCTGTTTTCCTTATTCCATTTTGTTTTTCCTTTCGTGTTCTATACATGTATATTGTGCAGTACTTATTTACTTCACTCCTCACAAGAGCAGAGTTAGACACAAGGTTGGTTTTTAATGTGGGGAAATTAAGCTCCCCAAACGAACACTTGCTTGAGACAAAAATTAAAATTGCCTCAGTCTAGAAGAATTTCTCTTTCACTGACCGAGGACAGAACATATACTACACTTTGCTAATGTTTCCAATATTGAGAATGAATAACAGTATATAGAGGATAATATATACTTAAAGGTTGCCACAATCCGATTTTGATGACATTAGTTTTTTTTGCAGGGAGGTTTTGTCATCGTTTCACATACAGCGCATGTTATTCTCCAGTAGTCATCCATCTCATACTGACCAGGCTCAACGTTGCTCCCATTATTGATTATTTAAAACTAATTTGAATAATTTTCCAGTATTAATGATTATTAATAAGTTTGTTTTTATTTTAATAGATATTATAAATACTTGGATAAATACTAAAAGGAAGCAATAAAACAAAACTGTAAGTTGTAATTATCTACTGTTTTAGTTAAAGAGTTCAATTTAATAAATATAATCCCCCCCCCCCCCATCTGTGTGTGGAGAGAGGGCAGCATAAAAAAAAACTTTTTTCCTAAACAACTATCAGTCTCAACTAAGTCAAAATTAAAAGAGACCGAGTGTGTCAGGAGGGGGGGGGGGAGAAGAAGAAGTCATTCTTTGATGAAACAAAAGTCATCTAACTCCCCCTCTCCTCCATGAATCGTTTGCAGTCTTAGCCTTCGTGGAAAAATTAATATTTTCAGTTTTCAGAGAGAACTGTCATAGGAGGGAAACGATGGCAAGACAAGACAGGAAGAGAGAAAAACAGGAAAAGAGAAAGAAAGAAAGTAAGAGAGAAGAAGAAAGAAATAAAAAATCCAACAAATAATGACGATTTTTTTAAAAAACAAACAAAAAACAAATTTCATCCCAAAATCGACCTTAATGGCAGCCAAAAATGTAGGCATGTTGTGGCCACCATTGAAAGTCGATTGTCGAGAAGGCAGACTTTATAGACGAAAAAGTGTGAAATTAAAAGTGTTAAAACTTGGCTGGTTAGGTAGAGAATTTCATTCTAATAAGTTTAATATAAATTGTGTGCTGTCTAAGTTAAGGAGCATTAACTATTCTGTACTTTCAAATTTTTTTTTAAAGATATTTAAAATTGTTTTTTCTGGATCGTGATTTTAAAAAAAGAAAAAAGGTTAGTCTGAAGCCCTGGACAAGTACATTAACTACACTATTTCAATATATATATATATATATATATAAAGCACATTAAAATATAACACAATGAAAAGCAGAAAGCAGCTGTGGATTGGGATTCATTATTTTAACCTTTGCATACTACAACAACAGTGACTGTCCATCCTTAAAAACAAGACGGCTAATAATAAAAAACACAAAATGTTACTTTATATTTAGTAAAAACAGAAAAAAAGCCCATTAAAAAAATTACAAAATATCAGTTCAATTGTTTTTTTAACGCACAACTGGTAAATAAAAAATTTAGTATTGTTTCATTTAGACATCCTGTTGGCATCTCTATCCTCAATAGTTAGAATAAAACATTATGACATAATTATAAAAAAATTTTTTTACATGTCTTTATTTAAAATGCATAAACAGATTAAGTGTTATTCATTATTTAGCAAGAATTAATAACAATGTTACAATGATTAATTAATCAAAAAAGTTGAAGTATATATAGAACTTGTAATTCTCTGGATAACGGAGAGAGAGAGAGAGAGAGAGAAAGAAAGAATCGTTATTAAGTTTTTTTGTTTTTTTAAATACTTTTCAAAAGTTGGAAATTCACGTTGCAGCAAACTTTTCGTAATGAACTCAAATGTTTTTAATGTGTACTAGCAGAGCTACTCAGTGTTGCCTGGGATCCTAGCTAAGAAAATAGAAAAGTTAAAAACTTCTTTCTCAGTCTCTTCCTTTTGACTATCCACCCCTCTTTCCCCTCTCATTAATATGATAGCTGTATGATAGCCTCCCCTCCAAATTCCATCCATGGAATTGAAAAAAAAAAAAAAAAAAAAAAAGCAATCCTTTCTGCAATCCAATCATATTTGGTATAAATAAACTTAAGTTAATGCCCTACTAAGTTCACCAAATTTCAATCGTGAATGCCCAACAGTTTTTGTTTTATTGACATTCAATAATATGCAGGGATACTTTGGTAATCGTCTTATCAGTAGGAGGTGTGATATTTAATGGGTTTCTCACTCACTGAACGGTAATGAAACGAGGACTGTTAGACATTAATGACTGAAACGTGGTGGACAATTCAGACATAGACTGAAGTTTATTTATAACAAACATGGTTGGATCACACAGAGGATTTTGAATTTTATTAATGATTCCATGGATGGGTGTCATTTTTTTTCTTTTCGGGGGGAGGGGGGTAAAAAAAAGAAAAGGTCATCGCTAGTTGACTGGCTATTTGACCTAATTTCAATTTTCTTTTTGAAACATTTACCAGTAAAACTCAAGTGAACTTCTTTTTTTTTATCATCATCAGAACCAGTTTAGGGTCATGCTGAATTGGAATATGTAAGTTTCATGTAGTTTCAGAGTTTTAGCTGAACACAGACAGAAATATTACTTTCGTTTATATAATAGATGAATTTTACCAACAATCTTATATGTAAAGCCAGCCTGATTCTCGTGATTAATAAATGTTTTCATACCAAGTACATACTTAATTCTGCTTTGCCAGTTATTTATGGTAAATATCGGTATGTTCATATAAGAAATTGTATTCGTAATCAATTTTTTTTTTATTTAATCCTATAAACATTTTTCTTTTGATTAATGATATTATAGAGGAGGTAGGAGGAGCTAACCCTTCCATTGTCAAAGTCCTTCTGCTGCCACTCATATTCAATAAAATATACTAAGATGGGATATTAAAAAAATTCTAATTGACTCTTTCAACTCAATACACATTTTGCCCTCTGTCTCCATCACCACTACCTTATGCAAAATGAAACTAAATTGTTTTGGTCAACAAATTGAAAAATAAATTAAGAGCTAATGTCGTATGGTGTGAGATGACAATAGAAACACCCAGACCGGTAGGTAGAGGGTAGAGAGAGAAAAAAAGAGAGAGAGAAAAAGAAAAGAGAGACAGAGAGAGAGAAAAAGAAAAGAGAGACAGAGAGAAAAAGAGACAGAGAAAGAGAGAAAAAGAAAGAGAGAGAAAAAGAAAGAGAAAAAGAGAGAAAAAGAAAGAGAGAAAAAGAAAGAGAGAGAAAGAAAGAGAGAGAAAAAGAGAAAAAGAAAGAGAGAGAGAGAAAAAGAGACAGAGAGAGAGAAAAGAGAGAGAAAGAAAGAGAGAGAGAGAGAGAGAGAGAGAAAGACAGAAAGAGAGAGAGAGAAAGACAGAAAGAGAGAGAGAGAAAGACAGAAAGAGAGAGAGAGAAAGACAGAAAGAGAGAGAGAGAGAGACAGAAAGAGAGAGAGAGAGAGAGAGACAGAGAGAGAAAGACAGAGAGAGAGAGAGAGAGAGAGAGAAAGACAGACAGACAGACAGACAGACAGAGAGAGAGCGAGAAAGACAGAGAGAGTGAGAAAGACAGAGAGAGCGAGAAAGACAGAGAGAGCGAGAAAGACAGAGAGAGCGAGAAAGACAGAGAGAGCGAGAAAGACAGAGAGAGCGAGAAAGACAGAGAGAGCGAGAAAGACAGAGAGAGCGAGAAAGACAGAGAGAGCGAGAAAGACAGAGAGAGAGAGAAAGACAGAGAGAGAGAGAAAGACAGAGAGAGAGAGAAAGACAGAGAGAGAGAGAAAGACAGAGAGAGAGAGAAAGACAGAGAGAAAGAGAGAGAGAGAGAGAAAGAAAGAGAGAGAAAGACAGAGAGAAAGAGAGAGAGAGAGAGAGAAAGAAAGAGAGAAAATGAGACATAGAAAGACAGAGAGAGACAGAGAGAGAGAGAGAGAGAGACAGAGACAGAGACAGAGACAGAGACAGAGAGAGAGAGAGAAAAATTGGCCAATTGAGATTCCTAATGAATTTAAAGGCCAAATACTTAATCATAAAAAAAATATAGAAATCAGGGAAATGCACTAAAATAAAGGAGTAAACCAAACTATTTATATGTTGCTGACTCTATAGGCCACCATAGTTACATAAACCACAGCTCTAATTCTCAGATTTAAGAATTCCTTAAATTTAATATTCTTGTTCTGGAAGTAAGGAAATCAGAAACACAGGAATTAAAAAAAAATGTGTCATTATTGGAATTGAGTAATTTTTTTAAAAACCTAACCAATTACGCTACAGTGACCCCCCCCCCCCCCACACACACACACGCAATACTTCCCATAGAATTGTTAATAAAATTAACAATCCAACTATACTTGGTATATATAAAAAAAAAATTTATGCCCGACTTGTCCATCAAGTTCCAGTCATGAAATCCAACAGCTTTTATTTTATCGCCATTCAATAAGTATACCTGGATACACCATGCAGAATTATCAATAACTCTGCTTTTGACGGTGACGGCCATCGAGAATTGTCTATCAAAACAATCGCACACTATCTTTGAGATAACCTCGGTGATAAAAATCAGGGTGAGGGATGGGGGTGTAAGGTTTAGTGAGTGAAGTCCATTCAAGATAACACTTCATACTGATGAGACTACCACTAAAGTGTCCCCGCATATCATTGAATGGTGATAAAACAAAGACTGTTGGACATTCATGACTGAAAATGGTGGACAAGTTATGAGACTAAAGTTTATTTGTACCAAATATGATTTGATAGCAGAAAGGATTGTGAATTTTATTAATGATTACATGTGTGGCATTTTTAGTTTGGGGGGGGGGGGGGCACAATATACAAAATCATTTCATTTTAAATTTTATTATATTCGAATTAGCAAATGATTCATTTATTAGAAGATTTAAGAATAAGTATGTTAAAAACAAAGCAAAGTGTTTGATCATTTGATTACTGAAATCATTAAGAAATCATTTTAAAAAAGCCAGTATTTACTTTATTAGCACGTTTCGGACCATTTACCTTATCGAAGTGACCATTATGTTTACACCGTTTCGACTGTTGTACTCGCCAGTCTTCTTCAGGTTCCCTTTGTTGTAATTGGTAACTACGTGGGAAGTTTTAAATGAACCCTTTAATTTACTGAGAGTGCTCTCATTCGGAAGAAGGCTGGAGTGTACAATGGCTAAAACGTTGCGAAAATGGTGACAAACAAGAATAGGAAAACGGTGTGAACCATGCAAATAGCAGTAAGTAATCTCAGAAATATCATCTAGCCAAAATATGGAATGGACAAAGTTAGAATATAAAGGGCCAAAAACGTCAAAGTAATTCATGAAAAATTAGATATTTTTTGTCATTTTGAGATAAATATGATTTGGGTTTGAAAGGAATTTACTGAAAAAAAAATTGTAATAAAAAAGAAAAAAAAATTGTAATAAAAAAGAAAAAAAAATTGTAATAAAAAAGAAAAAAAAATTGTAATAAAAAAGAAAAAAAAATTGTAATAAAAAAGAAAAAAAAATTGTAATAAAAAGAAAAAAAAATTGTAAAAAAAAAGAAAAAAAAATTGTAATAAAAAAGAAAAAAAATTGTAATAAAAAAGACTTATCAAAACCAATACGTAGAAAAAAAACCCAATTTGTTAAAAAAATAAAATAAAAACAAACCAAATTAATGGGAGAAGGAAGACTAACTTTTCATGGGATAAACAACTAAACTGAGACAACAATGGAATTGGTGGCAAACTGGCTAACATGCAGGGAACAGTTAAAAGACAACACAGAAAAATTCAAACAAGTTTTGTTTTACGGATTCACAATTTTAGGAAAGAAAGAAAAAATGAAACAAAGTATAGATAAAGAATTTGGGTAAACAGTATTTAATTAATTTGGAATTAGTATAAACCACTTCAAAATTTGTTTTTATTTTTGTTGAAATGTCAACAATTGACAGACTTTTGAAATATTTGTCTACCCCTGTATGATTAAAAAAGCGTTTACTTAAATATGAAATCATGTTTTATGAGATTATGTTTGGACATTAGAAATGATCAATGGAAACAAAGATTCACAGAAGAGTAAGAGTTGGGATATCATTAAAACAAAAACCCAAGAAAATAAGTTCTTTTCGAATTGAATAGGAAAAAGATGGAACAAATTCTGAAAAGACAGAACTTTTTATTTTAAATAAAGAATAAATTTTAATTTTTTGTTTTGTTTTGTTGTGCTTTTGTGTGTTATCTTTTTTTTCTTTTTCTCCTGAATAAGATTTTGTAAAAATCAAAAAATTTACTTCATTTTTATAAAAAAATAGTTTCATTCTCGTAAAGGTTGATTCTATGATCTTTATTTTTATCTGTAACAAGACCCCCCCCCCCAAAAAAAAAATTACAATAAACCCATAATTTGTGAATAATGCTGACAATATCAGATAAACCCTATCAGAAAAAAAAATGTAAAAGCTGATTAAAGACAAAAATGAATAATAATTTCTGTATTATTATCTATTTTGAAGAATACGACAAAGTGTATTTTAGGGGCAAAAAACGAAGCACAGACATTAAATTATGTAAGGGTTCCAAAAAAGGTAATTCACTAGTTTAAGGGTTGGGATTATTTATAGTGGAATGGATGTCAGCATTACTCCCAAGCAACTTATTTTTTTACTTAAAATCATGAAAAGAAAAATAATATTAAAGCGATAATAAGCGAGTTTAACCTTGCATGCGAATTGGTAAATAAAATGTAGCCATTATGGAAAAAAATAAGATATGGCCAACAATAATATTCAAGAAGACACAAAGAGAGAAAACTAAATTCATAATACGACCAAGGGAGATAACTCCACCATCCCAATTACCGCTATCAAAAAAAAAAAAAAAGACAAAAAATTAAGGGGGGGGGGGTACCTTTCTTGTTGCCATATTATAAATTTAGAGTTATCTCCCTTGCAGTTTTGTCAAATGTTATTGCAGGTCATATCGTATTTTTTCCACAATTTTATTCAATAACCTGCTATAAGCAACTAATTTAATCGTAGGTTTTTTTTATACTATTAGATCAGAGAAATTACCCTGAATCGACATTTAATTGTATTTTAAAAAAATGTTTTGGAATATTTGAGATTATGATTGATAATTTGAATTATTTGGACTACTGTTCTCATCTTGGATGTTATTCTCACGTTTCGGCCGATGTAACCTCCGACCATCTTCAGGTGCATCTTATCGAACTCAGGAATCTATACAGAATTTGGATGTTCCATACAGATTTCCGAGTTCGACAAGATGTATCTGAAGATGGTCGGAGGTTACATCGGCCGAAACATTGTGAGAACCACATCCAAGATGAGAACACTAGTAAAAAAAAAAAAAAAAAAAAAAAAAAATTCAATTTTTTTTTATGTACCGCTTATCAAAGCCATTCGAGGATAAGGGTTAATGAGTTTGTCAGATGGACAGTGAGACAACATCATGAGGATTTGTAACGACCATGGTTGAGACTGGGCAAAATTTAGTTATATAAGAGGACAGCTCAACAAGAATTTCTTTAACATTGGACTTGAAAATGACCATGTTGTAGTCAGCTGGGAAGCAGCCTTAAAGTATTGTATTCTAAAAACGGGTAGTTCTTGGAAAGAAACTTTGCTCATGGAAGTTCTGTTTAGTTTTAGGTACACAGTGGGGAAGAAAGGAAAATTATTTACAGTGGTTGTAGCTAGATGAGTTCCTGTAAATATTTTACAGAGATTGGAGCTCAGTCGAGCATCTACCATGGAAATAACAATAGAGTAGAGAAAGACTAGTAACCTCTATTCTGTGAGAAAGAAGCTTTAGGGAAGAGAGAAGAATATCCCTCACAAAATTTCTAAGTCAGCTTTGTACTCTGTCAAGGGAGGAAAGGGTGCTTTGAGCAGCATCTCCCTAGATATGGCAAAAGTACTCTATCGTAGGACGTATTTGACTCTTATACAAGTAAAGGATTGCATCAGTGGAACAGTACAACGATCCAACCATTTTCCCAGTGACTGTAGCAACAGAGTTGATATAAGTCATCCATTTCAGGTCTGGAGCAGAGGTCGGTCCTTGAAGCTTATCAAAGCAGGGGGCTTCTTCATTTAAAGTGGGACAAAGTTAGGATCCGAGCATTAGTTAATAGGATTTAAAAATTAAGCAGGAATTTAACAGCAATCAAATATTCACAGAATCTTTTTTATTGTTTCTTAAGGATGCACCAATTTCTGGATTTTGAATCTGGGCGACTGACAGTAATTGAGTGGTGTCCAAGGTGAGACCATCAATGAGGAAGACATTTGGAGAGGAGGGGGGGGGGGGGAGAATTTACATACAGTTATCCAAAGGGGTTGAGAGAACCCCCCCCCCCTCGTTATCTATAGAAAGTTTGTTTTGGAAAGAAAAAAAAGGGCATGTGGTTATTAAAAGCAAAATAACTGGAGACAATTATGTCCCATAATATCTCCTTTCTAAGCAAGAATTGGTATTCTGGCTGGACAAAAAAAATGAGGGGGGGGGGCATATGATTTTCTGATAAAATAATTTTGTGGTGATTTTCCTTTTATCCAAATAGATGTTTAGTTTTTGCTGCGGTAGGCAAAGAAAGAAATGAGGAAATGGTTACTCAGGAGTGTGAAGGAAGGTTGTTGGAGAGTTAAAAAAAAAAATTTTTTATTTAAGTCAATTGAGTATTGATAACAAAAGAGTGCATTTGTCAATTTGCTTAGCGTCAGATCAGAATTGTATGTCTCCTATCTACAGGAATTTTCCATTTAGTAGAATCCTAATTGTTTTTCAAAAAGTACCTACTCATATGGTAGAGGTAGAGAGGCAGGAAGAGGTAGAGGAAGAGAGAGAGAGGTAGAGAGAGAGAGAGAGAGAGGTAGAGAGAGAGAGAGAGGTAGAGAGAGGTAGAGAGGTAGAGAGAGAGAGAGGTAGAGAGAGAGAGAGAGGTAGAGAGAGGTAGAGAGAGAGAGAGAGAGAGAGAGAGAGAGAGAGGTAGAGAGAGAGAGGTAGAGAGAGGTAGAGAGAGAGAGGTAGAGAGAGAGAGAGAGAGAGGTAGAGAGAGAGAGGTACAGAGAGAGAGAGGTAGAGAGAGAGAGAGGTAGAGAGAGAGGTAGAGAGATAGGTAGAGAGAGAGAGGTAGAGAAGTAGAGAGAGAGAGAGAGACGTCTGTTTGTAGCAGTTTCCAGCATTCTTTAAGACAATAGAAACTAATCTCGACTCACCACACGATTATACGGACATTTTCTTACAGTATTTTTCTCTACCCTAATAAAACTGTTACATTATCAACAGTGTTTATTACATCGAGTTTCTGCTTCCATCTCGCACAGAATAGCGATCTACACCTAAGAAAGAGGAGACAATAGTTACCATGCTCTGAACAACTACGGTTATATAGCAGGACGCACAATCGGACGATTGTCAACACCAACTCAACACTTATATTCAGATGCTACCCACATCAACTGAGGGTGGCCTATTCTATTCACTCTATGAAATGTTGGATGACACAAACTCGCTGTGCATGTTGGTTATACTCATCATCATATTCGGTCTAACATCCGTTTTACATGCTTCCATTTGTTTGACAGCTTCCAAACTAACCTATCTCCATGTTTTTATTTATCTCTCTCAAGTCTATCCTTACCACTGCCAACTGACCCTGCTACCTTAACTGTTCTACATATACTAACCCCCAAACTCATCCATTCTTTCAATGTGACTATACCAATAAAGTCTCTTGTTCTGCACACATCTCCCATCGAGATTTAATCTTCTGAAGTCATCAGATCTAAGCCTGTCTATAAGACTCACATTAAACATTCATTATATAATTCTCACATAAAATAAATGATTTTAAGTAAAAATAAGTTTTTCTAGGAGTAATGCCAAAAACCATTCCACTGTAAATACTAAGCTTATAAAAGAGTAAATTAAATCGCAAAATTCATAGTAGCACTGAAGGTTTTTAATAAGATTCTTTTTAACATCGTTAATGAAATACCAACATTTTAAAAGTCAATGATAAACTATAAATGATTAATGTTTAAAATTTATTTTCTTCAGAATCAGTTAATTCGACATGAGATTTCAATAAAGATGAAATTTGCGAAGAGACTAATCAAAAAGAAAAAAAAAAGTTATACCATTTAAAGAATTTATTTTCCTTTTCACCTTAAAAAGATTTAAAATTAAAAAAAAAAATACACTATTTAAAGAATTCATTAAAACAAAAAATATGTTAAAGAAAAAAAGTGTAAAAATATTCACCTGAATTATATTTTTGCTGAAAGCTGATATGAGAACAGTCATGGCTGCCCCCAAGAGAAGCTCAAAGATAAATGTGAACATTTATCCAAAGCTAATTAAAGCTAAAAGCTTGTATATAGATAGAGATAAAATAAAGGTAACTTTGCTTTCAATCAATTTTAGCTAATGATAAATGAATGAGGTGTTAAAAGAACCTAAGCAAACCAGTTGATAAAAGCCAAGACAACAAAACGCAGACATTCGTCTCCCGTTTATCATAAAAAGCAACAAAAAGAAAAGTTTCCTACTTTATTGGGAAACAAGAATGAGTTTTTTTTTTTTTTTTTTTTTTTCGATAAAAGCCGAGTTGTTTCAATACTAAAACAGCAGAAGAAAAGCAAATGCCCCCCCCCCTCCTAAATTGAACAGGACGGACAGGATAAGTTTTGAGGTATCTCCCCAATATCATCAATGCAGCAACAGAATAGCCCCCTTTCTTAATAACGTTTAAACTTCTAGAATACATTGAGTACAAATCAGTCCCTCGGTGGCTTTGTTGCTGTCAGGCTTAGGTATGGTTCTGTTCAGTCCTAGGAGGTCCACTCTCCCAGGCTTTACCTTCTCTCTGAGAAGGGATTAGATTATTGCTAATCGCCTGAGGCACCCCTACCAGAAAATGTCGACGAGACTGCTCAGGCATTTTTTGTAGGTCGAAGTGCGCTTATCCTAGTGCGCTGGCTTCTCAAGATCACATCTGACTTTGTGGCAATCCTACTAGCAAAGAGGTAAATAATATACATCACTTACAAAACATCAATCAGGATCAAAAACATCAAAGCCTTGTTTTTATTTTTTCGAAAAATGACAGCAAAAAGTTTATAAGCAAGCATTTCTTTTTCTAAATAGAGGTTGCACAACCTCCACCCACCCCCAATGCCACTCATGTAATCATTAATAACATTCACAATACTTTTGCAATACAACCATATTTAGTACAAATAAAATGCCTGACTTGTCCACCAAGTTTCACTCATGAGTGTCCAACAGTCTTTGTTTAATAGTTGTTTAATGATATGCTCCAAATCTGTACCTTTGCATTGCAATCATGCCTGGATACAACTGATTTGGTCTGTGATGGCACTCTTCAGTTTAGGTATAGTCTGGGAATTTTTTTGATAGACATTATCTTCGTGATAAAACTACAGATAAAAATCTGTGGAGGTGGGGGGGGTTTAAGATCCGGTGAGTGTGAAGCCCATTCAGGATCACACGACATACTGATGAGATGAGCACTAACATATCCCCACATATCGAATGGCGATAAAACAAAGACTGTTAGACATTCATGACTGAAACTTGGTGGATAAGTCAGGCTTGGACTAATGTTTATTTGTACTAAATATGGTTGGATTGCAGAAAGTATTGTGAATTTTATAACGATTTCATAGGTAACATGTCACCCAGTATTTCAAATTTAAGTTATTTTTCTATTAAAAAGAAAAATGGCAAAACTACATTAAATTTTTTAGTTTTTAAATATACTGTAGACAAATACACCAAGTTTGATATTTTTATATGAAGACAACATCCAAGTCAAGTGATGTTGAGCCTCGTCACTACTTAAATGGCTGCTTATTTTGGAATACCAGATACAGTGTGTAAAAATACGGTCCTAGTGTCCTTGCAAGACAAGAACCTGCTACCAATCTGTGACTACAACCAATGAACAGTCTTGGACCGTTTGTGATCTGCCCCGACCAAACACTGGCTGTCAATGACAGATTGATTTCAAATTATGTTTTGGACTGCTTTCCTAATTTGAACCATCATGTTTTGAATGTTCTATTATCTTGTACTACAATGGCCGAAATATTGCAAACCTAATGATTGAGATGTGGACAACGAAGGTGTCATGGTGAAGTGGACTGACAACCTGGGTGTGCCAAGTTCAAATCCAGTTGGTTCCATAGTACCACTGTCACTATGGAGGTTGGCAACCTTCATTATCCCTTCTGTAAGTACAAGATTCTAGAAAGAATTTGGAAAACCAATGACATCAACAGAATAGAATCGGTCAAAAAAGTCGTACGATGCTGATTCATACAAATTTACGGCTTAAAAATATGAAACATTTAAGTAAGAATGATAGCTCATCTCAGAATTATTGTCAAATACTCCCCTCTGTCCAATCGAGAAAATAGTCAATCGTCCAAATATCAATTAAAAAAAACAAAAAAACTTTCCATTTATTTTCACTGAATTGGCAGTGGAGACTTCTGAAGTTATAAACCCCTGGTTTAATTGCATTCCTTTGGATGATTGTCAAGATTGCGTCTCAAAATTGAGTGGTTCTTACATCATGTCTCACTGGCGGGGTGTTGTGGGGTAAGGCATTTTTCATCATTTGGTCTGATAGGGAATAGCCTCTTTCCCTAAACATTCTGTCTTTAAGAAACTATTCTGTACTTTGTCATTAACCAAATAACTGATCGCTTAAACTGCTGCTGCTTGTTTTTTTAAGTTAGGACTGACTTTAGAAATGAGTTATATTTTTTTTTGTTTATGGAAGATTTTTGTTTTCATTAATCAGTGTTATTGAACTTTCTTGCCATGAGCAATTTCCTTTTGGTTATTCTGTTTTGTATTGTTTCCTCTTACCGATGTTAAGTCAATTTGGTATCTGATGTAGACTTTTTCTGTAGCAAAAAAAAAAAATCATAAAGATGAGAACACTTTCGATTAAATTTGCAGTCATATAACTTCATTTCACCCTCAAAAAATTGTTTTCAAAACATTCTCCAAAAAATTATGTTTTCAAAACATTCTCCAAAAAATTATGTTTTCAAAACATTCTCCAAAAAATTGTTTTCAAAACATTCTCCAAAAAATTATGTTTTCAAAACATTCTCCAAAAAATTATGTTTTCAAAACATTCTCCAAAAAATTATGTTTTCAAAACATTCTCCAAAAAATTATGTTTTCAAAACATTCTCCAAAAAATTATGTTTTCAAAACATTCTCCAAAAAATTATGTTTTCAAAACATTCCAAAAAATCATGTTTTTAAAACATTCCAAAAAATCATGTTTTTAAAATATTCCATTCAAAACATTCGTTATGGTCTTCTAACTTAATCCTAAACCTAATTGGCAACCACTAGGATTTAGGGTTAGTGTTACAAAAATTTGTTAATGCCCTAAAACACTAGAATGGACCGGATATGGGGGATTATTTTGCGTTAAATTTTATACAGAACTGATCCTTCACTCTAAATTCTAAACTAATTGTTTCGTTTTTTTTCTTCAGGGTGTTAATCTAGAAATGTAGCCCCACTTCTCCCCCCAATATCTTTCTTGTTACAACCTTATTTTTTTTTTTTAAGGTAAAGAAATAATGTAACACTATAGTAACAGGCAATACAAAAACCCAAATTAAATGAAACAAAATTGCTCCAGTCAAGAAAGTTCAAAAGTATCCATCAATTGGATATTAACTATTTTATGAGCTTCTACATCTACCTACAGAATTTTCGACTCGGTAGAATCCAAATTTTTTTTATTAGTGATTTCCGTAAAACAAAAACAAAATAAAATGTTAAAAACAACAACATTAAGGGTAAAAAAAAAACAAGAATAAAAATGCTTATAGAATTTGACAAGCATGAAAGAGAAGGGGCGAAAGGGCAGGGCTAGGATGAGATGATCAAGGTTGCCTTTACCTCCACGTCAGTATCCCAGTCGTCAGGTGAAAAGCGAGGAACAACGGTGCAAAAGTAAGCGTTGAGATAAGCAGTCGTCCACTGCCGGCCAGAATAATAAGTCGGTCAGTTGTAATTTTAATAGTTTTTTTTTTTAATTTTATTTATTTTAATCATCAAATTAAGAACATTGCAAACAACAGCAACATCAAACATGGGACAAAAAAAAAAAAGAAAAGTAAAATGCGGAACATTATTCCGCATGAGCATCAACCAATTTATTGGATGATATCGCAGAGATTTTATTTATGTAGCTCTGTCAGTCGTCATCGCCAGCATCCAACATATACAGGAAAAAAGACAAAACAGATACAACGGATAGGAAAGTATTGCCATGACAATAAAGACGGACACGGAGAGAAGAGGCAGGAATACAAAGTTAGGAGAGGAAATGTCTCTGAGCAATAAATAAAATGACAAACTACCTTTCAACTAAAGAAACTAATAGCAATATTAGATTAGCTTATGTAAAATTTAGAATTGTTTAGCAAAAGACCAAAACGACACAAAAAAAAAAAAAAAAGATAAAGATAAAGAAAAAATAAACCAGAGGAAAATAAATTGAGAATGTTTTACAAAATATGTACTATCAAGTAAAAGCTGGTATTTTTGTTATATATAGATGTTTAAATTGTGGAATTTCATTAAAAACTATTTTCCAATAATAGAAGCAGAAGCATGGAGAGAAATCTTTTTTGAAAAAAAAAAAAAAAAAAAAAAAAAAAAATTTGCAAGGTAAAAAAATTTGAAACAAAAAATGTTGAAATGAAAAAAAAAAAATGGAGATGTATATAGAATTTATCAAGAACAAGAAGGAGAAAGAGGGGGGGGAAGAAAAGGATGGGGAGAGAAAGAGAGAGAGCAAGGGTAGAGAGAGAGAGAGAGCGAAGGATACAGTTGTTTCCTTTTTCTTGAATGCTAGATTATAGTCCTCAAATTACAAGTTATCTTTGTTTTCTAAAAATGTAACAATTAAAATAAAAGAAAATTCTGTAAAGTTCAAAGGGAAGTAAGTCAAATAAAATTGAAGCTTTTGAAAAACAAGATATGTGATATAATATGAATCCTACGAATACTTTTTTGTCACTAACTTCAGAAAAACAATGAAGCAGGAAGGGAGGAGGGTGCAGACAAACACACACAACAGATGAAAAGTGAAGACCATTGGATTTCTTTTTCTTTTTTTTTTGGTGCATGTGACAGCGAAAATATGAGAAAGGGACACAAACTCAAGCGGACGGCAAATAATTAAGACAAGGAGATAGAGAGAGTAAAAAGAACAAAAAACAAGACACTAAAAAATAAAATAAAAAGGTACACTCATAAAAGGCAAAAAAACTATTCAACATCTTTTGTTGAATAAAGCCACAAGCTAATTTTTCATGAGAGAGCAGCCAATAGGTGTTCAGGGACATTAAAAAAAATTTAAAAGAGGGGTATATAAGTTAAGGATTTCGCTATCAGAGGATTGGCACTGAAGTTTGGTAAGAACTGAGAGAAAATTTAGGAGCTAGCCTTATCGTCACCCGATCAAGAAACTTAAATTTTACCAGAAGCAAAACAATCTTCAAAAGAGAAATTTAAAAAAAAATTATATATATATATATATATATATATATATAATAAACAAACAAAAACTCCATATATTAGAAGCCCTATATATAAAAACCAAAAAACCCTAATTAATAGAATTAACTTTAATATCAGTAATAATATTCTAAAATGTTTATAGCTCCAAATATAGTTTCGTACTTAGTACATAATTCCCTTCTATAAATACTAACACAAGGTCTATACCTGATTAACCTCATTCCCCCGAAGATGGACCCAGATGGGTCTGAAAGTACTTGGGAGACAAATCCAAATTATGGCAAATTCATCAGCCAATTCCTCTCCGAAACTAAGATCCTAATTCGGACTATTGAAAAGATTTACCAAAGGATATCTAGACATGAGTTGTCTCTTATATTCAACAATACTTGCTTGCAAGAGAAGATCTATCTCTCTAACACACACACTAACACACACTCTTTGTGAAATAGTAGGAAAATCCCAGCAAGAGTTAATTAAGGGGATCAGAATTAAGAGCTTAATATTTATTTATTAATACAGAAATTTAATACAACATATGGACCAATGGTTTTGAGCACAGAAGGAAAATCCTCTGGCTTTCATCAGCATAGAAAGTAATTGGTGAAGAAATTTCTTAACCATTCATCATTTCTTCACCAATTACTTTCTATGCTGATGAGAGCCAGAGGTTTTACCTTCTGTGCTCGAAACCATTGGTCCATATGTTGTATTAAATTTCTGTATTAATATATATATATATATATATATATATATATATATATTATACTAAAGCGAAGTTAATCAACATTTTCCTTAGGCGTTTTCTTCCCCTATATATGTTAATGACACAAAATACATGTAAAATATTCTTTAGTTCCGGGATTGAATTATGTTTAACATCTTTCAAAATTTTAATTCTTTTCATTAACTGTAAATTGTAATTAACTGAACGAGTCACCAATCTTGCTAAGCTATGTATTTCTCTCGCCCTCTCACTGCATGTTTATTGAACCATTCTAATATTTCTTAATGTCTGAGTATTTACAGAAAGAGTGACTCTCTTTTCAGCTAATTTACGTAGTGTGTTTGTACACACCATAAACACATAAATTAGATCGCAAAATAATAGGAATCTTTGCTTCTATATTATCGATAAGGACAGAAGTAAAGAGACTTATTCATTTTAGTTATACAAGAAGAATTTCTTAACAGATATGTCACAGTTCATGAATTTTTTAAATTAAATCAAAGTCGAACAAATAATGGAGGTGATTGTGATCTAACGAGTCACGGGTAGTCTAGTAATCTTATATAAATAGAGACTTATCCGTATGTTAGTTACAATTTTTTTTAAACGTAATAAATTACATTGTGGAATTTGTCTCATTTTTAAATATCACAGATCTGAACTACTTTTAGAAATGGAGAATATTACATTAATAGTAAATACTATTCCTTACAAATAAAGCAGATACTATGACCGGAAATCAAAACCGAAGCTGAAACCTTGAGATCTTCAGTCTGACATTCTACCAATTGAGCTATTTGCACTTTCTTATAAATAGAGCTTAAAACATTACCATAATAAAATAATTATAGCTTTGGCGTGACCTCATAGATTTATGATTTATGTCATGTTTCAAAAATAAGCGATAATAAAAAATTAATGAATGGGTAAACATTATCAATAGCATTGGAAATTATTTTAAAGTCCAAAACAATTTATTTTGCTTTAACTATGTATTGGCGTTAAAAACAATTTAATATATACTAGAATTTGGGCCGTGTAGTGACGGCACGGAAGGAGACAGTCGTCACACCGAGACGCGAACCCACGCCCATTAAATTACGAAACTGACAGGGTTGCATTATGCAAATCAGGCGTGGCAAATCAGGCTAAATAAAAGGCGGTGTTTTTTGGATCGGGGGCGAGTTGAGTAGAGAACGTCACAAAGTTTGCATGCGTTTGAATAATACGATTAAAAGGAGGAAAAACGTGTTGCCCAGAAGAAAAAGGAACACAATTCACAAGTCACTATTACAGGCCCGTAATTCTAGTTGTTTAAATTAAAGAAAAAACTGTCTGCAAATATAAGAATTGTTTTCTAAAGCAAATTTTTCTAGCACAATTAGCAGATGATGTTAATTTTCTCATATTTAATGATTTCTTAAAATCTGCCCACAGGTCCCGACGTTATACTGGTTTCATGCTCCTAAGAGAAAAATCATCAGATGTTGCCTCTGCTGTGGTTTAATTATATGAACTATTTTAACATGATTATTTCAACCTAAAAATTCTGGGTGCTACACATTCAGGGGGTATTTTAATATTCATGTACCTACTCATAGAAACATCCCCCCTATTATCCTACTTAACATTATGTTTACAATTCTTATGCTATTTTTGATTCAAATCCATTAAATGATTTGATTCTGTATGTAGGCATAAACTTAAAGGGGCTTAAAAAACAACTAAAATTCAGAGAATTTTATTTAATTGGTGTCTAATGAATATGAATCAAATTTAATGCAAATCTGAAATATTTGGATTTTCAAATGGGAGGTTGGGCCCATATTATGCCCCCCCCCCCTAAAACCCTTTAAAATAGTAAATAATCCCCTCCCCCTGAAATTAAGAAATATTTATTAATTGATGTCTTACTACATAGTTCAAATTTCACAAAAAATCTAAGATATCTTAATTTTTACAAAGGGCTTCCACCCCCTTTTTACATCTTTGCATAAAACTAAATATTACATTATGACTCCTTACACCTAGCAGCTGTATTCCAAAATTCATAATGATTGATTAATTAGTTTAAGAGTGAATACTATACATAAAAATATATAAAAATATGCACATACGTAACTTTCATAAAAATAGAGACTAGAAGACCCACTCAATATTGCTAGATAGTGAATGAGAACCTGTGTACTCTGCTCCCAGCCCTGAACCAATTGTTACCATTTTTATTCTTATTTTTAAAATTATTTTTATAAATTTCAAAGTACCTATTCTTGTCAAAAGTGACGAGAGATGTTACATTTTTCAGAAATAAACCATTTGGAGAAAAAAAAAAAAAAAAAAAAAAAGAAAAAGCATCCTTTTTATATGAAAAAAACATTTATTCAAACAATGAACTATTTACTTTACAAATTTTTTCTCTGACCCAAGCAAGTCACTCTTATGTGAGTTATCTCAGTTTTTCCATGATATAGAGAGCATGCATAATCAAAGAAGGTAACTGTCAAATACGTTATCTCTCACTGCGTCTGTCAAACAGACAAGGTTATCAGTGTTTTAGTAATATTATATATATATATATATAAAAGCAGTGTAAGAAAATTGTTTAAATTCCTCTCTTACCTAATGTTTACTATAAAGAGCTTAGTTGTCAAAACAATATTTAGACACCGAATATGCATTATTAGCACCAGTAAAAGTTTTAAAAGTTTAAATTTTTAAATAAAATATTGTATAATTGTGATTGAAATTATTACTAAAATTGAGTTAAACAATGTTTTTTTTTCCTAAAGGCTTTTTATATACTTTAATGGCACAACATACATGCTAAAATATTCCTTAGTTCTGGGATTGCAAATGACCTAGTCTTATGTCGATCACATACACATGATCAGTACATTAGGAAGTTATCATCTTCTATTGTGAATATTAATTTGGCATTTTCATCTCACTATTAGTGCGATAAATGGCCCAACTTTATAAATATACAGATCTTCTAACAAAGTTATCTTGTTAGATTTTAAAAGTTTGACATAAATAGCATTTATGCTGACATTTCAAACTTTAATTCTTAATAATCAATTTTCATTTTTGTACCATGTTATTGGCACCATAATAACATACTTCATTAGAGTTTATTTTAAAAAATGATTTAAGTTTGCCTGGACAATTGGTAAAGTGGAATAACTAATTTTAATTGAACAATATAGAAAGAGTTGTCTCCCTTACAACTAAAATTTTATTTCTTTTTCTGTATAAGTTTTAAAATGTGCAAACAAAAAAATAAATGACTTCACTGCATTCAGGACAGCACTATGTAAGTACAGCTTATATATATATATATATATATATACATACACACACATATATCTGCATCTAATTGTGTATTACGAGTATACAATTTCGTTTTCAATCATTACCAAATGGCTATCTTTACAATCAAAAAAACAAACAATGCCAAAGAGTAAACATATAGCTTATGACAATATAAGTCTACTTATGGACAAGCTTAAGTAAAATCCTTCCAACTTAAAAAATACCCCCCCCCCCCCAACTTATAACCGAAATACAGTATACATGCGGTTTTCCATATATTGATTTCAAATTTAAAAAGTAATCAGACTTTTGGCAAAGTTTCTTTGAGGAAACGTTACCTCAGAATTTTCTATATAATCTTCCTTGTAAATAATAGAAGGATGTGATGCCAAATTGAATTCTTTGCTAAATCATCTGTGTTTAGTTTTTAAGCCTTTTGAGAAATCTAATAAAAACGTCTGCTTAAAAAGTATATTTAAAAATATTTTTACTATTTGAAAAATCGAGTCCAAAACTTTAAATTTATAATAAAATGTTGCTGTTTGTTAGAAGCAATGAATTAATAGGTATCAATATACCTTGAATCTAGGGATAGACTTGTTTGCAACAAGTCTACCTTCTACGCTCCCCTAAATAAATCAAACTCTGTATAATGTCTACGATTCAAAATCTAAATTTCATAAAAATCTTTCCGGTAATTTTTCTTCTTACAGATGTACAGACAGACTGACGTTCATCTTTATTATTATAAAAAATTTTTAAACTAAAAGCATTAACGTTGTAACAAATGAGGGAGGTTAACCTATTATAAATTTTTCCATGTTCCAGTTTGAAGGTTTCCCTATGGGCAATTATCCATGCAAAAAAAAAAAAGTGGTTGTTACTAAACACTTATCCCTATAAACTACAGAATGGATCACATGCTTTCTCTAATAAAAATGGTAGAATTTAGAAGAAGCCACTGAAAATGGTTATCTTATCAATGCATTTTACAGAAGGGAAAAACATGCCCAATTCTAATATTAATAACAGTCAAACATGTATTCAAAACTGATAATATGTAATTAACTTTTAATCATTCAAAACTGATACGAATGCATGAAACTTGAATTATAAAATGAGAAAATATAAAAAACTCATAAGATCTGTTAAGAAAGATATTTTTTAAAGTCTCATTTTTATATCAGTTATTTTGATGTCAATTCTATTTAGTAAGTGAAAAATCAACTAATCAACTTCAATTTTTTCTTATCAAACTAAAAGGAAAAAAAGGGCATTAAAATATTTAAAACTAGCTCTACCTACTCTGAAGTCTTTACTTCTATTTTTAACTATATCATTTGTTTGTTTTTTTTTTTAACCAAATTATTTTGTGTTTTAAATTTGAAAACTAAATTTAATTATTACAGTATCATTTGGTTCAATTAATAATTTTATAACCAAATTGCTATAAAATTAACTAATTTTGTTAAGTTAATGTTTTAATCTTTATGAAATTATTGTATGAAAGTATTGTTACGAACGGTACCCACACCCGATCGCTTTATCCAAATTATATTCTTGTAGTGCTAAGCTCCAAGATAAGAGTCTACGGTTTTTATTTTTCATTTTATTTATAAATACTAGTGTCGGTTTAAGTGAGGCTGAGATATAGACCTCGAAGTGTTGTAAACCAGATAAAAAGGCAAAGGCTTCCTTTTCTATTGTGGAGTACCCTCTCTGATGTTGCTTAAATTTTCTGCAGTAATAGCTAACTGGACGTGTATTCCCCTTCTCATCTACCTGTATCAACACCGCACCGATTCCTTGGTCGCTTGCATCGACTGCCAGAGAAAAAGGTTGGTTCACATCTGGAGCCTTTAATACCGGCTCTGAAGTTAAGCTATTTTTGATTTTCTCAAAGGAGTCTTGACAAATCGGAGACCACGAGAATTTATGCTTTTTTTTTTTTCAATAAGTTAGTTCAGGGAGAGGCGATGTCAGAAAAATTTCTGCAAAATTTCTGATAATATCTTGTCATTCCCAGGAATCTTCTCAGCCCTCGAACATTATTCAAAGTGGGATATTGTATGCTATCCTGAATTTTCACCTCTGAATTTTTAAGTTTGTGTGAATAATCACGCTGGGTAACAATGTCTTCCTTGCTCTGGTCAACCATCTCCTCCCTATGAGATACGTGAATCGTTAAAGTGGGTTCATCCTTCCTTTGAAGTAGGGTTTTATATTAACATGATACATCTGAGTGTTCTTTCTGCGATCAGGAGTTTTTATCACATAGTTTAGGCTACTTATCCTCCTGACTATCTCGTATGAACCTTCGAATCGTGCTTTGAGTGGGTGATGTTCTGTAGGAATTATGACCCAAACTCTCCTACATTGAACTTCCTATCCATTACTTGTTTGTCATATCGACTCTTCATTTTGCTTGGAGTCGATTTAAGCTGCTCATGGGCTAATTTGTTCACCTCTACCAGCCTTGTTTTAACTCGTGATGCACTTAAAATGGGTCGGGATAGATCGACTGTAGTGTCGTTTTCTCCCCTATACGGATTTGTCCTTTCCCTCCATGCTTGTGCGCGTGTTATAGTGCCTGAGGGTTGCTGACTCAAAACTTTAATTTTGTTGCACCCGTACGTTTTCTGTCTGCTTGGTTGGTGGAGTTATATCTACTTTCTCACCATCTAATTCATTACTTAATAGCATGTCTATCCCTTTTATATGTCCACCACTCTTACTACTATCGGTTTCGAAATTATATTTGATGCAATATTTATCTTGTGGAGTGGAATTTTCACGGTTGTGTTACAGACACATTGGATCCGAATATACTTGTCTGTAACAGTTTTTGTCCCTCTCGGTATAGATTTGTTTAGCAGCAAGGATTGTGACGCTCCAGTATCTCTCAAGATCGCAATCGTTTTGCGCTTGGTAAGATCGGATACTGGGGAAATGTATCCTGTGGACATAAATGGTCTATATCCTGCTGCTACTCCGTTACTTGTTACGATGCCCTGTGCTACAAGAGTGGTTTTCTCTCTAAATTCTCAATGTTGGTTATTCCAGTTGGAATTCCGTGACATGGTTTTCCTATTATATTCGTTCATTGATTGTGGATTTCTATTGCGTAGGTTTGAATTTCCCCTACGGATATCTCAAATATTTGATCCTTCTTTCATTTAATCAAATTATCAAATGAGGGGGCGTTAAGAAATTTTTCTAGGAATGCCATCGTGGTTTGTTATTCGTCACCGGTTGATTGTCATGCAAGTTCTAGCTGAGAAAACCTGTCCCGATTCTCCACCAATTGTGTTACAAACGGTACGTCCTGATCGCTTTATCACATCACAGGGGAATTATGCGATGTAAATGGAACACACAATAATTCCGTTTATAAAAATGTTTTTTCTCAGGTTCGAATATTTACGAGATTGACAACAACAAGTGTGAATAACGAACACAACAAATTATTAATACATATAACATTTATTTAAATGAATAGTGAAATTATTATCATGGGATAAATGGATCTTAAATATGAACAATGGAAATAAAAACAAACGGGTTTGCAACATTTGAATGTTTTGGGCAATGAAAGAAATCTCACTTATCTGAGTGGGGGAGTGTTTTTACTTTGAATTTGACTCCTCCCTTTTTGTTTTATGACTGTTTTATCTCATTTCATAAAGGTCGCTTGTGCTTTCGCATTGATCTTGCACCTCCGACATCTCTCATAGTAGGATCTTTTGATGTCTGGAGCGTATCTTGTTGAGTTGTTCTCTATCCGAGATGTTTTGCCGCTCCTTGATTAATGTCATTAGATCATTGGCTTCACATGTGTTTCCATCGCATCATTGTTTCGGCCTTGTTGCCATTTCGCTGGGAGCTAACCAATTTTGCATGCATTTTCAGTTCACTACTGTATTGCTTATAACGACTCGACCTTCTAGGAAGACATTTTCAGTTTTACACCTTGCTCGGAGTTTTCTTCAGATACTAATGACTTTCTTCGTTTTTCTTTCTCTCAGCGTCTTCATTTGTCCGTTAAGATTTTTGTTCTCTGTCCATCCCAAACGCTGCTGTGTGCGTATTTTTGAATTGCCCAGTTTCTCGCACGCATATCTATTATTATAGTAGGAAGGGGGTTACGCTGCTGCTGCTAATAAACACTGTTAAATTAATTTGGGATCAAGACTTTCTTTGTGTTTGTGTGTTCGCTCTTGTTTTATTTGTTTTTAATATCTTTCTTTGAAATATTAGCGTTTCTTTTTAACGTTTTATTTTATTCTCTAAAATGCGCTAACATGTAACAGTATCTTCCAAACCTTTCAATCTTTCAATACATAAGGAGTTGCAAAGAATTTTAAAGCCAAAAATTACTTTCGATTCGATAGTTTAAATGCTTCAAAATTCCTTAAAAAATTTGAAAGGGTCATGAAAATTCATTATTCAATTACCAACAAATGATTAAAATGGCTGACTTGTTTACGAAGAAACCAAAATGCATTATAAATTTAATTTTGTAATTGTTTCTAAAATAGGACTTTTAAAAAGTTTGTTTTATTACTTCATGCTATTGTACTTTTGATTTCAATAAATAAGCAAATAGTAAAAAAAAATCATGTATAATTATCAAAGTTATGTTGACACTAAAAATACATACACAAAGTTGTTTCATAATATTATAAATGCAACATCGAATTAAGCGAGAGGCATTTGTTGAATTTAGAATGTTTTACAAATATTATTAAATTGATATTTCTTTCTTCACTTAACATAAAATTAATGCAAACGGAAATTTGGAGAGAATTAAAAAAAAAAAAATTTTAAAAAAAAAGGAAAAAAAAGCTAAAGAATAGAATAAATGAAAAGATCCTAAATCTAAAATGAATGAATAAATGCTTGGAATTTACTAAGGACAACAAAATTACACACATCTAAAATCTGTTGACCGAGAAAAAAAAAAAAAAAAAAAAAATTAAATCAATGATTAAATCATAGAAGTACTCACCGAAAAACTACATTTTTTTTAAATCCAAAAACGAAACAAAAAGAACATTAAAAAATAAGTGAAGATTAAATCATTTCAGTCATTATTCAAACTAAAGTTTAACAAAATTAAATAATGAAAAAAATAAAATGAAAAGGAATAGGCAAATGTTTAACTTATTTCTACTATTTCACCCAGGAAATATTAATCTTTCAGTTAAAAGATTTTTTCTTAATTTATCTGTATAATATGCTTGTACATACGTTATCACCTTTCACACCTATTTAAAAAATTTCCAAAACTGAAATGCAATAAAATAATTCATAGTTATACGACATCGATGTTTGCCAAAAAAAATTCAGATTTTACCCATTTGAAAATATATTGTTTCAAGATAGAATTATGTCATCGCCGTTGTCGACTTAAGTAACATTCATTTAATTTATTCAAAGGATATTCAATTCACAATTATATTTACAGTAATAACTTAAAAATATTTAGATTGTTACAATAAATAAATTAGAATGTTCGTTTTATTTATTAAAAATAATATTTAGCAGACAAGTATTTTTACGGTAAGAGAAGCTGGTAAGTAAGCAACAGTAGAATTTCCATGGAGTCCTGTTAATATTATTATAATAGATTCAGAATAAGGCATTTCATGTTCATACGCATGTTATCGCCTTTCACACACATTTAACAAAATGAGATCGTCCGATCAGCAAAGATGGTGATTAGTGATTAATCTGATGTCGCTAAGGTAAATCAATTTCAACTTAACCCATTTTAAAATGAATTGTTCCCAAATCAAATTATGTTATACAAGCAACTAAAACAGTACAATTTTAAATAAATACATTTCAAAAAGTGACATCGTTTCATTGATTTAAAGAATATTTAGCTGATAATTATTTTATAGTAAGACGGAATACTTATTGTTTTAAAAAGAATTGCTATAATTTTAAATAAATATGAGATATATTTGTTTATTTAAAGAATTTTGAGCTGACAATGACAATTATTTTTATGGAAGAAGAGTTATTTTTTCTTAATAGTATTAACCTTAACAGACATTATTATTAAAAGTAAATTATACAGCACTGTGGAATTTCCATGGGGTCCTGCTATTACTTTTATAATCACTTTATAAATTAATAAGGACAAAATGTTGGAAGAGAATAGTTATTGATGCCTATGAATAAGCTAAAAGCTATTTGATTTAGGTAAGGTTCAGAGGTAACTAAAGGAGGCCTTATTAAAATGGTCACAGTACGACAATCGACAATTGTGAAGGATTTTGAGAAACAAATAAGGTGAGAGCAAAATGAACACGTGATTGAACAGATGATTTATGACAAAAGGGAAGAGAAGGGGGGGGGGGGTAAATGATTTTACAAAAAAAAAAAATGTTGAAGGTAAAGATATATTCTATTAAAGCAGACACGAGAATGACATGAAAAAAGAAAAAGAAAATAAAGACCATTTGCATTATTTGAATTATTCAGACTACTATCATAATCTTGCATGTTATTTTCATATCGTTTTGGACGATGTAACCTGTTGAACTTGAGAATATTCTAGGCAAACTTGAGAAATTTCAGACTGAAATCTTTATTTCGTCCATGGCAGAAAATTGTTCTCATTCCTTCAGTCATGATAGAGTGGAAGTGTTGTGTCATTCTTAGGATTGAACCTTCAACCTCCAGAAGACTGTCACTTAGAACTGATTGTCAACCAACATTTTGAAGCATTTCTACTCGGTCGTGACTGATGGAATGAGAACAATCTACCCCTGTGGATTAAATAAAGACTTCAGTTAGAAATTCGGTACAGTCTCGAGTTCGAAAAGATGCAACTGAAAGTCAGAAGTTCCATCAGCCAAAATGTTATGAATATAACAACCAAGTCGAAAACAGTAGGCCGAATAATCCAAATACACAAATTATCAATCCTCATTGCAAAAAATTCCAAAACAAAATTAAAGACAGTTTCTCATTTGAATCAAGAATGAAAGCATTGGAAAAGATCCATAAACGCAAAAAATAAAAAAATTTAGAACAAATAAAAGTTATAAGATCAACATTAAGTAAAAAAAAAAATTTTTTAAAAAAGTATTTAACTAAATGAACATCTTTATTATAAATTAACCAGCACGACATTGTAAAAGCAATGCTTTTAAGTTGTTAGTAATATATATATATATATATATATATATATATATATTTTTTAAAGTAAATATTAATTATTTTTACCTACAGACATCGATGTTTCATGCTTACGCAATCTTCAGTGTAGGGATTGCAATTCACGTCGGTCGGAGGGTTTGAACCCGGTTTTTAAAAATCGCCACTGACCTGTAGTCGGGTGTCGTTCCCCTCGGCCGGCAAGAATTCACATGACAATTAGGAGGGATTTAAATCTATAAACGCCATATATATACATATATATATATATATATATACACACACACACACACAAACTAACTGTACCTACCCGGCGTTGTCAGGAGTCTTTACTTTTATTTCACACATTGTAACCCCCTCCTAGTCTTTCTCTTAATTTCTTGTAAAAAAAATATTTACGTTTTTTTTGGAAAAAATTCAATAAAGGGATGTATCGCATTAAGAAATCGATGTTACAATAACACTCAATAGGACATCTTACAAAGTATTGAAATTTAAATCATTTTTTTTCGAAATTTTGACGAAAGACATGGTACAAAATAGTTTTTTGCAAAACAGCTGGTGCATGCCGGTCCTTTTACTCTTTCCCTTTATAAAAAAAAAAAATAATCAAATTTTTGTGAAATTAATTGAATTAAACTTATAGTATCATTTAGCCATTGCATTAAATAAAAATGCTTAAAATTATAACACTTTAAAAATAAAAAAGTCAACTTAGAACATGAATTTCCAGACGATAAGTTGTCTGATAATTTTATTAAATGGATTAATAGAACTTATATAATAACCGTTTTAATAACAGCTTATCGTGCAACTAAAATTGATTGGTGTATAATATTCAATGTTTTCTTCTGAAAAAGCGTAAAGATCTTATATTAAGAAAGAAAGAAAACAATAAAGTAGAAAAACTTTGTTAAAAAAGACTTACAAAAATAGCAAAAGCCAATTCAATAAAAATGTATAAAGATTGCCCCAGCTCAACTTGTATTGGTATATGTTAATATATTTGGAACAATGAACAATTTACGTTGAATATGGTTAGATTTATGATAAAGTTTTTTTTCACTCACTTCCAGAACATTAATTTTTTTTATTTTTGAATTTCAATTTTTTTTTAAACAAAACTTTAGTAAACTAAACCAATTCCTGAAATGGTTGAAATCCTCTAGAAAACTTAAATGCCAACAGGATTAACCTTGATAAAAAAATTAAAAAAAAAAAAAAATGGTTTGTAATCCCATTGCCTGCTTTTCTCATGAAAATAATCTTGTGCAACATTCAAGGCTACCAAACTCACCTGAGAGAAACATTCCCTTTTCTTTATGAAAATAGTCAGGGAAGAAAGACGATACAGACGATTACATGGAACAAAACTTGTTTGAGATCAAAAGTTTTAAAAAGACTTTTTTTCATTAGAAAACAGAGAATGGTAACCAAGGATAAAATTTCTTTTTTTCTTTTTTATAAAAAGCATTTTTGGTATCATTTTCAATACAGAAATAAAGAGAAGTCAATGCAGGTCAGAGTTTAGAAAATATACTTTTAACAAAATTATACTGATGGAAATTGAAAAATTCAAAAAATCACTAACTAAATTATAAGACATTTAATTTTTAACTAGGATTTAAAAAAAAAAAAAAAAAATCTGTTTAAAAAATTTCACATAATCACATCAATGTTTCAGAATTTTTGAGACAAGGATTGATAATATGCATTATTCAAATTACTATTTTCATCTGAGTTGTTATATTCACAACGTTTAGGCGGATGTAACCTCAAACTTTCTCCATGTGCATCTTTTCAAACTTAGGAACCTGTATGGGATTTCTTTGTTAAGTCATTAATGAGTAGAAGTATTAATTCATGTTTTTCTTATATATTATGACTTGTAGTAGGGATTGAACCGTTATCCCCCAGAAGACCGACAGAATGCGAACAATCTACTCGGATTAAATAAAGGCTTTGGTTCCAAATTCCTATACAGATTCCCAAGTTCGAAAAGGTGTACTTGAAGAAGGTAAAAAATTACATCGGCCGAAGCGTTGTGAAAATAACATCTAAGATGAAAACAGTAGTTTGAATAATCCAAATAATACTAACCACATCAATATTTACAAAATGATTTGCTAGACTTTAAAAGCTATACTAATATTTCTCTTGAAAACATTTTAAAATGACCCCTTTCTTTCAAACTTACTCCTCTCCCCCTGCGAAGAAAAGAAAGAAAATGAGGGTGTTAAGACAGAAACGATATATTTGATCTTTTCAGTATAAAACTGAATGTTTTCCGACCTGGAATCACTTCTTTTAAAACAGGCAACTGTGTTGTGTAAGTCTTCTTTACTGATATGTAAGACATGGCGAGACGTGCTTGAACACACGCACACACACACTCGTACAATTCAAGGCATGCTAAAAAATATACATTCGCATGTTATTACGACAAGCTGAGATCTTTCCACACTTTGAAGGAAAACATTTTTTTTTTTTTTAATTAAAAAAAAAAAATGTAACAAAATAATTAAAAAATCAGAACTGAAAGACAAGAAAAAACAAAACAAAAAGAAAAAAAGGAAAAATAGAGGAAGGATTAAAATATGACCAGAATTAACTTCCAGTTTGGTAATATTGACAAGACTTATAAAAGTTCTTGGTTTAAGTTATAGAAGGCATTAAACAACCAAAGTCTTAAACTAAACCAAAACTATATTTGAATAACAATTCAAGGAAAATAAAAATAAAATGGAGTAATTTCATTCTGTGTCTATCTCTTGAAATAAAATTTTTAAAAACCTATGTTTATGGTTATTATGTTTTGGAATTTTTGAGATGAGGATTGATAATTTGTATTATTAGGACTACTCTTCTCATCCTGGATGTTATCCTCACAATGTTTTGGCTGATTAAACCTCCAACCCTTTTCATGTTCATCTTGCCGAACTCAGGAATCTGTATGCAATTTCAAACGGAACCCTTTATTTAATCCATGGGGGTAGATTGTTCTTGTTCTGTCAACCATGATCATGTTAAAATCTTAAGTAATTCTTAATATCGCCTGTAGTGAAGATTGAATCTTCAGCCTCCAGAAGACTGTCACTTATAGCTGATTATTACTTAGCACTTTATCCATTGTGCTACAGGTCCATGTTTAATCCTCAGTACAGGCGATACTAAGAATACAATTACGAATGATTTTAAGACTTCTACTCGGATCGAGAACAATCTACCCCTGTGGATTAAATAAAGGGTTCAGTTCAAAATTTCATACACAAAGATTCCAGAAGACGTGCTCGAAGAAAGTCGGAGGTTATATCGGATGAAACATCGTGAGAATAACATCCAAGGCGAGAACAGTAGTCTGAATAATCAAAAATAATACAGATTATGTTAATTGGTTGGGATTGTCTATTTTTCAACATATCATTTAAGACTTCTACCCGGTTATGGCTGACGGAACAAGATCACCCCCTCCCAATTAGTTATTTAATGCCAACACAATTCATACAGTTAAGAATTCATTGGACACAGGCTACTTAAAGACAAACGACAAAAAAACAAAAAAAAAAAAAATCTTTTCCTATGGTATTACAATGTAAGTAAATGTGATAGAACCGACCTGATTTGAACCTAGCATGACTGATTCAATAATCTATATTGTGCCCCAACCCCTCCCAGTTATTTAAAAAATGAAGATTCAACAACAAAACTAAAAATACTTAAACAAATTGAATAACAAATAAATAAACAAATAAATGAAAGAACTAATAAGAGTCTTTAGATGCTTACCAAACAACAAAGTGATAATTCTGACTTTTTGCACGCTAACAGAAATGGGGGAATGTCAAAATAAAAACAAGCAGTGCAAATAGGACACACAATAAAAAAAATAAAAACAAAAACAGGAAATTTGGGAAGAAGATAGAAATTATATCAAGTCCTTACAAGCAATTATTTATGAAAATCAGACTTTTATAACTTACAGACAACTCACATAAATTATAATTTTTATCCATCTCTCCTGAAAAAGGTTGAGCCGAGATACTTGAACTGTTCGAATTAACCTTTACAGCCACATGGCAAGGTAAGGATGAGATTGCAATCTGTATAAATCGTGCTCTCACAGCCTTCTGTTGCCTCTCTAAAGTAGATTATAGTCTCGATAAGAGATAAACTCAACAAACTGAGGATATATCAAGCACTGATATGCACAATATTGCTGCGAGACGTGACCACTGTGCAAAGATCTTCACAGATTCGAGGTCTTCGATATGAACTGCCTATGACACATCCATCTTTCTGACCAAATCCCAAACCGCATCATCCGTGCAAGATGCAACACCACCGGCATCAAAGACTCTTCTGAAAAAGAGACTTTGCTAGTTTGGTCACGTTCTTCAGCACCCTGAGTAGGAATTCATCCGCAAGTTGGTAGCTCTATTTACACCGATTGGCTGGAGGAAGTGCAGAGATGGCCGACTGAAAACATAGATTGGAACAGTGAAGACAGACATGGAGCTGATGGCTGGCTCCTGCATTTTGGTATTTGTCGAAGCATGCCGAGGACTCAGCTACTGATCAACGTGGGTCGATCGCCTTGACGCAGGATGCGGTGAACTGATTTGGAGTTAGCTCAACTCACCCCATGTGGATTCCATTACAGTTACATATCTCCTGAAAACTAGTCATGTCTAATAATACGAAACCAGCAGTGACAATAGGGATATGGTGTAGAATAATATAAAACTAGATTTGAATGTGTGACACTAAGATAGGTGACCACAAATGCATTAAATAAAAAAACTGTTGAATAATCAGCAGATTGCGATTGTTTGACGGCACATCAACACTATAGATCATTTTGTGCTATATGATGTATTTACAAAATATTACTTTGACAAGTTCTATAAAGTTATTTAATTGTGTCTTTGGTTTATTACATTTATTTATTCAAGCAATCTTAATTTGGAGGTAGGCACATTTTCGAAAAGCATGGTCAGGTTTGGTGCGTGATAATATTTCTTGCAGGTATTTCTGTATTTTGTACAGTCGATTAAAATATGCTTGACCATGCGTAGTTGATTACGGTAGGTGCACTCAAGTGCAGCTTCCGTTTTCAGTAAGTATGCGTGTGTTAGACATCTCTGATTCCGACTGCTTAATACTATGTCTTGCCTTCGATCGGTTAGCATTTTAAAGTTTTTTTTTCCAACTGCTGGTTTATGTTTATTGTTTGGAAACAGATCCCATATTGTATAATTTTGGTTATTCAGACTACATTTCTCATCTTGAGTGTTATCATCACAACGTTTCGGCCGCTGTACCCTCCGGCCTTCTTCAGGTGTATCTCTTGGAACTCTGGAATATTTCTGTCGAACTCGGGAATCTGGACGGAATTTCGAACGGAACCCTTTATTTAATCCACGAGGGTAGCATGCTTTTGTTCCGTCAGCCATGACTGGGATAATTTGTAATTCTTCGAATTACTGAAGACTTCTCCCGAATAACCAAAATTATACAAATTATCAATCCTCATTTCAAAAATTCAGAAATATTGATTCCATATTGTTTGACATTTTGTTTTCGTGTATTGTATGATCTTTGTTTTGTATATAAAAATTTAAGAGCTGTGATTGATATTTTAGTTGCTTTTCTTTTGCTCTGGCCTAGCTCTCCAGTCATGTAGGCATTACATTCCTGTAATGCCTACATGACTGGAGAGCTAGGCCAGGACTACCACTCTGTAACAGAAAGTGACACCTTTTCAAAGGAACAAAGAGAAAACAGTGCAAAAGAAGAAACGAGTGAATAAGACTAGGGTATGCCATAGAAAGTATATGTATAGCCATTGTCACTGCTGGTTTAATATTATTAGACTCGGATAGTTTTCAGGAGAGATGGATAAAGACTATAGGTTATTATAGCCTTCTATAACTAAAAACAAAAAAAAAAACGAACCAAAACAACGTCAGATTTTCATGAATGCTTGTCGAGGAGTGGCACATTCAGGTTTTTGTCAGTGTGTGAAAGGGACAAGTCAGTCACAATGGTGTGTCTATTCTAATCAGAGAGAAAAAAAAAACACGCTTAATAATTCAACCCAATCACATTCCAAGAAATATCATTCATAAGCGTTGAGTTAGGTTTTAAACAAAGATTAGGAATGGACATTAAGATTTGTTTTAAAAGCACAGAGGACACACTTATACCTACACCGACTTCAATCTGTTGAGATGATGAGAAAATACATGGAATAAATTCATACTAATTTAGATACAAGTCAAAGTTAAACGGAAAAAACTTTATTTTTACGAAAAAAAAAAAAAATGTTAGTACAAACTAATTTAAAAGCAAAAATAAGAATTAACATTTGATTCTTTTATTTTTATATAAATATTCTACATGAAAAGGAACTTAAAATTATATCTAAAACCTATCATATTAAAATACCTATGACTCTTTGACTGGAATAGAATATTTCCATATCAGAACATCATTCAGTTTAGTTTAAAAAAAAAAAAAATTTTGTTTAACTTTTAAAAGTTATTTTGCAATATGTTCTAGCAGATAGATAAAATACAATTCATAGAGGAAAAAGAGAAGTTTTCCTATTTGATTACAGTTTCTGCACTGACATGCTCTTGCCTTAAAAGAGCTGATGTTAGGTTGGGAAGTAGAGTAGTTTGTGGAATGCAGAGTGGTGGAAAGAGTTACATGAAAAAGTTATTGAAATGTTTAGGCGGTGGAGGATAGTAGTGGTTGAGAGAAGTAGAAAGTGGGACAAGGTTAAGTTAGGATGGAAGGGGTATGTGTATGTTAAATTGTAGAAATAGAGAATGTTGAGCCAATATCAAAATCAATACCCCCTCCATTTTAACATTCTTTGCTATGTAGGCTATCTTGCCTTCTTAGAGTCATTCCCTTCCTCTTTAATATGCATCCCTGATTCTATCTAAATTCACTACTAAAGTATTGCTACCAACCAATCCTTGTTAAACAAACACTCTTCACCCTCCCCCATATCCACTTTGTGGCTTCCTTACTCCAACCACACAATTGATCTGATGTATATTTATTAGTGTTGGGACGATTAATCAGAATAGGCAAAAATCAGAACTTTTTTGGGTATCGGTATCAAACAAATTTGAACCTAATTTTCGATTTTAAAAACGATTCTTTTAAATTTTTATTTATTTATTTATTTTTTTAAAACTAAATTTTATATAGTTGGTACTGATAAAATAATAAATATTGATTTTAAACTACCAGTAAAATAAAAATTTATAGATCATAACAAATTCATGTAAAAATGGCACCGGAAAAAAATGGCCTGGTAAAAATGCCACGAATGGATAAATACGGAAAAAAAAAAAAAAAAAAAAAAAAAAAAAATGGCACAAATGAAAAATATAGATGTAAATTCACAATAAAAGGAAACCATTAAGTCTGTAAAATTGAAAAGAAAATTATATCTACATTTAAAAGTAGATGAGGACTCTGCTATTATTCTCATAATTTCCTTCCATGTAACGCATGTCCTCAACCCTCACTGGCCAGGTTTCACTTCTATACATAACACTGCATACACATGCCTGACATACTCTTTCTTTAGCTGACAGTGGTAACTCTCTGCTGGTTAGTAATGGCAGAAAGTCTGAATTTACTCCATCCACTCCTAACTCTTGTAATCATTAGCAACTGATCCACCCTGTGCTCCAATGATATCACCAATGTAACAAAGCTTCTCGAAAACCTCAATAGCTTCAACATCCAGATATACTTTCTTCACATCCGAGTTCTCATCCATCTCTATTATCTTACACTTCTTGTGCACAAACTGGTGATCATCTCTCAACCTACCAGTAGTCATCATAATAAAATCAACCTCCTTAAGACCCACATAGCTAGTACATTATTCTTGCCAAGTGTTAGGTTCTTAGGTCTAAGAGTTGAAGTATTTGAGAGGATTGTCCTTACATTCCTAAAACTGAAAATTATGAAAAGGTAAAAAATAAAGGTAATATGCAGTTCAGGGAAGGATACAGGGAGTCAGTCATTCTTAGATAACGGCTACTACTAATTATTTATTTGTTTGCGTATATTTATATATATATGGATATATGGATAAGACTCTCGACTACGAATCAGTGGCGATTTGTGAGCAGGGTTCGCGCCCACCGACCGTTGAGAATTAGTTCCTACACTGAAGATTGCGTTAGCATGAAACATCGATGTCTGTAGGTATTAAAATATTTAATAAATATTTATTTATAAATATTATTATTTATCAGCCCCCTCCAACAAAGGCCGGGCACTCTGGAGTGACTTTAATAACAAGCAGTGCAAATAGTTACATGCACGATCCGAACGCCGTTCGTAGATCACTCTAAACTGCTTGGGTAAATCTAGCCGCCGACTCGCTATTTACATTTAAATTCCTCTCTATTTACTAACTAATTGGCTATGGCTGATGGGATAAGACTCTCGACTACGAATCAGTGGCGATTTGTGATCGGGGTTCGCGCCCACCGACCGTTGAGAAATAGTTCCTACACTGAAGATTGCGTTAGCATGAAACATCGATGTCTGTAGGTATTAAAATATTTAATAAATATTTATTTATAAATATTATATATATATATATATAAATATTATATATATATATATATATATATTATATATATATATATATATATATATATATATATATATATATATATATATATATATATAAGTAGATAAGTGATGAGAATAAAAATTGGATGGAATGCAGTATTTATTTATTTATTTTTTATTAAAAATTGTTTTTTTTATATTACCCTTGTTTGAACAATTGATGATTTAATAAATATTGCATTTTATCCAATTTTTATTCTTATCACTTATCTACTTATACTATTGCTCTATCTCGTATATCGAGCATTGACTATTCAAGATAGGATATAATTTAGAGATATAACTTTATCTTTATTTTCATATTTCATATTTCACACAAACACTGAAATTCCAAATATTATAATCTAGCTCCGGAAATAACACTTAGCAATGCTTATCAATATAAACGCACGTTACATTTTCCTTAGCTTAAACTTTTTCTTAAATATGTATCCCTATTTATATAAAGTTAGGTATGTGTACATGCTTATATATTTCTATGTACAGGATTCACTCCTAAACTAACGGATCATTATGAATTCTGGAACACAGTTGCTAGGTGTAAGAGTGTGTAATGGAGGCTATATTAGTTTTATGCAAAGGGGGTTAAAGAGGGGAAGGGGGTGAAGTCCTTTGTTAAAATTCAGATACCTCAAATTTTTGAAATTTTAACAGACATTAATCAATATTCCCAAAATTTAAGTTTCTTTGGAGTATTTTAAAATGTTTTTTAGGGGCCATAACATGGGCACAATCTCCCATTAGAAAATTCAAATATTTCAGATTTGCTTTACATTTGATCCATAGTCATTATCATATTTGGGTTAACGCCCGTTTCACATGTTGGCATACGTTGGTCGGATTAGACACCAAGTAAGCAAGATTCCCCCGAATTTAAATTTCTTCTTAAGAACCCGTAAGCCAAAGCCTTAACTGACACATTTTCTAGAATAAAAAAATGTAATGAATTTTGATCAAAATTGGAATAAGGATTCTAGACATAAGATTTAATAGCATTATATCTTGATTTTCATCTTTGTAAGAGGACATAAAAGTTGTATAAAACTATTGTTAGAGGAATTAATTTTATCCCTCCTGGGACAGATAGCTTAGTTTATATAAAACTAGAAGACTAAGTATTCGGTAAAGCAATAGATTAAAAAGTAAACAAAACAGAAGGAATTTCAAAAACCGTGACCAGACTCAATTGTATGCGATTCTATATAAACTTCATTCAAGAGTTTATGCTGACACACATTTGGAATAATGAGTCAGAAAAATGGTCACAGCTGATCATCTGACAATAACCACTAAGCTATAGACATGTACAATAATCAATAAACGTCAGTACAAAAGGGGGTGATATGTTAAATTGCCCCCCCCCCCCCTCCCCATCTTATTGTACTTTAATTCTATTATCCAATTGTGAGTTTATAATGATTATTGCACATTTACTTTCATCTTATTTTCACTGTTCGGTGATAGACAAGATAAATAGATGTGCATTAACAAGACAGACTCCAAAATGTATTGTAAAATGGATTGGTTTATCACAAAGTTTGTTTTTTTCCTGGTCGTCGGGCTGGAATTAGAATGTGGATAACGTATTAGTCCTGTTCAATACACAGGATGCTGTCTCCTCCCCCGAGAAATAATTAGGTTATCGTCAATTGCTTCCTACAAAAAAAATGCTGGCAGGATCAATTCAGACAATTTTTATAGATACTCACTACTAGCCCAGGGTGCCTTGTGGTGTTTATGGCCTACCCTACATTAAGGTCACCCTTTGTGTAATATTCGAACCTCATGATGAAATTGGGAAATATGGATTGGTTTGGTTTTTATAGTCATCAACCTTTTTTGGATTATTTTAATGGCAGATTTAAAAATTACTATTCAGTTTAATGAGGTCTTCCTCCCAGGTTGGATCTTCCCACTGCACGAAAAGGGAGAGTCAGGATCTATTTTGATGACCAAGGCACCCTGCATTAAACAGTTCTTGTGTTGCATTGGGCTCGTGGGGAAGGATAAAAGGTGGCCTGCTGGGAGGCAGTGGCCTTTTCAAGCAACCTGCGGTAAGCCATTGATGACTCAAAATGCAAGAATTATCTAACTTGCGAAAACTGACAGTTCTTTTGGTTGGCTTTGCTTCTGTTGATATTGATAACATGATGAATGGTAGCGTATAGCAATTTCCTATTGGAAATGATTCATTGTAGACAAGTAGCTATTTTACTCAGAGGTGGGGGAGGAGTGTTCAGACCTTTCTCAAGAGAGAAAAATCTTAAACATTGATGGATCTTTTAGCAATTGAAATATTAATTGAAACAAATTGTTATAAATTACTAACGTATTTTACTATTAAAGTAATGTTTTAATCTCTATTTACGAAATTATTGGATATAAATAGCTTCTTAAACCGCCAATATTTTAATACAGGAGGATGTGTTAAGAATTTAAAAAACAGAACTTCCATTCGGCAGTTTAAATCCTTCCACATTCCTTTAAATTTTGAAGAGTCACTGAGTAATTCATTCTTTTTTCAACAATTAACAAAAGATTAAAATGATGGACTTGTTTACAAAGTAAATAAAAAGTAATTCAGTGTTACATATCAAAGTTACATTGAAGCCAGAAATATGCACACCCACATGACACTGTCTCATGATTTTATTAATATAGATATTTATTAAAATGAGGATCTGAATACTGATTTTTCATCTATATACATGATAGTTTATAATCATCAATATATTACCCATACGTTTAGATTTCCTATCTACCCTGCTAATTCACATGGTAAGTAGGGCTGTCATTTGCGAGGGCTTAACAATGACTACCCAGTTTAAGGTGGCTTTTTAAATAAGTTGCATAAAAAGGAAGAACTAGGATCAATTCCTGATGACCAAAGCACCCTGCAGTAAACAGTTTTTATGTTGGCTGTTGTTCTTGTGGGAGAGAGGCGATTACTTGGGTTTACCAGAGCTGGAGAGTCAACAAAGTTTTCATGAGTTGGAGTCAGAGTCAGGTTTGTTAAAACTGACTAAGGAATTGGGAGTCAGAAGATTTTTTTTCAACTTACTCTGCACCTCCAAGCCTAGAGTCACAAATTGATCATTTTTTGCATGAGCTGGCTTTTTTCCAGCCCACTCTCCACCTTTGAGACATGTGAAAAAACTACGCAAAACTTATTCTGTTTAACTGTACAGTAAGGTAAATAGATTTTCAATTTTTGTTTTTTAAATATCAAATACGTCCATGCAAAAAAAGAAAGTTGGGCATTGGTATACTGAGCACTGGCACCAAAAACTACATTTCTAACTTTCACCAATTATTTTAGCAATTACTTAGCAAGATCATCTAATAAAAAGCACTGGAAAAGCAATTACAATTGATTTTTTAAATTTTTTTAATTGAACTCGAGTCAATTGATAGAACGCATCTAATGTTTTATGCATAATATTTATTGCTAAGAATTTTTTTTAGAAAATTAATTAAAGTTTTGAAAACATTTCTGAATTATTCAGATTTATGGCAAATAAGGAGTTTATTAATAATTTATTAATACAGGTGTAACAGATGTTCCAGAGCCTTGATTTACCGTTTTGCATCAGATTTCACCGTAAAAATAATTCATCAACACACCCGTAACCCACTCATTATACACCTACCATGTCTCTAAACCGCTACAAATTGCTAGAAACTTTAAACATTAAATCTAAGTGAATAAATGAAACGAATATACGTTCAACACCACGGCTGCCATTTGAGTTTGCCTGTGAAGCTATAACTAGGGTTAAATTTACGCAAAATAAGATATAATCTCAAAATAAAGGAAGACTACCACCAGCAGGTGCAGTGTTAAATTGATGGTGTGCTACACACACAGAACCATCTGTTGGCCACTCAATATACTAGTCTGGCAGTAACGGGATTATCAAGTTTCCTCTTGTGATTTTGTCCGGATTAAAAGAGGTGCTGGACCAACAGTTGCCGGAAAATCTATGTTTCACCTATAGAGATTTTTTTTTAGAACTAAGAAGAATCTGAAAATAATTGAAGTTGGTAGGGGTTTAAAATGACTAAAAAAATATTGAGGGGAATGGGGTGCGCAGAGGGTACTTCAACAGGAAAACAAGTAGTGCTGAAAATGTGAGGCGGAGGTGTGCATCTAATGAAACTAAAAATGGGAACTTAAGTGACTTTATTTGTAACATGGATTTTATCTACACACAAAAAGAATTAAAAAAAAAAGAAAGATGATTTAACATTTACACCTACAATTAAACTCACTAGTATTTTTTTTTTACACAAGATTAAAAAATAAGTAAAATAAAATCATGTGACAACACAACACAAGTACATGAGCATTAAATGCAACTAAAGAGGAAGATTTCTGAGGAAAAATGAACTAAATGGAACAACAACAACAACAACCAAATTACAATGTACATAAAATGGCACAAAAAGATTATCCAACTCATTCAAATAAACAGTCATTACAAACGGGTGAATGAAAAGTACTGAAAATATCCCTCATATTGTGCCACTTTTTATATGCTTACGGACCAAGTTATTTTTGCAGGTTGTTAAAGTGAATTAACTGATGCAGTACTAGACATGAAGATAAGTCAGCTGTGGGACTGCATACCCCTGCCTGACAATGTAAGGATGAGTCAAAATCTTATCGGGACTTTATTTCTCCATATTGTATGAAGTATTCAAAAGTTATGCTATGGAAACTTTGATAACTCAAAAACTATTTATCTGATCAGACTGAAATTTTGCATGGTGGTTACTGTTATCAAAAAGCATCAGATCCATACATAAAATTTGAAAAAATTAGAAGTTGAAATTTCATTAAAATTTTGACAGGCATCAAACTTTTCAATGTCATAAAGATGTGTGGCTTCATTGGCAACAATATGGGCCAAATAGCGAGTCTCTACTGTGAACAGAACCAAAGTTATCGCCCAAAATGTGACTTTCACCATTGCTATGACTTGACATTTGACCTTACTTGCTAGATTTGGCACCCTCAAAATTCTATATTTACAAACATGAAGATCTGGCAGGACGGTGCTTTACCACAGGTGATGAGATTATGGAGGCTGTGGACATCTACCGACAGCACTAAGATTCAGAGTTTTACAGTAAGGAGAAAAGAGTTCTTCAACACCAATGGAGGAAGTGTGTCGGGCATTAGAGGGGAGGGGACTATGTTAAAAAAAAAAGAAAAAGAAATCTAACATTTCAGTATTGGTTCCCATTGTAAGGTCAGTACTTTTCATTCATTCCACATACATCTATGTTTAACATTTCAATCATACAAAAACAGTTAAAGACATTATGCAAGTTGGTTACAACTTAGTCCCTTCAATACAGGTGTATATTTTAATATAAAGTAATAGCAGTAAAATGAACAAACCATTAAAAAAATAACACCCACAAAACTTACACAATCGATACAAGTAAAAAAAATCTTTTTTTTAGACATTTTAACAAACATCTTCATAAAGAAATATCATTCTCTGTTGGTATATTTTGAAAGACTTTAAAACTATTTCAAGCAGAACACAAGAATCTATATAATATAATAAAAATAATGTTTGTCTCTTCCTTATTTAATTAACATGACCATAATGTTGCTAATGCATATGCACTAAATCAAAGGGAGGTAATTCTTCCAAACTCGACTTCAAGAAGCAGACAACAGATTTGTTTCAAATTTAATTACAAAAATTCCAGTTAAAAAGTGTCTAAAAATAAAAAATAATATCTTATTTGCATTTTTTCTTGCATTTAATAATATTTAGGCCTTTCAAAAAACTTAATTTCAATGAAGAAAGGAATTGTAGAATTTTCACGGGGGTCTTGCTAGTCCCTTATAATAATCATCAACAAAATACTGGGTAGATGCATCATACATTTAACATCAGTTATCTTTCTTTGTTGTTCTAGGATACAAAGATGTTTTAATATGGTAACAAATTATATATATATATATATATCAAACAGGGCTGGGCAATGATATAAGCGTTGTCCTACAAAGTTATTCTATTTGGTATGTGCAATTTGATCAGCACTGCCAAACAAACTCCCTCATGCCTTCACGCAGCGACACTGGTTTCATTGAATTGGGAAGGATTTAAAAGAGTTTCCGATGTTATAACTAATCGACTGCTCATTGAAGTTCGGGTCTTCAAGAAACTTGCGGCATGTCGTTGTTGAACCAAAATCTAAGAAACATCAGTTTTCTTCGTCGTCTCTGCCTGTCAACATTATTTGGTGGAATGATGAATTCTAGTGTACAGCATTTTCATCAACCCTGCATACTTGTGGTGAAGGACTATCTGCACTTACATATCATTACCACAAAACCTTACAGCTACTGAGCGGAATCAGCACCAGATCACTGCAACAAGGTTGCAGCGGTAAGTGATGCAGTGAAGCAACAGTTTACCTTCTCGAGTAGAATTGAGCAGACTGCAAAAGCAGAACTGACTTGCACTTGTAATGGCTATTATATTAGCCTTGTTAAACCAGCTACCTCCCAAGCAAGTACAGCGTTTCGGATCATCGTCGCAGTCCACATTTGCCGAACCTCACCTAGGTCACATGATGTGGCTAGCCAATCCAGATTCTATAGTCAATAACAACTACTTGTGGGCCTGATAGTGCTACTAGGTTGCTTTTGATTGTCACCGACAAGGTTTTCAACTGTCCAAGTTTGCAAAACAAAGGCAGAAGACTTGTAATAAAATAACTTGCATTGCACCAATCTGCGCAAAAGATGTGATGCTTTCCTCTTCCACCTCCCTCAACCATGGTATAAAGAATGAAGGTCAATATTAACCATTTATTTTATTGTTTAAAAACAGGGTCAGTTTAAGGAAAACATGAGAGAAAGTGATAAGGATGGAATTAAGAAAGATAAATAAAGACAGGAAGTGATAAGAATGAGCTTGTCAGTATCTTCTCTACAACACTTTTGATATAAAAATTCATCTACAATAGCAGTGCGACCTTTCAGTAGGACAATGCAACTTGCTGCACTGCATGATTCATCTTGGACCGAAATCTGGAGGAGTTTTCTCAACCGATTGAATACTTAGTAAACAACAAAGTCTTTTCTTTTGTACAACTGAAGTCAGGCAATTGAGACATTAAAAATAGAAAAAAAAAAGGAAAAAAATTGCCATTAACATCACAGGAAATATTCTGAGGTTAGATTTCTGTTTTATGGCATATATCAGAAATGATTTGTTGAACATAAGTTGCTATTTTATCTAAGGGGAGGGGGACAGTGGAGTGGGGTTATCGCTATCCTAATAGTATATGGGATAAATGAAATAATAAATTCAATAAGATTGGTAATCAAGATAGCCAGTTCCATAGTTCGACAAAATCTATTAGGCCAATCCCTCCTCTATCAGGCAATGTGGTTTAAATGTTTTAGCTATATATATATTTGTGTGTGGGAAAATCATTAAATTGTCAAGTTTTTACCATGGTGTAAAAGTGATAATAAAAATGAATTTCTGAAACGCGTGTATACATGGAGAAATATTGTAGTGTTGACATTTTTGGAGCATGATTACAAAATATTAATGATGTCATACATTTTGTATTCTACTGAAGTAAAATATATAAGCTCTGTTTGACATTAAGTGTTAACCATTCAGCTTAAGCTTATCTGCAGTATTTAGTTATTTCCTGGGGATTCGTAATATTTTATTTACTTTTATAAAATATTTGTGTTATGTAATCTCCTAGAGATATAACTAGTTATAGTTCTTTAGCTAAACTTTTATATATATTACTGTACTCAAGCTGACTTAATCAACATTTGTTTCTCCTAAGGTTTTCTTCCTACATATTTTAATCACAAAATAGCTTAGTTATGGGACCGAGTTAAGTTGCAAAAAAAAAAAAAAAAAAAAAAAAAAAAAAAAAAAAAAATCCATTTTATTTGTTCTAATTAGCTGTAAAATGAAATTATTTCACCAAGTGACCCATCTCATACTTAATTAACTGTCTATCACTCTCTTCCTCTCCCATTATATCATGTTTGACATCATGCTCTTATTTTATAGTGCATCTATCACTCATGCGTCAATCAGGAGAGAATAAAAAATAGGAATAGTCCATTATAAACAAAAGGAATATTACCATATTTAACCCGTAGTTGGAGAGAGAAAGTGATATATTTAGCAAGCAGAAAGAAGCTAATTTTAGATTTTGTCTATTCTTTTTATATTTAATTGGCTTTGCAAACTCACTTTTTCCTGATTCAAACAGTTTAACATAAGCCCAATAGGTGACTCAACAGGTCACTTTTATTTATAGTATCAATTGATTTTAAAAGTGTTATCTCTCAAAATATTCAATTGCAATCATAAATTTAAAAGTAAAGAAAAAAAAAAGAAAAAAAAAAAGACAAAACTTTCAAATTAAGATTTCCGAAAGAAATCAATTTCCAATATAATATTATTTTGTAATATTTTAGCAAATTTCTAAAACCTTAAAGACTAAAACTGCTTTTCACAGTAACAAATGGAAGACAAAATAATGTAATTAAATTAAATTTTTACAACAGATCTGTTTTTGTGGAAAAAGAGCAGAAAATGTTGCAAATAACTGGAAATCATAATTCTCACTAAATTTAGCTAAGACATTTGTCGTCACTCCGATATGTTTAGCATCCATTCATAATGAATCAAAATGTCACAGCCAAACGAATAAAAACACGAATGAAATCTGAAATTATCGAGTACATACCTCATCGGTTTCATCCATTTTATAAGTGATTTTCTCAACAGCATCACCAACTCTGTGAAAAAGGCGCAGAACTCCAGCTCCACTAAGTGCAGAGGTGCTCGTGGCACGAGGGAGGTCACCATCTTGTTCTAGAAAATCTCTAAAATCAGGGTCCATCCTTAACACAGGATGGGCACTAGTTCGTACCAGAAACCTGAGCAAACAAAAATGATGTTGATGTTGAGATTTGCAATGTGAGCGAAAACCGGGCGCTTCTTTACAAAAACTTTAAAAAATTATTTTAATTTTAATTTTTATTTTAAATAAGCCAATTTTGGGGCTGGTACTCCAATAGTCAAACTGTTAAAACCAAATGAATAATAAATTACATTTTCTGTGGAAAATTCATAATAGAAATAAACCCAAATATAGAAAGAACATTACACAAGTTAAGGTACTAGCCCCGGCTGGTACCACGCAAAATGATTATGGAGGGTTAAAGAGGCTGGAAAGACTGAGGAGGGAAACTATTATCCAGACCTCCACTGAAAGAGGGTGGAGAGTACTGGGATCGTACAAATTGTAATTGATGAAAACAGCCAAAACATTAAGAGAAAAAAGACGAGTGTCCCCCCCCCCCCCCCATGGGCAGGGATATAAGTAAAATATGATATTCTGTCAATGTCAAGAGTTTTTTTGTTTCATGTTTATTATTTTAATAAATTGGTTCAATATAAAACTATTATTCAAATTGGAAAAATCAAAATACATGTTAATTACTTAAAAAAAAGTAATAAAAAATGCAAGAATGGCCCAAGTATATTTTCAGCACCACCAATTATACTGGCAGGTGAAAGGAACAAATTTAGCATGACACTCAAATTCTACACCTTTTCCAAGTGTAAACACACATTTTATTAACTTTATCTGAGATTTTTTTTTTTTTTTTTTAAGAAAAAAAAAAAAATAAGAATCATTTATATTTACTTACAAATGTAAATTTTCTGTTCTTCATGTAGTAATTAATAGGATCAAGATTATTTTGGGTTGAGAAAAACCTAACATATAAAGTTATCGTTATAGATTTGAAAAGTTGGACCTAAATAGCATTTAAGCTGACATATCAAACTTTGATTTTGACGAGTCAACGTTCAGTTGTTATTGGCAATACAATAACGTACTTCACTATAGTTTATTAAAAAAAACATGTAGTCCTAACTAGACAACTGAGAAAAAGGAAACATTTTTCAATTGCGACTGAAGAAAATCTAAATTGTCAAGGGGAAATAACTTGTATTTTTTATCGAAGAATATATATATAAAAAAAGAAAAGAGTTGTCTTCCTTATAACTAAAATTTTATTTCTTTTTCTGTGTAAGTGTAAAAATGTACGAATAAATAAAAATTAAAAACTAAAGTGGCTTCACTGCATCCCAGGCAGCACCAGGTAGATACAGCTAGCTGACAATCAAAAAAAGGGCTTTATGTACATGGCAGAGGTGGTTGAGTTAGTTGCACATGCCACACGGGACCATTTTCTTGAACAGGCAGAGCGCAACTTCGACTGGCCAAACACAGTGATATTGAACAGACAGAGGCATTACAATCAAGTTTACAATTTTGTTTGACAAATATATCAAAGGTTTATCTGACATCCACACAGAAGAGATAACGGAGTTATAGGAATAAATATTCAAGTGGATATAACTATTTACCGTTCCAAAGCAAGTCTTCGTCTTTCAATAAAATCAACGGATCCGGATTCCTCTTTGTTCATCTTGATTTTAGTCATGCCTAAAAAACAAACAAGAAGGAGATTAAATTTTTTTTTTTTTTAAATTACCCCTCCCCCCTAAAAAGAAATAGATTTGTTGCATAACTTTATATTTATTATTATACTAAAGCTGAGTTAATCAACGTTTGTTTCCCTAAGGCTTTTTTCCCTATATTTTTTTTTTAATCATGCAAAATAAATGTTAAAGTATTCTTTGGCTATGATTGAAAAAAAAAATCCATTTTAATTGTTCTACATAACTAATTCGCAATTTACTCACCAAGTCACCTATCGCTGACTAAGTTTCTGTTTATTACTCTCTGTTGTCTGACCCCCGCCCTCACTTTTGTATATCTCCCTTTATTAACAGTCAAAGATAATAAACTAATTAGAAAACAGAAGACTAGAATCGTCCATTATAAACAATAAGGAATATTACCACAAGTATTAATACTATTTAACCCATAGCTGGAGAGAAAAAGAGCGTGAGAGGGAGATATAGTGAACAGAAAGACTAATTTTAGATTTTGTCTTTATTTAAAAAAATTTAACTGGACAAACTCACTTTTTCCTAATTCAAACAATCTATCCTAAGCTCAATGGGTGACCCAAAAGGCCATAATTTTCTAGTCTTCCTATAATTTCAGCAATAGACTGGTGATGTCTTGCCCTTTGGATAGGAGCAAAGTGTAGTATCTGTTCTGATACTACACTTCATCTTTTCAGTTCTGTCCTTGGCAAGAAATTCTTCTAGACTGACAATTTTTATCCCATTCCAAAGTGCCCCCTATTTGGAGAGTTGGATTTACCCCACATTAAAAACTGACCTTGTGTCTAACTAAATAGTTATTTAGAGTTATTAAAAGATTTAGATTATTTCATAACTAGCATGAAGACCCGTCGTTGCCTGGGATTTAATAAGGAATCCTATGTCTTTCTGCCCCACCCCCCTCTCCGGCCCATGACATCATATAAACTTTTTTATTATTTTTACATTTTAATTTCTGTAAATTTAGTCTTTAACTCCTCGAGGCACACCCAATGTTTACATAGAACACATTTGAAGGTTTAAGAGGAGTTCTGTCCTCATAGCTCTCTTAGAGTGGCACATAGAGATTTGGGACTACTTACATTGTTTTCCCCCGGAAAATTTTATATATGAATACACTTTTAGTTTTATATGTATATTCTCTCTACACACACACACTTTGTAAAATTGTTTATGTAAAAATTCATCTCTGAAATAAAACAAAAGTGAAACTTTTTGATAATGAGATCTGCCATTACTTAGTATTTTCCTAAAATTTAGGGAATACATCTTTGATCTGGGGGAGTGAGTTATTTTGACAACTCGTAAACAATAAAATTGCTCACCCTCAATAAACATCAAAACTTTTCACACACACAGATTATAGAAATAATTTTTTAAATAAATTGTCCAATTTCATGAGTACGTTATAAAGAATGGATTGCCTGGACAATGTTGAGTTCTCAGATAATATGTTTTCAATAATCTGAATTGATTGGAAGTTACATGGAAGACTAGGGGAAAAAAAAAAAAAAAGAAAGATATATTTCATTTTAATGTTGGAAGATTATGAATTATTTTCTTTTCACAGCTTTTTTTTTTAAATTTAAAAAAAAAAAAAAAAAAAAAAAAAAAAAAAAAAAAAAAATCAAGATTTCCATAAACCCTAACCCTGAACAAAAAACAAAAGTCTTAAAACTTAATTATATCATATCTTAAAAGCAAGAATGAGCTTAGGAACAAAAATCTTAACATTAAGGCTTAAAAGTTAGGATGTCAAAAACTACTTTAATAAGTCGAATAAATTTCAGCAAAAAGAAAAAAACAAAGAAAAACAAGTAAATATAATAACCGATTACGCTTTTCTCTGGTGCGGGTGGTACGATGCGTCCAAGATGGATATATTTTAGTGCCAGTTTCTCATGCAGTCCAAGGAAGTCACTAAATCGACGTAAAACAAACATTGAACTCTTACGGAATGCAGGAATAGTTGTCTGTAAATAACAATGGGGAAATTGAAAGACATCAATAAGTGGACATTAGAATGCCTTTAGTTGTTTTTGTTTTATTCTGCTTTTGTAATTCTGAACCAACAGTATCGGCTTTTATAATGAAGCAGACAAGAACAGTGGAACTTTCAGATGAGCAGTTCAGTATGTAATGTAGTTGAGTATTTAAATCGGCCAAATCTATGCAGCAGTGAGCAAGTTAGCAACAGTAGAAAATGATAGATTTAATGTTTGTTATGCTATTCAATCTTTTCTGCAATCCAACCATATTTGGTACAAATAAACTTCATTCTATGCCCGACTTGTCCACCAAGGTTCATTGGGACACTTTGGTGATTGTCTGACCAGTAGGAGGCATGATCCTGAATGGGCTTCACATGCACCAGACCATAACTCACCTCCGGATTTTTATCTGTGAGATTATCTCAACGATAATGTCTATCAAAACAATTCCTGAACTGAAAAGGGCTATCAGTCAAAATCAGTTCAGTTCCAAGAGCGGAGTGTGTCAGAGTTATTGACAATTTTGCATGTCGTATCCAAGTGTGTTCATCATTGAACAGCAGTAAACTAAAAATTGCTTGAAATACATGCCTCTAAAGTTTATTTGTTTCTGAATTTTTGAGATGAGGATTGATAATTTGTATAATTCGGACTACTGTTCTCATCTTGAGTGTTATTCTCAACGTTTCGGACGATGTAACCTCCGACCTTCTTCAGGTTTATCTTGTCGAACTCGGGAATCTGCACGCAATCCTTTATTTAATTCACGGGGGTAGTATACTCTCGTTCCGTCAGCCATGACTGGGTAGAACTCTTCAGTAATTCGCAATTTCCAGTATCGCCTGCACTGAGGATTGAACCTTCAACCTTCAGAAGACTGCACCTAGAACTGAATTATTATCGATCCTGAGCTAGGTCACACGATATGGTTTGCCCATCCAGATTCCATAGTCGGAGACTAATTACTTGTGGGCCTGATAGTGCTGCTAGGTCACCTCTGATTGTTGTCGGCTACCAGCACATTTTCTTGAACCAGGTAGAAGCCTGAACTGGACAAAGTGAGAGCAATCTGGAAGTCAAATATTCCTACCAGAATTAAATGTAATTTCTTTGAAGCCATTGTTACATCGGTTCTCATATACCGAAGTAGCACCTGGACTTTTTCCAAAAGACTGGAGAAGAAACTTGACGGTGTGTACACCAGAATGCTAAGAGCTGCTCTTAAAATATCCTGGAGGCAGCACCTCTACAAGGGAGCAACTCTACAGACACCTTCCTCAGATCTCAGCCTTCAGAGAGAGAGAGAGAGATATAGAAAACAGATTTGCTATTCATTGCTGAAGGGCAATGGATAAAATCGTCAGTGATACTTTTTTTGTGGGGGAACTGCACAGAAGTTAGGTCTCATGCAAATAATAGAGAACTTTCATGACTTTCAGAGAAATTTGAAAACCTCTTGGATATATGGATCATTGAACATCTTGAGGTCCACTAAGGAGATAGGAATTGGTTACCTACTATAGTTAAATGCATGTCAGATGGTGGTGGAAGCAGCCAACTTTATCAAATTCAGTTGTCGTGTGATATTGAATGGTAAAATTTGTAGCCCAACATTCTAATCAACTCACAGAATATACTGATATACTCGTATTAGAGCCAAATATTGAAAATAAGGCTTCAGGAAAGTGAAGTGCCTGCCATATAACATTTTCGGTTTATATTAATTTATGGGGAAATTGTAAAATATTCTGCTCAGCACTATTTCAAGACAAAGCATTGCAAGAAACCATTATATGTAATGTTTTTCAAAATTCTGTTTGTCTATTCAAATTGCTATAACCTTTAGAAATATATATATATATATATATATATATAACATCGACCAGACTAAACTTCTAACATCTTAAAGAACTCAACGTATTTTCGACCCCTCGGGATTAATACCACCATAAAAATGAGGAGGAAGAAAAGGAAAAAAAAAAACTATAGGACAGTCTCGCTTGACAAGGTTGTATTTTACAACGAAAATTCGCGATAAAAAAAAAAAAATTAAATAAATGAATTTTTCATTTATAAAAATATTGCACGATTGTTGATTTTCAAAAATATTTAATACATTCTAATCCATGCTTCAAAGATGTTAACTTTCTTACTTTAATATATATATATATATATATATATATATATATATATCGTTTTATGATTCCTCAAATTTAATGTCAAGCAAATTTTTTATATAATGTTTAACAACCAAAAATCAGCACAAGTGCTTTGTTTTCCAATTGGGTATGTTTACGTTCAGCTGATGCATCCTGTTCGAATAGACAGTTATGGAGAAACTAATTGAGTCTTGTTTAGTTGCGCTTATATTAGTGGTAGTCGCCAACATTCAATGTGATGTCCGTATTTTGTTCAATTTTTAACAATACGTGCAAATGTTGACATCACTAGGTCTGCGTAAACAATAATCGAAAACTAAATGTTTGAATTCTACGTTGTTGATCGATATGATGTTAAAATGTGTACACTCATACATGGTAAATCGAGTAACATTTATTTAAATTAAAACAAAACGAACGTTAAACAACGAAGATTGCTGACGGAAAATCTGTTATAATTTATATGGACACAAAACACAGAATTATTATTTGTAAAATATCAATATTTAGTTTGTATTATTTAGATTATTACTATTCTCATCTTGGTTATTATATTCACGTTTTTTTTTACCCCGCCCAATAAACCGGTATTGTCCGGGCCTTTGGGTCTATCGGTTGTCCGTCCTGTGCAGTTCTATGAGGTGCACCCTCCCAGGCTTTGCCTTCTCACCCTTTGAGAGGGGGTTAGTTTATTGCTAATCGCCTGAGGCACCCCTACCGGGGAATGCCGACGGGGCTGCCCAGGCAATTTTTAAATAGTCAGAGTGCTCAAATTCTCGAGCGCTGGTTTTTTCCCCACTTTCCCGACCTTGTGTCACATCTTACCTTGTGGTAGGAAGATAAATAGATTCAGAACCTATATGAACCTTCAAACTGAACCCTTTATTTAATCCACGGGGAATGCGAACAATCTATCCTATGCATTCAGTTGGAAATTCCATACCGATTCCAAAGTTTGACTAGACTGTCCACAAGTTTGAAAAGATGTACATGGGTTGAAAGATGAGAATAGTAGGCCGAAAAATGCAAATTATCAAACCCGATCTAAAAAATTATTAAACGTAACATGAATCTTTAGTTTTAATGTCCGCTGGTATCTGCAAGCTAACTCAACTTCTTTAGAGGATCTTGTCTTAGGGACGAGTCTGCACGGCATTCATTGGTTGAATTCATTATATAATCAGTATATTTTCTGTTGAAATTAAAAGTTTACAACACTTTAAATACAGAGGATGAAATAAATTTGTAATAACAAAAGTATTATACTTAAAAAAATAAAATAAATAATAGCAACGACATTGCTCGGATATATTTTTTTTTAAATTTAGTTTTTGGTTACCTTGGAAATAACTTTGTAAACCATGTAAGCTCCCATGCCATCACCCATTCTTTGGGGCTCACAAACCTTGATTTCGATAGTGTAAGGATCTTCCTCTTCAATCTAAATTTAAAAAAAAAAAAAGGTTGCAATAAACAATAAATTATTTTGTAGAACAGGGTTGGATTAAAGTGATGTGATGGACAAATAAAGACCTAGCTGATAACGGTTAAAGCTGACCTGTAACCCAACCTGGGTCTCCGTGTCTACAGAGTTTGCCGTTGGAACAGCGAGAGTCTAGAGATCTCTCAATCGTTGACTTTAAATCGTCTGGCTTGGTCGGCCTTCATGAGGGATGCAGTGGCAAGGATGGATGGAGCCGACTCAATACACTCTGGGTGAATGCTGTCTCAAGTACAAGTTGCCCAGGAGTCTTATTTTTATTTCTTTTACCAAATTATTATTTTTTTTAAATAGAATTTTGAAACTTAAATTTAATTATTACGAGATTGTTTTGTCATCATTTTACATGAATACATAGAAAACTTATCCCCCCTCCCCCATCTCGTAACTAAATTTTTTTTTTTTTATATAATCTGTAAATTTGGTGCTTAATCAATATTTTTAAGAATTTAAAGAAAATTCAGTAAACTTTCTTTTTTTTTTTTAACTATTGGGTCACCATGTATCAAAGCCAAGAGCCACTCCGAGAAAAAGGATTAATGAGACAGAATGATTATCAGCCGAAATGAACTGTTTGATTAATTATGGGGCGGTTTATGACAAGAATTTGTTGATATTTGATTTGAAGACAACAAAGTTGAAATCAGCAGGGAAACAGTCCCTCAGTAATGTGTTCCACAGGTGGGAAACCCTTGCAAAGAAGTTCTGTCCATGGAAATTCTACCTGACGCTAGGCACATTGAGGGGGAAAGGAAAGTCTTTTTCCATTGTGTTAGGAAGACAAGTTTTGCTGAGAATAGAGAGAGCTTAAGAAATCCTTGGGTAATAAAAAAAAAAAAAAAAAAAAAAAAAAAAAAAAAAATCAAAGAATCAGTTTACATGAAACTTGTATAGCAAATACTTGAACACGTAATAATAAAAAAATACCATAATCTGTAAAATTAACACTTAATTCTGAAAATAAATTTAAAAAAATGTTTTTTATAGTTTTATTTTCTTAATTTTATTAAGGTAAATCTATTTTTCATTAAATTCAAGTAAATAGTATATTTAGTAGTGGTGAAATTGAGTTTTAACAATCCCACCCAAAAATGCCCGACCGACAATATAAGAATTAAAAAATACAAACAATGAGATTTAAAAAAAAAATTTATTTGTGTGCATCTTTTTCGGTCTTTTTTATTTATATTGTTACCAGGACTTCGGATTAGTGATAGGGTTAAGGAAGGGCATGTGTTCTTTTATAACTTATCGTCGACATTTTTTATACTAAAGTTTGATCAGGAACATTAACTATGGAATAGATTTTTTCTCAATATGGTGGGCTAAAATCTGATTTTTAAAATAAATTCGAACAAAAATAAAATTTAATTTTAACTTAAAAGTCATAAAAACACAATCCATTCCTTAACCCTATGTCTGGGTGGCAATATAAAAAACAAAAAAATTGCACGCAATCTGAATGTAATGGGACCGTTAAAAGTAAATTTATATACGTGACTGTTTTAGATCAATTTTGCCTTTACTAGCAAATATATACCCCCCCCCCCCCCCAAAAAAAAATTATTTTATAAGAACTAAAATTCCATTTTTGTTAAAACATTAAACCTTAATTCAGTAACACTACTTATCTCGGCTAAGTGTAGTTATTGAATATAATTTGTTTTAATGAAAGTAGGACGAACACGAAACAGCTGTGAAAATGATAAATGATTTAAGAACTAACAAAAACAATTGGCTTTTTATCACCTGTAATAAAAACAAAACAGATGGAAATAAAAACCATGCTGACAATTCAACCACAAAATAACATCTGGGTGTTTTTTTTCAGGTCAGAAATGAAATTAAAACTTATTTATATAATAATACGCCCAGGTAATTTCATGTTCGTATGTATGTTATCACCATTCATCCTTTCTTGAAAGATGGGATAGCCTGATTACTGAAGATGCAATGCAAAAGTAATTTTTGAAATTTCATCTGATGTCGCAGTTGTGTTGAACATGAAATTCAAACTAAAATACACGTTCTTGGCTTTTAGGCTGCGATCAACTCCCACTTACATCCCACTCCCATTTAGAGAACAACCTGCTTGTTTTCAGTTCTAAACAAACCAGAAAACAGTAGGTGGTCTATTATTTGGAAAGGGTTGGGAGGGTTTTACTAACTAAATTTTGTTTTTTGTTCTGCCCCACTCCCTGTTTTACACCAATTAAATCTTTGTATATAAATATATTTAGGAAAAAATAAAATTTACAACAAATTTTTGGGATATCTTAAGTTGGATGGGCCCTAGTGTAAATGTGGTATTGTGGTGACTGAGATGATTCTAGATAAGAGTAAGATAGACATTTTTATCACTTTAAACCAAGGATGACCAATGATAACCATTTTCCCTACACTTTTGATGACCCTGCGCCTAATTTGTTTTAAATGTAATTTTTTTATATATATTCTGCAAATAAATAATTCAAAATATAGCATCTGTTCTATCAAAAGACGGTACCGTAATATCGTGGGGTCTGCGTACACGCCAGACGTCCATAGAATGGAACTATTTTCAAGCACGGCAGCAATATACAACAGATGCAGAGTACAACTGTGGAATTTCCACGGGTTCTGCTAGCTGTCACATGTTACTTAGCGATTGCAAGGAGAGTTCCCCCTAAACAGGGGGAGGGGGGAGTCCGTCAGTAACATGAGGAAAGCATTTACAACAGACTCGTCCAGTAGGCTGACCAAGAAAGGCATATATATAGGAATGACTGAAGGCAAATTTAAACAGAGGCTCTATGCATTATTACTCATTTCAAAAATCAAGAAAGGCGTTTGGCTCTCGCTCTAGAGCTTGAAGGAGGCCAGTATCGAATGGAGTATATTAAAGTATCAACAAGTATACTCCCAGGTTCTAATAAATGTCAACTCCGCTTCTTTGAATTGTTTAAATAAAAAGGTCAGATTTTCAAATTATGTCCCGACAGAAGAAAGTATCTCTTGAAAAATTGTCCCCTCTGTCCAATCCCATGAGCGAATCGACAGACACAAATGAAGGATACAACTCTGAAATTTCCATGAGTCTCGCTAGCTCTGAAATATTATTCAGTGGTAATATGCTTTCGAATTTAAGTGTACATATATAATTTGTTAAATGTAAAAGGTTGCGTAGGTATGATCGACAGAGTTGGCCATTAGTTGTGTACCTGTTGTCCAATACGAGGATGGTTGGATCCAATTGGTTGCTTTAATCATGTGACATACAAGAGATTAGAAGTTAGATTTCAGTTGCAGTTCATATATTAGTAAGGAAATAAAAATGATAACCTAATGTGCTGCTGTGTAGGGGCTTTAAACCCATCCCCCCCCCCTCCTTGATAGAGGAAAATGAATCTCCACAGTCAAGTATATACTAAGATGAACATATTTCAGCCATTTGTTTGAGAGAGGAATCTGGAAAACAGTGTAATCCTGGCCCGAAAAAAATCTTGAGTGGTACAACAAAAACTTACTGATTATATACACACACACACAATTTGCTCATGCAGAGAGAATTGTTGCCACATTTAGGCTGGTGCACCAACCACTAGTCTCTCCCTCTTGGACAGAGTACAAAAAAAAAGAATCTCTAATTTAATAGGTCCTGCACTGTCTACTAAGCTCCAACCCCATTATTGCCGCAAGTTGCATCCCTGTGCTTGTTTTACAAGTACTTCCATAGAATGTGCTCCAATGAACTTACTGCATTTGTACCCCCCCCCCCCCCCCCCAATGTAAATAAACCCAACTAGCAGCAAAATCCAATCACTTCACTGTTGGGGTCCCCAGATACCGGAAGACTTTATTTTAATAGTTTCTTTCCTCAAACCGCTTGCGTTTGGAATTTTCTCCCTTTTTCCCCTCGATTGTACCAACATGCAGAAATCTAAATGTAATGTGAACAAACATTTTGCTGCACAACTTCTCACTTAGGATGACCCCTATAAGTCATTTTTGAGTGTCTTCGGTCTCTCTGTACAAGGATTTTGTCAGGACAATCTGACATAAGGATACTTCACCCCTACAAGTAAACCCTGACCAAATATTTAAACTAATAGTATTTGAAGCCCAAATAAGATCACCTCGACATGGCTTTACACTGGTTCATACAAGGAATGATGCAACTTCTCCAAGTAATGTTACCTCAAGTAACAGCACTTAGCTGGATATTCTACAAGACTAGATGAATTCTTGTCCCGAAATTCAGAAAAGCTCACAATAAAGATAAACTATAAAATCGTTAACTGGTCAATTGGGGAGAGGAAAATTAATGCTCTTAACTTCTTACTAACTCAACGTTTAACAGGTAAAAGAGAACTTTAATGAAATACTCGAATATCTATGTATCTCATATAGAGATCAAGTGTTGGCCCTGGGAAGGGACCCCTTGATTTCTGAGAACTGAAGTAAAATGAAGCAAATATATATATATATATATATATATATATATATATATATATATATATACGGTTAAATATTATAGACAATTTTAGTTTACATTTTGTTTAGAATCCTTTAGAGTTTCCTGATAAGTACCTTCACCTCTGGCAGAAAATAACTAATGTATTCATCATAGGTGTTATAGTCTTGAGTGTTTTTGAACCTATCATGGACCATCCTCAGGGTTTGTATATTATAAAGACACCGTACTGCATTTAAATATCTTAATTCCATTAAATAGTAGGGTTTTTTGGTTTTTATGCGTAAGACTTCAAAGATTTGTAATTAATTTTGAATCCAATGAAAATGTCCTAAAATGCCTTCAACTGCTACATTAATACTAAGTAGAAACTTTGAAGAAACAATTTTCCTGCCAAATTTATTTAAATAAAAGTAAATAAGTATAGTAAATTATCTTTACAATAAACACAAACTCAAGGATGACCCATGATAGGACCAAAATTATCCGGAAACTATAACACTAGCCAGGTTTGGCCAGAGATAAAGACAATTACTAGGAAACTGGAAAGAATCATTTACAAAATACGTAAACCAAAATTTGTATCATTCGGACTACTATTTTCATCTTGGTTATTTTCACGTTTTGTCCGATGTAATCTCCGACCTTCTTCAAGTGCATCTTTTTGAACTCTAGAACATATGGAATTTTAAACTGAACCTGTTATTTAATCCACAAGAATAGATTATTCTTTTTTCGTCAGCCATGACTGTATAGTTTCCCAAGTTCAACAAAGATTTTTCCAAGTTTGAAGAGACGCACCTGATGTTGGAGGTTACAGCGGCTGAGATATGAAAATAACAACCAAGAAGAGAACAGTAATCCGAATGATCCAAATTATCAATCCTGATCTCAAAAATTGCGAAACAAACTAAAATTGTCTATAATATTAAACCAAATGTGAAAGGACAAAAAAGAATGCTGCCCATATATGTATGTACTTGCCTCATCCTTGACTTGTTTCGTAGTGGTAGCAGACATGGTTGTAGATGTGGTTGAAGTATGCGTGATTCCAACTCGTGGTGGTTCCTCATCGGCCCTTGATGACTCACTCACAACAGAAGGGAGAGAACTTCCAGCAGGTTGTGCACCGGGTGGCGTTTCTGTCTCTTCAGCATCAGAATCCAGTTTGACTTCCGTACCTCCACCTGACAAAAAGCCCAAGATTTTAAATGCACATACATTGGACGACAAATTCTGGCAAAACGAGAAAGAATCTGTTTATAAAATATTATACATAATGAGACAAGGAAATTATATTTGTAATACAAAAATATTTCATAAAATAAATTTGTAAAAAAAAAAAAAAAAATTTGAATTGTTTTGTTTTTTTAAAATGCAAGAAAATAGAAAAAACAAAACAGTGAGTCCGAGATGTGTAACTATGCAACCCTTAGGGCATGATGGAAACTGGTGTTTTATAAAGAGACCCGACCCAGCTTAAAAGAGTCTGTTTGATAGTCAGTTCAAAAATCCAGAAAGAACACGAGAAAAGCAGAACTCTCCTAATATTAGTAATTTAAAGCTAGATACTATACAACATGCGAGACAGTTACTCTTATTCCTTGATAATAACACCTGGGTTAAGAAATCCAACCCAGAAAACCCATTCGATGTGGTGATGGGTGCAGATGATAGTGCAGCTGTCTGTGACCTGATCGGCCTATTTATACTTAACACCTTTAAGGATAGATTCCCTAATCAGGACTTTCACTTATGTTGAGATGATGGTTTATGCCTATTATGTAACTGTAGTGGAAATACCTTAGATAAACTCTGAAAAGAAATAATAGTACTCTTTAATAGCTTTTGTTTCAAAATAACAGTAGATACCAACCTAAATAGCATAGATTTCTTAGATGTAAGCCCCAATTTTTTTTTTTAGAAGAGAGACAACTTAAAAATTTGGGTTGAGTTATGCCCTTGTCCAAGATTTTTAAACATCGAAAATTGACTTATCCTTTTTTATTTTCTAATTAAACTTTATGGGTTTAAATGGGTCTCTAATTTCCCTTGAATAAACAGAATGGTCAATTCCTTCCTCATCATAGTTATAGGAAAATGACACAGATTCCTTGTTAATGAAAATTTGATTTGTAAACTGAAAAAAAGAAAAAAAAAAAGAAAAAAAAAAAAAGAAAAAAGGATTTACCGGAAGCAGAATTTGGACTTTCACTTGCCGCACTTCTGACAGGGGAGTTCTATTTTTGTGTTTCTTTCAGAGGACATTATTTTAAGCTGGGTTGGGTCTCTTCATGGCCCAAGGCCGTTATATTTACACACACACCCACCAATATATATATATATATATATATATATATATATATATATATAGGGTGATTCATAAGTCACTTCACTTAGCTATTTAAAATGATTACCATATGAAGCACAATCATATTATTAACTTTTGATAATTGTTATCTTACTCTAATTACTGCTATTTGTTATTTTAAATTTGTTCGTTGTGAACAGAAAGCCTCCTTCGCACAACACCATAATCAATCAATCAAATATGTTACAAAGAGTAGTAAATTCCTTGCAAAAAAGAATGGAGCTATGCATGCAGAACGAAGGTGGATATTTTGAAAATTTGCTGTAATTTTAAACTCCCATGAATGAATTTGTTGAATAAACTTTCTCTTTTGTATAACCATATTTTTTAACTTTAGAATTTCAAAAATAAATAGTTAAGTGACTTATGAATCACCCTATGTATATATATATATATAAATAAATAGTACATAAAAATAAATCTAACTTAATATTTAGTCTGGAAAGTCTACAAATTTGGCTTTACAGAAGAATCCAAAAGTGAAGGAATACAATTAGCAAAAGTAAACATTCTACAAATGGGTAAAATTTCAAAATATGAAAATGTAGCTGCATTTTAATAGGAAAACCATTTGGGAATGGAGAATGTGTTAATACACAGGTAAAAAAAACCCACCAAACACAGAATCAAATGTCAAATATCCTTTTCCTTGCTATGTGAATAACAGGGTAAACCAAGCTGTTTAGCCTTGGTTGCCAACCAGTGTATGAGATGGGTTACTTTTAATATCCAGTAAAATGACATGTCGTCATCCAAATGTTCAGTATGATGAGTTTGTTTTATTATAAATGTGGAGTCAGAAAATTCATCATTACTTGGAGAAAAAAAAAAAAATTGTTTTTCTTCCTCTAAAAGGTGACAAAATTGACCATTTCTCATCATGAACTTTTAAAAAATTAAATTCTTTAGATTTTGTTAATTTAAAATAGATAAGTCTCTTAAAACTAAAAACACTATATATAATACTAGGTGTACACACCCGGCATTGCCCAGGAGTCATTTTACTTTCATTTTTGTTTTGATTTTTTTTTTTTTAATTTATTTTTAAATTATGTCCTTTGCTTTTTATAATATATAAAAAAAAAGATTTTTAAATTTAAATATTACCGTATAGTTTGGTCATTAAATTACTAATTGAACCAAATTGTTATAAAACTAGAACTAATTCTGTTGAAGTAATGTTTTAACCTCCATAAAATTATGGGTTGTAAATAGTTTCCAAATCAATACTACTTAATAATAATAAACATTATTTACAATTTTCCCAGAGACACGTAGTCAAGACGACTAGGATTTTGGTTACAGTGTGCAGGTTATCTTAAGGTTCTGAGTTCAATCCTGAGCTAAGGCGGCGAGACCATTTAACAAATTGAAAGCTGACAAGGCTTGGAGAATGGAATGTGATCTCAAGGTTCTAAGTTTGCGTTCAAAATTCCATGAAGGTTCCCAAGTTCAACACAAAGCACCCGAAGAAAGCCAGAGGGCGAAACGCTAGTTTTCCTGTGATTTTTTGTACATGAATCGTATAAATAATTATTGATCACAAACTGAGGTACATTGAAGAGATAAAACTTTTTAATGTATTTTTCTTTTCTTTTTCGCTATTTCCAAAGATTTTATCCAATTTGATGGCCATTTTCCGACACCCTGGAGGCAAACCAGGACTTTCATGGAGTCACAAATATATGATTCATGTAAACTATTGATCAAAGTGTTTTTCTTTTGAAAAGTCTACAAATATAGCCATCAAATCCTATGCTGTAAATTTTACACCAGTCATTCATATGAGTTGCGTGAGGAATTTTTTTGAAATACAAGAGTTAGGGTTTTAATTGGGTGATTAATGTATATATAATTTAATTAGTCAATAGCCTATAAATTTTTAAGAGGATATTATAAAACTTTTTTTTTCTTTTTTTTTTTATTACATTTTTAATGAACAATTTCTTTTTTACAAAATTATTTATATCTATTTTATCAACACCATGTGCAGATATGCACAACAAAAATCATGATAAATGACTTTTTTTAAAGTTGCACTTAAAATATAAGTATGTCTAGTGTTGAATTTGAGTGATGTTGAGGTATATTTGTTAACTAGTATTTCAGGCCCACCTAATTGGCTTCTATTTTAAGATCCAATCTTAAAGAAACCAAATTTCTGCTCACTTCCAGGGGAGGGAGGGGGGTAGAAAAGATTTTATCTCAGATTTTACTTGACCATACTTCTTCAGCCAGCTTCCAATGACCTTTTAGCATATAAAAACCCTTCACCTGCATCATGTCGCAATCTATATTATTTACTCACTAAGAGTTTTCACACGAGTTATTATCAGTGATTTCTCACTGGCAAGAACAAATGATGTTCTCTGGAGTGTGAATGGCAAGTCTTTCTAAATTTCCAGTATTCTTTGTTTCATTCAATAACCATTGCAAATAATTTTGCATTATTGCAACAGCTGTTTACCATCGATTTCTGGTTGATAATGACCGTTTTTTTCAGTGGCAATAAGTCACATCAAGATTCCAGTATTCTTTGAACCCTTTTGGAACGCGCTCTACCTCAATTTTCTTTTTTTTTTTTTTTTAAATCCTTCTTGATCCTTCACGACTATTTTTTGTAGTATAACTATTTTTTGGGGTGGGTGGGTGTGTGAGAGAATTATTACTACTATTATTATTATTTGTACTCACTAGGAGTTCTCACATAAGTCATCGTCAGTGATTGCTCACTGATAATAACTGGTGGCGTTTCCTGGTATCTGAGTGACAACAAATCTCTCCAAATTTCTAGTATTCTCCATCTCTTTTCGATAACAATTGCAAATGACTTTGCGGTGTTGCAATAGTCGCTTACCATTGATTTCTCACTAGTAACGACCATTGGTTTCATCTTGGTGGCAATAAGCCCCCCCACCCTCCTTGAGCCTTCACAACTAAGTTTCTGTTCCTTGAGTTCATGTGGTGATTTTCTTTCTGTGGTTTTGTTTTCTTCCTATTATAACTTCCATGTGATTGGTTACCGTTCGTATCTTATGTTGGTTAGTTTCCTCATTCAAGGATTTTCCTTTAGATTGCAGCTGTTTTCATCATTGTCGTCCTTTGTATAGTCTCAGTGATCTCATCGATTCCAATTTTTCCATAAGTGTTTTGAAACTGTTCCTCGTGCTCCGACGATTATTGGTATCATATTGACTTTCTTCATGCTCCATGCTTCAATTCTCTGGCAAGTTCCGTTTATTTTCTTCGTTTTTCTGACTCCTTGATCTTCACTGTGGTCTGCTGGAACAGCAAAAATCTACAATTTGGCAGGATTTTTCCTGTTTGTTGACTATTATGACATCCGGTCTCCTTGCTTGTATGAGTTTATCTGTTTGCACCTCCATATCCCAGAGAATTTTGTGATTTTCGTTTTCCAGTATTGTCTCTGGTTTATGTTTGTACCATTTGTCTGCATATTCGAAATGAAGTCATTTGCATAGTTCCCAGTGTACTACTTTCCCCACGCAGTCGTGTCTGTTCTTGTATTCTTTTTGGGCTAGTTTGCTGCATCCACTTATGTGATTTACTGTTTCGTTTCTCTGGTCACACAATCTGCATTTACTGTGTTCCTGGGTTTTATTTATTTTAGCTTGAATGTAGTTAGTCCTAATCGCATTGTTCTGGGCAGCTGTCAGTAAAGATTCTGTTTCTCTGTTCAGGTGTCCTTTTCTTATCCATGCCCAGAAATGTTGGGTCTCTTCTCTAGTCATTCTTATGAAACGTCCATGTAGCTGTTTTTCTTCCCATTTGTCTTTTTGTTTCTGGTTTCGGTGCTTTTAAACACAAAAATCTCAAATCACTTTACAGGTATTGGATTTTCATTTTTTTTTCTCAAATCATATCAAAATAAATTTTAATATTTCATAGATTGAGTTAAAGACAAAAGGCAGCAAAATGTTAAGTTTTTGTGAGTAATGGGAAACGAAAAACAATTATTTTAAATAAGAATGTTTTGTAAATAGTTATACAATTTCTTCAAATCTAATACATATTCCATAAAGTACAAATAAATAAATGTATTTTTAAAACATTTATTTGCCTTTACGATCGGTTAAGGGCAGCAAATGTATACACTAATGTACAATGTACCAACGTGACCCAACAGGTCGCAGGTCGTCTAGTGTAAAATAGTGCATGCGATGTGGTACACATATTTTAGTGTTGGGTTTATATACAGGCATATAACCCTAAAATACGGTCTAATGTTTAGATTATTTCTTTTTCCTTTGATGTCAGGTGGAAATTCAATAGGATTAAAGATTTTGAGGTGAGATAATTAAACATGATAAAATCTACATAAGTTAATCTTGAAGAAGGAAGATTCTAGCTGACCACGGGAAGAGAGAGCCTAACATCTGGGATGGAGATTAGAATAATTACACATTTTTTGTACTGATAACTAAATGATAAGGATTAACTTTCAATGTTACAAAATACAAACTATGGATTGTGTCAAGAAATGTTAACACAAATAATAAAAGTTGTTAATTGCTAATAACACAGCGTTCTCCCTCCATTTGAAGGAGTCCTATTATTCCTGTGAATCAGATGCATTATCACAGCTGCCTACTGAAATCGAACACCTATTGATTCTGGACAGGACATATACATGACAGATGATCAGAGCTCAGTCAGATGCCATGATAGCAACAAACCTGACTACATGTGCAGCGATGACAACCAGCTGTACAACACCAATATAATTTTAAATCAATTTCATAATGATATAAAATCTGTCATCCTCAACTATAAAGGAAATACAAATCACAAAGTATAGACTTTACTCTGGCAACATCATTTCAGCCTTAAATTATTACTGAATTATTCATAATTATGTATATATAATTTTCTTTGACCTATCACCGGTGCATAGTAATACTGTCTCTTCCAAAATTAAATATCTATCAGTCTAAACATAGAAATTGGTGAAATGAATTGTAAGTAATTTTTTATTTTAAGAACACAGCCGAAAGGAGATCAGTTCTTTTTAGTAAAACAGATAAATATCTAGCTTGTGTGAATAAACCTATCGATGACAAACTCCAAAAATTTGACCAACTTCTCTTTATATATTTAGTTATAAATTTCAAAAACACAAAAAATAATGAACATATAAAAACTTTTATACCGGACTCCAGATTTATTTTTTGTAAGCTTAGAAAACGCAAACATTTGAAATAAAAATATTTTTAATTTATAACATAGTTAAAGGCTTGATAAAAAAACAAGGTATACAAAACAAAACAATGTTTTTTTGGAAAACATTTTTTACAATTAATACAAAAAGCAAACGAGAATGAATTTGCATTGTGTGCAAGATGCATGCAAATGTGAGATAAAACAAGCAAATTCATGTGGGGAAGGGGCAAAAATAAAAAAATCCCATAAGAAAAAATAAAAATATCTACACAAAAGACATACCAAAGGTAATAGGTACAGCAATAACAAAAAAAAAAACTTGAATTTTATTAGTTATGTATTAAATTCAAGATTTTGAAATAAAAGGAAGTTATTAGTCAGCTATTGCTAAGGTTAGCTCAAGGTTAGTAGTAGTAGTATTAAATTACAACCTTAAAAGTCTTTTGTTATTACAAATCAACAGCAATGGTGTTATTAAGCAAGGGAACAATCCAGGAGGGAATGACTCACTTTCAATAGTCGGAAGTGTACTTCCAGCCGGTTGAGCATCAGTGGGAGTTTCCGATGGGGTCATCTCCGGCTCAGAGTCCAGAGCTATCTCAGTCTCGCCTGCCAACAAGACACCACACACATTACACAAACCAAGCACAAACAGAAATTGGCAAAAGAAAAAGTTAAATTGCTAGAAACAAAATGAATTCATAAACTAATAGATGTAAAAGCATTTATTTTCTAAATATTTGGATTATGAAGGAAAAGCATTTAATATTAGGAGTTCAACAATGTTTTAAGTTCAATAGACAAAAAAACTGCATCTAAGTAAAATCTGCACCCCCCCCCTCCCTCAAATTTTGTTTTCTTCATTAAATTAACAAATTTGTATTATTTGGACTACTAGTCACATCTTGGTTGTTATTTTCAGTTCTAAGTGACAGTCTTCTGGGGGTTGAAGGTTCAATTCTTACTGCAGGTGATAATAACAAGAATAACATAATAATTAATACTTCTACCCAGTCATGGTTGATGAAACAAAACCTCCCCTCTTTCCCCGATTAAATGAAGGGTTCAGTTTGGAATCCGTATAGGTTCCCGAGTTCGATATAAAGATTTCAAAGTTTGAAAAGATGCACCTCAAGAAGGTCAGAGGTCACATCGGCGAAAATGTGAAAATAACAACCAATATGAGAATAGTAGTCTGAATAATGCAAATAATAGAAATTATCAATCCTCATCTCAAAAATTCCGAAACAGCAATAAATTCAAAATAAAATCTGTCACTCAATCAGAATTCAATTAAGAAATTGTATTTTTTAAAGAATTATGACAATATAAAGATGTTTGTTTTTCATTTGACAGAAAGTTTTATTTTGTTTTTAAATTGACAGTATGTTTAAACCCAATCTGAGCATCATGAAATCACAGCTGTCATTCAAACAAATTTCACCAGAGGAAAACTTAAAATGTGTACATGGAAGGAAGTCAATATTTTTTTATGTCTATAAAACAAAAAGATTTAACTCAGGGAAAAAGAAAATCAATTGAATATTTATAATGCTTGGAAGACAAAATTGCACGCACCCAGCCATGGAAAAATTGCCCCATACTTTCAAGTTATTGGAGCCGGAAAACATTGGGGTTTCTTTGCTGGTAGATAATAATTCTATTAGTACCCAATATGAGATCAGATTCATATATTCTGTTGTCTACCGGTCATCATCGGTATCAGCCCACACCAATGCTACTAGCTGTCAAATGTATTTCTTCACCTCTGATGACCCCCCCCCCCCAAAATAATCAGTAATAATTTATTTTTACTAATGTTTTTCTTATAAAGACTTTTTTTTTACTGCATCTTTTTGGATTTGCATAAGTCAGGGATGCAAGAGGCAAACCCACTAGTTTGTTATCGAAAAGTTTATGAATATTGGACCCCCACCAAAAAAAATAAATAACGTTTTCATTACATAAAGTATCTTTTTTTTTTTAAATATATATTTTTAAACATTTAAAAAAAAAAAAAAAAAAAATTTGTACAGACATTTCATTAAATATTACGGAAAACTTGTGCCTGCATATCTTCCCTTTGATCCTTTCTAAGTTCCTTATTAGTTTTCAGGGTTCGAGCTGGAACTGGCCGATGTATTTTTCGTACTGATTTTGAGCCCTAGTACTGTCAGATGATGGATTTATCTTAAAGTACTAGGACTCAAAATGAATACAGCAAATACATCGGCCAGTTCCAGCCCAAAAGCTAATAAGGAACTTAGAAAGGATAAAAAAAATTTTTTTTTCTTTAAATTTGCAGACACCAGTCGTCTGTAATATTTAATGAAATATGGCTTAAAAGAAAAAATGCTGCCCAGATATTTTATTTTAAATAAAAATATAAATATATATATATTTTTTTAAACTACTGCAAGAATTAAGAAATAAAAAGCTGATAAGTTTTTCTAAGAGTTAAAAAAATAATTATAAGCAAAAATAAAAACTTATTTTGGATAAGAAAAACTGCTTCAAGAATTTAGTGCATGACTGTGCGAATAAAAAGTTGTGAATATGTATATAAAAAACTTTAAAAAATTAAAAAAAAGAGTTCAAAATTAAAACATTATGTGATTACGTTTTGATAAATGACAAATATTTGTCAAAATATTTCTACAAAGTTAAATGCTTTTGTTTAGAAATCATTTTTTTTTTAAACAGTCTTAATCAAAACAAATGTCAGTAAATATTTGGTTTTTAGTTAATCCCAGGAAAGTTATGTATCTTAATAGGTATCTAATGACAAATATTGGAAGATATATTGAGCATTCTTGTACATTTTTTGAAAAATTTTAATAATACTAATTTCACTGATCATGACATAATTCTTTTGCAATATCTATCTATATACTCCTATTTATCTACGTCCCACAAAGTAGAATGTGACACAAGGTCGGAAGGTGGGAATTTGTACTCTAGAGGAAGAGTACGGAGTTTCTTAAAAAATTGCCTGGGCAGGGCGCCTCAGACAGTAAGCAATAAACTTACTCCTCCCCAAAGAGGGGAGGCAAAGCCTGGGAGGGGGTTAACCTCCCATAACTGCACAGGACAGTCGGAACAGATACTACACTTTGATCTTAGCCAAAAGACTAAGGAAGCATACTACAAAAACTGTGGATGTTGCTTCTCTCTTATCTTGCTTATCTCCATGCACAATAGATGATGTCATCCACTAAAACAGGTTGAAAACATCTGGGAGATTCATGACATCATAAATGAAATAACAAAAGGATGATGTCATCCATTAAAACAGAAGATAGACAAACCATGGCTCAAAAGGGTTACAAATTATCTATGTGGGCAGTGACTCATATATATATATATATATATATTATATATTATAAAGAAAAAGTTGTCTGTATGTCGTGGCATCAGTTAAATTGTGATCTAAGAGTCAAAGTAACCAGATTTGGAATCAGCATCTTCAATCTGATGCCTTTATTCTTGAAACTTTTATAACTCCTTATTCAAAATTAAAAGTATATAAAAATAACCTTAGAAACAAATGTCCCAACATTTTAGCAGACCTAACAACTACTTATCACATTAAATTATTATACATATTTGATGCGTTGTTTACTTTGAAGAGAAAGCATTTATCTTTTCTTTTTTATTAAATGTTCACCAATATATTTTTACTTTAATAAGAATCTTATTTATGTTTATTTATTTTAAGCAATCAATTTTAGATCAATGTGGAGATATAAAAAAAATCCCTATACCAAACTCATTTAAGTAGGTTAAAAAGGCAAAATATTCTTGTATGATAGATAGCCTGGTTGATAAGTATCTTCCTTCAGTTCCAATATTTTATGCCATAATAGGTTCGAATCTCAGAATAGACAATTGTTTTTGTTTTTTTTGCTATATGTTCCAATTATTTCCTAGCTGATATCGATCATCATAAATTGTTTTTTAATAAAACAATGGATGAAAAAAATTATTATAAACTTCTAATCCTAAAATCTATAAAATTTAAGTAAAGTCAAGAAACCAGGCATAGACAGGTACTTCAGCTAGTATATTATATCTGCATACTAGAATATGAACCATCTAGATCTAAAGAGTCTAGTATATTATTAAAACTCTGAATCTTGTTACTCTGTTCATTCCCATGAAGACTGGATGACGTCACAAAGGGATTCAGAATTAGAAAGCAATTAATTTATTTGACAAGAATTTTAAATGCAATTTTCACCAGGCTCTAGAACAGATGCAATTTTCACCAGGCTCTAGAAGAGATGCATTTTTCACCAGGCTCTAGAAGAGATGCATTTTTCACCAGGCTCTAGAACAGATGCATTTTTCACCAGGCTCTAGAACAGATGCATTTTTCACCAGGCTCTAGAACAGATGCATTTTTCAACAGGCTTTTTTCATTAATAAATGAAATAGCAACTTTTAACTTTATTTTTAATCATTGTTGTACAATAGTTAAACTTTGATGTGGAATGTTCAATAAGATTTGTATTCTGACAGCATGGAAAATCTTTGAGAAATATAATGTAATTTCTGTTACAGACTCCATTCTAACTAGTTCTTTATAACCATTAAAAGGTACCAGCAAATATATGCTTCATAAAAAACATTTTTTTTTGTTTAATGGCTTTCTGATGATTTTTAAATATTTTTAACATCAAACACGACACTATACCAAAAACGTTGACTGCTTCATAGATTTGTATGACAAAAACATATGCAGATTAAGAAAGATTTCTAATTAAGTAGTAATTCACATGATGCTTTAACAAAATGAATAACAATGACATGCAATTGTGGAAAAGGTTCAAGAAATACAAATGGACAAAAGTATAAATAAAAGATCAGCATGAGAAAACGTTCGATCAGGACAAAGAAAAAAATATCAGCAAATGGAATCAGGCAACAATTGATACGTAGATGCATGCAAATTGTCTGTCGACAACATCACAGCCATTTTTATACAAATAAGACTGCAGACATTAGGTTTTTCTAGTATCTAGAGCGGCGTTTCTCAACCTTTTTACTCTTGCATAACCGTTAAAATAAATTGCATGTTTGAAGTTCATTCAAACATGCACAAAAACAAAATTATATACCATGTGTTTCTCATTTTATACTTATTTTAGTTGTAATTCAAATGGTAAATATCATAGTATATATTTTTGAACAACTGCTTTAATGAAAAATTAATACTTCTTTTTCAAGTTTTTTGATAATGCTAAATAAAAATACTGTCCATTTATAAAATTTAAAAAAAAAAAAAAAAAAAAGAAAAGAATGCATTATCTTATCTTACTTGCTCTTGCAGCATCCTTAGGGTACTTTTGGGGAACCTTAAGAGTTCTGGGGGAAACTCCGGTTGAGAAACACTGATCTAGAGATTCTATTAATATTAAAAACAAGAATAGCTCAAAAGAAAATTTTATTAAAAAAAAAAAAATAAAAAAAAAACTTAATGTTTTTTGTAATGATCAAATTTTATATTTATAAAATCCAGTTTGTTTGAATAAATTTCTCCACCTGTAACTATAATTAGCATTATCCACCAGCCATAAAACGCTTGGGATCAGTGCAGATTTCAAGGGGGTTCTACTGAAATAGTCATATTTTAAAAACTAAAGAACTTTAAGTCTTCAAAATACCACTATTTTGGTTGGAAATGAATATACTTTGACATGGATCAATAAATAATAATCTATGATATATTTGAAGAGTTTTGAGTAAGTAATGTGGTAAAAATGTTAACACTGCAGAAGGGTCATTTTCACAACTTTTGTGAAGAACGGAGGTGCTTTTAAAACTTGTTATGCTGTCTCTATGAATTTCCTCATGAAATTTGGAAACCAATCAGGAGACACAAAGCCCTTTATCCTGGTGGTGGTACCATTCAAACAAACCCATTTCTTTTTATTAGTGTCCAAGAGAACTCTTCAACATGACGATTACCAAACATTTTGAAAAGATATTACGTACCCCAACTGGTAAATAAATCAATCTGTTTACCCCTTTTATGTGTTAATTTTATAATTGTATGTTTTATTTTTTCGTAGTAGCAATTTTTTAATTACAAATATTGTTTCCATTTATTGTTGACTGTTTAGGCTTACAGTAGTATCAGCAATAATAGTATCGGCAATAATAGTATCAGTAGCAGCTGTAAACAAAAAACTGGCAATTTTTTGTTATTTGCATTCAAGAACAAATTTGAAAAATCGAAAATCTGAATATCGAAAATATTCTTAAATGTTTAGTTAAAACTATGAAACGATTCTGTCATTAGAATATATAATTAAATTTTAACTAAAACCATGTTTACAAGCCATTTTATTTTTTAGAGAAAAAGAAAGACTGATTGGATTCATAGCTTATTGAATCAGCTACGCAGACTTTAAAGCCTATCGATCTATAGGGGTCATTTCCAAACATTTACACACTAATACTGTTGGAAAAGATATGAAGTCACAATATTCTCCAGCTATAGGGAAAATAGCAACTTCTGTTCAATTAATCGTATTATACATTACAATGAATCATGCATAAGTTTTTTTACATAGAATTACCCGTTTGTAGAACACAATACCACGTGGCTGCTTCCAAGCTGACTACAACATGACAGTTTAAGTACAATGTAAACAAATTCTTGTTGAGCTGTCCTCTTAAATAATCAACTTTTGACCAGTTACAACCATCGTTACAAATCCCCTCGATGTCTCATCGTCCACCCGACAAACTCATTAACCCTTATCCTCGAGTGGCCTTTGGGCCTTGATAAGCGATGACTCATTAGTAAAAAAAGTATTGTGTTTCAGTAATAAATAACCTCAAATGGGTAATATTCTGTAAAACAGACTAAATCAAGAAAATACTCCTTTAGTAATTTTGTTATAAATGATTGGACAATGAAGAAATTGGATTGCAATAATTTGTTTCCATGAATATTACCCGAGACTGACCATCTTTGAATGGATGGACTTTGGATATTGGTTTATAGTTGCTCCAAGGTGGAATTTACCAGCACAATTTTGTTGTTTTCAAGAGGACAACTGTGAGGATTGTGATGATGCAAGCATACACACACGCAAGTCATGGAAGAAGGCATGTGGAGCCACAGTAAATAATCAAAAACATGTCTGGTATTCAACGACACCTTTCCAAAAACGATCTAACGGAGCAACACACAAATCATTTCTCTGCAGTGTTTGTTTGTCTTTGTGAGCAATGTGCTTTTTTTATGTGCAAAGAAATAAATTTGAATTTTACAGTAATCTAACTTTTTTATTAAAATGATTTAGGACGATATTATTAACGGTTGTCCAGATGATTGATTCAAGTTTGTATTTTTTTTAGCGGGGGATTTTTTGTTTAAGTTGTTGGGGGAGATGAAGAGATATAGATAGATATAGATGTAAAGGAAAAAACATGCTAAACAGCTCTGACCAGTAAGTTTGGTCAGCGCGAAGGAGAAAAGTGACTTACCTGCAAACAGGTCTTCTGTCTTTAGTTTCGTTTCAGGCAAACTGGCGGGGCCATTACTTTCATCATTCAGCACCAAACTAGCAGGCTCTTCCTTTTTTGTCTGTTTAAAAAGAAATAGAAAAAGTTTTAAGGACAGTCAGTTTAAACCAGCAACTCTTAATATCTTGTTGAAAAGGTCAGAGCCTTAGTTCCTGTGAGGAATAACCCTAACCCCCCTCAGTCTTTTTCTTCTCATTTTACTTTAATTTTGGACAGATTGTTATGATACTTGATAATATGACTGAAAAGCCATTTTTTTTTTTAATAAGTTGTCATTTGTGCTAAAAAATAATATTGTCAGGGAATAAATTATTTGAGTTATCAAACATTTTGGGAGATTTTATTTTTTAGAAATAACACATGTGGAAAAAAGGTTGTCTAATAGTTATGAAAACGACGTGATATTGAAATAAATATCAATACCCGGATGTAAGTCTCACAAGAACTGGTAAGAGTTATTTTCCATTTTCATTGGAAACTTTTAAAAATAAATTTAAACAAGGGGTTATCATTTCATGCATTGTCTGGCAGATTGAGAAAGAAAACATCACTTCCAGTCAATGAAGTTTTGGGTAGTATAAGATGTTAACAGTTAACATAGAAATAGAAAAATACATGAGAAAAATTTATGCATATTCAATATTGCACTAGAACCGAATTTTTTATAAAGTAATAATCTATTAAATACTCATTGTGTGTCTATAAAATTTTTTTGTCTAATATTAAAAATATTCCATTATAACATATGAAATAGAAAGAGAAATGTTATGTCCACATCAACAGTAAAATGATAAAAAGAAAGAAATTAATTTTTCTTTTAAAATTCAGTTTGGTTTGCATTTTGAGGATAACAACAATTTTTCACATGTTTGGAGGGTAATTCTGAATTCGATCTGCCATCGCTGATCAGTGTCTGGTCAGCGTAGATCACAACAGTCCAGGACCGTCTGTTATGTTTGTTGTATTTGCAGATTGGTATTGGTAGTGATCCTTGGCTTGCAAGGCCACTAGGTAGGACCATGTTTTACATACAACACTTGGCATTACCAAATGGTTTGGTTTGTTTTATGGCATATCAACCTCTTATGGGTCATTTAATGCTGAAACATTAGTTGGAGTATTGTGAAAAGTTTTTATGCTACAAGTTCTTTATATCTTCAAATGTTTATTCATATTTGGTTTGGTTCTTTTATTTTATGGCATATCAACTCTTTTCAGGTTATTTTATGCTGAATCTGGTCATTTTAGTAAAAGTTTTGGGGAAGGGAGGGAGAGGGAAAGGGAGGTGGGGAAATTGTGTTTTGTTTTTTGCTTTGCAAAACCTGATTGAGTTTTGCAAAAAGAGAAGAAAAAAAAACAATAAAACATCAACGTTTAATGCCTTTTAGGTCAGGATGCCGATATCTTCGGACAGCCTGATCTGGTAGCACCAGGATATTACCAAATGGTCACCCATTTAAGTACATGATAATAACATAGAAGCAGCCCAGAAGGAGTAAAAAAAGACAGCCACATTATACTTTATATTAGAAAAAGCTATGCATATTCAATATTGCATCAGAATCAAATGTTTTATAAACTAATCTATTAAATACGCATTGTGTGTCTATATTTTTATCAATATAGATAAGTCTTAGAAGACCTACATCATCAAAGGTAAAGTATAATTTGGGCATTGAAGCACACAATTTAATAATGATTAAATTATTCATTTTTTTTTTTTTATAGATGAAAGTTGATATTGATTGATGGGTAATGCCATTTTATTTTTGAATACCGACGCTAATCGCTACCTCTAGTTCAGAAATTCTTCCAAAACTATAAATTATCAGATCAAAATGAAATTTTCAGCATGTACTCATGAATGAATCCATTTTGTATTGGTTGGACCATTTTATAAAGAAGAGTCCATAAAGATATGATTGAAGCAAAAAAAAAATAATTTAAATATTCACGCACTACATGTAAAGGCAGGAGTTTCTTAGTTTGTTTAATTTTCCCAGGCAACGCTTGGACATGGAGTCCACTAGTTATAATTAAAGAATTTTCTCTTATCCTGGGAGGGGGGGGGAGGGGGGTCTCAAATGGCAGTAATAACTGAGCAAAGCCTTTTTTCTAGCCTTGCCTGTTATTTGCATGCTTGCGAAGTCGTGCACATAGCAGGGTTAGTCCATTTTATGCTGGATTGCTCTTATGCCCCACCCCCATATAATAAGACCGCTCGTTACTCTATCTGAATTGTTCTTTTTCCTTTTTTGGTATTCATTTCAGCTTCATCAGCATAAATGTGGCAGTAATCTTGAAGGGATGGGCTACAACAGAGGTGGTGGTGTTCAAAGAGTGGTAAGGAGTGTTTTTTTTTTTAACTTTTGTAAAAAAAAAAAAAAAAGAAAAAAGGTCATTATTATATACTTTTTTTTTTTCATTTGACTTTTCTTAAAATCCTGAATTTTTTTTAGAGAGAAATTAACATTAACTGACTAATATCAGTTAAAACATTTACAAACTAATTTATATGAACACGCATACCCTTTTGTTTTTCTGTAAACTGAATTTCATACATAATGACAGTAATACCAAATATACAGTACTACATGGCACCCTTCACATTGTCCAGAAGTGAACAGGGACCTCCTGCATACTCCTGCATATTACCATTTTTATTTAATTTCTATAATTTTCAAGTTTTGAATAAGTAAAACGCTGTCTTTGCTGTTTTTAAATTTCCAGTGTGATCGCAGACCTCACAATGTTATCAAAATCTCTAATACAAAATTAGTATTAACATTGGATTTCTTATAAAATTTACCTGAGAAAAGTTGTTTGATGTTTGATCAGTGGTTCCTAACCTCAGGGCTCTGATCAAAATTAAGGCCACTAATGTATTTCAGAGATTTGCCAGAGGGTCTTACAAAAATATCTAAATGCAAAAGTTGGATCAATTTTTCGCACTAACGGTAAAGTCGAAACATCAGATTTCAAGTTACACAATAGACGCGCTATTTTTTTTTTTATATACTACTTATGTATATGCGATATCAGTATTAAGGTTTACTAATTTGCATATTGGTGTTGAAAATAGACATTTTATTAATTAACTATCATTTGTTATTAATTCAATGATTGTTTTCATGTTAATATAACAAATAATTCTGTTTTGCAATATTGTTTTATTTCCTCTTCAAATGTTTCTTTATATCTTTATAGCCCCCTTTCCCGACTTGATTTTCAACAAGTTACAATCTATTTCTAAATTGCAAGTAAAAATGCAAATTAATTTGTCTTTAAAGCCACATTTAAAAGATAAATAAATTTGTATCGAAATTATCAAAATGTTAATGTTATCTATTTAAACGAATAAATGAGAAAGATTGTTTTTTGTTTACAACAAAGTTATGAATGAAATGTTTATTATCTTAAATTAATTAGAGTATTTCAAGTAGTGAACTTTGCGAAGCAATAGCGAGCCAGCAAAGCCAGGTCATATGTAAATAATTCACAGCTGGTCACATTTTTATTTTGAGTAATGTAACTGATTTACTAAGAACAAGGTAAAAGATTCTTCTGGACATATAGTAACAAAAAAGGTGTGGTTAGAAAACACCAATACTTGTGAAATGCTGCCCATAGTATGAGTATTGATTAACTCCTCTCCAGGAGTTAGGCACAAGGCCAGTTTTTATCTTACTCCCACAAGTCAGATGTGACCCAAGGTCGGGTCGGGAAAGTGGGGTTTAAAAATTGCCTGGGCAGCCCCGTCGGCATTCCCCGGTAGGGGCGCCTCAGGCAGTAAGCAATAAACTTACTCCTCCTCAAAGAGGGGAGGCAAAGCCTGGGAGGGTGGACCTCCTAGAACTGCACAGGACAGACCCATAGACTGGCGTAAATCAAGCCCCGAAGGCCAGGACAATACCAGTCTATGGGGTGCAGTATCCATCGGAACAGATACTACACTTTGATCTTAACCAAAAGAGGTAACTGATCGCTAAACAGTCTGAAAGGAACTTGAATGAATAGTCAATCATATCAGTGACACTGCCGCAGTGAAAGAATTTTACTATTTCAGAAAAAGTAAGCAGTTTATGCATTATACCATGCAGTTGCTAAGAAAACTTTTGGAGTTTTTGTAACTTGATGTAATTTTTTTTTCTTTAATATGGTCACTGCTAATTCCCAAAGTATTTGGTTCTTATGCTAGCCACTTTTTTCAATGGAATTTATTGTATTAATTTTGGATTTTGTTTTACGGCATATCAATCCTCCAAAATCCGGTCATTTTAGTAAAAGTTTTATGCTTCAAGTTCTTTATATGTTCAAGTATTTATTCATGGTGTTTGGTTTGGTTGTTTTGTAGAGGAAAATTGTTGTTTTTGTTTTTTTGCTTTGCAGAACATGATTGAATTTTGCAAAGAGAAAGATAAAAAAACACTAACATCAATGTTTGGTGCATTTTTGGTCAGGAAGCTGGTATCTATTAATTTTGGGATTCAGTGAAATATATCAACAAAGTATAAAAATGTTATTGTTAACCACTGAAAAAAAAAAATTTTTTGTGTAAAAGGAAATGTAAGTAAAGTTGTTTGTCTTTTCATTTAAAACTTTTTTTCATTCCTGTTTCAAAAGTATTGGAATTCATTGTGCGAATAAATATAAACTGACATAATAAAGAAAGCTCATAAATATTTTGCAAGTTTAACTGTAAGATGAAATTAGGGTCGCTACTCCAGGTTAAGACAGCATTTAGGGTTGCAAGCAAACAAAGGTTCGGAACACTTTGTTTTCAATTGCATCCCTAGACAGAGAGGTAGACCAGATTTAGATTTTAATGAATGAAAATTTTCAACCGGTTTTGGTATTTAGGGCGCTGTAAGTGTCTTAGACTCTGAGGTGGCCAACACTAGGCAACGTCTCATGTCTGCTCCCACGTGGTCTGATCTAAAGGGTTAATATCAGTGAGGTTGCATGCAGTCATGTCGCTTCTTAAGTACTTGAGCCAGCTTTACTCGGTTTACCTTAGTACCTGGGATATCCAGACACATTATGGAGCTGATGCAAGATAAGACATGCTATACATGGCCGAACCACCTGAAACGCTGAGCACGTTAAGGGGTTTGTAATCCCACTGAACACCATGTTTCTGATGAAGCACGGTAATGAGATCCTTTCTTCCAGTTTGCAGCCTCACATCCACCTGGTCATGGTATTTTTGTTTGTTTGTTTGTTTGTTTTTTTTACGGCATATCAACCTTTTCCAGGTTATGTAATGCCGAATCAAGTATTTTTTAGAAATACTTTGCAAAGTAAACAAAATTCTTTAGACAAAAAAAAATATATAGTATTTCGAAAACATTCATTCAACGTTTTTCCTTTTCTAACGGCATATCATCCTTTCTCAGTTCATTTAATGCCAAATCAAGCTGGATTTAGATGTCTCTAGGTAATTATATCTTTTTATATAGATCAACAGCTTTTAAGAAGTTCAGTATTGTCTCTACTTTATTTTTCTTAAACAGTTCCTTCATTGTCCATGCTCTGTAGAAAGTTTCTCTTTTAGGAGCCAGATCAATGCATTCAATAAGAATATGCTTGATGGTGTAGGTAGTCTGGCATGCAAAGTATATTGGTTGCTCTTTGTCTTCAAGTAAGTAGGAATGTGTAATCCTTGTGTGACCTATGCAAAGTCTGGATAACACTACTTCTTCCTTTCGGCTTTTTCATGAGCTTTTTTTCCATTCTCCTATTGTAGCTTTGATCGCTAGGAGTTTGTTGTGTGTATTGTTACTCTAACGTTGTTGTTGGATATATTTGTTGATTTTCATTTTAAAATCTGTAAATGGAATCTTAAAATTGGTTTCTGCGGCCATGCCTAATGCAGACCTGGCTTCCCTATCAGCCTGGTCGTTTCCTCTGATTCCGATATGACTTGGGATCCAACACAGCAAAATTTCATTGTCTTTTGACAAATATTCCATCCTGCATAGCAACTTGGTTACCAATGGATTGTCAAATTTCCTATTTTTAAGGGATATCAGTACAGACAAAGAGTCTGAAAAGATAATGAATCTATTTTTCTTGGATTTCAGAATGAAATCAAGCGCCACATCGACAGCATATACTTCTGCATTAAATATGGAAGTGTCATTTGGGAGACGCTTCTTATTTATATTATTGTTGTATACTGCAGCATATCCTGTTGCTTCTTCATGCTTCGATCCATCTGTGAAGATGTACCTATGTCTTAGATAGGTGTCTTGGATTTTCTCCAATTCCTCATGGAAAACCAGAGGATGGGTTTTTTGTTTGTTAAGTTTGTTTAAGGTTAGCAAGATCTTTAGGGTCCTTATGGTCCAAGGTGGTATTTTTGGTATTATAGTATCGTGTATTTTTGTCAGGTCCAATCCTGCTTCTTTGTTGATTATTTCCATTCGAAGGCTAAAGGGTCTTATAGCCCTTTCATTTCTTTGGAATAATTCTCTGTATTTTGGATGGAATGTGCTTTCATATGCAGGATTTGATGAACACGATTTCAATTTAACATAGTACTGCAGAGCCAACTTCTCACCTCTGATATCTGCAGGTGCCTCGTCTGCTTCTACATAGAGACTCTCAACAAGCGATGTTCTGAAGGCTCCAAGGACTAACCTTAGTCCTCCATGGTAGATCGGGTCTAGTATTTTAAGATAGGTCTTTCTAGCTGATCGGTATGTAAAAATACCATAGTCCAATTTAGATCTAATCAATGACCTATATAGTTTCAGGAGAGTGTTTCGGTCTGCACCCAACTCAGTGTGAGCTACCACACGTAGTAGTTGTAATGTTTTGTTACATTTTGCCTTTATATATTTCAAGTGTGGAATAAAGGTCAGTTTTTTTTATCGAAAATTACACCCAAAAACTTGTATTCGTCTACAACCGGAATTTCCATCTTTTCGAGTTTTAGGCTTGGGTCATTGTGTAATTTTCTCTTGACAAAAATGAACACATTTTGTTTTTGCCTGAGAAAATCGGAATCCATTTTCTGTTGCCAATTTATTTATTTTATTCAGACATTGTTGCAATTTGTGCTCAATGGTATGCATATGCTTAGACCTGTAGTGGATTAGGAAGTCATCCACTTATAGGGATCCATCCACTCCGGGTAATAAGCTTTTTATCATGTTATTTATTTTTATGCTAAACAGAGTCACAGATAGCACGCTGCCTTGTGGAACACCCTCTTCCGGAGTTTTTATCTCAGAGAGATTAGATCCAATGCGAACTCGAAATCTTCGGTTTGACAAAAACCCGTCAATAAAGTGTGGTAGTCTACCTTTTAGACCGAGATCGTTAAAATCTCTCATTATGCCATACTTCCATGTTGTATCGTACACTTTCTCTAAGTCAAATAAAATAGCTACGAGATGTTCTTTTCGAATGAAAGTTTCTCTTATGGTAGTTTCCAATCGAACCAAGTGGTCTATCGTGCCTCTTTTATTGCGGAATCCACATTGTAGATTGCTAATAAGGCCGTTGGATTCCAAGTACCAGATCAACCTATTGTTTATCATCCTCTCCATTGTTTTGCATAAACAACTCGTCAAGGAGATTGGTCTATAATTTTGTGGATCCGAGTTGTCTTTACTCGGCTTTGGGATCGGTATCACTGTAGTTTGTCTCCATATGTCCGGGAATTTTCTCTCTGTCCATATTGTGTTGTATATTTGGAGGAGTAATTTCAGTGATACTCCCGGTAGTTGCCTTAGGAACTCATAATGGACTTCATCTGGTCCTACGGTAGTATTATGAGATCTTTCAATAGTCTTTTAATTCACTCAATGTAAATGGGCTATTATATTTTTCTAGATTTTTCGATCTGAAGTTAAGTTTATGCTCTTCTGCATTTCTTTTAGTGGTGAGAAATTCTTGTTTTCTGCCCTGACTTGATGAATTTTTGGAAAACGTTTCTGCTAGTTGATTTGCTATGCTTTTCTTCTCTGTTATTGGGCAATTATTTTTGAAGAGGTGTTGGATTGGTTTCGTTTGGTGTTGGCCGCTATTTTACCGATCATATCCCAAACTGCTTTCGGTTTAGAAGAGGAATTTAGTTTGCCAACATATTCTTGCCAGCATTCTTTTTTCGCTGCTTTTATTTCCCTGCGGGCTCTTGCTCTGCTTTGTTTGTATTCCACCAGATTTGTTTGGGTGGGTTCTTTTTCGAACTTCCTTAGGGCTGCTCTTCGCAATCTAATAGCTTTTTTGCATTGACTGTTGAACCAGGGTCGGTTCCGATTGTCTGGTGTCGTATTTCTTGGGATGCAGTCTTCTGCTATTTTAATCAGCCTCTCTATGAAGTGTTCCACTTGGTCACTGTCCGTTTCCACACATGTCAGTTTCTCCCGACATTATCTTTAAACATTTGCCAATTGGCCTTGTTTAGTTTCCAGCGGCTTGGTTTACATTCACCACCAGGTTCTATGTTTTCGAGGAGGATTGGAAAGTGATCACTGCCACAAGTGTCATCATAGACTTTCCAAGTAAAGTCCATGTAGACTATGGGGTCGCATATGGTTAAGTCAATGGCAGAATTATTTCCGTTGAATGGGTTCATATATGTGTTCCATCGTTTAGCATGCACAGATCATTTTCATTTATATATTTTTGTATTGTTTTACCCTTTTTTGTTGTATTTTTGCACCCCCATAGGGTATTGTGACTATTGGTCAACTAGCTTCTGAAGCTCACTTTCATTAATGTTCTCGTTCGGTGGAATATATATTGAACATATATTTATTGTTTTATGTAGTGTCGCCTTGATAGCAACTGCTTGGATATTGGTTTGGATATCCAGTTTGCTATGGGGTATATCATTTCTGATGAGAATTGATGTTCCTCCAGAGGCCCTGTGTCCAGTATCATGGATGTGGCTGAATATCTCATAGTTTTTTATATTAATATTATCCTCTTGTTTGAGGAAGGTTTCTTGGAGACAAATAATTGTTGGAGATTTCTGTGTCAATAATAAGAGCAATTCATTAAGATTTGCTTTTAAACCGCGACAATTCCATTGGATTATTTTTTGTCCCATGGTTTATATTTTGATTGGGGGTGGTTTTTGTTTTGTTTTTGTTTTTTCTGTGTTTTCCTCCTCTGTCTCCATCATGTTGTCCAGAGCCTCGAATCGGTTTTGAGTCAAATTGACTCGGATTTTTGACTTTGATTTCCGAGGTGACTTTTCCTTTTTTTTTTTTTTTCCAGTTTCAGAATTTTTATCTGAAGACTTTTTTTGAGGATCTTTTCAGATCCCTTTCTCTTTCATAGTAGTTTCAGGTGTTTGGTTTGGTCTGTGGTGGGTCATCTGGAATGGGGTAACCCAGTTGAGAGGGTAGAAACCAGATGTTTTCTTCACTCAAATCTACCTGGGTAACCGGTTGGATAGAGGTTTGACTCCTCGGCTCACTTGTCACCTTTGTCTCTGGCTGCTTTGGTGTCTCCTTCACCTCCTCCCGAGCTACACTCCAAGCATCCTGTAAGCATTTCTGAAATGCAGGCCACTCGTCCAGTCTAAGTTTCAGCAACTGCTGGACTAGTTGTAAATATTTAGGCTCTTTCTCAACTGGGGAGGTTCTGATTTGTTTTGTTTTTCCCGCATTTGTTCCGACTATAGTGGCATAGGACTGGGGCTTCATATAAGTCTCCACAATCCTCCTAGCCTCAGGGAATGCTATATTTCTTGTATGTTTTACTGTCATGATCTCCTTCTCCCTTTTAAAGTGATCACATGATCTTGAAAATGCGGGGTGATCCCCATGACAGTTTACGCATCTTTTTTCCCTTTGGCACTGATCCTTGACGTGGGACGGGTCCCTCTCACCACATTTACCACATACTTGCTGACTCCTACATACGTCCTTATGGTGGCCAAACTTCTGGCATTTGAAACACTGCAAGGGGTTTGGAATGTAGGGCTCCACTCTTTCGGCAGTGGATCCAATCTTCACCTCTTTTGGTATTGTTGAATTAAATGTCAATATATATATATTGGTCATGATCGACTCTCCACCTCTTTTTATTGTTACTCTTCTGTGATTGGTGACTCCCTGCTGATGCAATGCCATCCTAATCTCTTCCTCCGTCGCCAGACCAAGTTCCTGGCTTCGGATGACTCCTCTTGATGTATTAAGTCTTTCATGGGCATATGCCTTACATTTAATATTATGAAAATTTGTCATTTTTAGGATAATTTTGGCTTGTTTACAGTTGGTAACCTCCACCAGAAGGTTACCGTTTTGTATTTTTTTAACGGTCTTTGGGATTATCCTACTGCTTATCACTTTTTCAATCAGAAAAGGTGACAGTTTAGCTAGTGGTGTATCCTCCAAAGATTCTATTGTGATGAATTTTGGGAAGTCGTTAATTTCGTTGTCAGACAAATCCGACTCGGATAGATGTCGTTTGGGTTTTTTTATTTGTGTTTGCCATTTGGTTTTGTTTGATCTTCAATGGCCCTGAGCTCCACCACCCACCACGGAGTCCAACTAAAGTTGGGAATTTACCAGGGGGGATAATCCGAACGCCCTGATCGAGACGGGGATACTTTAACCATTATACTCGTACTGAGTGAGAATAAATTAGCCCCTGCTATTTCTTTTTCAGTACCCATTAACTGAAAGTATAGAACTCTGCAGTGGTAACTTTCTTTGTTCTCAACACGATTGACCCTCATCCACCGCCTTCTAGTATCTATTTGGGAGGAACAATAAGAGAAATAAGATTTTGATTTTGAGAAGAATCAAATTGAATAATACGGTCAGGGATGAACTTAGTTACTAAGGCATGACGTGACCAGCCGATTGATCGGATCGGGCCTCTCCGACCTCCCGTCTAGCTGAAGTAAGGGCCGAAGTGGAGTGTTGCAGTCCACGTGACCATTTAGGCAACCAGGCCACGGACTGCTCAGCCACCAGGATCCCGTCCTAAGACGTCACGGGTCGCCACCCACGGCAAACAGGTGGCCCCGTTTTCGGGGGGGGGGGGGGTTTACCCCTCTGCATGGGGTTGCAGTCGGCGAATTCGCGGCCCCGCCGACAGGGCTTGGTCATGATATGATGATTATGCTAAAGCTGGTGCAGGGCAGAAGATTTTAGAGACCATGCCTCACTGCCATAATAGATGGCAGATCGAACACAGTCTAAAAAGACTGTCTTAAGGAAACTGGTTGAGCTGGAATACTCATGGATGGGTTCATAAGAAATTAGCCCCAACAAAACGTTTCTAAACAATCAAAAAACCATTATGATAACAATCTATTGAAAATAAAGCTTACACAACTGAAGTTACAGTTTTAAAAAAGTTTCCATCTTATGGAGTTACTCTTATTAGAAAACAGAGATGGGCCATATTGCCGAAATACTGAAAACAGTATCGAGACTTAAAAATAACCTAAGACATTTGGTATCATTAAAGTCTTGAATGTTTTATTACTAAGGGATGTGAGTAGTCAAGCACAAGAAAGTTAAAATCGAGATAAATTTCCCAACCTGGGGTCCACACACCCTTTCTTTCTGTTTGTGTAGAGGGGGGGGGGGCAATGCGAAAATACAACTAAAAACAACTTAATAGAAAGACACAGAGTATGCATGTGAGGAGAAAGAGGACAGGAAGTCATTCTTTGATAAAACAATAGTCATCTAACTCCTCTACTGCTGTCATGAATCGTTTTAACCATCACAGCAAATTAACATTTTCAGTTTTCAGAGAGAACTGTCATGCGAGGGAAAAAGGAAGGCAACACAAGATAAAATGGAGATAAGAAAAGAGAAAAGACAGGAAAAGAGAAAGTTGTTATAAATTAGCTTTTTCCTTATGATAAATTTTTTTTTTTTAAGCGGAGAACTCACATTCCTAATTACTATTATTAAACAAGCCCGATTTAATTGCAATAAGTCTAGAGATATTCTTTAAATGGTAAAAAAAAATAATTACAAATAGAATAGATTTTACTGAAATAAACTTTGAGTATTTTTTTAAAGTGTGCGATGTCTACAATTTTGACAGGTTGAAACATATTTTCAGATTTTAATAAAATTTAATCACCAGCATTTCAAGATTATCATTGTAGAGGAATTAACGCAAATTAAAAACGTAATTCATACAAATAAATTATATTTTTTATTTACCAAACATCAAAAGGTATTTAGAATTTGTACTACGATAAAATGAGTCCAGAAATATTTCGGTTGAAATATTTTCAAAACTCCTGCTGGTGTGTGAATATGAACAGTCCGGTGTGTCTCTCCCACGAGTTGTTGTAAGTAGTACTTCTTTGACATGGAGAATGTGTATGTTCCTATTTACCCCCCCCCACACACACACACACACACACTCGAATTCAGACAAAATAGCCGGCCCCCTAGTAAACCAGACTCTAGAATCAGAATATGCATAGAATTCTCCAGCTGATATCAAAGAGACCTGAGAGGGGGGAAAAAAATGCCCTTTATTTACGTGCCGTGCCTCCCACGGCAACAAGATGTGAAACCAGGTGAAGTTAATGTGGAGAAAACCAGCTCCCACAAGGATGCACTCTGGAAGAGTACAGGTATAGCTATGAACAGATATACATTAGCATTACCCGGTTGAGGTGCCTCAGGCAACAGGTGATACCCCCCTCCTCCAAGAGGAGAAGATGGCTTCCTAAGACTAAATCGAAACATACCTCAATCCGACAAAGGATTTGCTCGGTATAGATATACTCTCAAGCTATGAGTTAAATAGTATTAATACTTGTGTTCATATTCCCTAGTGTTTATAATGGACTATTTTAATCTTCTGTTTATAGTTTGTTTATTAACAGCTAAAGGTAATAAAACTGAGAGAAAAGTGTAAAAGGGAGAGCGGTTGAGACTATAAAAGAGCCTGTGGTGGGGGATGGTCAAAACATAGAGAGAGAGGGAGGGAGAGAGTAATAGACAGAAACTTAGTAAGAGATCGGTGACTCATGAGTAAATTGCAAAAAGAATTAAAATGGATTTATTTATTTTTTAAACTCATCCAAAAACCAAAGAATATTTTAACATGTATTTTGTGTGATTAACATAAAAAACAAAAACCTTAGGGAAACAAACAATGATTAACTCTGTTTTCATATAATAGTATCAAAATGTACTTGCCTATGTCTGTTTCGAAATATGGGGAAAATCCAGCCCCCCCCCCCCCAAAAGGGCACTTTAGATTGGAACAAAAGTAAAAATTGCATTAATCTAGAAGGACTTCTCCTTCACTGACCAAGGAATAGACTAAGTGTAGCATGAGAACAGATACTACACTTTGTTCCTAGCCAAAAGGGCAGGTACATTGCTATGATCTTAATATATTAGTGGAGAGGTGTTTTTTTTTTTTGTTAACAGCATTAGAGAGAATCTACTCAGCCAAGTTTCACAACATTTGGTGGAAAAGTAGCAGAAAAAAAAAAATTAATTTTGGTGAATATCTGAATAATGGATCCAGGAGTTGAATATATTCTATTTTTTTCTTTTCAAAAATGGGCATACATCGGTTATTGATTTTACATGACAAAAACAAAAAAAAAAAAACACCTGATTTTAGCCCAAATTTTTTATAAATTTTCAATATAGACAATCCCCCCACCCCACCCAAAAAAAACAAATTATGAATTCAATGTAGCAACAACTTAGATTTTGGATTTTTAATACAAAAGCAACACTTACTGCAATAGCTGGATTTATTGAAGACACGTTATTTTTACCAATACAAAGAGGGGGGGGGGAATATGGGTATGACTCCCTCCCCACCCCTGGTACTAGCTTATGACTGAACATAGATCTGACAGGATTCGAACTCGTCCATCACACCAATAAAGTCATTCTTCAAAAAAGGACTACGAGAAGAGATAGTTGTAGAGAGGCCAACAATGTAACATTTAAGCTAACATTCAGCAATCTACCCATATACTACTAAAACTTTGTGGATCTTGTTTATCTCCTGTGCACAAAGGGATGACGTCCCAAAGGGATGACGTCATAAAGGGATGACATCACAAAGGGATGATGTCACAAAGGATGACATCCCAAAGGGATGATGTCACAAAGGATGACATCACCTATTAAAGAATTACATTGACAGTTATCTCTACAATTGATACAAAAACATGCATAGGATATACTGTTAAAACTATTATGGATAACAAAAAAAAGTTATAACATAGAAGTGATAAAGGCTTCATAGGAAAATAACATTTAACAGTTACAAAACAGAATAAGAAAAATAATAACGAAACAATTTCATACAAAAGTAATGCATACAATTATAAGTTCTTTACAAAATGTAATTGTATACACAAGAAGTACTCATGCCCACAGACTAATAACAATACATTTAATAGAAAAATAAATGGCACAATCACCACTACTTGCAATTACTGTTCATATTTTTTTGTAATATGCCAATTCTACTTAAATTCTAATTATCAGGGATGTGAGTAGCTAATGGCAAAAAAAGCTGAAATTAAAATGAATTTCCCAGCCCATGTGTGTGTGTGTGTATGTTTTATTTTAGGCATTTTCCTAAACAACTATTATCAGTTTCAACTAAGAAAGACACCAAGTGCGCATGTGTGTGTGTGTCGGGGGGGGGGGGGGGGAAGACAGGAAGTCATTCGTTGATGAAACGCAAGTCATCTAACTTCCCTACCCCTTTCATGAATCGTTTAGAGTTTTAGCCTTAACAGTAAAATTAACATTTTCAGTTTTCAGAGAAAACTGTCAATAAGAGGAAAAAGGAAGGCGAGGGGGAAAAAAAAAGGAAGGCGAGGGGAAAAAAAAAAGGAAGGCGAGGGGGAAAAATAAGGAAGGCGAGGGGGAAAAATAAGGAAGGCGAGGGGGAAAAATAAGGAAGGCGAGGGGGAAAAATAAGGAAGGCGAGGGGGAAAAATAAGGAAGGCGAGGGGGAAAAATAAGGAAGGCGAGGGGGAAAAATAAGGAAGGCGAGGGGGAAAAATAAGGAAGGCGAGGGGGAAAAATAAGGAAGGCGAGGGGGAAAAATAAGGAAGGCGAGGGGGAAAAATAAGGAAGGCGAGGGGGAAAAATAAGGAAGGCGAGGGGGAAAAATAAGGAAGGCGAGGGGGAAAAATAAGGAAGGCGAGGGGGAAAAATAAGGAAGGCGAGGGGGAAAAATAAGGAAGGCGAGGGGGAAAAATAAGGAAGGCGAGGGGGAAAAATAAGGAAGGCGAGGGGGAAAAATAAGGAAGGCGAGGGGGAAAAATAAGGAAGGCGAGGGGGAAAAATAAGGAAGGCGAGGGGGAAAAATAAGGAAGGCGAGGGGGAAAAATAAGGAAGGCGAGGGGGAAAAAAAAAAAAAGGAAGGCGAGGGGGAAAAAAAAAAAAAGGAAGGCGAGGGAAAAAAAAAAAGGAAGGCGAGGGAAAAAAAAAAAAAGGAAGGCGAGAGAAAAAAAAAAAGGAAGGCGAGGGAAAAAAAAAAGGAAGGCGAGGGAAAAAAAAAAGGAAGGCGAGGGAAAAAAAAAGGAAGAGAAAAACAGGAAAAGAGACAGAGAGATAAAGCGGTAAAGGAAATAGATAAAATACAGCCAAATATAGGCCCAACAATAAGGATGTAAAGCTCAAGCAATTTTGCAATTAAAAGTGACTAAAAAAGCGAAGAACTCCTATCAATAACGATTTAAGTAGAAATCTGCCTTTTCAGGATTTAAAAAAAGCGGAATTCCCCTAAAAACCGGGAACACACATCCCTAAATTATAAAAGTAACATATTTTTGTTCAAGTGCTTATTTCAATTTCATATTTAAAATAGAAATTCTTTTTCTTTAGAGGATTAATTTTGAGGAAGGGGGGGGGGGGCTCAAGTAAAAATAAATTCATCATATCTTATATTTCCATCAACCATAAGAATATGGGGTATACATTTCAGAGGGAGTTTCATTTGAGCAAGCTTGAATTTAAATTTTTTTTTCTTTTTTTAATATAGAAATTTTTGGAGCAATTAGGTTTCAGGAACTCCAGAAATAAGCAAATATAAAAAGGACGAATTCAGGTCTACACCGGTTTCTTTCACTTCTGGCATGATCAACAAACAAAATAAAGAGTACAAAAGCATAAGTTCACATAAGAGATAATTTATATATTTATTTACTATGGAAGTCTACAAAGATAAGAAAACAGAATAATTGTTCATATTTTAGTGTCCTTGCAGAACAAGGGGGGGTTCACTAATTAAGATATTGAGGAAGCCCGAGTTGATAATTTAAGGGCTGTGAATTATCTATGGGTCTGAAAAATCGTAATCAAAACTTCCTCATTCAATTACATTTCATTGAAAGTTCTTAAATAGAGTCAATACTCATTTGTTTTCATATTAGAAAATTCAGTGAGAAATTTATGAAGTATTAAAATGGTTAAGTTTATACATTTGTTTTCAATCAGCATAAATCAGCAGACGACATTGAAAGAGGATTAAATGAGTGTGTGCATGTGTCGCCTCTAGTGTGCATAAGATAGTGAAAGAGTTAATGCATTGTGTAAGCGAGGGCTGGAGAAACATCGATGTTAGCTCTCTCGTAGATTTGGGCTAAACATTCAATTGAAGGAAAAATCTGTCCTTATAGGATGGGGGGGGGGGGTCGAGGTGGCTCCAAAAGGACAATTTCTATAAATTCAGAAAATCCGCCGAATTGTTCAAAATATTATTACTTGTTTTTATTAATTCTGGCAGATGTGTGCACAAAGCCATGTGTGCAGAAACGAGTTTAAGCACTTTTATATTTGGACCGACGGATACACCTCGTCTACAGTTTCTGAGTTTTAGCCGGTCAGACAGAAAAGACAACTTCCCTTTAATAACTTACAAATTTCATTAAAAGTGGACGATTCAGTGATTTAAAAAAGAAAATTAGTGATGGTTTTGTTTATATTTGAGGCTGTCGATTGTCATGTTGACATTGAACGTAGCTCGTTTGGAAGCATTTTATTCAAGATATTTTTAAATAACTTATCAAATGGGCAAAGTTTTGCAGTATACTTAACTTATTCAACAAAAGCGATTAACAAAAAAAAACAAAAAAACAAAACAAACAAACTAATTAACCCATATTTCAAGTAGGCAGTACTATCCAATTTTAGTCAACATAAATAGCAACAGTCAATAAAGAAAAAACATCTAGATTAAAATAAACAGGAAAATGCACCTCTCTCTGCAATTACATTTTTAATTATTCAATGATTTCAAGAGTACAACTAAAATTTCTTTCAGATTTTATATTACAAAATAAACCTAGAACAGTGGTTCTCAAATCTTTTTATAATCTGCTGCACTTCATTCATAAAATATCAGAATGTCACCCAACCACCCAAGTCTCCAAGAGTGTCTCACTAAAAAATTGCCATGCTAAATAATATGCATAGAAAATTTAATACAATTAAAAAGATTTTTTTTAAATAAATAAAAAACAAAAATTTAATTAAAAAAACTTTGTTAATTTAAAAAAAAAAAATCTATACACATTAATTGTTGTCACAATGTTTTACAAACAGTAGAGTTGGGTGGTAGTGAGCTTTTGGTACCAATTGTGCTTTTCTTTTAGTTCTGAATTTAAGTTATTTTTCAAGATTTTTTTAGCATACAATATTATTAACTAGATGTACATACTCTGCGCCACCTGTGAATCTTTTACTTTCAGGTTTGTTTTGCTTAAATATCTGAGTGAAGATATATATATATATATATGTATATATATATATATATATATCTTGAGAAGCTGAGCAATTAAAAATAATTTAAACCTGAAATATTTAAAACGAAAATTGATTTATAAGCAATTTTTTAATTAAAGCGATTTTGTTTCTAGTCAAAAATATAAACTGATGTAAACAATAAGATTTTTCAACATTTATTTTATTGCCGATTTTTCTAACAATCGATTTCCTCTTCTGATAAAAAAACTGTCATTGTTGTACTTGGGGAAAAAACTTTAAATATCTATAGACTTCTAACATATGAAATTATTTTGTCAGATTTTCGAAGTCACACTCAAATAGCATTTAAGCTGACAAATCAAACTTCGCTTCTGAGTCTGACTAGCTAATTTTAATTTATAACAAATGTGGTATTTTGTTATTGGCAATTTATTTTTTTAATTACTTAGTCCGACCCAAACTACTGCTATGAAATTTTTTTAGATTATCATTTAAAAACAATAATCAACAAGAGGATAACTTATTTTAAATTGAGGAATATAAGAGTCGTCTACCTTAAGTTTCAAATGGTGCAATGAAATCAAAATCAAAAACTAAAATGACTTCACTGCATCGTGGAAAACGCAGAGTAGGTCGAGTTCATATTAAAATCATGATTGTATAATAATAATAATAATAATAATAGTGATTAAATGTTTAAGGTGTTAATAATAATAATACTAGCTATCCCAAAGCAAAATTTTATTTTCATTATATCTTTAAACTTTTATTGTGAAGACATAGATCTTTTGAAAACATAAACCATGACACAATTTATTTTGGTAGCCACCGAATTATGACCGTTCAAAGTTTGTTGGAAATTAGAAAATTTACCATCTTGTGTGCTATTGGTCAGAAGCAAAATTTCACAATGCATAACTAAAGGTGCAGGCTTTGAACAAGTGAAAAATCTTTACAAATGTAATTTCATCTTTTGTTAAATACAAATTAATCATAATGGAAACAATGATCAAGCCAGCCGAAACATAATATAAAATCCCATTATCTCCCCCCAAAAATGTACACAGAAGCACAATATTTACTGTTCATATAAGATTCATTTCAACAACTAACATATTGAATCTTCTTAATAGGATTCGTAACACAGTAGAGATCAAGTTAGATTTCTCTTGTGATAGTAAATCCATAAAAAACAACATACGATATACAAACAGAAGAAAACATTAATAGGGCAAAAATTTATCACTAAAGTTTTTTTAACTTTGATTTTTTTTATGAAAGTTAAAAAAGACAAACTATTAAACCAACATATTGATGAATGGCTCTTTTTTTCTTTAAAATGCGACTGTTTTTAGAGACAAAAAATATTATGCACATTCAGTTGAAAAACATCAACATTAAAAAATAAGTCGCCCGTCACTGAAAATAGTAAACTAACTTCAATTAAACTATTAATGACACAAGAAAAAGAATTGTACATTTATAAAGAGAACATTTTGTTTACATCCAAATTTTATCAAAATAACTAAAAAAATAAATGAGTTATCACAAATGGAAATTGAAGAGAATCACAAAATTTCTCAATTTTGCAACTAAACTGGCTGTTTTGTGATACCTAATAGATCAATAAGTTTCAGGCCTAACTAATAAAACAAAATTCGCCATTATTCATCAACAGTCTCCGTCTAGGGTGATACACTAAAAATATGACTCAGTTTCTAATAACACTTCTTCATTGGAGTTAAATTTCTTTTCCTGGAGCATTCTTTTGAGGTTTGCAAACTACCAGTAGTTGCTGAGGTGCCAGATCTGGAGAATAGCATAAGTTTGGAAGAAATTCTAAGTGAAATTCATGTAGTATTGCCATTGATGCGATCAATTTGAGACACGGTGCAGTGTTTTGGTGAAAGAGCACCTTTTCTTCATTTGGAGACGATTTCTTCCTTCAAACACACCAGTAATGTTATATAATGTTTGCTATTGACGGTTCTTCCTTTCTCAAGATAATCGATGAACAATGTTTGCATCTGGACAACTTTCATCTGCTGCTGTCCACTCAGCTAACTGCCAATTTTACTCCAGAGTGAAGTGGTGGGTCCATTGGCATATATTGATGCAAAAATTCTGTTTAATTTCATTGAAACACTTGAAGGCAACGCTCTGAATGGTTGTTGTTTTTGATCAACTGTGAACAAACAGAGCTCTTACTTTTAACACAGCTTTTTCATTAACAAATGTTCATGCAAAATAGTCAATACATTGCCTACTGATACCTTCAAATCCTGACATCTCACAACTTCAATTTATGATTGGTCACGATGTGGACTTGCAAAACAAAAAATGTTTTCCGAGACAACTGCCGAATTGGAGCAACCTGATCATTCAGCATCATTTGTGTCTGTACGACTTTGTTTAAAGTCAGCATACCATCTCTTAACCGTTGTTTCCGATGGAGCAGAGTCCGAATAACACTTATCAATCATTGTTTTGCTTGAACAGTATTTTTCTCATCAGAAAGCAATTCTTTATCAACACACAAAATTCAGATTTTTCCATTATTTTGAAAATTTGCAAAAGTAGCTTCATTTAAATAACTGTAATTTGTAAACTAATAAATGTTAGCATGTGTCATTTGAAGGTTAGTACTTTATAAAACTCGCATGGACTTTTTATTTTTTCATGAATGGCATCTCTATATGTCAAGCCCGGGACTTATTGAGTGATGTGTCAATAATAGTGAACAGATTTTTTTTGTAAGAGCAGTTTCATAAAATATCAGGTCATGGTGCTGCATCATTTTGGGCCACAAAAAGAATAGTATTCATACAGTTCTTTTTCGGTGCGAGTGTTAATGAAAGTGAATAAACTGAATCCATTAAATGTTCTTTTTTATTATTCTATTACTTTCGCTTCAATGAATAAACTGAATTCAGAACATGTGTGTTGTATTGATGCTTTACTTGTTCCTCTATCGTTACTTTTTGGTATTTGTAAGAAAAGCTCTAGACCATCCGCTACATTAAAAGCAAACAAGATACTTATTAAATGATATAAACCGCTATGTGGAAAAATAATAGCTTTATTAAAAACAAAATATGTTGTATATTCAATTTAAAAGGTGGACATTTTATTAAGAGCAAGAACAGCTGTAGTTCTATTATAACCGCCCCCCCCCCCCTGCTAGTATCAACAAAATGAATTTTTTTAACAATAAATTTACAATCCGCTTATATATCTAATAGTTTTGTTATTCTAATATTTCGTCAGATATTTATAAATAAATAAAAATGTTTTATATAATCTTTAATTTATATATTTTAGAATTCTTTGTTGAGCAGGTTAATGAGATTATATATGTTTAAAAAAATAAAAAATAAAAAAAAATATAAAAAAATGATAACTACTTATTTCTGAGAGAAATATTTATAGAGTTCAGAACCCAATTTTCTATTTAACAAAATTTATCTTGTCCATAAAAGATAAAGGTAGATTTCATTTTCTATATAAATATCTGTACCGTCATTTGTATGTACATTATTACCTTTCACACCCATTTAAATAATTTAAAAAATGAGATCGTTCGATTGCCAAAAAAGAAATGGAAAAAAGTAATTTGCAGATTATCTGGTGTCACTGTGTGCCAAAAATTAAGATCTTTGGTCATTTGAAAAAAGAATTGTTCCAAAATGGAATAAGACGTCATAAATAAAATTCTGCCATTAACTTGAGACATTCGTTTTATTTATTTAAAGAATATTTTGCTGACAAGTATTTTTACAGCAAAAAGACGGTAAAATAAACAACCAAATTTCCAGTGTTCAATTATAAGAATACTTTATTCAGCTAAATCCTCACTCCGTTTAAAATGAGTACGTTTTGCATATTTAGAAATTAAATATAGATGTCTATTATTAGCAGTGTCATAATAACAATATACCTTTTCGTGGTTTTCCTTTTTACATACAGCTTTCATAAAGTCACTTGGCAAAAAGGAAACAAGAAAAGAGGAAACAAGGAAAACAGAAAAACAGTTGTCTTGTTTATAAATACTAACACTTCAAGCTAGCTGCTATCACTAATTGGTACTATGCCACCTGGTGAATAGTGATACACAGCAATGTTAAGCCAGAATGAAACTCAACTGTCAAACCAGAAAGATGTAGCATTAATCATATCAAAATGTAATTTTCTACCGCCCTGTACATTTTAAAGTGTGGAAACTGATTTTAAGATCAATTATCTCTGAATTTGTTATCGTTAAGTTAACTTATCAAAACACACACACGCACAAAAAAGCAGTCAATTTTTTGGAGGTGATCACTTAGCTTTGGATAATTTTAGGCTAAAAAGATAGTTTAAAAATAAATAAATAAATGACCTGCCCTAGCACTAACCCTAGGTCTGGGGAGGTTTGCCACTCAGACTTCAGTTTAGTAAGTGATTAAAAAAATTTTTTTTTTTTTTACTATTTTTGTAGGGAATGAAGCACCACCAACAACAGAGACACATAGCTATTTTGTTTTTTTGAAAGAAAGCTTTGAACCAAATCTAATTTAAAAAAAAAAAAAAAGAAGCAAACAAACTTGAAAACAGTTTAAGAACGTTTCAAGTAAACAGGTGGGTAGAAAATTAAATTTTCAGCATTTGGTAAAAGTTATTTGTTATATATATATATATATATATTTATTTCTTTATTTCTCAACTGATACTGCAACTTTATCAAATATCCTTTTGTAAATGACAACTTAATGAATCACTTTTGTCCAAAATGGTACAAATTCCAAGTTTTAAAAGAATTAAAAATAATTTTTTCATTAGATTTTTTTTTCTTTTTAAGAACAAAATTACATCAAATTCTGATTATTCATTTTAAACTAAATTAACTACAGTAAGCAAATCAGTATTTTTTTTTTTTTTTTTTTTTTTTTTTACTTCAACAATACTCATTTTTTGGACGAGAACCAGTGGATTTTATTTAGACCTCAGTGTATACACTTTCTCGTTAAAAAAAAAAAAAAAATTATTGGAAGCCCCTTTTAAGTAAAAAAAAAAGTAAGGCACTTTCAGAGAGATTAAAAATAGACATTCACCTGACGCCCCAGTGCAATACTCCGATTGTCATTGAGTTCTATCGGATGTCTTGATATTTATACTCGCCACTTTCAGTGTAAGCATCACTTAATTTCTTGGTTATCACGTGACACTCTCTCGTGGCCTGATTGGTCTAAGTGAACACTTACAGATTCAAGGTGTCTTTGTGAACCGGGTTTGCATCCTGTGACCGTCTGAAATTTTTATTTCCCTGCGATGAGAGCCGTAAACTCTAAACGTCATACGTAGGTAAAATATTAAATAATTTATTTATATATATATATATATATATATATATCAGATTGATTGTGGACACATTTTGCAGGGTGTGTTGAGTATTTAAGCGACGGTTTTCAGGAAGAAAACATGAGATCCTAAACAAAGTTGAGATTTCAGTACAAAATGATTAAAAAAAAAAAAAGAAAGAGGAGGGGGTGAATGAAATATTAGTCAAAGATGTTTTTCATTAGGTTTTGTTCTTTGTAGTTATCCACTTTTCAGTTCATATTTTTTCTTTACATTAGAAGTGCAGTGGAAGTACAGGTAGGTTGAGAGATGTTAACCAGTTTGTGTGCAAGAAGTGTAAGACAAGGGAAACGGATGAGAACTCAGATGTGGAGAAAGTATATTTGGACAGCAAGGCTATTGAGAAGTTTTGTTACCTTGGTGAAACCATTGGAGCAGCTGGTACTAGTGGGATGGCAAGAGTTTTGAGTAGATGGAATAAGTTCAGGGAACTTCTGTCATTACTAACGAGCAGAGCGTTACCACTGTCGACTAAGGAAGAGTCTATCAGGCCTTTGTATGCAGGGTGATGTATAAAAGTGAAACCTGGCCAGTGAGGACTGAGGATATGCGTTGCATGGAGAGAAATGATATAAAAATGATACGATTGATGTGTAATGAAAGTTCTGATGATCTCAGAAAGATTAACTTTGGAAATGTGTGCAGAACAGAAAGTTTTGTTGGTTTAGTCACGCATGAATGAGAGTGCTTGGGTTAGTAGATGTAGAACAGTTGAGGTAGCAAGATCAGTTGGCAGGAGAACGTCAAGGCAAACATGGGAGGAAGTGATAAGGATGGATTTGAGAGAAAGAGGGATAAGTAAAGACCTAGCTAGAGATAGGTTAGTTTGGAAGTCAATTTAAAAGCTGTCCAACACATGCCAGCATATAAAACAGATGTTAAACGAAATATGATGACTGTCGGATTTAATCCTCAAATGTTCTACGTCATTCAAATAGTAGTCATACTAGGTCTTACTCTTAATTTTCTTTTTAGTAAGAAATGCTTATAAAAAAATCAGTAACATTCTACATTTTATTATTGACCCCCCCTCTCTACCCACTAAAAAAAATGAATTGTTACACCAGTCTATCTCAATTTTTAGATGACAGTTTATTAACACAGTAGTGATGTGGTCGATGAATCACTTTTGTATTAGGGTTCATTTTAAATAGTATATTTCTTTTGGGTTAGAAGCAAAGATATTTGACTTCGACCAAAAATTATTTTCGAATGGACAGTTTATAAGTCACAGAAAAAAAAAAAAAAATTACTGTACAGTTCGAAATTCTAGAGTAATTCCTGCTATTTTTACTAATGTGTCACCATTTACCAAAGCCATTCAAAGATATGGGTTAATTAGATTATCAACTGGATGATTGGAAAAACAAAAAAAAACACCATGAGGAACAAACAAAAATGGGAATGATGGACAATAATTAACTACAAAAAATATTTGTTAACATTGGACTGTTGTAGGAAAGCTGGCTCCTACCTGTAAAACTTGGAGAGGGTTCATTTAGTATTAGGGTTCATTTTGAACCCCTCCCCCCCCCCTCAAATAACTGCACCTCTATTGTATCAATGAAACGTTAAACGTAAACTGCACCCCTCCCCCAGATAAAATAGAAAGTGATATACTAATTTATATTTTAGTCAAATTGGAAAACTTACATTGATGCTTTTCGACAAGTAATTTTTGTTTACCTGAGGAGGATGCCCTCTTTGAACAGAACAGATACCACATTTTGATTCTAGTTTGAATGCCATTTTAACTGAAGACTTTTTTAATTTTTTTTTTTTTACTAAATTCTATTTCTATCACCTAAATTATTCAGAATGAAATGGGTTCGACATTACTACCAACCAGGTTTTAATAAAAAGATTAACATTAAAAAACACTAAATCTTAATTGATTTCATCATATTCATGAAATGCTGAAACGAAAACTCACCCCTCAAAATAGTCATCATCTTTATAAACAAGTCGAGAACGAAAGTTCATAATTTTCTAATTAAGGACAGGGAACAATTTTTTCAACAAATAAACATGGTAAAATAATGTTTTTCTTTGCTTCTGTATATGGTTCTCTGTCCTTAACTAGTATATTATGAACTTCAGTTATGTGCCCATAACCTTTTTTTCGACTTGTTTATAGAGAAGACAATTATACTTTTTCGGGTTGAGTTTTCATTTCAGTGTTTCATGTGTACGATGAAACTTCTTCCTATGCGTTTTTAATGTTTTTTTTCTAGTAAGACATGGTTTAAGTAGTACAAATAACTTGTTAACCCAGGTAATCATTACTATTACCGACAATTATCTTAAAGAAAATACAGTTAAGAAATTAGGGACAAACAATTTTGCTTTACCTATTTACGTTAAAAGAAAAAAATATTTAATAGAAGTCATAAGCCTTTAAAGTTCGTGTAAACCTTAGACAAGATCCAAAAAACGAGTCTCTAATGTAATAGTACATTCACTATCCACCAAGCTCCAGCCCCATCGCCGCAATGTTTCATCCTTGTGTTCGTTTAACAAGTATTCCAATGGAATGTGCTTCAATGAACTTGTTGCTCAACCAACCCGACCATTCACTGTGGAGGTTCCCAGATGCCGGAGAGCCTTCTACTCCAATATATTTTTTACTCGAGCTGCCGGCCTTTTGGAACTCCCTCCCTGCTCCCCACGACATGCATAAATTTAAAACTAATGTAAACAAGCATCTTGTTACACACCTCCCAATTAAGGATGAACCCCAAAACTTTCACCCTTTTTCTGATTAGCCCCTTACATCTACAGTGGCAATTTGCTTTGTTTGGGGTGAACTATGTCAGAAAAAAAAAAAAAAAAAATACCGATTTTTAATAAATTAGCCATTTTTGTTTAGTCAGTAACGTAAACAAAAATGGCCGTTTTACTCAGAATCGGTATTTACAAACTTTAAAAGCTTATAACTATTAATTTTTCTTTTAACGCAAATAGATCACAAATGAGTAGGTTAACAAAAAATAGTTTTTGACTAATTTCCATTATGTCGGTAATAGTAATGATTCTACCCGTAACCCATTTCATTCTAAATAATTGAGGTCACTGTAATAGGATTTAAGCAAAAAAATTGAATAAAAAAACAAAAAATATATAAACTATACAACAAGTGTAATATCTTTTCTGTTCTCAATCAGTGAAGAAATCCTTCTAGACTGAGGCAATTTAAATTTTTGTCCCAATCCAGACTGCCTCTTTTTGAATAGCTGGATTTTGCACACATTAAAAACTGACCTTGTGTCGAACTCTGCTCTCGTGGGAGGTCAAGTAAATAGAAACTACCCTTGTTGTAGTTAAATAAAACGGTAAATGTTTACTTTAGGACCCAAAACTTCAACATGGTGACGTTAACATTAACTTGGTAAAAAGTCTATTATACTGCCGCGAAACCGGATAGGGAATCGGTATAATTGGTACCCTTCTGAAAAATAAAACGAAAGAAAGTACACTTCATTAACCCAACCAATAACCCTAAGTCCGGGTTCATGTATTGTTAATCCGGACTTAATGGTTTGGTTAATGAAGATCACCAATTATACGAATTCCCCGGCGGCATAATAGACTTATCAAATTAATGTTAAGGACTTTAAAAATAGCACATTTACCCCCCCCCCTCCCCCCCAAAGTCTCTCCTTTCTGATACAGAAACATGGCTGACGGAATGAGAACAATTTACTCCCATGGATTAAATAAAGGGTTAAGTTTGACATAAAGATTCCCAAGTTCGGAAAGATGCACCAGAAGAAGGTTGGCGATCACACGGTCGTCGAAATGTTGTGAATGTAACAACCAAGATGAGAATAGTAAAGCAAATAATCAACCATTCCGAACCCCATCTTTTCGTTTGCCTCAACCACAAAGAGGGCGGTGTCGTTGTTTATCAGAGTCTTAAAGAGGAACTATACAGCAAGCGTTGTTTACAATGTTTTAAAACCAAAACATTTCTTTAATAAAATTCGAGATGGAGAAAAAAATGGTTCATTTAAATTAAATGAGAGTGGCAAAGAATATAAATTTGGTTGTGTACGTTTTTAGCGTCTCAAATTCCCCTTCCAAAAGAGACGTCATTCTATACGAATATTTGATTTGTAATTTGAAGATTACATGTAATGTAACAAAGTAATCCAATATGCACACACAAGTTTTTTATTTGGATGGATTGTCCCTATTTACTTGTCTCCACACGACAGCAGAGTTAGTCACTAGGTTGGTTTTTAATGTGACCCCCCCCCTCCCCCAAAAAAGGGACACACTGGATTGGGCCAACATTTTTAATTGCCTCAATCTAGAAGGATTTCTGATTCACTGACCGAACAGATTCTACACTTTGATCCTAACCAAGAGACCAACAAGTAGATTAGGGTTAATACAGAGGGTTTTATTTCACTCTCTAATTATGGATTTGTTTTTCTGAAGCCTTTGTAAAAAAAAAAAACCTGATTAGTGGAACAACTTTTTCAAATCTTATTTTTCATTAGCGTCGAAACTCTTTTACAAAAGACTATTTTTTTTGTTTCAAATATTAAAATTAGCAAAACAAAATAAGTTCTAAAAACAAAAAACAAAATTAAAGGTGCTTTCACAGATTAGAACCCACGCTAACTTTGACCCCGTCGTTAAGGTCAGAGTAGGGGGTAGGATTAGAGTTAGGTTTAGGGTCGAAGTTAGCGTGGGTACTAATCTGTGAAAGTACCAAATTAAATCTTTGTAAATATTACATTACATCAAAAATTGCAATATAATTTTAACGTTACAAATCAAACATTTGTATAAAAAAGAATTCGTGACGCTGAAAACGTGCACACTGAAACGAACAGGGGTGGGTCCCAGGTAGTTGGAATTCATTTTGATACACAAAGTTAATAAACCGAAAAAGTCTGACAGTTTCCTATATGTCAGGTTGAACCTAAAACAATCAGTAATAACAGTGGAACTAAAAATTAAGAAACTAAACCGACAGAATCTAAATTGTTAAACGTGGAACAGTTTAAAAAGTGATTTCTAAGTGTTAGACTAGAGGGGCGGTACCTCGAGTAGAGAAACCAAAGAAGATCGAGTGAAGGGATGCAAAAAAGAGAGAAGTCAGTAACAGGGTCAACGTTTTCCCTAACCTTAAAAAGCGTGTGAGAAGAGGCCATAAAGAAAACAAAACTATGAGTGTTAAAAAAAAAAAAAAACGATTGGAGGGGGCGAGGCTTGCTGTTGGCCTGTCAACAACAAGAGTAACTTATGTGAAATGGAGAATTTATATTTCCAAATAGGAGTGCTTGATTAATAAATCGGGTAAAATAGAAACTAACCACTTAATCATGGCCGCCGTATCTGAAATTACGAACCGGTGTTAATAAAAAAAATCCCCAATTATATTTTAGACATGATTGTTTTTTTTGAGAGAAGGGGGCAAATAATTTGTTTTCAATAATTTGTTAAATTATTATCAAATAATCAAATCAATTTTTAAAATATAATTAGAATGATTTTTTTCAAATAAATTTTACGTACGTCTGCAGTTTATAGACCGTGCTTTTTTTTTTTTTAGATAGGATTTACAAGTTAAATTCAATTTTTACGGTATCTTGTTTATTAAATTGTTAGGTGAAAGTACACAATAGTTAACAAAGCCCCTCACTCTCCATGTTAAGAATGGGTTTCTAAATAACATTATTTCAGCTCAGTCCGTAAACTGCAGAAGTACCAATTTATAAATAGTTAAATTATTAACCAAATTATATTACAAATTAATAAATAATAAATTCAAACTGTTTTATATAAATGATAAAAATAAAAATTCCGCCAAAAGCTATGAAGCCTAAAAAATTCAGATTTTTTGGATTAACACCGGTTCGCGATTTCCGATACGGCGGTCATGATGAAGTTGGTACTTTCTATTTTACCATAAATCGATTAAAGTCACTTTTCATTAAAAAAAAGTATATCAGTTTAAAGAAACTATCATTCATTAATCTTAATTAAAGTTGAAAAATACTCAAATCGCATTATTTAATGAACATTTATGGGTTTATTTAAGCACGTCTCAGTTTAAAATTAAGAAATGTCTACCATACATTGAAATTATGGCGTGTAATCTCTACGGTATTTTTATAAAGTTAGGTATGTGGATTCACTCTTAAATTAATTAACCGATTAGAACACAGTTAGGCGTAAGGGTGATTAATGTGGGCTATAGTTAGTTTAATTTAGTTTTATGGGTGTGAAATTCAGATATCTGATATTTGTGAAATTTTAACAATAGGTATTAGATTGATAAACATTCTCCAAATTTCAGTTTCTGTAGAGAATTTAAAAGGTTTTTTTATGGACACAACCTTTCATTTGAAATTCAAATATTTCAGATTTGCATTAAATTTGATCTATAGCCATTAGACACAAAGTAAGATTCCCTGAATTTCATTTTTCTAAAATACAAATGATGTAATAGATTTTGATCAATATTGAAATAAGGATTCTATACACAAGGTTTACTATCATTATATTTTGATTTTAATCTCCCCAGGAGGGACATACAAGTGGTGCAAAACTGTTCTGTTCGAGGAATTAATTTTACACGTCCTGATATATTTGTTGACTGTTAGTGTTATTTCATCATGTTTATTCTTGATAAAACCCATACTTAAGGATAAATATTGAATCGAATTTCTTTTTGTTAAAATTAGTCTGTCTTTTTGGTTCCTCACAATTCAAGGTTTATTAGTTTTAATGGTTAATATCTATGGTTCACATTTCTTTAACGATAAGTCAAGCATTTGAATTTATTAGTTTATTTGCATTGCACGTAAAACTTTAAATTAAAAATAAACACTCCAAAATTAATGACTTTATAACTTAATGATGAAAGAAGTGTTTATGGTACTTCTATAGGTGGGGATCCATATCGACCTGAATGTTTTCGATTGCGATTTACGAAACAGACCTGAAATGCCCGAGCCGTCGTCAAAAAGTCAATTCGTACCCACCGACATGAAAGAAGTTATTAATTTTCACCTGACCAGTTAGGATCAATTTACCCCATACTTCCGTGTTACTTGATAAGAATGGGTTTAATAATTGTTTGGAAAAAAAAACATTACTATTACCGACATAAATTATTTTAAAGGAAATACAGTTAAGAAATTAGTCAAAAACAATTTTGCTTTACCCACTCATTTGTGACCTATTTACGTTAAAAGGGGAAACAATAATAGAAGTTATAAGCCTTTGAAGTTCGTGTAAATTACCGATTCTTAATAAAGTAGCCGTTTTTTTGTTAGTAACGTAAACAGAAATGGCTACTTTACTCAGAATCGGTATTTACAAACTTTAAAGGCTTATAACTTCTATTTATTTTTTTGTTAACGCAAATTGATCAAAATGAGTAAGTAAACCAAAAATAAAGTTTTTGACTAATTTCTCAAATGTATTTCCTTTAAAATAATTTATGTCGGTAATAGTAATGATTCTACCCGTAACCCATTTCATTCTAAATAATTGAGGTCACTGTAATAGGAGTTAAGCAAAAAATTGAATAATAAAAAAAAACAAAAAATATATAAACTATACAACTTGGCTAGGTGGATCAAAGTGTAATATCTTTTCTGTTCTCAATCAGTGAAGAAACCTTCTAGACTGAGGCAATTAACATTTTTGTCCCAATCCAGACTGTCCCTTTTTTGAGGAGCGGGATTTTCCACACATTAAAAACGGACCTTGTGTCTAACTCTGCTCTCGTGGGAGGTCAAGTAAATAGAAACTACCCTTGTTGTAGTTAAATAAAACGGTAAATGTTTACTTTAGGACCCAAAACTTCAACATGGTGACGTTAACATTAACTTGGTAAAAAGTCTATTATACTGCCGCGAAACCGGATAGGGAATCGGTATAATTGGTACCCTTCTGAAAAATAAAACGAAAGAAGGCTTCTTTTTTTAGTAAGAAAAAAAAGTACACTTTATCAATCAAACCACTAACCCTAAAACACGTGGACTTAGTGGTTGAGCACTAATTGTACCGATTCCGTTTCGCGGCGGCATAATAGTTAGGATCAATACCCCCCCCCCCCCCCGTGTTATTGTTAAGAATGGGTTTAATAATTTTCTTCAGTAAGTGAATGAACTTTAATTATTTGTTTTTGAGGAAGTTTTTTTTCAACTTTACTTTTTGGTGGGTGGGAGGGGGCTAAAAAGGTCTTGACCCTAAAACTGGTTCTGTATTCGTAAGTGTCACTTTTTTTCTTTTTTTTAAATTTTCGCGACTTCAAAATTCTGCTCGTTCCATAAATCGCAAACATTCAGATCGTATGGGTCTTCTTTAGGAGCACTCTTTTTATTAGTCTATTCCGGGAATCGAAACAGGGGAAACAAATCTCACTTTACCTTATATACTGTTGGGGAAAATATAAAATATATGTGAAATATTTTAAACATAAAGTATCTTTTCCTGGTTGTACCCTGAAGGGAGCCGAGGCAGCAGTCGGGAGGGGACAGGGTTGCTAAAAAGAAATGCTCTTTAGCGACCCACTCAACAGGGTCCGGTAATAATATATGTTCTATGTAGAGAACGGAGGTTTCAGCAAAGGTTCACGGTCAGCCATCAACTGAGCTGAAGGACCGGTATTTAATTGCCTCCCACCGCAGCAATATGTGACACAAGGTCGGGAAGAATCAAGCCAACGCCCCTAAAGAAGGAGCACTGTGGTTTAGCAAAAATAGCCTGGGAAAACCCGTCGGCATTCCCCGGTAAGGGCGCTTCTGGCAGCAAGCAATAAACTTACTCCTCCCCAAAGAGCGCGACAAGGCCTGGGAGGGTGCACCTTTTAGGACAACCGAGGACAGTATACCTCAGACCGGCAGAGAAAAGACCACCGAAATGGCTCAGTTCCTTCCGGACTGATTGTTAAGAACGAATCCTCGACTGGTATTACCTCATCCCGAGTCCTCAATCAACCGAAGTTAATGAAAGAGTAAAGACTGAACGGCGTGGAGCTGAAGGACCTCTGCAAGGGAATGCAGAACCTAAATTTATGGTTACAAGTCAAAACGTCACCAAATTCTTTAAGTGATATTTATCGTCAAATAATTTGTTACTTGTACCAGTGTTCTACTTTTGTAATAATGAAAAGGTTTTCAAAAATATGAAGCTTTTTATTAATAAAATATAAAAAATATATTTTTAAATAGCCAGCATGTAGATCCGAGATGCTTTTCGAAGCAAACTTAAATCACCGTTATCATATTCGACCCACATTGCAAACAATATTCTTATTATAATATTTTATAAGTTTGGTGACGAGTGGAAACATCCCCAGAAGTGGTGCGGCTAGCCGTCGAAAGGGGGTCTCCGACGCCGGAACGGGGGCCAAAAAATTTGGTGACGTTTTGACCTGTTCCCAAATTTATAGGGTAGTAACAACTTATGCCACACTATTTCTGACTCGTCCACTTCGCTCCATCCTCGAATGTATCACCTCCCATCAGTAGGCACAACTATTCATTTTCTTTTTCACAATACAAGATGATTTAATAATAAATGAATCCGAATGACGTTATAGACATCGCTAAAACTATAAAATTCATATTTTATAGTTTTAGAAAAAAGTGTTCTAAAAATAAAAACGTGGAAAGTAGATAGGTAAACAACGAAAAAAGTTTAAAATGTATAAATTTCAGCTTAAATTATTGTTTTTAAATTTAATATCTCAACCTGAATTGCATCTTCTTCATTATTACAATATAAATACGACAGTAATTAGTTTTTATGTTCCAGAAATTTTTTTTATGAGCATTAATAAAGTGTACAGGTTCCTAAGTACCTATTTACTTGGCTCCCCACAAGACTAGAGTTAGACACAAGGTCAGTTTTAATGTGGGGTAAATCCAGTCCCCCCCCCCACCCACCAAAAAAAGGGAGCACTCTGGATTGGAACAAAAATTTAAATTGACTCAGTTTGGAAGGATTTCTAATTAACTGACCGAGGACAGAAAAGGAAGTGTAGTATCAGAACAGATAATGCACTTACTAGCAAAAAGGAGGTTCCAGAGTTTAACAAATATTCCGAACTAAAACTTCAAAAAGAAGGTTAGAGGTTACATCGGCCGAAACGTTGTAAAAATAACAACCAAGATGAGAATAGTAATCTGAATAATTCAAAGTAGTTGTACCTACCCGGCGTTGTCCGGGAATCATTTCCTTGTAATATATAAATAGGATTTTAAAAGTTAAATCTAATTATTACGGTATCGTTTGGTCAATTATTAATTGAACATAATTTATAAAACTATAACTAATTTTGTAATGGTAATGTTTTAATCTCTATAAAATTATTGGATGCAAATAGGTCCCAAAACTTTTAATCCTTCAATACATGAGGATTTGCTAAGAATTTTAAAGCCAGAAGTTACTTTATATTCGCTAGAATAAATGCTTTAAAATTCCTTTCAAATTTCGGTACTTATGCAGATTAGGACTTCACGTCGATTTTAGCTTGGGTCCTAATCTGCATAAGTACCCACATTTCAAAGTATAATTCTTGTTTTAAACTATTAACAGAAGATTATAAAAGTGAAAGGCTGAGTTGTTTACGAAAAAGAAATCGAAATGCATTCTAGTGGATCAAATTTCGTAATTTATCTTTTTAAAATAGGATTTTAAAGTCGTTTTAGTACTTCATGCTATTACATTTTTTATTACAATAAACCAATTAATTGTAAATAATGAAAATAATGTAAGTCACGTAAAAGCGAGAAATACAGCCACACGAATAGTTGTCTCATAATTTCTCATAATTGTATTAACAATGAGAAGATAATTGGTTTTGTGACAGGTGTAAATTGAACTGAGAAGACGTCATTGTAAAAAAAATTAAAATCTCATAAATAAAAAAATATTAGAAGTTTACGAGTCGTATTATTTAAAGTAGAAATAAAAGATCACAATTTAATAAATTAAAGTGTCACATAAAGAGATTTATCCAGTTAAGATGGTCTTCTGTAATGTATATAAACTGTAAACAAAAACATTAAACGAGTGAAATTGCCGTTTTTCCCCCAACAAACGAAGAAACCGCCTCCTTTTTTTTCAATCGTACGTGTTTTGAAAGCGATCAACAACGCAGCAAGGAGACGGCATTCTTTCATTACAAGCCACGAAAGACGAGAGTAAAAAAAATGGATACAAAAGATTTTAATTAGTAAAAGTATCTCCTACGTTACCTCACTGGCATCAGCAAATAAATCATCTTCATCTTTGATGCTGTAATATTCCTCAAACGGGGGAGGTTCTCTGTCGTCCGACATCTTTGTATGTCACGTGAGTACCCACAATGCAATTGAACTGACGGTCTCTCCCGGTGTAACTTTAATAAAGTTCCGTCTGTTTTTTTTTTTTCAATCACAATCGGTGTCAAATCTATCACTTATACTACTAAAACTGGTAAACGTTACTATTGGTGACATAAATTATTTTGAAGGAAAACGTTGGAGAAATTAGTTAAAAAAAACTCGGTGCTTCTGCAGTTTCACAATGACATTAAAATATTTAAAGAAATGTATAAACTTTGTTATGTACTTACGTGTTAGCTAGAAATAAGATTGTAGAGAAAAATTACGCAGTTTCATCCAGTATTTATTAAGTTAATATTAAGTTATAATAGTATTATAATAATACAAATAAAAAATAAACGATGTTACGTATCGGTAGACATTTCAACTTACTAAGTAGGCAAGGGAGATGACTTTCGGAAAAAGTCAAAATATAAAAAAAAACTGCCGACATATAGATAAATTCGTTTTTTATTTTTTATTTGATAAATACTGGATGAATTTACGTATTTTTTGGTGTACTATCTTCTTTTCAGCTACCACGTAAGTACATAACAAAGTTTGGCACTTCTGCATAATAGGGACGAGCCGAAATTTATTTATTTTCATTTTAGAAGGGTTCAAGGGGCCGACAACTCTCTTTTTAGTACATCATTTCTAATTTCTCCAAAAATAGACCTAAATACACTGAATATGCGCGATTTATTTCTGAATTCTACCTCGTTTAAAAAATAAAAACAACAGAAAAAAAACAAGAGAAAAAATAATTTTTTAAACTGTAAAAACAAAAATAAATAAAAAATGTGTTAAACCAAACACGATGACTTCGTTTTGAAATGAAAAAAAATATACTGGTGATTTTCCCAAAGTTTATTTTCTTCAATAAATGTTCAATTAATATACTGTTTATTTTCACAAATTTCAATTTCTGTGATAAATGTTCTATTAATTAATTAAATTTGCATTACTTCTTATTTAAAATATTCATATTTTTCATTTTCGGATAAATTACGTACTTAAAAGTGACAAAAACAACGAGTTGTCGGCCCCTTACACTATTGGAGCTCTTCTAAAATGAAAACAAATAAATTTCGGCTCGTCCCTATTCTGCCGAAATGCTCAAAGTTTATACATTTCTTTAACATATTGTGAAATTGCAGAAGCACCAACAATTTATTTTTATTTACATATTCATTTGTGACGTATTTGCGTTAAAAAATAATATTTTATAAACGTTATAAGCATGCTAAGTTCCGTAATTATTGTTTGTGAATAAAGTAACAAGAGGTCCGATCTCAATAAACAAAATATCTGACCCCTTATTACTTTACTTACAATCAATAATTACGGAACATAAATGCTTATAGCTTTTATTAAATATTGATTTTTAACGCAAGAAAATCACAAATTAGTAGGTAAACCAAATGTTTTTTAAAACTAATTTTCCAACTGTATTCCCTTTAAAATAATGTATGTGGCCAATAGTAACATTTACCCCAAAACTGAATTAATCAACGTTTGTTTCCTGATAACTTTGTTCTGTATATTTTAATCACACAAAATACATGCTAAAATATTCATCACTTTTGAGATTGAGTTATGTTTGGGGAAAAAAAGCTTCCATTTTACTTGTTCTAATTAGCCGCAATTGGCAAATAACTCATCAAATGACCCATCTTTTATTAATTTTCTATCTATCACTTTCACCTTCTCTCACTGTATGTTATTTGACCCCCCCCCCGCCTCTATTCTATACGTCGTCTGTCTGTCTGTCTGTCTGTCTCTCTCTCTCTCTCTCTCTCTCTTTCAATATTTATTTGCATAAATAAATATACAAGATGTGGCACAAAGCCAAAAAGAAGGCGTGGGGAAAGGTCGGTCTTTTCTAACTTTAATTAACTTAACTAGTCACATACATTGACCATATCATTCACCAAAACGTTGCAGTTATGCTGGAAGCACTACTTACCCTTTTCAACACATTTACACAGACATTTACCAGGGGGCGTTTCAAACTTGAATTATCTCCCCTTTTCATGACAGTAGAGGGTGCTACAATCTGTGATATAAAAAGCATCACACACCAAATTCAGCTTCTTTTTTCATCCAGACTGGCTGCTGACAACACCTTATCAGATCCTCTCTCGCTTTCATCAGTCTGGCTGCTGATGACAACACCTCCAAAAGCACGTGTGCATTCGGCATACACACTATATGATATGTAAGACATTCTTCTCAACTTACATGCACACACATCCTCCTCAGACTTTGTTGTACACAGTCTCATTAACACAATTTCAAGGTGGACCCTGTCAGGTTAACGAAGAATAAATGTTTTTTTTGCATACTTCATTGTTTTCAAGTTGTTACTTTGTTTTCATTATATATATATATATATATATATATATATATATATATATATATATATATATGAAGCAATCCAACAAAAGATATAAGCGTCAACTAATATTTGAATTCTAATAAAATTTGATTGACACCTTATTTTATTACTTCATTTTATATTATAATATATATATATATATATATATATATATATATATATATGCAATTATCAAAAGCTTTATTCGAAATTATGAAAGCATGTCTGCATGTTTGGCAAACCAAGCTACCTGTCACCTAATTGGGTGAGAGATAGGGGAATTATCAAGACAAAAATTAGAAGTAAAAAAAGAAAAAATCAAAAGAACAAAATAAAATGGTAGCCTAACGAGACCATACATACACTAGCTAAGTTATTAACTCAACATTGGGCAAACAACGGTCACCTAGACTTGTCATAAACAGGTCAAAACAAAGTCAATGTTCAGTGGGACAACTCAGCCTAAGGCATGTCTTTTAACCTAAGGCATGTCCAGATACTGCTCAGAACAAGCCCTTCTCAACCACCTTTTGCAAAATTTTGCTGAAGTGAGTTACACTTTCTCAACTTTAATATGCATAAAGGCTGGGAGAGGTGAAGTCTCATCCTCTTGAATATCTTCATATGCATCAACCATATAACATTTTTCAAAACTGCTGGTAAGCACAAACACACATACCGTTTTCCCTTATCTGTTGGAGGAGACCAATTGCAACATACAGAAAGGGGTTCCAAATAAAAAAAAAATGTTGTGTTCAACATGCAGACTATGTAGCCTTCAACTAACTCAATTAACGACTGAATGATGCAGTAATAAACAAAGGCGTGAATCATAGATTCGTCTTCATCACGATATCGAACATAAATAGTGAATCCACCAAGCCAGCTAAATAACGTTTGCTACTGACCCAGAGATAATTTTTTATCATCAGCCAGGCTAGAGATACCTCATTGTTATCAAAATATCCCAACCTGGGTGCCCAAGGCCAGATTAAGCACAGCTCCCCTCTCATCAAACCGAGCACCTAAATCCTATCATCTCGAATGGATCTCCTCACCATAACACAATATAATGTCTTCCAGAAAAACAGCTGGGTGTCAGAGAGGCTTTCTTTCACCTGTAAGAGGAAGTTTAAAGCTTGTTGACACTTGCGGTAAAAGGAGCACTCATATCAGGGCAATCAGCATGCCTTCTCTTCATCTAAATAAACACCCTTTAAAGCTGGAAAGGCTTTCTTAATGTCTTCTTTCCAGAATTCACTATTTCTCTCATAAGGTGTAAGGTGTACACATTTAGTCCAGATAGCGTATGTTGATGAATCTGAACACGTGGCATACCTAGACCACCATCAGACAGATGCAGGTAATAAATCTTGCGATGAACCATTGGGGTCACATCAAGCTACAAGGACTTGAAAAGGGCCCACTGCAAATAAAGCAAAGTATCCGACAGAGTGGATAATCGGATAAATTTGAGAAGCAAACACCTCCGTCCTCTTTTTTATGAAAGATTTCTACGCGTCCATAATTGCTTTCAATACTTATGACCAATTTTTCTCCAGATGAGAATCTGGACCAAACCAGACGTCGAGTATATTACAATGCCATCGATCCAGTTAAAAGGGTCCTCGAAGAGATACATCTTTCCAAGGATCAATACACAAACCAACAGACGTATTACAGTTAATTTTGATCCCTGTTACGGTTTCATACATTCTGATTTCTCTGTCAACAGCTCTAATCTTGGCTTGTAATACACACTGTAACATTATCGGTATAAGCAGAGGACATTAATGTAGTACGAGCACCTGTCTAAGTAATCCCTTATGGAACAGATTCACCCTTAGCCTATGAAGGAAGCGTTTCAACACAAGCACATAAAGCACGAATAGATCTGACGAATGGATCTGAACAGATTGAAAAACTTCGATCTCAATCCATTCACCTCCACCAGCGTCTTGGGGTTTGCATACAAGAGGTGAATCCAGGAACGAAACTGTTAACCAAATCTGTCTGAAGACAAGACAGCCTCTAAGAAACAATGATCAACACTATCAAATGCTTAAACTTATCTGAATTTGTCAGTGTGGTTTCTGAGTCTGCTTTTTCAATGATGAAGCATATTATGTGCAAATTATCCTAAATAATTCTATACTTCACAGTTCAAGTCTATTTAGAGTTAATCAGACCGGGTAGACAATTCGCTAAAATTTTGGCCCAAATATTTAACTCTGTGTTTAATGTTGTTAAGGGCCGAAAATTACCTATCCTATGCCACCATCTCTGCTGTTGCGTAGCAATTTGATAATCCCTCTGGTAAAGTACTGAACCAATAATTAGATATAACGGCTAGTAAGGGAGAAAAAATTTGCGACAGACTCAAATACACCTTGTAGGGCAAACCATTGATCCCAGGAGACCTATCCAATCTGTTTCAGGGACTCCCAGACTGCTTCCTGTTTTAGGCAATCTTCACACCTATATACTTCAGTTACCACAAGATGAGCAAAGTCGTCTAAATAGGAAAAACAGACTGGGCTCCCCGATGAACAGCCCTTGAAAATAAAAATGAAATGCCTCCAAAATATATTTGTAGTCATAAGAAGTCTATCCGGCAATGTGACATAGGCGATGTGTCGGTCCGAAGCACGTTTGATTCTAGACATAAGGTTTAGTATAACTATATCTTTATTTTAATCTTCTTAAGGTGACATACAAGAGGTAGATGCAACGCTGTTCTGTTTAGCAAATTAATTTTATCCTTCCTTAGACGGATATTCTTCTAATATATATAAATATATTTTGTGAATGTTTGGTAAATTTTGTGTACCATAAATGTGTATATTTACAAAAAGGGCCAGAAACAATTGTTTGTGAATAAAATATTTTTTGAATGAACTAGGATTATATCATGTTTTCATTTTTTGTTATTTATAGTACCAAAAGTCACTTCATCAGCACCTTTTATACCATCACGTACAGACGTTTCCTGAAATGAGGCATAAGATTTTCTTATAAAAATTCTGTCCAACTGACAGGACTTTTGAACAGCAGTAGGACAGCGAATTGAATTTATATATATATATATATATATATATATATATATATATATATATATATATATTTATATATATATATATATATATATATATATATATATATATATATATATATATAGTTTTTGAAGTTTCTCAACCATTAAAACTATATTAAAAAAAACAAAAAAACTTAAGTTCCAAATCGTTCAGTGGAAAATCACTCATGTAAGTAAATTTAACTTTTTCAGTTATAATATTAGTTTGCTTCTAACATTATTTAAGGGATCATCAGTTGTTTACCATGAAAAACTGTTTTTGGAATTTAAAAACAAGACAGTATTTAATTTCATGGCTTCCCAGCAGAGTTGACCAGACCCCACTTCCCTATATATATAGGATGATTTCAAAATGCCAGTCTGATTGGAATTCTGTCATCAAGGTAAATATGACAAAAAGACACAATTAAAAATGCTTATTATTTTGTAGGATTGATATTAAATGTGGCTCATACAAAAGCATTGGTAGTCCAAATTTTCGCGAACTTTATACAAAACTGAAATATTTTTTTAAAAAATCAACCAAATTACAAACTAATTTACACTAATTTTGTGGCTTTCATGCAAAACAAAAAACACATGTTAATGTACAAAAACCTGATTTTTATTTAATTTTGATCCATCAAAGTTTATTTGTGGATTTTTGCTATTCGCGGGTATGCCTTGAACGTAACCCTCATGAATAGCTGGGCCTACTGTATATATATATATATATATATATATATATATATATATATATATAATAATGGTAATAATCCAGGTTAAAAATATCCACAGGGTGGTAATCCAGAGAATTTTAACCGGGTTTATAAAAAGTGCTCAATATCAAAATAGAGCTTTATATATAGTAATTTTATTTACACAGACATGTACAAAATCTGCGACACTGGCATGTCGATGTTACCGATCAACAGTTACTATAAACTGAGATCTCATCAGGCAGAGTTAGAATCCGATCTTAACCTCAGATCATATTTGGAGAGAGGTTCTCTCCAAATATGATCTGAGGTTAAGATCGGATTCTAACTCTGCCTGATGAGATCTCAGTTTATAGTAACTGTTGATCGGTAACATCGACATGCCAGTGTCGCAGATTTTGTACATGTCTGTGTAAATAAAATTATCATATATATATATATATATATATATATATATATATATATATATATATATATATATATATATATATATATATATATTTGAAACCATATGCATAACCATTTACAGATTATAGGGCTACGATGAGAGCACATTTAAATGAATAACAATAACATAACTAACAAAGAAAATATTACAGCAAGTAACAACGATGTACATGGTAAGACACATAAATTTAGATTAGGAACACAAATGAGATGGATGAAAGATAACGAATTCCTTTATTTTTACAAAGAATATGTTACTGGCATGCTAAGTCACTGTCTTTCCTTCTCTACTTGTCTAGCTTTGTTCTTTCTTTTTCCTTTCTTTCCTTAATTTCTTTCCCTTCTAAAAATCAACGCTCTCAGGAGAAATAAAGTGGGATGTACTTAGAACCATTGTTTACAACTACGTCCGAAAAAAACAGGTCACATGATCAGATCACAATTAAAAAATAAAATAGTGTTGATTAACCAATCATAATGCGCCCTCCCCCCCCCCCCCCATGTAGGATTTATTGAAACAAATCTTGGAGCTCTGGGAGCCTCAAGATTTAGATAAAAGGAAGAGACTGCTGACTAAGAAGATAATTTTTCCAGCCGACACCAGAGCGTTGACATAACTGAATGCTAACCACATCTGACGTAGAAGAATGATAAATACAACAAAAAATGATATAGCTGAATGTACATCCATACTTGTTGAACTTATACAACCCATAACACTACAAAAAATGATGACATGAACCTTTACCACATAATAACATTGAAAACTATGCAAATCTCAATTCATATAGGTTCGTTTCAATTTTATCGGTATTCCATTCTCCTTACTTTCAATATAACTTTGACATTTGATATCTCCCTCAACAGATATCTATTATCAAATGATATGTAATACTATTACCAGAGCTTTACAGAAAGGAGCGCGCTCCTGGAATGTGCTACTTTTTGCTACAGCCAAGGAGCGGACGGCTCATTTTTTATCCAGCAGTAAGAAGGCTAATAAATAGGGACTTATTTGAAAATAATGTTGGAAATGTGTTAAATTTTGAAACAGGTTATTTTAAGGTGCAGATGGAGCGGGGAAAGGAGTGACTCCTTTTTTTAGTAACGGGATCAGGCGCCGCTCCAAAACTAATAAGCGGGTAAAGTTCTGACTATTTACCAATGTATTCTCTCACACAGAGTACATGAAATAAATATTATTAAATATTATTATCTGTGGTGTCGCTGTTGTCTGTCCAGGGATGAAATTGAAAACAAAGCCATAGACCAAGATTAAACACAACTTTTCTGGCTCCAGGGAACACCACCGGTTATTAGCAGTGAGTAATCTTTGATAATGACCTGTGTGAGAAATCCTAGTAAGTACAATTATAATTATGTGTTATATGATATGTTATACATAAAGTAGTCAGATTTTCTTGGTATCTTTGACGTAAATAACTTTTTAAATATAAGGTACATGCCTAAATTGGTTTCATTAGTCATATAAGGCAAATATTGATCTATGTTCTAAAAACAATTGTATTCCTGATTGATTCTAATATTTAACCCGGATCTCTATACTATTTTTGATTAGTTATACATAAAGATAGAGGGAGGAGATAAATCGCTCACAGGTTAGGTCTTCTTCCTGCCACTCATGAAAACCGGGAAGAAATTTAATAAGAGACATTTTCCAGATTCACCGGTTAAATAGGGATGCTATTTGATCTCTCTATGCCAGATTTCAGATAAACAATTATATTTGTTTAAAAGAAATACTGAAATATTTATTTCTTGAATTTATTTGCATATAAGAGTTAGTATAAGAATTTGATTTCGAGCAATTAAATGAAATGTTGTTTTAGTGAGTTGATACAAACACCTGTAATGGAGAGAGAGAGAGAGAGAGAGAGAGAGAGAGAGAGAGAGAGAGAGAGAGACGGACAGACAGATTAATGATGATTTACGAACTCATGCGATGAAAGTATTAATTTTATCAGAACATTTTATCTTAGTTTGATAAGGCTTTTTAGATACTTACCATCAACAATATGTAGCAGTTATATTTTGATGAACTATTTTCTTCCCATATAAGCTAATGTTCCTATGTGATTGATCCGTTGTCCAATGAAAACACTTTATGGGGGATGTACTTCTGTTGGACTACTTACACGTCTCCCCCCCCCCGCTTCTAAACCAATTGGATTTAAAGTGTCAACCTTAGCGGATGTGAGGCACGCCTATTCAACTCATCGGCAGTATGGAACCCTTTAATAATTTTTTTATGTCAAATCTTTTCTTAACTTTTACGTGAAATAAAGTTGATAAAATATGTTAGAATAGACTTTGTCAATAATTTACCTTTTGGCCAAATGTCATTATTCTACAAATATAACCTGAAACTTCAACATTATTAGCTTATCAACACTTGCTGAGGGGAAGGGAACAAGCGAGGTTAATCTTGAGTACCAAGTAACCTGTAATTAGCAATGACTGCAAGAGAACATTACATTTAAAGCTGTTATCAAATATTTATCAGTTATGACTTTTTTCTTCTTCTTTTTGACAGATATGGGTCTATTCAAAATTGATATGTGATATTTACACTTGGAACAGTAACACAATCGCTGTATTGATTACATTAATTATTTAATACCAGGCGATGAAAAAACAAAACAAGAAATAAAGAAAGAAAAGAAAGAGATTAAATTACAGTTACAAGTTTGATAGTTTCTACAATAAACCTTTTAGGCGACTTGGCTGACTGATGATTTTTGATTTTGGTATCCGTTATTCATCCATATACGGCATAATCACGTTGACACACCAGTTCCCCCATTAGATCATCGAAGTTAAGAGAGGTTGAGCCTGGTCAGTACTAAAATGGGTGACCATTTAAGAATACCAGGTGCTTTATGTTGAAGAGCTCTCTGCTCATCTCGGCATTGTTTCTAGTAGTTCTATACTTCCCCCCTCACCACCGGAAACAAGCAAGACTGACTCAGAAGAGGTGTGATTGGATAGTGCAACAGTTGCTTCACAATTAACTCCCTGTGCAAACGCACTTACAGGGAGTATTTATTGTCGCTTGAGACTGAACTTCTATTCATTCACGAGTGTACACCCTCCATAAAAAATGACAGACAAAAAAAATTATGCTTCACTAGTGTTCGCACTAATATTCATATAAAATAACGTCTCAATCGGTGAAGTTTTAAAAAAAAGAATTAAGAAAAGAAAGAAAACGTCTCAAACTGGAAAGTTTAAAAAAGAAAAGAAAAAAGAAAAAAAGAAAAACATTAATCGGTATAGAAAGAAAAAAGACAGATAACGTCTCATTATGGAAATAGAATGAAATATTCATTTCAGATGGTGAGGATGGAGGGTTGTCTGACTTTCAGTTTATTTTCTTCCTTCCTCTAAATACTTAAAATTATATATATATATATATATATAGGAAGGCAGAAAGTAAACTGAAAGTCAGACAACCCTCCATCCTCACCAACTGAAATTAATCCTTCATTCTATTTCCATATATATATATATATATATATATATATATATATATATATATATATACTAGTGTACACACTCCGTCAAAATGACAGAAAAAATTATGTTTCGCTAGTATTTGTATTAATATTCATATAAAATAACGTCTTAATTGGTGAAGTTAAACGAAAAAAAATAAGAAACAAAGAAAACGTCTCAAACTGGAAAGTTAAAAACAATTTATATTAATATTAGTGCGAACATTAGTAAAGCATCATTTTTTCTTTCAGTTTTGAATGGAGGGTGTACACTCATATAATATATTATGTACTTCAACAGTGCTTAATATGTGAGCAGAGCTTATTAGAGCAATTAGCCTGCTGCTTTCCCCCCGGGAATGTAACATAAACGTTTATGTGTAGCTTACTTGCCATAAATATATATTAGTAGTAGTATATATATATATATATATATATATATATATATATATATATATATATATATAGAAAAGAGGGTAGTGCAGTATCAGTGCAGTTCTAACGAGAGAAAAGTATATATGTAAAGGAGTAAGGCTACCAACATTTGTAGAATGTTTTTTTCAACATTTATTTATTATTTTGTTGTTTTTTTCAACATTTATTTATTATTTTGTTGTTTAACCATTTTATTATTTTATATATAACGCGTTTCAAGCGGTGGCCCGCTTTCATCAGATATGAAAATCCATTTGCTTCAAATTTTTCCGCTTGAAACGCGTTATATATAAAATCATAAAATGGTAAAACAACAAAATAATAAATAAATGTTGAAAAAAACAACAAAATAATAAATAAATGTTGAAAAAAACATTCTACAAATGTTGGTAGCCTTACTCCTTTACATATATATATATATATATATATATATATATATATATATATATATATATATATATATATATATATATATATGAGAGCGAGAAATTTGAATTGACGACTAGACATTAAGACAAATAACACCGGATGTTAAAATATATCAAAGACGTTTGCTGAAGATAATAAAGAAGATATAAAAAAGAAAAAAAAGAAAGAAAAACGTATAAATCGGTATAGCAAGCAGAAAGGAAAAACGAAATGGAGGCAGAGACTGTCTGGCTTCCCTGACCGTATTCATCAGGCAGTTTTGTACTTGCAAACGTTTGTGTGATTGAACGGATATATATATATATATATATATATATAGAGAGAGAGAGAGAGAGAGAAAGAGAGAGAGAGAGAAAGAGTAGAGTAGAAAGTAGTGCAGCATCAGTGAAGTTCCAACGAGAGAAAAATGTATATTTAAAGAAGTGAGGCTACCAACATTTATAAAAAACTTTTTTCAACAATTGTTTATTATTTTATTACTTTAAACGCGATAGATAGATAGATAGATAGATAGATAGATAGATAGATAGATAGAATAGATTAGATATGTGTATGGATCGATAGATAGACAGATAAGTAGATAGATAGATAGATAGATAGATAGAAGAGTGGATAGATAGATAGAAGGGTGGATAGATAGATGGATGGATAGCCAAATGGGTAAATATATGAATGGATAGATAGATAGATAGATAGAAAGATAGATAGATGGATAAGTAGATAGATTGATAGATGAATGGATAGATAGATTGATAGACAGACATACACACATGCACGCATACACCCACATCCATTTTTGCATGCATGTACATACACACATGCACGTTCCACCTATCCGTTCTATGTATGTGGATGCATGCATGCATATGCGTGCGCATGGATATGGGTTCCTGTCTATACATGTACACACATTCGTTCTTATATGCATGTAGATGTGTGCAGCCTGCATGTTGTGTGATTTGTGTTATGATTTGTGTAATACTGGGTATGTTAATATCTGTTCTTAGTTACGTTTTTTGGGGATTTGTAATCAAAGAACAGCTATTAGCATACGTCTCTACACACAACAAAAACAATCCAAAACTATTCACAGAAATAACAAGAAACCTAACCCTACTCAACCAAAACGATAAACTAAGCAACATATTAAAAACAATGAAAATAATATAGAGCAAACGCCAACTAAAAAATCTCAAGCAAATTTTAACCTCATCCAAACTCAACCAACACATAACACAAGGGGTCACGAAATGCAACAAGGAAAGATGTGACATAATAATAGAGGGGAACTCATACACATTCAAAAACCTAACCTAAACATTCACAATGAATAAATACTTAAACTGCACCTTCAAAAATGTTATCTATGTACTAGAATGCATTACATGCAACGGATCTTATATAGGTGCCACCAAAACACTTAATAATAGAGTTGCTTTACATAAAAGCAACATAAAAATTCAAGAAAACAGAAAATTATTTGTCTCTCAGCATGTGCACTCATGCAGCAAAGGAAAATTCAAAATAATGCCCATCTTCCAAACACATTATTACTCATACCTCCTAACACAAGAAAAAAACTTTATATTTAAATTCTACCCAGCATTAAACAAATCATAACACAAATCACACAACATGTGGACCGCACACATCTACATGCATATAAGAACGAATTTGCGTACATTATAGACAGGAACTCATATGTATGTGAATGCATGTACACATCCACATACATAGAAAGGATAGGTGGCATGCGCGCGTGTGTGTGTGTGTATGTACATGCATGCATGCACAAATTGATGCGCGTGTGTATGTCTGTCCATCAATCTATTTATCCATTCATTCATCTATCTATCTATCTATCTATCTATCTATCTTTATATCTATCTATCTATCTATCTATCTATCTATTCTATTTATTTACCTACTTATCCCTTTATTTGTGTCCAAGTACCGAAGTTGAATTCTACATATATACATGACTTTTCCTTCTAACCTTTATTTCTACTCTCTCCCTCTCTCCCTCTCTCTCTATATGTGTGTATGTATGTGCACGTATATATATATATATATATATATATATATATATATATATATATATATATATATATATATATATATATATATATATATATATGTGTGCAACCAAAATCCAACCACACTAAAACATGTTCCTAATTCTGTTGAATGTAGGCTTAGCAAAAACTTTTCAAATGAAAAGACATTTAAGAATGTAAGTAACGCCCATAACAAAGGTCTGAAACAGTGTTTATGATAACATTGAATTTAAATATAAGAAACAAGATTGAAAAAAAAAATTAGAAAAAGGAGAAATATCATTTGGTTCACCCTGCCATATGATCAGAGGTAAAAAAAATTCCTAAATATTATTGATACATAGTTTCTCGTAACTATTCTCGTAAAATATTCAATAAAAATTACTTAAAACTGTCTTATAGTAGTTATGCGTATTTAGAAATGATCATCAAAGGATACAATGATAAAATATTAAATGACATTAGTAAAAATAAAAATAAAATTAGAAGAAAAAGTGAAAAATAAACAATAATAATAATAATAATAATCCCAAATCCCAGAAAAGACCAATGGTCTTTCCCAGCAAGAAATCAATGGTAAACGGCTGTTGCGATACTGCATGTTTATTTGCGGTGGCTATCAAAAAGAAGTGGAGAATACTGGAAATCTGGGAAGACTTGTTGTCACTCAGACTCCAGGGAATACCACCGGTTGTCGGTGAGCAATCACTGATGACCTGTGTGAGAACTCCAAGTAAGTACAAATAATAATAATAATATGAGAAGACCGAGGAGGGACAGCACTAACCAGACCTCCACTGGAAGAGCGCAGTGAGTGCTGGGACCTTGAAGAAGCTTATTGCCACCCAAATCCTAGGGGAGACCAATTACCAGCAAGAAATCAATGGTAAGCGGCTGTTGTGATACTGCAAGGTCATTTGCGGTGGTGATTGAAAAAATGTGGAGAGCACTGGAAATATGGGGAAGCTTGTATTGTCACTCAAACTCCAGAGAACACCACTGGTTGTCGTCGATGAGCAATCACTGACGATGACTTTTGTAATAACTCCTAGTGAGCAATAACAATAATAATAATAAGAAGAAGAAACCAACGAAAACAGCTGGACATGGCTAAGAAAAGGACACTTGAACAGAGAAACGGAATCTCTACTGATGGCTGCACAGAACAATGCAATTAGGACAAACTACATTAAAGCTAAAATAGATAAAACTCAGGAAAACAGTAAATGCAGACTCTGTGAACAAAGAGACGAAACAATAAATCATATAATAAGTGAATGTAGCAAACTAGCCCAGAACAAGTATAAGAACAGACATGACTGTGTGGGGAAAGCAGTACATCGGGAACTGTGCAAACAATTGAATTTCGAATACGCAGACAAATGGTACAAACATAAGCCAGAAACAGTACTGGAAAACGAAAAACACAAACTCATCTGGGATATGGATATACAAACAGACAAACTCATACAAGCAAGAAGACCGGATGTTATAATAATCAACAAGAAAGAAAAATCTGTCAAAATCGTAGACTTCGCTGTTCCAGCAGACCACAGAGTGAAAAGCAAAGAAACAGAAAAACGAAGCAAATACACAGAACTAGCTAGAGAACTGAAAGGAATATGGAGCATGAAGAAAGTCAGTATAATACCAATAATCGTAGGAGCACTAGGAACAATCCCCAAAAACTTGGAAAAACGACTGGGAGAAATTGGGATCAAAGGAATCATTGGAACTGTACAAAGGACAGCAATGATCAAAACAGCTACAATCTTAAGAAAAATTATTGAATGCGGAAACTAACCCGCATAAGCTACGAAGGATCATACGAGATCTAACACAGGAAGAAAACAAAACTAATGAAAGAACACACCACAAACAAAGAAACAGAAAATGCAAGAAACATCACTTAATAAGCCCCCCTCCCCCCAATAAATTACTGCGGCCTCAACTGACACAACACAAAAATGGACCAATGAACAGAAATAGCAAGTAACACCATAAGCTCACCACCCCACCCCACAAAATAAATAAATAAATAAAAAATAATCAGCTCCCCTCAAAAAATAAATAAATAAAAAATAAACAGCTCCCCCCCCAAAAAAAAATGAATAAAAAATATTTAAAAAAAAAAAAAAAAAAAATAAAAATAAAAAATAAAAAATAAAAAAATAAATAAAAAATAATAATAATAAAAAATAAAAAAAATAAAATAAAAAAAAAAAAAAAAATATATATATATATATATATATATATATATATATATATATATATATATATAAAAAAAAAAATGGTGCCAGTCTAGGCTGACACCACACAAAATATCTGCATAGGGGCAAGGAGGATGAGAAGACCGAGGAGGGACAGCACAAACCAGACCTCCACTGGAAGTGCAGAAACTGCTGGGACCTCGGGGAGGCTTACTGCCACCCAAACCCCAGAAAACACCAATGGTCCTTGCCGACGAGAAATCAATGGTAAACGGCTGTTGTGATACTGCAAATTTATTTGCGGTGGCTATCGAAAAGAGGTGGAGAATACTGGAAATCTGGGGAGACTTGTTGTCACTCAGATTCCAGGGAATACCACCGGTTGTCGGTGAGCAATCACTGATGACCTGTGTGAGAACTCCTAGTGAGTAAATAATAATAATAATAATAATAATAATAATAATAATAATAATAATAATAATAATAATAATAATAATAATTCAAATGGAATTCAGGATGGAAAAGTGTGCACTGTTAGAAATGAAAAAGGGGAAAACTGAAGACAGGGAAATGCATGGAATTGCCCAACCAAGAAGAGATTAGGGCGCTGTGTGAACATGAACCTACAAATATTTGGGAATTCTGGAAGCAGACACGATCAAATCTACAGAAATGAAAGAGAATATTGGAAAACAATACCTGATAAGAACAAGAAAACTCTGAGAAACTAAATTATATAGCAGGAATTTAGTAAAAGGAATGAACACTTGGACAGTATCACTAGTAAAATATTATGGACCATTCATAGGCTGGACCAAAGACGAACTAAGGCATCTTGCCCAGAAGATGAGGAAACTAATGGCTATGCACGATGCAACTACACCTGAAAGATGATACTGACCGACTCTGCATGAAAAGAAAAGATGGGGAAGAGGTAAGTATAAAAGACTTGTGTGAATGACACAAAAAATAAATTAGAAAAATACATAACCCAGAATACAAAAAGGCTAATCACTGCAGAAAGAGACACCATCAAAATGAACAATACAGGATGCAGAGAAACAAGAAACAAGACGATAAAAGAAAAGTGGGAAGAGAAACAACTACATGGACGATTCATAAGAATGACAATAGAAGAGACTCACAAAAACATATGCACATGGCTATGAAAAGAACATCTAAACAGAGAAACGGAATCACTACTAACAGCAGCACAGAACAATGCGAGTAGAACTATATCAAAGCTAAGATAGACAAAACCTAGAAAAACAGCAAATGTAGACTGTTTTGACAAAGAGACAAAATGGTAAATCACATAATAAGTGAATGCAGCAAACTAGCCCCAAAAGTATACAAGAACAGACACGGCTGTGTAAGGAAGACAGTACACTGTGAACTATGCAAACGACTGCATTTTGACAAATGGTACAGGCACAAACCGGAGGCAGTACTGGAAAACAAAAATCACAAAATCCTTTGGGACATAGAGGTATAAACAAATAAACTCATACAAGCATAATAGTCAACAAGAATGATCGTAGATTTTGCCGTCCCAGCACACCACAGGGTGAAGATTAAGGAGACAGAAAAACGAAGCAAATATACAGAACTTTTCAGAGAACTGAAAGGGATATGGAACATGAAGAAAGTCAGTAATCATAGGAGCACTAGGAATAGTCCCGAAAAACCTGGAAAAATAACTGGGAGAAATTAGAATCAAAAAGAACACTGTAACCATACAATGGACAGCAATGATTCAAACAGCTGAAATTTTAAGGAAAATCCTCGAATGCTGAAACCAACCCACATAAACTGCGAAAGCTAACCAATCATATGCCAGTTGTAATACAAAGAATAAAAAACCATAGAAATAACACCACCACACGAACCCAAGGTAACTGAAACTGTAAGAAATTTCATAAACTGCCCCCCCCCCCCAAGTGATGACAATAGTCGTGAAGGGTCAAGGAGGATGGAAAGACCGAGGAGGGAAAGCACTAACCAGACCTCCACTGGAAGAGTGCGGAAAGTACTAGGACCTTGGGAAGGCTTATTACCACTCAAATACCAGAGAAGACCAATGGTTGTTACCAGCAAGACATCAATGGTAAGCGGCTGTTGTGATAACGCAAAGTCATTTACAATGGTTATTGAAAAAGGTGGAGAGTACTGGAAATCTGAGGAGGCTTGTTGTCACTCAGACTCCAGGGAACACCACTGGTTATCCACCACAGTAATCTCTGATGATGACCTGTGTGAGAACTCCTAGCAAATAGATAATAATAATAATACTTAGAAAAGAAGACTAGGAAAAATTGAAATCAATACACAGCAATGTTGAAAACAGTGGAAATCTAAGGAAAATCCTTGAATGCGAAAACCAACTTACATAACCAACAAACGTTGACCAGCCACAGGAAAAATTGAAATAGAAATAGAGCAAAAAATATAGAAAGAACGGGCCAAGAAAACTAAAACTGCCAGAAATCCCATAAACTGTACCCCCCCCCCCCAATAAACACACGTGTTGCTGGGCCACATAAAATGGTCATGAAGAGCCAAGGAGGATGGAAAGGCCGAGGAGGAAGAGCACCAATCAGACCAGAGTACTAAAACCTTGGGGAATCCTATTGCCACCGCAAATTCAAGAAAAGTCCAACGGTCGATACCAGTGAGAAATTAATGGTAAACTGTTGTTGTGATAACGCAAAATGACTTGCAACAGGTATCAAAATCTAGAGGAGACTTGTTGCAACTCAGACTCTAGGGATTATTGTCAGTGATCAATCACGTATTTGTGTGAAAACTTCTTGTGAGTAAATAATAATAATAATAATAATAATAATAATAATAATAATAATAATAATAATAATAATAATAATAACAAGCCGCGCATGCGTGGTCCCCCTCTGTATGTGACTCGATGTGGCGAGTGTAAAATGCAATAAATTTGGGCAATTTGGGGCATTTTGACCCCCCTTTGACCCCCTGGGGGCGCGAACCAGAATTTTTCTGAGGTCAACTATGCTCATTTTATATCCAGAACAATTGCCTCTACATTTTGGCCAAGTTTCAGAAAAGTTGAATGGATGGATCAAACGTTATGGGAGAAAAGGGTCATTTTTTGCCATTTTGGGGGCTTTTGACCCCCTGGGGGCGCGAACCAGATTTTTTCCAAGTTCAGCGATACTTATTTTCTAGTAGGAACAATTGCCTCCACATTTTGACCAAGTTTCAGAGAAATTGAATGGATGGATCAAAAGTTATGGGCAAAAAATTACATTTTTTGCCATTTCGGGGCCTTTTGACCCTCTGAGGGGCTAACCAGATTTTTTTTTAAAAATCGGAGAATGTCACTTTCAAACCTGACCAAAGTTACAACTTCATGCAAAATTTCAGAGAAATTCAATGGATGGTTGCAGAGAAAAATCCGGACGGACGGACAGACAGACAGACGGACGGACAGACGGACGGACGGACGGACGGACGGACGGACGGAAATGCCTCAAAACATCGGGGGACCAATAAAAATAATAATAATAATAATAATAATGTTAAAAGCTCCTTCGACTGTTCCTTAGTACCCGATATGAATTCGTTTGAGAAGATCACTCCCAAAGCGGCCGCCTCAATCAAATCCCATCTACACGGAAGATGTGATAGTCTCCTCAAAGTTAAGTTTTTTTCCTGCTTCGCCATTTTGAATGTATTTGGCATTTTACTAATGCTAGTATTTTTCACCCTGTAAACCAATGCTTTTTCTTCTTTTTTTTTTTTTAAATTTTTATTTCTCTTTTCTTTTTCTTATTTATGTATCTTTATCTTTTTTAATAGTTATTTTTATTCAATTTTTTTCTATTTTCTTTTTTCCCTCCCTTTGGTATTCAACTATCTCTTAGCGATTAATCTATAAATAACTTGTGGCTCTTAATAGGCTGCAAATCTTCAATGCCCCCCCCCCCCCCGGTTTTGTTAAAAGCTCCATCTGTTATATTATGACAGGCCCTGTATTTTTAAGAGTACGGATCCACTAGTATGAATTGTGAGAGAAATAGAATCTAGATAAACTAAGTACAAACTTGAGGGCAGTGGTAAATTAGGACGTATGTGTGGACGTAAGAGAAGATCACTTGACTTACGCAATTGTGACAGTGTCATCTGCGTACAAGCTCGGTACAGGTCATTCTCACGGTTTGGGTGACAGTGACGAAAATCTGAAGTTCAAAAGGTGAAAACACAAAGGTAATCTAAGGCAGTTATGAGAGTCGTTGAAAGGTCAGGGGTCCTACGTAACAGATCCTTTGTGTGAAAACTTAGTTTTTGAGTCAGTTCCCGGAGATCGAAGCGAAAGGATCGCAACGGTTAGTTCCCGATCTTCGAAGCGGTAGATCGAAGAAAAACTCAGCCATGTAACTTTGTGTAAAAAGTTAGTTATGAGTTAATTGGGTTGGAAGCGGCCGAACGAGTTGACAATGTAGCCGCTTACTGTGAGGGCTGTATCTCTCAGGAGATTCAGTACAATTAACGTGGCATTCCCCAGCGAGGAAGAAGGATGAATGATTCGCGGAACGAATGGAAAAAAGAAACCCCGACAACGAAGTGTGAAATAAACAAGTGAACAGAATCTCTCTGAAATCCTGTCTCTGAGCGTTTTGTCTTTTGCTTGGAAAATAGAATCTGCTCCTTAAAACAGGTACCCCACCACGATCACAACCAGCAGCTGACCAGCGACGAACGAACCTGTAAGGTAATCTTTCTTAGTTCATTAACAAAAGAGACCTAAATGACTATATTTAAACTGTTATATTGGAAATACTAGGTTTGAAAATGAATCGGCAGTTTAAAGACTTAAACATGTGTTTAAAAGTGACTCTCAGAAACTGTATTTAAAAATGACTCTTAGAAATGTCTTTGTACAAAAGTATTAAAAAGAATAGATCGAACCACTCTTAATCATCTCATGAACATTTCGCATTACTTTCGATTCGGAGAGGATGAGATCCGAACAGTGGAAGTGGTTACGAAGAACTGCCTCAGTCGGTAAGGATTAGTTATTATTAATTATTATTATAGTAAAGCTCCCGTCAGTAGTATATCGTCCCGTCTGTATTATAATAGGAACGTTTGTAATTTGTAATGTATTACACAACAGTCTCCCCTTTTACAACTCATCTTCAAGTGATTGTACAGCAGTCCCCCCTTTTGCATGATCCCCCTTTAAGGGATTATGCAACAGCTACTTCCTTTTTGGTTGCTGTTGACCAGTGCCTCCCCACATGGGGGCCGTCAGAGTCGAACGAAGTTACCACGGATGATAACAACGTGCGGTCCGATATAAAAAGAACAGAAAGAAAAAAAAAAGAAAAAAGGAAAAGACAGAGAAAAACAACGTGCGGTCCGGCACAGAGGGAGGATTGAGAAAAAGAAAGAGAAAGGCGGACAGAGTCGGAGACAGAGAAAGAGAAACAGCGCGAGAGACTAGAAAAAAAACCCGAAAAAAAACAAACCCGAAAAGGGTTGATATGACTTTCGAGAGTTGTGTAGAAAAAAAAACGGTTCTAAAGGACCAATCGTGTTAAGGTTAAAAGAAAGGAAAAGACGGTTTGCTTGTTTTTTTGTTTTTTTTGTTTTGTTTTGTATAACTTTATTGGTGAGGGAATTCACGGCAGTTATGAGAGAGAGAAAGTGACATGCCGTTCAAATTGCATGGGTAGGATTATTTAGTAAAAGAGAACAAAAAAAAAAACACGATTGGATCTTTAAGGTAACAAAACTTTAAGGAAGAAAAGGTTGGGGTCTTCATTCATATGTGTTAATTTGTGTTTTAAATGTATTTTTTTACATATATGTTGTGGGTGGCGTTTGATGCAGAGAGAAAAAACAAAAAAATGAGAGAGAGAGGATAAAAGTGAGAGTGATGAACTATATGTTGGTAGAGAGAGAGACAGTGTAAAAGAGAAAAAAAAAAGTATGAGATGGAAAGAAACAAAAAAAAGTGAGAGAAATGGAGAAGGAATGAGAGAAAAAGAGAGAGAGAGAGAGAGAGAGAGAGAGAGAAACGAGTCTCTGACTGATGACAGATTATGGTTGTTTTGTCTACGTTTCGAGAACAGGACATGAAATATTTTGAAGTGAAGCACGGTGACTGGTTTTGTTTTCGATTGTCTATGTTTGCTTAATTGAATCAGTTAGCTTCTGGGTTTAGAAAAAAAAGTATAAATAGCCGAACGATATGTCGGCCCGTTCTACGAGGGTCTGATGATGTGAAATATAAGGAATACTGGTTTTCTTTGATTTTTTTTTATAATGTATTGTATGTCATTGACTCTTTGCTTGGACAATGGTTGGGCGCGAATTGTGGTTAATTGTCTCTGTTTTTGTTGTTGTCTTTTTTTTTTGTTCAATGGAATTGTATTGAATGAAATTGTTTTTTTTTATATGTAATTGTTGTAAATTGTATAATTTGTATGGTGGAGTTGGGTTTTTCCATTCGTTCTAGCAAGTTCAATTTTGATTTTTTTTTGTTTTTTGTTTTTGAATGAATTTTGGAGAAGTTTAGTCGGTTAAATGAGAATGCTATACCAGTTACGTAAAAGATTTAAAAAAAAAAGGCAGATGATTTATTGGATATAAGTTTTGGTCAGCCGGGCGATTTGAGTTGATTAGGTTCGGGCAGCTGGCGGCAGCTAGAGTTGGTTTGGGTCGGATCGCGGAAACCCTTGGACAGGGTTGATTTTATCGGGAAGAATCCCCGTGTACAGAGTATGTACAGGCTGGGAAAGTCAGTGAGGGATTCCCGGCGTTTGCTCGTATGCTCTCTTTTATAGAGTACCCATGGGTTAGTGGCGAGGCTTGTGGTAAAGCCTGCATACGTTAAAATTGCGAACGGGAGAATGACGGTAAAATGGTCATTCTGTGGGACCACGAGAAAGGACGGTGGTCAGTTATGGAAATTGTTGTTTTTGTGACCCAGGTGTGCCCAACTGCGCCGATAGAGTGTGTGAAAGTTGTGTAAAATGTTAAGCTTTGAAATTGTGGTCCCATTTTTTTGTGTGGATTTTGGATGTTTGCCAACGGGTGTGCTGCGAAGATACCCCACCCCCTTACCGCATAGATAGGGACACGGGAAGGGAACGCATGGAATTGGTGTCTGCTCAACACCAGTGGGGATGGAGTTAAGCTGGGGTGTGGTGTGACTCGGGTGCGCGCGTCGGGGCGGATAGAACCATGGGGATCGATTTAAAAAAAAAGGAGGTACCGGGTGTTAATTGGATTTAATTATAAGATTATAGGTTGGGCCTAGTTTGTGGTCATTCGGCGTGTTCCGGGAGCAGAGATGATTCGATGTGACATTTCGCCCAATACCGTATCGACTAGATAGATCCATGGGATGGGGTCCTCCACGTTTAATGAACAGGGCTGGGAGTTAGAGACATGAGTGATTGTTCGCGGACATTTGCGCCGGGGCACTGGAATGTCCGAAGTATATGGTCCAGATTAGTAAGCAATGTAGGGACGGTACCTCGCGTAGACACTGGAGGCTGACCATTTAAGTTTACAGGTTAAGGAAAGGGGTTTCTGCTTTTGTGCCCCCCCCATATCGCGGCAATACGCCCGATCAGCAATCGGTCGTGTACTGATGATTAGATTAATGATATGTGCGTGTGTATTTAAAAAAAAAAAAAAAAGTTTTTGGTGATGGATTTAGATATTTGTGAAAATTTCTTTAGGGAAGAAATTTTGAAAGATAAGGTGGAGAGGAGTGTTATATTATGACAGGCCCTGTATTTTTAAGAGTACGGATCCACTAGTATGAATTGTGAGAGAAATAGAATCTAGATAAACTAAGTACAAACTTGAGGGCAGTGGTAAATTAGGACGTATGTGTGGACGTAAGAGAAGATCACTTGACTTACGCAATTGTGACAGTGTCATCTGCGTACAAGCTCGGTACAGGTCATTCTCACGGTTTGGGTGACAGTGACGAAAATCTGAAGTTCAAAAGGTGAAAACACAAAGGTAATCTAAGGCAGTTATGAGAGTCGTTGAAAGGTCAGGGGTCCTACGTAACAGATCCTTTGTGTGAAAACTTAGTTTTTGAGTCAGTTCCCGGAGATCGAAGCGAAAGGATCGCGACGGTTAGTTCCCGATCTTCGAAGCGGTAGATCGAAGAAAAACTCAGCCATGTAACTTTGTGTAAAAAGTTAGTTATGAGTTAATTGGGTTGGAAGCGGCCGAACGAGTTGACAATGTAGCCGCTTACTGTGAGGGCTGTATCTCTCAGGAGATTCAGTACAATTAACGTGGCATTCCCCAGCGAGGAAGAAGGATGAATGATTCGCGGAACGAATGGAAAAAAGAAACCCCGACAACGAAGTGTGAAATAAACAAGTGAACAGAATCTCTCTGAAATCCTGTCTCTGAGCGTTTTGTCTTTTGCTTGGAAAATAGAATCTGCTCCTTAAAACAGGTACCCCACCACGATCACAACCAGCAGCTGACCAGCGACGAACGAACCTGTAAGGTAATCTTTCTTAGTTCATTAACAAAAGAGACCTAAATGACTATATTTAAACTGTTATATTGGAAATACTAGGTTTGAAAATGAATCGGCAGTTTAAAGACTTAAACATGTGTTTAAAAGTGACTCTCAGAAACTGTATTTAAAAATGACTCTTAGAAATGTCTTTGTACAAAAGTATTAAAAAGAATAGATCGAACCACTCTTAATCATCTCATGAACATTTCGCATTACTTTCGATTCGGAGAGGATGAGATCCGAACAGTGGAAGTGGTTACGAAGAACTGCCTCAGTCGGTAAGGATTAGTTATTATTAATTATTATTATAGTAAAGCTCCCGTCTGTATTATAATAGGAACGTTTGTAATTTGTAATGTATTACACAACAGTCTCCCCTTTTACAACTCATCTTCAAGTGATTGTACAGCAGTCCCCCCTTTTGCATGATCCCCCTTTAAGGGATTATGCAACACATCGACCGCTCCTTAGTACCCGATAATAATAATAATAATAATAATAATAATAATAATAATAATAATAATAATAATAATAATAATAATAAAGAGATTTGTTGCCCAAACTTCTGGATAAAAACCGGCCCCTAAGTAACATAATTAAGTTTTAATTAATGAAGAATTCGTAGAAGTGGAAATCGAATCCCCCATCCCCTAGCACTACAATCAAGAATACATCGGTAATACACAAGCAGAAAAGTGGAGGGGAACCTATCGTCTCCCTGCATCTGATATCATGGAGTAGCCAAGAAAACTTTATGTCCTTATATAATATATATATATATATATATATATATATATATATATATATATATGAATATATATTTATTTATTTTTTGTGTGTGATAGTGCACAATATCACTCATTAAAATGAATGAGACAATCACTATCCCTGTGACAGGACCACAGGCAGAATAAGCCTGGGCCTGGTGTGGCCACACACACCAAAAATATGAATAATGCACAATAATATCAATACAAGCCGTGGGACTCAGGAGAAAGACCTGAGTGTCATGATGGGCAGGTGTTCCCTCGTTAGCCAACATGGGGGACCCGGTCCGCATCCTGCGAATGTTGGCCCTTCTCATTTCAGAAACAAGACAACGGACAAGAACCAGGTAAGTAACCTCTCTGATTCCAGGTATGATAAGGACACAGACCAAAGACAGGAAAACCAGAGCGAAAACAGCAAACTGAAAAGATATAGAAAGAAATGGACCACGAAAGAGAACAGACTGGTGATGGAGTGCTATTATAAAAGCCACTACCCTACAGAAAGAGGCTACCGAAAAAGAATGAAACATCTCTGGGACATTGCTAGTGACTACCATACAACGGAACAAAGGATAGCAGATCAAGCAAGACAGATCCTCAAGCGAGGATGGTTCTCGGAGATGGAACTGACGGAAATCAGACAGAAGGTTAATGGCGAAATGGAGCAAGAAACACCACTGAATGAGAAACCACAGGAAGAGGACGGGCAAAACATACACACTGAAACTGAAGAGATTGAAGACTACGAAATCACAGGACCAGATGAGATAGAAAACTGCGGAACCACAGAACCTGCTGCGATAGAACTCAACGAAAAAGAAGCAAGTGAAGTGGAGAACATTAGACGATACATGTTAGAAAAAAAAAACTCCCATCTCTCAGGAATGAAGTAGTGAAGAAGTTAAAAGCAGAAACAGAAAGAGTAAACAGACTCCTCACACACATCCCAACAGAAACTATTACAGACCTAAACAACATGATATATGCAGGGGCAAAATCGGTAAGTATCAAACTAAGAAATGAAGAGAATGGACAAAAAAGTGGACCGACAAAACCTGGATGGGAAATCAGACTGGAAACCCAGATCACCAAACTTCGGAAAGAAGCTGAAACCGTGAACAGAAGGAAGGAGGACATAGAACGATTAAGAAGCAAAAATCAGAAACACAAGGAAAAACTAAATGAGAAACATGAAGAAATAAAACAAAAGATAGCAGCAATAGAAGGAAGACTGAGACGATACAGGTACAAATCAGAACAGAGCAAACAGAACAGGACCTTTGAAAACTATGAAAGCCAGTTTTACAAAAACGTAAATGGAGAAAAAACAACAACAGAGCAACCGAACCCAACAGAAACAAAACAATTCTGGAGCAAGATATGGGAAGAACCAAAAAAGCACAACAAGAATGCCCAATGGTTGAAAAACATGAAAGATGAACTGCAGGAAATTGAAGAAGGAACCGAAACAGAAATTAACAAAGAAACAATCAAGAAATCCCTAAGAAAAATGGCAAACTGGACAGCACCAGGCCACGATGGAATACATGCATACGGGTTTAAAAAATTCACGACCCTGCATGAAAGACTAGCGCAGAAACTGAGTGGATGTATCCGCAAAACAGACGTACCAGAATGAATGACGGAAGGAAGAACAACATTAATACAAAAAGACCCCAAAAAGGGAACGCCCCCCAGCAACTACAGACCGATAACATGTCTACCAATAATGTGGAAAATTCTCACAGCACAACTGAGAGAACAAATCTACCAATCCCTGGACAAACGTGGACTGCTCCCCGAGGAACAAAAAGGATGCCGGAAAGGACAAAGAGGGGCACATGATCTACTATACATTGATCAAAAGATCTTGAAGGAGGTGAAGAGCAGACAAAAGAACATAACCATGGCATGGATTGACTACAAGAAAGCCTACGACAGAATCCCCCAAACATAGATAATTGAATGCTTAAAAATATACAAAATACCAGACAAGATTATTAATCTCATCCAGAAAGCAATGGAAACATGGAGACTAAAACTGACAGCTGGAGGATAACACCTGTCTGAGATAAAAATACAGAGAGGCATTTTTCAAGGAGACTCTCTATCACCACTATTGTTTATAATAGCCATGATGCCACTCAACTACATACTAAGAAAGTGTGATGCCGGATACAGGTTTACGGATACAGAACAAAGAATAAACCACCTGATGTACATGGATGACCTGAAACTGTTTACAAAAAACAAAAAAGAACTGGAAAAGCTGATAAATACAACCAGGATATTCAGCCAGGATATCCAAATGGAGTTTGGAATAGAAAAATGTGCACTGCTAGAGATTAAAAGAGGAAAACTGGAGACGACAGAAGGTATAGAACTCCCCAACCAAGAGGAGATGAGGGCACTAGGAGAACAAGATAGTTATAAATACCTGGGAGTTCTGGAAGCAGACACAATCAAATATACAGAAATGAAAGAGAAGATTGGAAAAGAATATCTACGAAGAACAAGGAAACTCTTAGAAACTAAACTATATAGCAGAAACCTAGTAAAAGGGATAAACACATGGGCCGTATCACTAATAAGATACTCTGGACCATTCATAGGCTAAACCAAAGGAGAACTCAGGCACCTTGACCAGAGGACTAGAAAACTAATGACCATGCACAATGCATTGCACCCAAAAGACGATACGGACAGACTCTACATGAAAAGAAATGAAGGAGGTAGAGGACTGGTAAGTATAGAAGACTGTGTGGAAGACACCAAAAAAGAGCTGGAGAAATATGTAACCCAGAACACGGAAAGACTGATCACCACAGCAAGAGACACCAGCCCAACAAACAACTTCGGAAGCACTGAAACCAGAAACAAAAAGACAAGAAAGGAAAAGTGGGAAGAAAAACAACTACATGGACGCTTTATAAGACTCACAAGCGATGAAGCCAATGAAAACAGCTGGGCATGGCTAAGAAAAGGACACTTGAACAGAGAAACGGAATCTCTGCTGACGGCCGCACAGAACAATGCGATTAGGACAAACTTTATTAAAGCAAAGATAGATAAAACCCAGGAAAACAGTAAATGCCGATTGTGTGGACAAAGAGACGAAACGATAAATCATATAATAAGTGAATGCAGCAAGCTAGCCCAAAAGGAATACAAGAACAGACATGACAGCGTGGGGAAAGAAGTACACCGGGAAATGTGCAAACAACTGAATTTCGAATATGCAAAAAAACGGTACAAACACAAACCAGAAACTGTACTAGAAAACGAAAAACACAAAATCCTATGGGATATGAATGTAAAAACAGACAAACCCATAACAGCAAGGAGACCGGATATGATAATAATCAATGAGAAAAAAAAATCATGCAAAATCGTAGACTTTGCCGTGCCAGCGGACCACAGAGTGAAGATCAAAGAGACGGAAAAAAGAAGCAAATATACTGAACTTGCCAGAGAACTGAAAGGAATATGGAACATGAAGAAAGTGTTAGTTCGAGAGGGTGATGTTCCCGGACTATAAACGTGTTCAGTAAATCAAGCAATGTTGCATGCAAAAGACAGAGTAATAATTAACAAACAAAATGAGGTAGTTCAAATAACGTTTATTGAACGTGTGTGTACGTGGAATGATGAAGTGTGTGAT
>OY744515.1:209395675-209438175 GCA_963556195.1 Sepiola atlantica | reverse complement strand
CTAAATGCCCTCACACACAAACAGATATATATATATATATATATATATATATATATATATATATATATATATATATATATATATATATATATATATATATATATATATATATATATTAAAATAAACATAGTTTGAGTATCCGACAATTGTTTCAGAACCACCTCGGCTCCTCCTTAGGGATATACCGATGAGCAAAGATTAAATCCGCCAATACACAATCATAAAAAACTCCCCAAAAACAAAAAACAAACAGACAAATTACATTTCAAAATTTTCAGACGAGAAACCCTTTTGCATAAGATGGCATTTTGACACCTACCTATCGACGCATAAGAAAGTTGGTCAGCTCAAACTATAGGCAGGACTGGCTAGACTCGGCCCGTCTCCTCTTCCTTAACTCCATGCACACACACCAAGACATACCCACATTCATACATACACACACCCACGCTTATACGCACACATTTATACACTCACAAACACACATACACACGCACACACTTATATATATATATATATATATATATATATATATATATATATATATATATATATATTTATTTTGCGTAATGTATTAAGGGATTTTAATTTTTTATTTTATCTTCTTATTAAACATTATCCCTATAAGCTGCCAAATAGAGTGTTATATACATTAAGACAATCGCTATTTATTAATTAATTAAAATTCTTAATAAATATCAATCATATTTACCAACGAACTAACTAAGTTGTTCATTTTGTTAATATTTGAACTTAATTAATATATATATATATATATATATATATATATATATATATATATATATATATATATATATATATATATATATAAGTGTATGAAAACATATATTTATGTATATATATTTTTTAAATATTTTTTAAATTGACCAAAACTATTCAAGGTAAAAGCTCGATGAATGTTAACATTTAACAAAAGAGCATATATAAGTAAATAATAGTATGCTAAATTTCAGTGTTGGTCACTGGAATTTAGCGTATTCATTTTTTTACCGAAATTCGAAACAATTAAGTGCAACTTGACTATCGTTTCACGCATATATAAACAACCGGGAATAAACATATAATTTCAAGGATCCTTCATCTATGTAGCTCATCAGAAGACCAATGATAGCTTCCAGATCAATGCATATATATATATATATATATATGGATAAGTTTATCTGTTTGTACCACCATGCCCCAGAGAATTTTGTGATTTTCATTTTCCAGTACAGTCTCCAGTTTCTGTTTGTACCATTTGTCTGCCTGTTCAAAATGCAGTCGTTTGCATAGTTCCCAATGTACTGTATTCCCCATGTAGTCACGTTGTATTCTTTTCAGGCTTGTTTGCTGTATTCACATATAGAATTTACCATTTCGTCTCTTTGTCCAAAGAGTATATATTTACTGTTTTCCTATGTTTGATCTATTTTAGTTTTTATATAGTTAGTTTTAATTGCATTATTCTGTGCATCTGCAGTACACCATTCCGTTTCTCTGTTCCAGTGTCCTTTTCGTATCCATGTCCATGTGTTTTTCTCTTGTCATTCTTATGAATTGTTTGTGTAGTTGTTTCTCTTGCCACTTTTCCTTTCTCGTCCTTTTGTTTCTCGTTTCACTGCTCCCTATATTGTTCATTTTTATGGTGTCGCTTGCTGTGGTGATCAGTCTTTCTGTGTTCTGGGTTATGTATTTTTAAAATTCTTTGTTTGTGTCTTCCATACATTCTTCTATACAAGTTCTCCCGCTCCTTCACTGATTTTCACGTAAAGTTGGTCAGTATCATCCTTTGGGTGTAGTGCATGGTCATTAGTTTCCTAATTTTATGATCAAGATACCTAAGTCCTTCTTTTGTCCAGTCTATGAATCGCCCAAAATATCTTATTAGTCATACTACCTATGTGTTTATTCTTTTTATTAGATTTCTACTATATAATTTAGTTTCTAAGAGTTTTCTTCTTCTAAGGTATTCTTTTCCAATCTTATATTTCATTTTTGATGATTTTATGGTGTCTGCTTCCAGAACTCCCAAACATTTATAGATATCATGTTTTCCAAGCACCCTCATCTTCTGTTGGTTGGACAGTTTCATGCCCTTGTGGTCTCCAATTTTCTCCTTTTCATTACTAGGGAGTTTGTCGGGGTCAAAATATGTCACAGCCAAGCGTGGTTGGCAGTAGATGTGGAGGACGGGGGAGCGGAAGTATGAATCTGCCGTTTATTCTAAACTGGGAGGGGAAAGAAGAAAAAGAAAAGAAAAAGAAAAAAGAGAACGGAGAAAAGGAGGGGACGAAAAACAAATAGATTAATACTTCCGCCCCACCATGACCTCCACATCTACTGCCAGCCAAGCTTGGCTGTGACATATTTTGACCCCAACAAACTGCCTAGCTAAAATAGCCATAAACTAATAAGTTGAAGCCTTCAATCCCCTTCATCTCGCGTCTTTTGAAATAGACAGCCACTGCTGATAACGCTACAACCAAAATCATGTTTTTCATTCTCTGCTTGTTCACGTCAACAACCATGCAGAAGTCTGACAAATCAAAATTAATATTCTGTATGATTTTTCTATATTGCTTTCTTCATCCTGAGGAATTCTTTCAATAAAGACGAAACGTTGATGAATACATAAATCACATAGTTTTTGGCTTTCCTTTTTTTTTATTTTACATTACGTCGGATCATTTTATCCCCACTTTTCTGATATATATATATATATATATATATATATATATATATATATATATATATATATATATATATATATATATATATAAATTAATTAATAAATATAGATATAAAAATAAAAGTAATGACACGACTTAATGCAATATTCTGCATACTCTGTATAGCTTAGGAAGTGGAAACTACAGAAACAACGCTGTTTCTATCGTCAGTAAAACAATAATAAACTATGTAACTTAATATATTTAGGCGATAAAAATTGTTATATCATAAGAATAACAATAAGTAAATAATATGCATCATTTAGCGGTCCATCAAAATCTAGATGTAGTCTAGACCATGGCGTGTCCACTTTCGATCATGATTCTGTCATTATTGGTGGTGCTTTAGCTGCTAGAGCACAATCTCTACAGCTCTTAACTGTCCTCTCAATGTCATGGTTCATACCTGGCCCCCCCAAAAACGTATGAACGCATAAGCGATTTAAATTTGCACATTTTGTGACCACAATGAAATTCCTTTAACACTCTCTTTTGTAGTGCCACTGGGATCACAACGCGCACGGTGTACATTAAAATTTCGTCGCAAATTAAATAGTTATTGCTTACCGGCAAATTTATATTTCCTTTTTGTTTGCACTTCACTTTATCCATCATGTTTTTAATAAAATTATTATTTTTAGATTTTATTTGTATTTCTTGCGCAGCCACTGGGAGTTCACGTACGGTGCTAACCAGTACCTCTTTTTATTTCACTTTCAGTTTTGAATGATGCGATTACCGTATCTTCCATTCGTTCACAATATTTCGGAATTAATCGGGACAAGCCGTCCACATGGCCTAACTTCTTTGAAGGAATATATTCCATTTTGAAATAATAATTTAGCAGAATAGTGCCCCATCGCTGTAATCTATTTGTTGTATGAACTGGGATTCCTTTCTTTGATACAAAAATCCGAAGTAATGGACGATGATCCGTCTGTAAAATAAATGTACAGCCATGGATGAATTTGTGAAATTGTTTAATCTCGAAAATGATGGATAAACTTTCTTTCTCAATCTGGCTATAGTTTTTTTCAGCCGAGATTAAACCTCTGCTCGCAAGAGCAGTGGCTTTTGTGCCCCCTACATTGTCTTTATGGAGTAGTACAGCTCCGATGCCGTAATTACTCGCATCAGTAGCCAAAATTATTTCTAATTTTGGGTCATAATGTGTTAAAAATAAGTTCTGATGTAAGCACATCCTTAATCTTTTGTAAAAGCCTTCTGGCAATTTTCTGTCTATTGCCATTTTGTAATCTTTTTTTGAACAATTTGTTCAATGGGGAACGTAAATCATGCATATTATTTATATACAGGGTGGGCCAAAATAAGGGTCCTATCTTTAAATTTGAATAACTTGAATTTGAATAACTTCCACAAAATAAAAGTTAAACTCACCAAACTTTATGTGTGTGTAGACTGACCCTTCCGAGATTTTTTGAAATAAACAAAACAAATTTTAGCCGAAAAACACTTCTTAAAACTTACAAAAACTAAAGTATTGTTTTTTACACTGTTTTGAGTTTTTTAAGCAAAAATAATGTTTTCTAAATGAGGGTACGTTCCTTAGGGCTAATACGGCTCATGCTTGCTTCGGAAGGGGTCCTTTACTTATTCTAAAAAAAAAAAATTAAAAAAATCAATAAATAAAAAAGTTATGAATTTTTAAAAATAGGACCCTTATTTTTGCCCACCCTGTATATATATATATATATATATATATATATATATATATATATATATATATATATATATATATATATCTTATAATAATTAGCAAGACCTAGAAATGCTTGCAATTCAGCAACATTTGTCGGGGGTATATTTTTAATTGCACTAGATATTTCTGGGTTGGGTTTTTTGCCTTTTGCGTCTATAATTTGTCCTAAATATTTTATTTTGGACATAAAAAATTCGCATTTATCCTCGCTGAGCTTAAACCCATATTCAGCAATTTTTTAAAAACCTCATTGACATGTTCAATGTGTTGTTCAACGGTCTTACTCTTGATCAATATATCGTCCAAGTACGCCATAGCGTAATCAAAACCCGCTAACATGTTATCCATTATTTTTTTGAACAAACTTGGTGCTACTTTGCACTCCGAAAGGTAGACGATTAAACGAATACAACCCTCTATGCGTATTGATAGTGAGCAATTTCGTACTCTCTTCCTCGACTTCTACTTGCAGATACGCATCTGAGAGATCTAATTTCGAGAACATTTTTCCGCCATTTAAACGGGAAAAATGTCTTCTGCGCTGGGCAGTGATATTCATGCGTTTTCAGGCACATATTCAAGCCTGTTGATAAATCCGCACACCCACAAATATTTTTATTTTAATTTTTAATTAATGTAAACCGTGGGTGACGCCCACTCTGAATATTGTACTTTTCTAAGTACCCCCATTTGTTCTAGGTGAACGAGCTTCTGGTCTATCGATTCTACAGCTGCATAGGGTACACTACGCTTTGGTTTAAATATTGGGGTAGCATTTTCCATTACCTCCAATTTTACTTTCATTTTTGTGCATCTGCCCAAACCTTGTGAAAATATCACAGGGAAATCTTTTTTCAGAATCTTCTTAAGTTTTTCACTTTTACTATTTGTGTTTGGGGAGGGGGCCTTTACCGAGTTGCAGAATGAGCTTATCAGTATATCCTGGAAATTACAGCATTTACAAAACTCTTAGTGCTCGACTTTTTTTCTCTACACAGATCCATTACGTGCCCTAACCTTCCACAAAAATAACAAATTTTGTTTTTAAAGGGACACCTGTCTTTTATATGAACTCCTAAACCTGAAGGACATGTGTCTGGTTTCCGCTTCTGTGTGGTTTCCCATGTTTTTGGTTTCCACCTTTGTGTGCTTTCTGCGTAGCGACGAATAGGTTTCAAATGTCTATTTTTTTAACCGTCTCTTTTGGCATATCGGACCTGAGCCACGTCTTTTTCTTCAATCTTCGCCGAATCGTGTCGCATGCTTACGATTCTTCTACATTTGTCAACGTTAAATTAGGGTCCTGCTCCAACTTTGTCAAGATTCTCGCCCTTATCTCGGAATATTTGCTTGCGGTTAAGACCTGCACAAAAATTAGACATCGGAATCTGTCTGCAGTAAGTTCTTCCAGTTTAAACTGCTGGAATTCTCTATTTACGATTCCGGCATAGTTAAAAACATCCTTGTCATCTCTTTTTGTTAGGTTTAAACATTTCCAACGTAGGTTGAAAAGGGACGACTTATCGCCAAAAACATTTGTCAGAATTTGCACAGTTTCATCAAATGAAATTTCGCCTTGGTAGAATATAGTTGTAGTACCTATCATGGTACGCTGGGTTCAATTTTTGAAGAAGTAGGCGAACCTTTTTTTCATGCGACCATTCTGAACATTCTTCCTTGAAAATGTCGGCAAACCTCCAAAAGAAGGCAGAAAAAATAGAACCATTATCTGGGTCATACGTGAATTCTCCAATCGAATTTGCAACCATATCTGGTGAAAAGAATCCAGCTTGCTTTGGTTCTTGTGTTCGATGGACAATAAATTCAAACATTTTTTCAAACCTTTTGTCATTTCTTTGCTGGTGTTCAACTTATATTTTTAAAAGTTGCTGCAATTCCTCTATTTAAAAAACTATTTTGTTTTGTTTTTCCTCAGACTACAGTTGTTTAAAATACGCTGTAGCCTTTTATAAAAGGAAAAAAATAATACGTATAGTCCAAATACAATGAAAACAAAAATTATATTTTCTTCTAAAAAATCCTTTTAAAAACGTCTCTGTCAAATTGTAAAAATAATTTGGTTGGCTATTTCCTTTGGAAGAAAAAAATGTTCTTACATGAGAAGCGTTTCCTTGTGTTTTTGTAATGTTATCATCGAGGGTTTTAAATCCACTGTTCGGAAAATTAAAAAATATATATTTTTTAATTTTTTTACGTGAGTCCTGATTGAAGATCGTCACGTATGTGTTAACAAACTGGATTTTAAATCGTAATCTCTCGTCGCCAATTTGTTATATCGTAAGAATAGCAACACGTAAATAAGAAACCCAATAAAGGAATTGAAAGGAATAAGAATTGTATTAAGAATACTTAATTACAATAAGTTGGTCGCCATTATCGACTCTAGGCAGACGTGCTAAGCTGTTCCCTTTGGTAAGGGAAAAGGTGTCGACTTCATAGTGACCTGATGAATATATCCTGTCACTATGGGTGAATCCGGATAAGTCCACAACAAAAATCTTAAATATTTCGGGCAATTTATTTAACGTTTCTTAACGTCATTTCTCTTCGAATTGATGGGTGGTAAGACACTTGGAAAGGATGGTTTTAGCAGTGTTCTAGAACCATCGTTCATTTTATATGGCTGGTTTTACCTTTCACACACATTTCAAATCAATCTAATAATACGCTAAGGCATTTCATGTTCGTACGTACGGTATCACCTTTTACACACATTCAAAATCTATATAATAATACGTTAAGGCATTTCAGATTCATACGTACGTTATCACCTTTCACACACATTTAAAATCGATATAATAATAACTAAGGCCTTTCATGTCTATACGTACGTAATCAACTTTCACAAACATTTAACATCTATATTATAATACTCTAAGGCATGTTATGTTCGTACGTTATACCTTTCACACACATTTAAAATCTACATGATTATACGCTGAGGCATTTCATGTTCGTACGTACGTTATCACCTTTCACAAACATTTAAAATCTATATAATAATAAGCTAAGGTATTTCATGTTCGTACGTACGTTATAACCTTTCACAAACATTTAAAATCTATCTAATAATACACTAAGGCATTTCAGGTTCGTACGTACGTTATCACTTTTATACATTTAATATCTATATATAAATTAGAGTTGGTTTTCCCTGCCACTTTGACCAGACTAGACAAACAAACAAAGTCTGCATATGCTACGAAACTCACCGCATCATTCACCAACTTCACTCGAGTATGTTTCAAGAAACTTTCATTTAATATGATCTTCAAGCATTAAAAACTATTTTTAGACCCCTACGACTCACTCTCCCAAAAACGTAATGCAAAGAGAGAATAGCATACTCATTTTCCTCCTAACATTTTACTCCTGCCACGCAACTCTTATACACCGTACATAGCACTAAATAAGGAACTATTATTCTAAACACCGATTATTATTTCAATTTAAAATCATCAATCCACACTACTCATAACATACATGTCATAAACTGAACAACAAGCGCTCCCTTTGACAAAATTACACGCATATCAGAATGATTGTGCGTTTAACGATTTCTAACATTTGCACTTAAACCTATTCACATTCTGGTTTATCAGAATCAATAAACACACATCTGAACTTCTAACCAAACTCAATTCAAAATGGCGTCCTCCATCGATTACTCCCAAGTTCGACGCAATCCTACTTCCAATTAATCCATATTTTACATTATCATTTATTATCTTAAATTATAATTTCGTACATACAATAATCAGTACTCACATTCATGACATTTTACAGGCTTCAACATCATTCCCCAACACATGACATCGTTACATCAATGGCAGCCTTCAATTCCATTGTTTACAACGCTTGTACGGTAGCCTGTAAAGCCACTTTCTTTATTACGCACTCAGCATCCATTAACATCTAAAAATTATTTCGGACATGGGAGCCTCTACGTTCACTTTCTTTCATAGATTAACTGCTAGAATTCGCATCTTAACATTACTGTTACTGCTCACTCTTCACAACTTGTCAGTACATTATTTACGCTAAATAAATAACATCTTCGTGGAAACAATTTAGTAATTACATTCTTCAACCTATTCGATCACTTCTTCTCCATCCGTAAAACGTACCGCTCTTGTCCATCCATACCAAACCTACGTTTACACGAGGACATTATTAAGCGAGATGATTAAAACACATTTTAGGATCGTGCTATTTTTCAGATATGATTTTCAAGTTAAGGTTAATTTTTACAGTATCTTTTCTTATATAAATTGTTAGGTGAAAGTAGACTATACTTAACAAAGCCCCTCATATGTAAATGTTTTTTAAATAATACTATAGACTATACTTAACAAAGTACCCCGCTCCCATGTTAAAATGGGTTCTTTAATAAAGTCGTTATCATTTCAACACGGTCTGTAAAGTTTAGATGTACCGAGAAAATATTAAGTATAGTATACAAGAGACTACACTTTAACGTTAATTCTATTTTGAAAAGTGTTATATAAATTACAAACCGACAAGGTACAGGTTAAACAGCTTGTCTGGCTGCTGTTTCCGACTGGTAGTTAGGAGCCCAAACTCTTAGGTAGCGCTAAGAACGGCTGCTCCGTCAACAGTTGCATAATATCGTGGGTAACTGTATGTGCCATGTCGCGCATGGAAAGAGACCCTACAGTTATCCCCAGTGGGCTTTCCCGAGGCCACAACCCCTATGGACCAAATCACGACTAATAGACTGGTTGTGTGAACTTGTTGGCACCAAACAAGCACCCACTTTGCCCTCCTCACTCTAACTCAAAACAAACATGAATTTACAAAATAAAAAACAAACAAACCTAAACTAGACACCCAACAAAAAACATCTTCGCCTCCGCCTTTGAGGCTCGCATTCACAGATATCCGAGGACTTAGAACCAACATTAACGACGTAGAAACTTTTCTCCTGACAAACTCCCCGGATATCCTAGCTCTAAGTGAAACGAACCTTCAATCCTCAATTCCCTCTCACCACTTTGACATGACTGATTACCTTCCACTCTACCGTAAGGACTCTGACAAACATATGCATGGGCTATGAGTTTATGTTTGGAACACCCTCACTTTGAATAGAGAACATAGGTTAGAATCAGATGACCAAGCCTACATGTGCTTTAGATTGACCCTACATCACAGCGTTAGTTACTTATATTTCTTATACCGTTCTCCTTCGACCCAGGACTGTACTCTGCTTGACTCTGTCTCTGAAAGTTTAGATAGAGCCCTTTCACTCGACTCGAATGCCCAAATACATGTATTTGGGGATTTTAATGCACATCACCGTGACTGGTTGGGATTTTCCAGCGTAACTGATGCAGCGTGGAACTCTACGTTCAATTTCTCCTCAGCTCACGACCTCGCACAAACTGTCACTTTTCCGACCCGCCTTCCTGATCATGTGGACCAGCAAGCCTCACTTCTCGACCTGTTCTTGACCTCACTACCAGATGCTTGTGTGGCGAATGCCCATAGCCCGCTCGGAAACTCTGATCACATTGTGGTAATGATACTTATCACCTTAAAAACTCGTCCAAAAGCTGAAGAGCCGTTGCTCAAAACGACGAAACTATGAGCAGGCTGATTTTGAATCCCTCAGGGATCACATCAGAGACGTCTCATGGGGTGAAACCTTCTCACTCCGTGCTGATCAGTGTGCAAATGAGCTAACCGAATGGGTCAAAGCAGGCATTAATGCTTATATCCCCACGCGAAAATTCTTCAGCAAACCCCACTCTCCTCAATGGTTCACCTCAGAATGTGCAGCTGCTATTGCTGAGAGGCAGAAGGCATTCCTAAAATTTGGCCACCATAAGTCAACTGCGAACAGACAAAAATTTGTAGAGGCAAGAAATGATTGCAAAGTAGTGATAGATGAAGCAAAGAGAAGGTATACAGAGATAACCAATAAACGCATTCAGTCACAGAAACTAGGTACTCAGGATTTCTGGAAAATCTACAATAGTGTGATGAACAATGGACAATCGACAATTTTCCCGCTATCAAATCACAAGGATGTTGTTTGCACGGCAACTGATAAGGCTGAACTACTGGCCAAGCGTTTTGCCTTAAACTCCACTTTGGACTCGGCAAATCACCCCTCCCCAAATTTCCATTGCGGACTGAAGCAACACTTGAGAACCTGCTCATCACCCCATCTCAGGTCAAAGTCATCATAAAAAACCTTGACACCTCCAAAGTCTGTGTGCCTAATCTTATACAAGTAATACTAATAAACAAAGCTCTGCTGAGCTGGCCCCTGTCCTCTCCAAACTATACAACAAATGCCTTACTGAATCTTGTTTCCCTGATAGTTGGGAAATTGCCTCTGTGCTACCAGTCTTCAAGAATTCTGGATATAGAACTGATTCTCTAAACTACCGTCCAATCAGTCTACTCTCGATCTTTGCTAAAATCTTTGAATCATTAATCAATCTTGCTTTAGTCCGGCACCTAGCTAATGCTAAACTTCTTCCTGATCATCAATACGAATTTAGACAAGAACGATCTACAGCAGATATCCTAACGGTAATCGCTGAACGTATATATCATACACTGGACAAGGCAGGTGAAGCTAGGGCGGTAGCGATTGATATATCCAAGGCCTTTGACAAGGTCTGGCATGAAGGGCTTCTCCTAAAACTGCACTTATATGGTATTACTGGACAAATATTTCATATAATTAAATCCTTCCTAACAAAAAGAAAGATCCAGGTTGTCCTCGATGGTCGTTCATCTAAGCAACATGACATAAATGCTGGTGTACCCCAAGGATCTTTACTGTTCCTCATTTTCATAAATTACCTCCCTGATGTAATTAAGACTGAGATAGGAATATTTGCTGACGACACCACGCTCTACTCTCGTCATGTGGGCAAAACCAACGCGCACATATCTGAGGCAATGGCTGAATCCTTAGAGAATGACCGCCAGCCTGTTGTGGATTGGAGTAAAAAATGGTTGGTAACTTTTAATGCTGCAAAGACAAAGTTACTTTCCTTCAATAACGACAAGACACCTCTTCAACCACCGATTGTCATGGCAAATAACACCCTACATGAGAGTTCATCATTCAAACTCCTCGGCCTAACTTTCACAAATAAAATAAATTGGAACAAAGAATAAATACATTGAAAACATTGCCAGGACTGCTGCAAAGAAGGTGGGCTCCCTCTACCGTGCTAGTAAACTTCTCACACCTGACATTATCCTATATCTCTACAAAGCTACCATCCGCCCATGCATGGAGTATTGTTGCCACATATGGGCTGGTGCATCATCCACTAGTCTCTCCCTCTTAGACAAGGTCCAAAAAAGAGTCGCCAACTTAATAGATCCCTCACTATTCACCAAGCTCCAGCCCCTATCTCACCGCTGCAATGTTGCTTCATTGTGCCTGTTTTACAAGTACTTCAATAGACTGTGCTCTGATAAACTTGCCGCACTGGTGCCCCCACAACGCAAATTCACTAGACCAACCCGAAAATCTGCCAAATCCCATCCGTTCACTGTGGAGGTCCCCAGATGCCGAAGAGCTTTCTACTCCAAAAGCTTATTTCCTTGTGCTGCTGGACGCTGGAACTCCCTCCCTGCTCCCTGTTTTCCTGACGGTACCGACATGCAGAAATTTAAAACTAATGTAAACAGACATCTCACTGCACAGCTCCCAATTTAGGTTAACCCATTCCCTACCCCCACCCCCCCAAAAAAAAACTCTCACCCTTTTTCTCAGTAGCCCCTTACGTCTACAGTGGCGTACTGCCTTGTTTGGAGTGAACTAGGTTAAAAAAAAAGTAAACAATATTTAAATCAAGATCAAATTTTATAAGGTGGGGATAATCCATCAACGTTAATCATATTTTGAAAATTGACGAAATAAAAATTGTTTCCATGGGAGGGGGCCATAAACAATCACCGAATTGTACTTTTATACATTAAATGCACACGATTCTCTTTATTTTTAAATGGTTGCGATTGATAAATGCTGACGATTCTCTCATTCTTTTATTTTTCTCCCGGGCAACGCCAGACCACACGTTCTGCTAGGAATGTTTTTTTAAGGGTGTGCGGGAAATTGGTTTTTATTTTTATTTTATTACTTTCCTTCTATTTAACTTTTTGTCGATTTTATGAGAAATCCTTCTAGACTGCGGCAATTTTTATTTTGGGGATTACTTTCCCTCCATTTAACTATTTGTCGATTTTAGAATATATCCTTCTACATTGCGGCAATCTTATTTTTTTTCAGAGGAGATGGATTTTCAACACATTAAACATCACCATTGTATAACTCTCCCATCGTGGGGAAGTAACGAAATAGCAATAACATAGTTAATGGTAAAACTGCAGATTACTTAACAGTCTAGAAATCGAAAACAAAATAACCACAACAAATACCTTACATAAATCGCCATATATTTAAATCAAGGCCAGAGTTAGACGATTTTTAATGTTCGTAAATTGAATTTCTCATCAAAATGGGCACTCCTGATTGAGATAAAAATTGCCTCAGTCTACAAGGATTTTTATTCACTGATCTTCACTGACCTTCACTGACCTTCACACATATTCTTGAATCATATTTACTTTTTTGAGGGGGAGGGAGTGATTTTTATTTTTACGAATAACCCGCTACTTTCAATCTTGGGAGGTGGGTGGGGGGAACGCAGTCACCCAAAACATAGATCAATCTATTTTGTTTGATTCAAAACATGGATAAATCTTATTTAAATCACCTAAATTACTTACAGGATTATTTTCAACTGCTTCTAGACGAAGTAATACTCTAATATTTACATTTTTTAAATTTAATTTATATCTATCCCGGGCAACGCCAGGGCAAGGGTCCTGCTAGTATCTATAATAATAGTAAAGCTGCCTGTGAGGAGAGTCTATTGTAAAACTAGGATCATCAACCTTGCTTCTCCTGATATATCAACTCATAATATAATGGCCACTTCTCTGTGGTTCCCTTCTTCGTTTTATTTTACTTCAGTCGAAGTTCTCAGAAATCAAGGGGCCCCTACCTGGTGCTAACACTTGATCTCTATATAAAATACATAGATATTCGAATATTCTATCAAAGTTCTCCTTTATTTCTCAAACGTTGAGTTAGTAAAGAAGTTAAGAACATTAATTTTCCTCTCCCCAATTGGCCAGTTAACTATGTCGTAGTATATCTTTCTTGGGGTCTCTTGAGCTTACCGGATTCAAGGACAATAATTCATCTAGCCTGGTGAAGTATCCAGCTAAGTGTTGTTACTTGAGGTAGCATCCATAGGAGAATGTGCACTATTCCTCATATGAGCAAGTGTATAGTTGTGCTGAGGGGATCTTATTTGTGCTGCGAATACTATGTACTCTTGAATTTTTAGTCAGGGTTTCCTTGTAAGGTGAAGTATCCTCATATCAGGTTTTCCTGACAAACCCTTGTACAGAGAGACCGAAGACACTCGAGGGTGTGTGTCTGCCTGTCTGTCTTTTGAAACGAATATGTTAACTTCTTGTAGAAATGGAAAATATTGTATTAATACTAAATAATAAATTCCCAACAAATAAAGAGGACGCCATGCCCGGATATTGAAACCGAAACCGGAACCTTGAGATCTTCAAGCTAAAAGTGTTTCCTATGTAAACTTAACCGAGGAAGATAATGAAAGTATTCCGGAATCTCTAAATGCACTCCTAAGGCAGCTATGGGGCAAATTTCGTTGGGGGAGGGGCGGCTCTTTTTTTTTTTAGTTATTTTTTTTATCAAATTTCAATGTAATTATGAAATAATTTGAAAATGCTGAGTAATTACTTCCGGTAAGATTTTAAAATTTTTATTTAACGTTACTCAACGTCATTTCTTGTCGAATGGAAGGGGTAAAAAAAACTCGGAAAGTAGCGCTCTGGAGGCTTCCTAAAAACGGGAGCAATAAATGTAAATAGCATATAGTAATCCAAAAAAGCTCAACATCCTAGATAGAGCAGGTGTGTTTAAACACAGCATTGCTTGGGGCAAACAAATTTTCCGTCTTTTGTTAACTCGGCGTTGCTTGGGAGCCATAATAGTAATAATTCAGTATTCTATTTTGTAATTGGTATAAGTAAATTCAAATTGGCCAATATCATAGATAGAGCTTGCGTGTTTAGTTACCGTTGACCGAATGTCCTCAATACCATAGAGAAATCCTACATAGAGCAGGTGTTTTTAAATGCCACGTTTCCTGGAAGAAAGATTTTCACTGTATTGTGTTATACTATTGTATACCAGAAACGGTGCTCTGTGTTGCTCAGGAGTCAGTGTTCGATACCCTAGATAGAGCAGGTGTGTGCAATAATACACTAGTACATGTTCAATGTGGTATATGCTTGATGGTTCGGGGGGTAAAACTCCAGACTAAAGACAATATAATCGAGGGCTCGATCCTTGCCTAGGTTAGCCATGCTGATGACGGCTGATAGCCAGAAACACGTGTACATGGATTACTTTTATGTACGCAAAAATTAGTATATATATATATACACAGCATACTACAGAACCTACACCCCAAGATTAAATTCACCATTGAACACAGTCAAACAGAACTACCCTTCTTAGGTGTATTGATTAAAATTAAAAACACTCACATAATAACAGACATCTACCACAAACCCACAGATACCCAACAATATCTCCATTTTAGAAGCCATCACCCCAAAAGCTGCCTAAAATCTATACCCTACTCCCTAGCACGCAGGATCTGTACTATAGTCAGTGACAAAGACCTCCGGATTGTCCGACTGGACGAACTACGGAAAACTTTAAAAAGAAGAGGATACCCGCTACAAATAATACATAAAGGTATAGAACTAGCAGAAAACATCCCATTAGAACAATTACGAACCCCCAAAAAACGAAACAAAGAACAAATATTAGCATACATCTCTACACACAACAAAAACAACCCAGAATTATTCACAGAAATAACAAGAAACCTAACCCTACTCAACCATAACAACAAACTAAACGACATATTAAAAACAACGAAAATAATAAAAAGCAAACGCCAACCGAAAAACCTCAAACAAATTTTAACCTCATCTAAACTCAACCAACACACAATACAAGGGGTCACAAAATGCAACAAGGAAAGATGTGGGGTCTGTGATATCATAATGGAGGGGAACTCATACACATTTAAAAACCCAACACAAACATTCACAATAAAAAAGACCTTAACTGCACCTCCAAGAACGTTGTCTATGTGCTAGAATGTACAACATGTAATGAGGCTTATATAGGTGCGACGAAAACATTTAATAATAGAGTATCTTTACATAAAAGCAACATAAAAATCAAAGAAAACCGTAAATTATTCGTGTCCCAACATGTGCACTCATGCAGCGGAGGAAAATTCAAAATAATGCCAATTTTCCAAAGCCAAGACTACACTTACTTACTAACACAAGAAAAAAACTTCATACTTAAATTTAATCCAACATTAAACAGATCATAACTCTAACAACACACACTTTGATCACACTTTATCCACCTCTAGTTAAGTACAAACATAAATAACTATTTATAGTTATCTATAGACTGGAAAATTCTTATTCAAGGAAAATAATCTTAATACATAACTTCTTATTGCGCACTTCTACACAGCTATGAGTCAAATAGCAACTTGTGTTAAATGAATCATTTACAATAGACATTAAATTTGCACATTAAATACCGGACTATGAAATCGGCCAAACCAAGTTCAAATCTATTTGGACCGTTTGCATTAACTTATCTTTTGCAAATATGTGTATATATGTGTGTATGTATGTGTGTATATATATATATATATATATATATATATATATATATATATATATATATATATATATGTGTGTGTGTGTGTATGTATGTATGTGTATATAATTCAACCTTTATCCCCCTCTCTGTCACTATAACCACGCGCCTGTGTGTGTACGCGCGTGGGTGTGTGTGTGCGTATTTATGTGTGTGTGTGTATGTATCGCTCACCTATTCACAAGACTCAAGATTAGACCACACGCATACGGCGCGCACACACGCAGGCGCGACTTCGTTCTTGGAGACGACAAAAAGCAATAAAAAGTATTAAATTTCAAAAGAAATCCGACGCACCCTAGGAGGCTGGGATGACCGATGGGTAACACGCCCTTGACCAAGAGAAGCAGGAAAAATGGCAAATAAAAAATAAATAAAAAATAAAAGATACCCACACACCCGCAAACCCACGCATGCGCAAAAACAATAACAAATTCCTCAAATGAAACATTTGCTCAAATCGAAAGACATTTCTTCAAATGGATTTTCATATCTGATGAAAGCGGAACACCGCTTGAAACGCGTTATATAACATTATAAAATGGTAAAACAACAAAATAATAAATAAATGTTGAAAAAAAGATTCTACAAATGTTGGTAGCCTTACTCCTTTACATATATATATATATATATATATATATATATATATATATATATATATATATATATATATATATATATATATATATATATATATATATATCTTGGTTTGAGTATAAATTATTATAAACTGATATAATAATAAATTTTGAAATAAATATATATGTATAAGCTCTATTTCATGCTAATTCTTGAGCTTGTGTTTAGTAATTGAAATTCGATCACTTCGGGAATCATTTTGATCTATATAAATTTAATTTATATTGATATAATCTCTTATATATGTATATTAGCAAATATATGCTCCCCCGGTCACATAATTTTGCTAGCCTGGGATAATGATATCATGATGAACGAACATATACTACACTGATCCCCAAATAATTAAAATAACATTTATAATAACTAGAAATAGTAATAACTCAACCCCTAATAGCAATCACCAAAATAGAAACAAACGTCAGTTTAACCTTTGTTTTGGAGAAGCCCTGCCATTGGCTAATAAAATATTAGTCGATGGGAGGGAATAAAAATGAATCTGATTGGTAAGTTATCTAGATTAAAAACCGCGTGGATATATAAAAATATCCAGCAACACGAATTCCATGCATTTTAGCCAGGCGATTCCCTACTGGGATGAAACGCAGAAGCCTCTGTATAGCTTAATTGCTATAAATATATTTTCATAACTTACTATTTATATATATATATATATATATATATATATATATATATATATATATATATATATATATATATATATATATTCTCAAATAGTTAAGCACTTTGATAAGAATTTATTTCACCAACTTAAAAATAGACACGGAAAAAGTTAACCTAGAAACATCACTTAAAAACATCCCAACACCTAGAAAACATGGAAACATTATTAAATTAATTAGAAAAATAGACGAATACGCTGGCGAGCACACTTCTTCCTTAATAAACATGAACACTTAGATACAAAAGAATCTTACGGATTTAAAAGTCTAAAAAAACGCACCCACAATTAAACGTGTGATTAACTTCGAAAATGATTGTTTTAAATATAATGAAAAATTTAGAGTTCCACAAACAACATAACAATTTCTAAGACAATTACATAACATCGTTAGAAACATAAACAACTCTAATAAAATTTTCGTAAAAGCAGATAAAACTAGAAACTTCTATAAAATAAGGAAACAAGAGTATAACACATTTATCACAGAAAACATTTCGAAACACTACAAAACGGTAAATACAAATATACACAACTACTTTGATTACGAAAAACTACAAAAAACTAGATACAAGCGAACGTAACTACATAGATATAATAAATGCTGAAACTAAACAATTCACTGATAATCTGAAAATGATTGACAAAGTTAGTAAATTAAAACATAAGGAAGCTTATATCTTATTAAAAGACCACAAAAGTGATTCTAACAATACCCCATCAATCGTTTAATTAATCCGACCAAACCCGTAATAGGATGGATTAGTAAAACAACTTTTTCTAGAATTAACAATCGAATAAAATGATCTAAAATTAAACCAAGGGGTTAATATATCGAAGCAATCACTTGGTTTAATAATATCAAAAATAAAAATAAATGTACCTTCCTTCAATTTGACATCGTGGATTTTTATCCCTCTATATCTGAAGAATGCTTCAACGTCGCGCTAGAGTTTGCTGAGATATATACCTACATACTCAAGAAGGAAATCCACATTATTAAAAAATGTAGAAGATCAGTTTTAATCAATAATAATGACCAATGGATAAAATCTAAATGACGAACTCTTTTGATTTATCTATGGATGCCCTGGACTATGCAGAGCATCGGATATTGTGGGGTTATTTATTCTATATACACACACACACACACAAACAGATTTGATAATACAGATATCGGCCTATATAGAGATGCTGGATTGGCTATACTAAGAGATTCCAGCAAAGTTAAGGGTGAAAACTTCAAGAAAAATTATACATATGGAAATGAAAAAATTAGGCCTAAGAGTAGACGTATGAGCTAACATAAAATAACTCACCTTTTAGATGTCACTTTCAACTTAAATAAAATACACACGAGCCATATTTAAAGGATACCCCCAATCTAATATACGTAAATCTAAAATCCAATCACCTCCTCTATTAATCATCAAATATTTCCACTTCTTTGGAACGTAGGCTTAGCAATAACTCTAGCAACGAAAATGTATTTAAGAAGTCAAGCAACATTTACAAACAGCTCTTAATAATAGTTGGTATAATAATATCGAGATTAAATATAAGCAACAGGATACCAATAACTATAATAAAAATAAAATAAAAAACAGAAATATCATTTGGTTTATACCCCCTATAATCAAATGCTAAAAACTAAACTTGGCGAGAAATTCCTAAATTTAATCGTAAAACATTTTCTTGTAACTAAAATATCCAATAAAAATAACTTAAAACTGTCCTACAGTTGCTGCGAAAACTTAGAAATGATAATTAAAGTACACAATAATAAAATACTAAACGAGTGTAGTAGAGAAACAGATAAAAACAAAATGCGTAAAAATGTGAGCAATATAGCAACAATAAAAATAACATTAGGAATGATAATAATATAGAAATAGTAATAACTCAAACTCTAATAGTAATCACCCAAATAGAAATAAGAAAGTTAATAATGGAAAGAATAACTGTAACTGTTGAACTCGTGCACTTTGTCCACTACAAAATAACTGCCTAACCAAAGGTATTGTTTACCAAGCCACAATATTTGCTAGAGAAAACCGAATAACAAAAAATACTACATAGGTATAACCTCTATAGATTTTAAATTCAAGTATAACAACCATAAAAACACATTCAAGCGCAAAATACGTCGAATAAAAACATCACTAGAGAACTATTACTGTGAACTCAAAGAAAGCGGACGCTCGTCAATAATTGAGTGGAAATTAGTACGATAGACCAGTAAAAGTAAATATCTAGACGACCCGTGTAGATTATGTTGGAACGAGAAGCTTGAAATATTAAATTTTTAAGATGTCCAAATCTTTCTAAATTTTAGTAATAAATTAGCAATCATATGTATGCATAGAATAAACTGTACGTTAGGGTAATCACGTACATAACTGTTACACCGGCCGTTCTTACACAGGAGAAACAACACCGGTTGTCACTATAAATAGTGCGAGTCACCAGAGACACAGAGAAGACAAAGCACAGTCTTATAACTGTCTAGCCAAGTGCTAGTCACTTTCTTACTTTGTTAATACACTTGTTAAACCAACCCTCGACTTGACTTCCTTTATTTATTATTTACTGTTGGACAACTTCACAACAATAACAAATGAATGAATAAATAAATAAATAATAATAATAATAATAATAATAATAATAATAATAAATAAATGAACATCTCAAGTAGCAATGAATAACAAAATAAATAGAAATAAAAGAATTATTCCAATCACGCACGTGCTAAAATAAGGCTAACTGTTAACTCGACACACTCACAAAAGAAATGTGCCGCACCCAAACAAAACAACAGAAAAAGATGTCAAGTAAAGATCAGTCGGGCCGTTGTTTGACAGAATCTCAGTCTTGACTAATGGAAACATTAACAAGTGGGAGAGAACTAACAACGAAGTGGCGAGTTAGCTACATTAAACACACGTGGATATATAAAAATAAACAGTAACAAAATATTTGTGGACTTAGCCTAGCGATTACCTGCGGAAATGAAACGCGGACGTCCTTGTGTAGCTTAATTGCCATAAATATATTTTATACTTTGTTACGTATATATATATATATATATATATATATATATATATATATATATATATATATATATATATATATATATATATATATATATATGGTCTTCTATAAAAAGTAAAGTTGAATATCCCATACATTGGTGCTCGATAACTTTTTTTTAAGAACAGTTCCATAAGAAATCTGTTTTGTTAGTTCTATAGAGCACATCTTGGTCCGAGTTGTTGCCCAAAATTAATTTCGATCGATTTCTTAGATTTTAATATTTAATCTGATCAGCAGTTTTTGTTTTTATTACTAATGTAATAGAGGGAGTTGGAGGAGATATTCCCCTCCCTCTTCCTGCAACCTGAATCACCAGGTACTAATTTTTTAACATATACTTTTTTGAATTACACAGGTTGCTAATCATATTTCAAGCGTTTTCATTGGCTTTGATTCTCAATGACAGAATAGCAGACAACAAAATTACGCAGCAAAAAACGTGGCGTCGATACAGATAATTTTCTTTTTCTATTCTTCCTGCAAAATAATCTGAAAAAATAGATGAAACATTCCATTTTATTTCTGTATTTTTACAACACAGAATACAATAAACACTCTTCATAATTCGAACGATTTATTAAATTATCATACATTTTGAGCTCTTGCAATATAAACACGATTGAGCTATTAACCCAATTTTTGTGTAAATTTAAATAATATATATAATTTTTTAGACTAGACTAGCACCCGCTCCAAGCCATGATTGGACCTACAACTATCTATTTGACAGTCGGCAATCTTTACCACTTAGCGAGGCCTGTTGGCAAAGAAAATTTCAATGTTTTATATAAACATTGTAAGCTTATTAAAGAGTGATCCATTTGCTTATTTACAAAGAGCTTTTATAGTATTGGCTATATCACTCATCACAGTGCTCAACCCGAGAAGGGGGGGAGATTATATATATATATATATATATATATATATATATATATATATATATATATATATATATATATATATATATACAATTATTTATGAATAAATATAATTTTCAAATTAACCCATATACACATATGTTTCATGCCACACTGCAATCATCAGTATGGGAATAGACACTCCTTACCGGTTACATGATTCGAACCCCAATACGAAAATCATATTTTACTTAGTAGTCGGGGCACGTACCGTTGTGGCCACCACGCAAATTATACCTGACTAAGATTGCAATGGGAAATGTCTAAAGAAGCTTCGATTAATATTTCTTTACAATATTTTGCAGCATCTGCACGTGCACTACGCCGAGTTTCTATTATGAGGTTGACACTTTAACCAGTGACTGAAGTTAGGACATTCCACCGATTGGTTGACGATGAAAAAAACACAAACAAACGTTCCACACATCCGATTGTAGCCGCCATTTTGAATCAATGTACAGTATAAATGATAAAATTCGTTAAATATATTCCGTAAATTCCGGAATGAGATGAAGTCTATACGTAATAGTAAGACATAACGTAATCCGATATTCTCGAAAATTAGTGAAATTTGTGCGGAATGTATTGTATTATGTATTAAATAAATGGAAGATGAATAGAAAATAATATCGGTTACGTTTTTCTAAAGTATCCGTATTTTATTACTTCCCGGTGATGAAGGGGATAATGTTAGTATGAAAATATTAGAGGGAAAAGATTTTGCTACCATCTTTATGGAGTATGTTATGGGGAGAGTCTGTGATGATGGTCTAAAAGTAGTATTTATTGTTAGATTGAGAAAATAATAATAAATTCCTTCAAACACGCTCGAGTGAATAAGCTGAATAGAGTGGTGAGTTTAGTAGCCTATGACGCATGTGGTAATTTTCTTACTCTCACCGAAGGTACAGGGATATATATATATATATATATATATATATATATATATATATATATATATATATATATAAACAAGATGGCTTCCTTCTTTAAGTAGCGATTTCTGAATCTCTCTCGATCGAACTGACTCCGATGTGAGTTGTTCTAATTGTTTAACCTATATACATAATAACGATTATGTCATGAATTTTGTATTCGTCTAAATTGTTATATATATATATATATATATATATATATATATATATATATATATATATATATATATATATATATATATATGAGTTGATCTTCCATGCTATCTTTTTAACCCATCTTATCTCAACTTTCCTCTTCATGAACGATGGTTGGGATAGTTAATTAGTTGAATTTTCTTTGTTATTGAATGATCAGGGTCATTGCTAATCGTCCATCTGAAATCAATGAGTTCTCCCTTCTATTCTTCCCAGTCTTCATTTTCAGTGGCTGCCATTAATTAGGCCGTCTTTCATTCTTGATTATTGTTCTTGGATCAATGACTGAAATAAAAGGTTTTGTGCGATCATCTTTTTCTTTTTCAAGAGAAAAAGATGAGATATTTGTGGAATAAAATCCGAGATTTTTATGGGAAGAGTTATTCACGTGTTTTGTTTGAGAACTATTCAACCGAGCCGAAATGTAATGTTAGAAGATTCACCTAGTGATGGGCGGTTTAGTAGAAATATGAATGGTCTTGGCTCTTTTAAAGACGTTGGAAAAAGAAAAGAAGTTCGATACAGAGAGCGAGTTGAAGCGAAATACACAAATGAGTGAAAATGATTAAGAAAATAAAATTAACATTGGGAGAGAGGAAGAAAGAAGAAAAAAGTTAAAGGAAGGAGAGAAAGAAGGAAGGAAGGAAAGAAGAAATAGAGAGAGAGGAATGAGCGAAAAAGGGAAAGAAAGCAAGAATGAAAAAAAAAGATGGAAAGAAAGAACGAAGAAATGAAAAGAAAGGAAAAGGAAATAAGAAAAAAGGAAACAAGGAAGGAAGAGAGGTAAAAGAAGGAATATGAAGGAAGGAAGGACGGAAGGAGAGTAGGAAGTAAGGAAAGAAGGAAGGGAAGGAAGAAGGAAAGAAAGAAAGAAGAAAGAAAACAAGGAAAAAGGGAAAAACGACAGAAGGAAGAAAAAAGGGACATGGAAGGAAAAAAAGAAAGAAAAAAAGAAGGAAAAGGAAGGAGCGAAAGGAAGAAGGATGGAAGGGAGAAAAAAAGAAAAAGGAATGACAGGTGGGGACAAAGAAGGCAGTAAGGAAAGAATGAAGGATAGAAGGAAAAGAAAAGAAGGAACGATTAAAAGAAGGAAAAGGAAGGAAGCAATAATAAAATAAATAGGAAGAACCAGAAAAAGAAAGTAGGGAAACCGAGAAGATTAAATGAAAGAAGAAAGAAAGAAAGCAAGAAAAAAATGAAGGAAGAGGGAAAAACAAGTAAGGAATGAAGGGGAAAAGAAACGAAGAAAAAGGTACGGGGAAAGCAAGAAAGAAAAGCAGGAAAGACTGGGTGGAAAGACGGACAGAGAGAAAGAAGGAACCAAAGATGGAAGTAAGCAGGAAAAGGAGAAGGAAAGAAAAAAAAGGAAGGAATCAAGGAGACAGGAGAGGAGATTGAAAGGAAAAAAGAACAGATGAAGGAAGGAGATTTAGAGAGAGGGAAAGAGTGAAGGAAGGTAAGACCAACAAAAGATAAGGAAGGAAGAGGAAAGGGAAGAGAGGAAACATAATGTATACTTCATTCTAAATTGAAATTAATTAAAAATAGACAGAACTAATTCAGGACAGGATTTATAAAAACGAGTTCATGTTTAGTTAAAAGAAACAATCATTTCAAAAAACAAACTATTTATTAATCTATTATGTTGGTATGAAAATAATGTTGTTTTTTACCCCTGGCTCCAAATACATGGAAATGAGTTTAAACTCAATTTTATTAATCAAAACAAGAACGTATTTAGTAAAGTATTCTTACAGAGAATTAGATAGTTGACTGAAAAGAAGAAAAAAATGGGGATTTCTGTTTTTGCCAGGTTTCTTAATATAGAAAGAAACGCGTGACGAATGGAAGAAAAATGAGCATAAGAATGAGAATGTTGAAATGAGACGGACATTGAAAATATCTCCCCTGAAGAAGGAAGGTGTGTTAGATAATGGAAGCCATGTTTTCAGCGGAGGGGCATTAAAGTTTGGAGGACAACACCGGCGGAAGTTGAATGGGTCACGTCACTTCCGGTAAGACCCCCCTCTCTCTCTCTATCTCTCTTGGCTAACGACATTTCAACGAGGAAATACTTTTTGCGTGCTGTTCCCGAAACGCGTTCAGTGGCTGATGTAGTGAAACGGGATACCTGTCGATCTATCTATCTCATCTACATCTCTCTCTCTCTCTCTCTCTCTCTCTCTCTCTCTCACACATGTTTCTGTACTTTTGAATAGACCATTTATAAACTAAACAACTAGTATAATCGTAGAATTTGGTATATTCGGACTACTGTTTTCATCTTGGGTGATTTTATCACAACGTTTCAGTCAATGTAACCTTCAACCTTCTTCAGGTGAACTTTGTCGAACCTCGGGAATCTTTCGGTCGAAACGTGATAAAAACACCCAAGATGAGAACAGTAGTCCGAATATACCAAATTCTACAAACTATCAACCCTCATCTAAAAAATTCTGAAACATAGTGTAATCGTGAGTTTATCAAGGGACGAAATACAACCTGGGATCACAACGATGATGGCGGCGACAACAGCGATGACGATGACGACGCAGCGATGATTGTGATGATGGCAGCGACGAAGACGAGAGCGGCGACACCGGGTATAAATGGTTTATACGCCACCATAAGGTGTAATATAACACTTCCTAATCCATTTCCTTCTTTTCTTCTATACTTCCTTACGTGGAAGATACCGTTCCTAACATTATTATCACCCCGCATCTAAATATTGCTACAGTGCTAGCCGGTGGATGAGAGGTTCAACGAATATAGTAGCCGAGGAACAATTAAATTTAATACTGTAAAGTTGTATATGAGACGTGTGATTTAACGCTGTCGTTCAACAGTATTGGGCCTTTTCTGTTAACCAACACCAGACACATATGTTGCAGTTTCTGGTCTATCTCGTGGATTCGTTATTGTTTCGGAATCAACATCTCTCCGAGATCCATGAAGCTGTAATATACAAACAACGTTTTTTTTTATGTTTAGGAGATTCACTTTGATCCAAGCACTGAGCTGATCGTCGCCAGTTATTATAAAGGATCCACTTTTTATCGCATGTAACAATATGATCAAGAAATTGGGTCGTTTTTGTTCCGGAAAAGAAACGGTGACGACACTTAGTAACACGATTGGATGTTGGTGTGTAAAAATTATGTTAAAACGGTATTTTTCACATAAGGTTAGATTAAACAGAAAAGTGGAACATTCCATTAGGAGTTAAAAGATTAGAATTACGGCTACATGACAGGATATAACGTCACAGACAAGAATTCGGGTGACACGTAGCGTTCTCTTGTTTCTGAACCGTGAAGAAGGACAGTCGTGTTTGGGACAACTGTTGCCTCCCACTATAGGGGATAGGTTGGAGAAAACCCACGCGGTATTATACATGTATACTGTATATTGTAACAGAAATATAAAAAAAATAAACCAAAGAATTGTTAAGCCCAAAATGATCGTGTTCTGTCTTTATTCATAACTTTTAAAACCACTTTTATTAAAAATTAGAAGACGACAAAAAGAAAAAGAAAGAGAACAAAAAAGAAAGAAATCAACCTCACCATGACGCCTAATACTGCTTCGTGTCATCTACACAGAAATACTCCAGCTGTTTATGTGATGAACGTCTGCTCCGATGATCTGCTAGGATCAAAGACTTGGTCCACTGTAATGCTACCACCAAAAAACGAGCGATTTATTTGAATTTCATTAAGTTCGTACCGCATATATTTGTTAAACTTCTTTGATCCCCACAGTTGCTCGAAATGGTCAAGAACTGTCGTATAACGTACAATTAACATTTTAGCAAGAACATACCACAGAGTTAAAAATAATGAAAAAAGTTATTTATTAAAATTGCTAAAAGTGACGAAGTTGAAAATATCAGGAAGTTTGTGCAAGTAAAATTATTGAATAAAAATATTAAGTTACAACTTCATTCCGACTTAGATGTGTTAATAATAAATCTTCAGACATAAAAAAAATAGGAAAGCCAACTTTGATGAGAACGAAGAACATAGGTAAAAGCGTCACTGGTTAACAAATAAAATTTGAATGCGAGCTAATCGCTAACGTTACATTTAAAGGAAAGACTTTGAAGTAAAAAATGTTTGCAATGAACAACTCAAACAACCTCTTAGCACATACTGGATGTAGAAATTTCAATTATGGAATATGCCTATAAATCCTTTCTGTCAAAATATTGAAACTTTAAATGCTGAAGCAGAGAGATAAAAGAAATAATTTAAAAAAGCCCTTCGGAATTTTTATTTCTGGTGGGCTGCGAAGATGTAAAAAAATGACTACCAAGTTTGAATTAAAATAAAATATTCAACCAGTTTTATTTAAGAAAAGAAATGTATCATTCACGTCATTAAATCAGATTTACGAGGAATTAAATAGACTAAAAAATAGGAGTATTATCGAAAGTAAAATACAACAAGTGGGCCTCGCCTACAGTCTACGTAAAAATTAAAGAGATCCGTGTATGTGCAGATTTCTCCACGGATTGAACTATGCACTAAATGATTACCACTACCCGTTGCCTATTCCAGAAAAGATCTTCGCTGAACTCAAGAAAGGAATTTTTTTCAAAAGTTGATTTAAGTGATGCTTATCTACAAATACTTGTGGACGAGTTGTGCTCAGAGCTACTTTGTATAAATACCAATAGGGGTTTGTATATATTCGAACGATTACCATTTGGGGTTAAGGTTGCACCAAACATTTTCAACAACTAATGGACACATTTCTGACTGACATTTGAGACATTTGACATTCTAGTGGTCAGTAAAAGCACCGAACAACAAAAATCACATTTACACGAAGTATTTAAAATAATCCAGGACTATGGAATTAAATTGAAGGAGGAAAAATTCAATTTTTTCATGGAAAGCTATCGCTTATACGTCTCGTACATTACTATCCGCAGAAAAAGTTACTTACAAATCGAGAAAGAAGCATTGGGTATTATTTTTGCAGTCACAAAATTTAATCGATTTGTCCATGGAAGACATTTTGTGTTGCAAACCGACCATATGCTACTGCTAACGATTTATGGGTTAAAAAGGGATTACCAACGCATACTGCAAACAGACTAATGATTACAATTATGAAATGGAGAACTTTCCATCGTCGAAAATTAGTCATGCTGACGGATTATCTAGACTTATCCCAAAATATGCTGAACCTCTTGAAGACTGAGATAGAAGTAAGAAATACATTGTGTAACGCCATTAGGGATCTTCCGGTAACACTCGAAGAATTATACACTAGTCGACGATTAAAAAAAACATAAAAAAGAAAAGAAAAGAAAAACACCGACAAATCTCGGAAGTGTATTCATTCTGTGATAAATAAGTACGGCGATCGAGTGTTTACTCCTGCAGCATTACAGAAAAGAATACTAAAAGAATTTAATTTCGGTCACCCGAGCATTTCGAGAATGAAAAGTCTCATGAGAAGTTATGTGTATTAGATAAGTATGGACAAAGACATTGAAAATGCGGTGAAAATATGCAAAAGTTGTGCTATCGCAGCGAAAACATCTCCTATACAGTTACTACCTTGGCCGACAACTAACCGACCGTGATCTCGGATCCACATAGGTTTTGCTGGCCTACTAGATGGTTTCTATTACTTAATAGTTCTGGGCAGTTTCTCGAAAGAGCCGGAAATATTAAAATGTGAGAAACCAACCACAAAAGTAACCATTAGTTTTTACATGGATTGTTCGCCCGGTTCGTGGTGTTTGACTGCATTGTATCAGACAACAGAACTCAATTCACGTCTAGTGATTTTAAAATATTCTGTTAAACATGTAGTCGTGCTTATCACGATCGCGCCGTACCATGCGAAAAGCAATGGTCACGCAGAACGGTTCGTGGATACGTCCAAAAGATCGCTTGAGAAAGCGATGGGTACACCTACCGAAAAAGCCATTCAAGAATTTTTGCAGGTATATAGGTTGACCCCGAATAACAATGTTCCATCTTCCATGTTTGCAGGGAAGATTAACAGTGTTTGATAGATTATTGCCAACCTAGACGAAAAAGAGTCACAAAGGGACGCTCCAAAGTTGGAGAAAAAGTTTTCGTTCTGATGTTAAAAAGCAATAAATCCTACTAGGAAATAGGGATAGTGGATAATTGGATTGGATTGGAAACATGATTTCAAGGGACTGAAGTTTACTCACAAAAGACAGATGAACCAGATAAGGAAACCATATTCAGATGATGTCGAGAATAATACTCGAGATGACGAACTAATGGATATCGCGTTCGACACATTTGAGATACTAATCCCGCAAACAGGTTAAATTAATCGTAATGCACCCTAAAAAAAGTATTGACTCTATACGCAGCAAGCCTTGCCCCGTATAGAGTCAATACTTAAAACATAGGGGGAAGTAATGAGAAAGAAGGATATATAAAGACCTGGTCAGAGATAGGTTACTTTGGAAGTCAATTTCTTAAAGCCGCCCAATGCATGCCAGCATTTAAAACGATCGTTAAACCGAATATGATGATGAGCGTTTAAAAAGTGAGTGACAAACACTAAAATATTAAATCAACATTACTTTCCTGTCAACCGCACACAATTGTTGACTGTTGTCAAACAACAGTTTTTTAAATTTTTTGTTTTACTGGAAATCACTCCAGACAAGGCATGAAGCCACTTGATATAACGAGCTAAAAAATACTACGTCAAGGTCAAAAACTAGCAAACGATAAGTGTTAGCGGGATAGATTCCGCAATCTCCACCACCACCACCACCACCACCACCACCACCACCACCACCACCACCACCACCACCACCCTTTCTCAGAAACATCGCTCATGGATGTGAGGACTAAAGGACAAAATCAGGAAAGCTGAAACCATGAATAATATCTATCTATCTATCTATCTATCTATCTATCTATCTATCTATCTATGTGTGGTTGACAGGAGTAGCTTGCTTTAAGGGAGTTCATATTAAATAATATAGTAGTCTATGTTGCAGAGAAAAGTGCTTATATAACATTTTGTAGAATAAACTAACTACATTTGTCCTGATGTTAAGTAAAAAAAAAAGAGGGACAAACCAAATGATATTTCTCTTCCTGTTAATTTTATTATTTCTTCTGGGGTGTCTTTATACTTTGATACTATTGATCAATGGTGTACTCCAATAATGTTTTCTTATCTTTCGGTTGGCAATCATTTCCGCTTCCTTAACCCTTATCCTCGAATTGCTATTGGCCTTGATAAGTGGAACCCCAATAGTAAAAAATCTACCCTTGCCTTGTTCCTGGTGTTGCTGGTTTCCTTTGCTCATCTAGTGATGATGTTGGTGTTGATTTGTTGATCCGGGAGCTTAAATCAAATTACTAGGAGATTCGTTCTCTTCGATTAAAAAGGAAAAAAACATAGACATCATAATTTTGATGTTAAATAAATGTTATGGGGCCCAGAACACAGGGAGGGGGGAACAAGAGAGTCATATTTCTATCCACTAGCCAATATTAAATGCATCCGTCAATTTTACCCCCTGCTCACTTCTTACTTAACAAAACCGAAATTCTCCATCCGGTTGTCTTTTATAACTTTCGTTCCACCATTTGGCTAATTTTTACCTCTTAACCTGACTAGACAGCCCCATTCTTGAACATTCGCATGACAGACGAACTAACAATTACACATTAATTAACACTAGCTAACTTACCGACCTTGATATATTACATTATTACTAAGTAACAGGATTAATTTAATATTTTTTATTATTTTTTTAAATCAAATTTTTCTTTAAACTTTCTAACTGAACACATCGTTTTTTGATTAACAGTCTGCATGTATTGAATGAAAACAACCTGAACCGTTCTAATTAAAAAGAAATCAGATAAAAGAGAGATTAATCAAATTAATAGCGAACGAGTTTTATTTTGTGCATCGGCTATGAATTAAAATTTAAAAACAATTGCCAAATGTTACTCTGAGGAATCGGAAACCAGAGCTAAGAAATGAAAACTGAAACAATCTATCAGATATAGAGCAAAAGAAAGCTATTCAATTATAATGTTCTACAGCAAGCGAAAAACAACAACAGCAACAACAAACAAAACACAAACAGTTTCGATTTCATAGGCGAGATAAAAGCATTGTAAGAATGATCGGTTTCTTAATTGTCCTTATACATAAACAATTACACATAAGAAATGGTTTCGTTTAATCCTGTTAAGACTCAGCTTGTGTCTTTTAATCGTAGGCGTGACCCTTTTATTCAGAACAGTTTTGCACCAATTTTTTGTTTCCTTATGAAGATTGAAATCAAGATATAATGCTACTAAACCTTATCTCTAGAACAATCGTAAGCGTGTTCCTTTTTCTTCATGATATTCTCATGGATGGCCCTGTTCTTGAGAAGAAATTAACTCTGAAACTTCTTGGTCTTTCTTTCTCATCACATCTTTCTTGGAGTTCATACATTAGATCAATTGCCTTTTCTTCTTCTTGTAAAGTCGGTTCTCTCTATCGCTTCAAACACTTTCTCACACCTGAACCTGTTCTCTACAAATCTACTATCAGACCTTGTATAGAGTACTGTTGTCCTATTTTGGCTGGTGAATCTCTGTCCCATTTGAAGGTTCTTCATAAGGTTCAGAAGCGCATCTGCAATTTGATTGGCTCCACCCTTTTAATCTTTCCTGTACCCTCTCTCTCACAGTATCTGCTAGTATCAGTCTCTTCTATAAGTTCTATTATTGCATATGTTCTTCAGAATTGTCTGGTTTATTCCCTGCTTCCTTTGTCGCAGCTTGTTTGACTTGTTGGTCTAGTGGTCTTCATTAATTCGCTGTTCAGATAGCTCGTTATAAAACATCTTCCTATTCCAGTAGCTTATTTCCAAGAATTGCAGGCTTGTGGAACTCTCTTCTTACTGAATGTTTTCCCTACATATAACCTTGGTCTTTTAAAGACTAATGTCAATAGGCATCTCCCGCTGTTGTGTTACTTATCTTTTTAGCTCCTTACATCAAGTGGCTTCATGCCTTGTCTGGAGCAATTTCTATAAAAACAAAAACATAAAACAAAAAACAAAATAGATTAACAAAAGAGACAAACTTTCTTATAAGAATATAATAGAACTTAGTTTGTGTTTAAAAGTAATACATCACAAACTATGCACACATACAACACTACTTGTATATATGAAAAGCGGACTTACCAAAATTTGTAGAGATCTGTCCTCTAAAAGCATATCAACAAAAACTGGTATGGATAGATAAACAACTTGCAGCTTGTTGTCTCAAATGTACCTCGTTAGAGCTGGTGAAGAGATGACTGATCACACGTTATCTCAGGCAGCTCAACAGAACTAGTGTGGTTGTGAGAAGACAACAGACCACATTTTAAACAAATCGTGTGGCCGGGTAGTAGCTGTGAACAAGCGAGGTTGTCAGTTCGTTAGTCAAACCCAAAAAGAGGAGAAAAGAGGAAGTAAACTTTTGAGTAATGCTATTTATATGGGTGACCACATTGCTAAATCAACTAATTGTTGACCATCCGTTGTCACCCGATCTGAAACTCCATACATTAGGAAAAAAACAGATCCAATAGCATGTTGAAAAAAAGGTTCGAATAACAGTGTATACTGCTGTGTCTTCCTAGATATTTATTTCACTATTTACCTCAAGTATATATACATATTACCTATATTTAATATATAAAATGAAACCGGTCTATTTCTCGAAGTTTGACATCGATAGCTTTCGTTCTACATAATAAATATTTACCCCTGAATAGCAAGTGAATTACAGTAATTATCAGTCTCTGTCTTTTACATATTAAAACTTGAAATTCCAATCGAGTTCATCTATTCCATGCAATATCTGACCAGATATTTTCATAAGTAAAACACACGTCTTGATCTAAACCGCTATGAAGTGTTTATATATTCCGTCGCCTCCTTTCGGAGCATGGATGGATTTATTGCATAGCGACAAAAATTAAAATAATCGTCCAGTCGAAACCGATTTCTTCTTCTCTGATCAAGGAAAAGACAGATTTTAAATTTTGAATTTTTTATTTGTACAAACAAGTAAACAAATTAAAAAAATTAGGCACAAGGCCAACAAAAGGGTGGAGAGTGGAGGTGGTCGTTGGTCATCTGTCTATCCTACTCTTAACTAGATGCATTTTTACCCATTCGTCTAAGCACTTTTTCTTTAATTATTTCATCATTTGTACATCACCACAATACGACAGTTATTACACTTTGATACTAACTCAAAACTCAGTCTTATGAAAATAAACGTGTTTCTTTTTATTGCAACATTAAAAGTTATGCTCGTTGAACTGTAGTAGAAGTATGGAGAAATCAGGGAAAGAGAAATGATAGACGTGTGATCGTCTCGCGACAGGAGAAAAAGAGACCAATCCTAATTTTTAATTTATACATAGGTTCCTAAAACTGTCACTCGATCGCTAAACTCATTTATATTTTTTGTTCGTGCACCCATGACTTCATGTTCATACCTTGTCTAAAGATAAGTCATAAGTTTGGCACAAGGCTGTTGATACTAAGCACTCTTTTTTGCGTATGAATTGCATAATACGTAAGTCTGTATATACAAAATATTAAGCCATTATATAAGAAAATAATAATAAATCTTTAAATAGCCGCACACTTCTTCTCTAGGAAAAGAAAGGATTCTGAAAAGTGATGAGAGGCTCAAATGACCTACTATACATATCCATAGCAGAGATCGACTACAAGAAAGCATACACAACAACCCATCAAATATTGATAATTGAATGCTTATAAATGTTTAAAGTACCGGACAGATTTGTCAAGTTTATGCGAAAGCAATGGGAAAATAGAAACGGGAACTGACAATTAGAGGACAACACCTAACAGAGTTAAGAATGCAGAGAGGCATTTGCCAGGGAAACTTACTATCTCAACTAATGTTTGTCATAGCTATGGAACCGAAATGATGATGCTGAACGACTATATGCAAAGAAAAGAAAGAAAGAAGAGGACTCGTAAGCATTAACGATTGCATAGACGACACGCTTAAAAGACTAGAGAAATAGGTAAGACTAAATATACAGAGACTGATTACATGGTCAAAAATAGAAACAATATGAACAATATGAATAACAATAAAATGTAAAAGAAAATGGACGAGAAATGAAAAATGAGAGAAGTAACTACATAAAACATTTATGAGATGGAAAAAAGAAATTGTGCATGAGAAAACATGTATATACCCGCGAAAAGGACACTTAAAAAGAGAAACTGAACCGCTACTGATAGCCACAGAAAACAACACGATTAAAACTATAAAAGCCAAGATGTACAAGACCCAAGTAAACAGCAATTACAAACTATGAATAAATACATGAAACGGTAAATCACAACATAAGTGAATGCAGCAAACTGACCTAAAAGGAATATAACATAGACATGACTGAGTTGGGAAGGTAGTATACCGCGAGATGTGCAAACAATGACATCAAGACAGATAGTGCAAACACAAACCAGAGCCAAATCCTCTAAGGCTGTTGTTCTTTAGGTCTGCCACAAGATGGTTCACACAGCTCCCATGCACATTGTGTTCTTTGATCACAGAACTCTGAAAGTCGATGAACAGTGATTAAGCTAGAGTTAGCCACTGAACCAAACAAGGTTTCAGAAAGAAAATAAATTATACACGGAGCTTCAATACACTTTATATGAAATGAAATAATTCTCGAACAGTTTAAGTTTGGCATTAAACATTCAGCATTTTATCTAAAGTATTGTCAGATAATCTTGGTGGAGCGAGTGGGCACAGGGTCTAAATTCAGAAAGTCACTCTGAGAGACGGGGTCTCCAATGACAGTGGAAGATTCTCTCTGAGATGCGAAAATATTTTGCTTATATGGAAATTTACCTTAAACTGGAGTGGGGTTCGGTAGAAATGGAGCTAGTTAATTATTTAGTCTTTTTTAACAGTTCCGTCAATTAAATCTCATTAATGATTTTTTCTCGCAACTCAACTAATGATAGACTTATGTGGAACTCCTTTCATTGGAAACAAAAAGACGAGAAAAGAAAAAAAAGCAGCTATATGGATATAAAAAACTGACCAAATAATAATAGTGAACAAGAAAGAAAAACCTGCCACATCATAGATTTCGCCGTCCCAGCAGTTCGCAGGGTGAAGACTACGGAGGCAGAAAAACTAAGCAAATACATGGAACTAGCCAGAGAGTTGAAAGGAATATAGAACACGAAGAAAGTTACTGTAATACCAATAATTGTAGGAGCATTAGGAATCGTACCGAAAAACCTAGAAAAAGGATTAGGAAAAATTTAAATCAAAGGGAGAATTGACACCATAAAACGCACGGCACTGATGGAAGCAGCTGAAGTATTAACGAAAATCCTTGAGTGTGGAAACCAATCCACATAACCAGGTAACGCCGACCAACCATGAATAAGTTGAAATAGAAATAGAACAAAATATAGAAATAACATGGCACAACACCAAGGAAACTGAAACCGCCATGATCTGACCCCCTCCCACACACAGAGAAAGTGGTGACACCCGCCTCGTCTGATACCACACAAAATGTTTGTGACGGGTCAAGGAGAATGAAAAGACTGAGGAGGGAGAGCACCATCGAAACATCCATTGGAATCTTAAGGAGGTTTATTGCCCCTCAAATTTCAGCGAAAACCAACGGTCATTATCAGCAAAAGATCAATGGTAATTGGCTGTTGCGATAACTCAAAATGATTTGCAATGGTTATCAAAAGAGGCTGAATGCTGGAAATCTAGAGAGACTTGTTGTCACTCAGACTTCAGGACATACTACTTGTTATTATCATGAGCAATCACTTAAAATGACTCGTGTGAAAACTAGCTGTACCTTGTCAGTGTTTCGCGGGATTGAGTCAAGTCATTTTAGTTTTTAATTTTTATTTATTTGCACATTTTAAAACTTCAAGTAGACAGCTCTTATCATATTCTTCAATTTAAAATGAGTCACCCCCGTCTTGATTTTCATTTTTAGATGATTATTTAAAAATCTTTCATATTAGCAATCGTCTGGACCGGACTAAATAATTAAAAAAATAAATTGTAGCTAAGTACGTTACTATGTTTCGAGTAACACGTTACAAAGATAACAAATAAAAATTTGCTAGTCAGAAGGACAGTTGATTTGTCAGGTTAAATACTATTTGGGCTTGAATTTGAAAATCCGACAAGATAACTTTATGTGTTAGGTAATAATAATAATAATAATAATAATAATAATAATAATAATAATAATAATAATAATAATAATACAAATACGTAATTAACATATTATTATTTTGGTCTTCTATGTCGCTTCTCACAACGTAGAACGACGTTATTGTCACGTATAACGCAAACAACCACGTTTTGCACAGAATCACATGAACAAGACTCGAGATTTTACATTCAGGTTTTGGCCTAAGTAAATCCGTTAATCCTTTATTATTAACACTTTTGAAACTATGAAATCCCTCTCTCGAGGTCGGACAATTTTTATTTTGTATTATTCTTTTCGTTCCCATTGACATTTTCCTTTCTGTATGGCCCGGTGGAATTTAAACTTAAGACGCCATTTCTTTGTCACGCCTGGCGAGAACGTGATGTGATAAACGAGAAGACAAACGAGATTTAGAGAAAACAATTTTTGTTCGCTTCCATTATTCCTTTTTTAAAACGACGTTAGCTCCGGTTTCATCGGAGCCGCCAAACAAGAAACGGATATGGATATCATCTCCCGTCTGCTTATTTATGGGAGACCTTACTAAGAATTAAGTACAGGTTTATGGATGAAGAAGGCTTGTTGAGGTATTTGACGAACGTAGGAACCATCAATAAGTAACGTGGTTCCTGGCTTGGATAGGGTATTGACGACTGTCACGTCTTTGGAATGATGCCAAGACCCACACTGACAATTATTAATGTTATAAGTGGCGAATGACAAAAAATAGACAAAAATGCATGTTATGAATGATTGAGGAGGGGGTCACCATTTAACAAGTGCTAAATCCAAAAATAGGGTCTTGTGAATTAAAGGGGAACACAAAACAGTGGTTAACAAATAAAACATTTATATATTGACAATTTTACAGTGATGTGAAATATATTTTTAGAATGTTCTCAGTGAAGAAAAAGATACGAGTGTTAGAAGTGTGTATACATATATGTTTCTTTCTGTCAATATAAATATGCGTGTGCCTGAGCTTAGGAAACATTGTGCGTATGCAGCATTTGTCAGTGTGTGGATATGTGTGTGTGTGTAAGTGAAGTAGTCGCTTCCTTCTCTGTACGTTTATCATGAAACAGGAACATAATAACAAATTGTCCTTTGTAGATGTGTTGATAACTCGCACTGATTAGGAGTCCAGGTCTTCCGTACATCGAAAAGCCAACTTTCACTAGACAATATCTAAATTTTAACTCCCACCATCCTTATAATCTAAAGAAAGGTATCGTCCGTTACATACAACAAGGCAATATGTAGTAACACCAATACATATTAAGAGGAGATGGACAGCTTAAGAGAAATTCTCCATCAAAACAACTAGCTAGAGAGCATGACATCAGCTTCAAGAAAATCTGGATTAAACATCAAAGGACTCTATCTGAAAACTCACCACAATTTGTATACTATATGTGAAAGGCCTGTCTGAAGAAATGCTAAGAATATGTAATCCATATGACATCAAGACAGTATTCAAAAGCAACTAAACTCTGCGAAAGCATCTTGTGCGAGTCAAGCTCTCCACGGAAAAAGTCATGACCAAGAACTGTGTGAATGCAATTCCATGTAATGTGTGAGACACGTCGTCCACCAATAATAACTTTAACAGAACACCGGAAAGCCATAATACGTGGAGATATTGAAAAGTCGAGTATGGTTGACCACATATAGAGGGAAAGAGGAAACCATCTACGCTTATGAGACGAATTAAAAATTATAGACAAAGAAAAACAGTGGAAAGACGACTCAAAAAAGCAGAGCATATGTTGGGCGAAAATGACACCTTAAGTAGATCTAGCATAGAATTTAATACAATGTGGAAATCATTAATTATGAATAATAGATTACCATTAACATATATATATATATATATATATATATATATATATATATATATATCATGCACGATATATCATTAAATAAAAAGCTGTGAAGACAGGATGCGTTGAAAAGACAAAAGGAAAAACAAATCAAATACAGGTATAAATCATCAAAAACAAGATATTTTACCGGTTTCGTTCGGATTAACGAACGTCTTCAGAAAAGTGAAGATTTTAAAGATTTCTGGCACGTGTTTAACTATTTTAAAAAAGACGAATTTATGCAGCGCGTGCGGCAAAGACGTTAAAATGGAGAAAGGGGGAAGACAGAAAAGGAAAAACGAATTAAAATATAAAAATAAATTAAAAACGGTGAAAACGAATAGTTACTTTAACCGTGATGGAGTTTGTAATGCACTGGCGATATATATTGCATTGTTTTAGTGCGGTTTTCGCCAGATGTTTGCTTAAGGAATAAGATCAGAGTGTAAGGTTTACGTTAGATGGTGATTAGAGAAGTATTACAGCGCTTTCGGTGCACTTGCGGCGTGGGAGAAAGTATTCGGTGTTGAGGAGGGTGCATAATAAAATCCGGAATGATCATAGGCTCGTTCCTCAGATCTATTGGAATTTGCAGCCTTGCTTACGTCTGCAATGAAGAAACCTATATCCAGAACACTTACAAAGCTGAAAAATATCCTCAATTATTCATCCAAAACGATAAACGTAAAGCATTTAATATCCACAACAAAAACACCAAAAACAAACAGACTAAGACTACAAAAATGTCCCCTCATAACAACATCACCAGCACAAATAGAAATAAATCTTTCATCGTTCTCCTCAATACTCTCATATCTATTTCCTTACAAAAACAATTCAAATTTGACATTAAAATAGTAAAACAATTAAGGGTTTACTTTAAACAAAACACCGTCCCCACCTATCCCTAAGGATACTTATTCCCTAGCTGACATTTACAAAATAAAATGTGCCCCATGTCCAATGTTTTTTATCGGTAAAACGGCCAAGAAATATAAAATCCCGTATTTACAAACACAAACAGGACCTAAAACACAACACTCCCACTAACGAACTACATACACAGAAATACTTTTACCCACAATTCTGACTTTACAAACTGTACACTCATCAAGACCGCAAGTGCATCAAAAGCGCTGTAATACTTCTCTCATGACTATCAAAACGTAACATTGTTGTTGACTTGTAATTTTCCTGGGCATCTACGAAAACTTTGTTTTCAAGATAATCCCGTGTTAAAAAAATGTATGGTTCATTGTATGACTTCACATAAACACTGTCTCAGAAAAAGTTGTAAGCAACTATAATACCTTTGTATATGCTCTTTATTGTGGAACATGATCAAGAAAAAATAATTTAAATCGTCAAAAATACACATATACACACATATATTTAAGGAGAGGTTTAAGTCACTGCGTTAAAATAATTAAATATCAAATACATAGAAGATACTGCCAAGGCTGCTGCAAAGAAAGTGGGATCCGTTTACAGTGTCAGAAAAATTCTCATACCTGCCACTATCCTATAGCTCTACAAAGTCAACAATCCGCCTATGCATGGAGTATTATTGTCACATCTGGGCTGGTGCACCAACCACTAGTTTCTCCCTCTTAAACAGGGTCCAAAATAGAGAGTCTCTAATCTAATAGGTCCCACGCTGTCAACCAAGCTCCAGCCTCTGTTCCATCGCCGCAATGTTGCATCAGTGTGCTTGTTTTACAAGTACTTCAATGGAGTGTGCTCCGACGAACTTGCTGCTCTGATTCCCCCTCGACGTAAATACACCTGACCAACCCGACAATCAGTTAAATCCCATCCCTTCACTATGTAGGTACCCAGATGCCATATGGGTTTTCGACTTATTTCCGAATATTATAATTAATACGTTTGGAATTTTTGAAGTCTACCACATTAATATATGAAAGCTCCGATTGATATAACCTATTAATTATTGGGTAAAATCTTTTAAGGCAACGACTGAAACATGTTCTGAATATGTAGCCATACTATGTTTGTATGAATAAAACGTTTATATATATATATATATATATATATATATATATATATATATATATAGAGAGAGAGAGAGAGAGAGAGAGAGAGAGAGTGAGGGGAGGTGGAAGAAAGAGGGATAAAAACAGAAGAGAAAAGAAAAGGAGAAAAGAAAATGGGACCGAAAGAAGAAAAATCCAATATTGAGGGACTCAATAGGTCAGTGCGGTCAGAAGTTCAGCAATAATCCTTCTCCTGCAACGAAAGGTGTCAACAAGAGACAGGATGAAGTAAAATGTTGACTTCTACACCGTAACCCTACCCACATTATGTACTTACAGAAGATAAAGCGATTGTTTTTCTTGGGTTCTTTTTCTTTTCTCCGTTTATTTTCTTGTTTCTTTCTCAAACTGATGAAATATCTTTTCGATCCAATATGGCCGATAGACTACAAACAAACTCGTTTGTTGACTCCCGCTCTTTCCGGCGAGTTCTGATATCCGTGACGTCACATTACACCTTGCAGCTTAATGACGTCTATCGACAGGTGCACATGCATACACCACCCTTGAAGTATGTTAATGTTAGCAGCGTGTTGCAAACACAGCCTGCCTATTGAGTTACATAGTCGCGTGTTTCACATCGATCTCATTTATCAGGATTCAAGCTATAGTAATAATTTGGGGATTGAATGGCGATTATATATATATATATATATATATATATATATATATATATATATATATATATATATATATATATATATATATATATGATATTTATATATATATATAATATATATATATATATATATATATATAATATTTATAAATAAATATTAATTATTTATTTGTTACCTACATTATATATAAAACAAGTTCAAATATATTGATAAAATGAACTTTAAACCAATACTTTTTAAAGTGACGACTACAAAGTAGATCTTTATAAATATATATTATATAAACATTTAAGATGGTCTACATGAATGCAATTACATTTCAGTACTACTTGTACGTAGTCAGAGCTAAAAGATGGTGATTAGCATCCTTTGTTCCCGACGAGGTACAACTAGTACTGAAACATAATTGTATTTATGTAGGTTACTTTAAATGTTTAGATTATATATATATATATATATATATATATATATATATATATATATATATATATATATATATCGTTCCATACCTATGACCATAGGAAAAATCAATCCAAAACCATAATTTTCAGTTATTCTTACAATTTCTTTGTTTTCATATTCCGGTGAATATCTGCATTATTTTTTGTCTCACAAACAAAATTTTTTAAATTTATTTTTCCAAATCTAATACCTTTTTTATATCTTACGCGTGTTTCACAGCAAAGTTAAGAGAAATATATAGTCTTTAGATAACATTACTGATCATAAGAGCCGTAGTTCATTTAATGGTAATATGAAAACATATTATTTCAAAGACATAATAAAAGAAAGTTAGAAGAGTTTAAGAAATCGTAACAGAAAATAACGGCATGCCGAAATACATGAAAAGGAGTTGTTTCAGATTTCGGATGCATTTTTTTTTTTGGACGAGTTTCCTGAATTTTTGTCACTATCTTCATATGAGTTTCTTCCATATATTTTGGCATGCAGTTATTATATATAAAATTGTATAGACACAGTTCTTGGTCATAATTTATTCTGTTGGAGAGTTGAGTCGCTCCTGAATAATGTCCTGATGTCATATGGATTACATATTCTCTGATTATTTTTCATACAAGCCCTTCTTATACGGTAGACTGACTGTAGGTAATTCCCGAGTCGTTTCCTTTGATGCCTAATCCAGATTTCCAAAGCTAATGTTATTCTCTCTGGATAGTTGTTTTGGTAATAGGTTTCTCTCTGGCTGCCCATCTCCTCTTGATATATATATTAGTGTTACTACGTATTGCCTTTTCTCGATGTTGTAGGCAACGGACAATTTCTTTCTTTACATTATATGGATGGCGTTAGTTGAAAGTTAGATATTGTCTAGTGAAAGTTGACTTTCGGTATACAGAAGACCTGCACCCCTGATCAGTGCGAGTTAGCAACACAACTATAACGAATAATGTGTTATGTTCTTTTTCCATAGTGAACTATATAGATGCACGGATGGAGTTCACATGGTCCAGCAATGCTTGAACATCCTCCTGATGAGGCTAGAGTATGAATGTGTCATTCACATATTGCAGCCACATTATTGGTTTTAGTGGTGTGGATCATAAAGCCATTTCCTTAAAGTATTCCAGTACTGGAGACAATAGTGATCCAATAGTCAGACTTTCTTCCTGCCGATACATGTTAGATCCCATCACGAAGTATGTAGTTTCTATACAGCAGGTCAACATCTTAATCAGATCATCTATTTGCGTGCAAGTGCGTTCCCCCACTGAAATATCTGAAGTTAACTTATCTCGTATCACCGTCAGTGTCTTATCAGTGGGTACTTTCGTGAACAAACTTACTGCCTTTACACTGACCATTATTGATTTTCTTTCACGAAATTCTTGACATACGATGGAAATTTGTCTGTAGGTGGGGTGATTATTTCT
>OY744515.1:208958175-209388175 GCA_963556195.1 Sepiola atlantica | reverse complement strand
TGACGAGAGTAGAGGGTTGTGTCGTCAGCAAATATACCTATCTCAGACTCAATGTCATCAAGGAGGTCGTTTATAAAAATCAGGAACAGTAAAGGTTTAAGGATGGATCCTTGTGTACACCAGCATTTATGTCATGTTGATTAGATGAACGGCTATCGAGGACAACATGGATCTTTCTTTTGGTTAGGAAGGATTTAATTATATTAAATATTCGGCCTGTAATACCATATTAGTGAATTTTCGAGAGAAGCCCTTTTGCGACAGACCTTGTGAAAGGTCTGCGATATATCAAACGCTACTACCTTAGATTCACCTGCTTTGTCCAGTGTATGATATATGCGTTCTGAGATGACCGTTAGGATGTCCGAAGTAGATCGTGCTTGTCTAAATCCATATTGATGGCCAGACAGAAGTTTTGCATTAAGTAGGTGTCGGACTATCGCTAGATTGATTTAGGATAAAAAGATTTTAGCAAAAATCGGGAGTAGACTGATTGGGCGGTAGTTTTGAGGATCAGTCCTATCTCCAGAATTATTGAAGACTGGTACTACGGAGGCAATTTTTCAGCTACCAGGGAAGCAAGATTCAGCAAGGCATTTGTTGTAGAGTTTAGAAAAGAAAAGGGGCCAGTTAAGAAGAACATTTCTTCATTACTATTGCTGGTATAAGATCAGGCCCACACGCTTTGGAGGTGTCAAGGTTTTTTATGATGTTCCTGACCTGAGATGGGGTGATGACCAGGTTATCAAGTGTGGTTTCGGTCCGCAATGGGAATTTAGGGAGGGGTGGTTTGCAGAGTTCAAAGTCAAGTTTAAGGCGAAACGTTGCTCAAGTAGTTCATCCTTATCAATTGTCGTGCAAACGACAGCATTGTGGTTTGATAGCGGGGGAAATTGTTGATTTCCATTGTTCACCACACTATTGTAGATTTTCCAGAAATCACAAGTACCTAGTTTCTGTAATTGAATGCGTTTTTTTGTTTAACTCTGTATACCTTATCTTTGCTTCATCTATCACTAATTTACAATTATTTCTTGACCCTATAAATGTCTGTCAATTCGGAATGCTTGCTACCTCTTAACAATAGCAGCTTTACATTCCGAGGTGAACCATTGAGGAGAGTGGAGTTTGCTGAAGAATTTTCGCATGGAGACATATGTTTCAATGACAGCTTTGACCCATTTGGTTAACTCATTTGCACACTGATCAGTAGGGAGTGAGAAGGTTTCACTCCATGGGGCGTCGCTGATGTGATCTCTGATGGACTCAAAATCAGCCTGCTCGTGGTATCTCGGCTTCGGCTCATCAGCTTTTGGACGAGATTTTTGGGTGATATCAATCATTATCACAACGTGATCAGCGTTCCCGAGCGGCTATGGGCATTTGCCCCACAAGCCTCTGGCAGTGAGGTCAAGAACAGGTCGATAAATGAGGCTTGATGATCTACACAATCAGGGAGGTGGGGCGGGAAAGTCACAGTTTGTGAGGAGGAGTGAACTAAGGAGAAATTACCAGCTGCGTCAGTAAAGCTGGAAAATTCCACCCAGTCACGGTGGTGTGCATTAAAATCACCAAATAGATGTATTTGGGTATTCGAACCAAGTGAGAGTGCTCTATCTATGCTTAAAGAGACAGAGTTAAGCAGGATACAGTTCTGGGTCGAAGGAGAACTGTCTAAGAAATATAAGTAACTAACGCTGTAATTTACGGTCAATCTAAAGAATATGTAAGTTTGATCTTCTGATTCTAACCTATGTTCTCTAGTCAAGGAGAGGGTCTTCCGAACATAAACTAGCTGGTGCATATGTTTGTCAGAGTTTTTACGGTAGAGTGGGAGGTAGTCAGTCGTGTCAAAGTGGTGAGAGGAGATTGAGGATTGAAGGTTTGTGTCACTTATCCAGGGAATTTGTCAGGAGAAAATATTTTACATCGTTGATGTTGGTTCTAAGTCCCCGGATATTTGTGAACGCGAGCCTCAAGGTCGGAGGCGAAGCTATCTTTTGGTGGCTGTCTGGTTTAGGTTTGATTTTCTTTTATACTTTGTAATGACATGTTTGTTTTGAGATAGAGTGGGGTGGGCAAAGTAGGTACTTGTTTGGTGCCAATAAGCTCACACAACTGGTCCATTAGTAGTGACTTGGTCCATGGGAGTTGTTGCCTCGGGAAAGCCCACCGGGAATAACTGTACGGTCTCTTTCCATGCGCAACATGGCACGTACTGTTACCGACGGTATTGTACAACTATTGATGGAGCAGCCATTCTTATCGCTACCTAAGTGTTAGGGCTCCTGTACTGGCAGTCAGAAACAGCAGCCAGGCAAGCTATGTAACCTGTACCCTTAACCTGTCGGAACAAGAGCGACCCAAACTAGTCATGTAAGACTTGGTGACGAAAAAACTTTCCCCAGGTTTCCCAGATAGAGAGAAAGAGAGACGGCGTTCATTGTCCTAGTCAGGAAACAAGGCCAGACACTGGGTGTCTTTGAGGTGTCCCAGCGCTAGTACCTGCGACTGGCTAATAGACAGAGAAGGATTGTGAAAGCCGGGTGATAGGCAGAGCCCATCTGCTGCTTAAGCAATGTTAGGTTTGCATACCGGATATTTTTTCGAGCCTCACACTCTAGGAAGGTTGTCGATCAGGACTAAGAAGGCCTCCCTCCACATCAGTGTGTTGCCAAGACGTAAGTGGTTTGTAGCAAAGTTTTATCAGAGTTTTCCATCTCATGGATGACCTGACAAGGTCTACGGGTCGATCACACCGAGAGGAGATAGCCTACGCCCGTGTACTAGTCGGGTATTTCCAAGCCCCCGCAGGTAAAAAAACAAAAAACAAAAGCGAGTTATCCACACACACACACACATATATATATATATATATATATATATATATATATATATATATATATATATATATATATATATATATATATATAATAAGTTTTACTGTACTCTCTAGAGGGAACATAACTTTGAAGATGTGTTTCCCTCTCATAATTAAGTAAATATGAAGATAAACAGCTATAATTTCCGACCAGATAATTTGAAAATGAAATGTGCGATGAGTCTTTAGACATCTGGTGGAATAATTCATTTTAGAAGGAATTTAGTTACGTTTTCCTTTTCTTCTTCCCGCTTTCACCCCTCTCCCATTCCGAGCGAATAATTCTCTTTTTAGCGAAACAATGAAAATATCCTCTACCCATCCCTGGAAACGGCCCCATCTCGTTTGAAATAAATCTCAAACTACCGGAAGTAAAGTCACTGAGGATTGTGGGTAGTGGAGAATTTTTGAAAATCAGAGAAATGAAAACAAGAAAAAAAATAACATAAAGGGATAGAAATAACAACAGAAGAAGACAAAATAAAAAAAGTTAAAAGAGAAGGAACTAAATACATAAAGAAAAATGACATTATATTATTAACTAGCAGGACCCGTGTCCCGGCGTTGCCCGGGGAAATATAAAAGCCTGATTTTAATTTTTAAGTTAAATAAATAGATTCAGAAAATAAATCATTTCACTGGAAGTAATTTAAGTAATTAAAATAGGATTGATGTTTTACCTTCTGGTGCCAATATGTATAGACATTGTGGAGAGCCTACCCTTGAACATCCTACATAAAACTGCCCATGGCTAAAGCAAGGTGAAGTCAAGTTTAGACCAACCACTGCCAATGATTGTCCTTGGGACTTGTTAATTGTCATGGCAAAACACAATTTAACTGGGAACTGAAGCTTTTTAAATTCTATTGCAGAATCCGACGGAATAATGGGTATTCTGGGAAGGAATGTCAGTTTGCTCCTTGCCACACCAGTTAGTATTACAGCTTCTATCACATGAGGTTTCATGCGTTTAACACACAGTCTCGTCCCATTACATAGCCTTGGAACATCAAGAATCCGGAGTAACATAATTGGGCATCCAGCTTTCAGCTTTAATTTGTGTGTTGGCATACCAAGCAATTCTAATGAATTTAAAAATTCTGTAGGGTATTGTACAGCCTGGTCGTCATCGAGAGTAGAATCCACAGAAGTGAAAGTTTGTTTATCACCTGGAATTTCATCAAGCAGTTGTTGATTGATGACATGTACCATGTCATTTTCAGTAGCTAGAATTGCTCTCTCCGTTAGCCATTCAGGATGCACATAGTTTTCGGCTATATTTGGATAAACTTTGCTACTAAGTTCTGTGAGTGATGAAACAATTGAGCCAATACCTGGAGTAATAACAATCTTGCCATTGTTGGTTGTTGCAAGCTTGCCATCACCTATTTTTAGGAGTAGGGAGGCAAACTCACCAGCCATTGGGTCACTATTGAGATGTACACGCATGTTTGTAAATAACGTTACAGTCTTAATGTACTTCCACAAATATGACAATTTAATGCAAGCATTAAGCTCGTCAGCGGGACTTCCACGTGGAACAATAGGAAGCGTTTGTCGGAAGTCACCTGATAATAAAAGTGTTATGCCACCCATAACAACATCACGTTTCTTGAGATCACGCAATGTTTTATCTAGAGCCTCGAACGCTTGTTTATGTGCCATTGTACATTCATCCCATACGATCAAGGAACAATTCTGTAAGACTTTGGCTGAATCTGACCCTCTTTCTATTTGACAAATTGGATCAGCATCTTTTGTTATGGATAATGGCAACTTAAATGTGGAGTGAGCTGTTATACCACCAGGAAGAAGAGTGGTTGCAATGGCAGATAATGTGACTGCCACAGCTATTTTGCCTTCTGACCTAACTTTAGCAAGAATTAACTTGGTAACAAATGTCTTTATCCGGAATTTCCACACTGATAACTTAATCTATGTCAGAGGATCTCAATTTTTGTTGCACCTCCATTATGCTCCATCGCCATTTGAAATTGTTGGATATATACATTTTCTCTGTGAAGCATGCTTTGCAATGCAAGAACAATATCTAATTTAGTGTTTGAGAAAGAGTTATATCTAATCGGCCCATACATTTGCTCGCCAGAAGGTGAATGGTAACATAAAACGGGAAGCACTTTTCACGGCCACTATCGTCCGCCACCAGGCATTTGGCTCATGTGACTTCTTTTTCCGAACGTATTACGTTGGGTCAAATTCTGTAGAAGTAAAGTTTTTTGTTTTTCTTTTAGTAAGTAAAAACGTAATTGTTTTATCTTATTTTTTATAGTTGGAAGTTTTCATGTTTGTTATTATGTAATCGCTGTCCTTTAAGTGTAATAATGAGAAAAACGTAAAGGAAAATGTATCTTTTCGGTTTGTTTGTGTTTTGTTTATTTTATCAAAGTATTTAACGGGTAGGGAAGTTTTCCCAAAGAAGCAATTGTTATTGTATTTTAGTTAGTAATAATTTATAAAAATAATATTTGTTTTTTTTTTATTGTACGAATTAAAAGTTTCTCAAAATAGTCAACAGTTATTTTTGGAAATGAACAGTTATCATTTAAATGAATAGACATTAAAAGAATGGGAAGAATCCGTGCGAAGCAAGAATTTGGGAATGTAATTCGGTTATTCTGTAACCGTGTTTTTTTTCTTAACGTAATCCGTTGTTTTTTTTTTTCGTAAAGTATTACGGTGGGTCAAAATCTGTAGAAGTAAATTTATTTGTTTTGTTTTAGTATGGAAAACGTAATTTTTTTATATTATTTTTTAGAGATGAAATGTAATATATTTGTTATTATGGAATTGGTGTCGTTTATGTAAACTAATGTGAAAAACGTAAAGAATAAATTTATGTAATCGGTTTGTTTATGTTTTGTTTATTTTCTCTAAGTATTTAACGGTGAGGGAAGTTATCCCCAAAAAGCAATTGTTATTGTATTTTATTTAATAATAATTTATAAAAGTAATAATTGTTTATTTATTGTAGGAATTACAAATTTCTCAGAATAGTGAACAGTTATTTTTTAAATGTTAAGGTATAATGTAAATGAATAGCCATTAAAAGAATGGGGGAAATCCGTGTGGAGTAAGAATTAGGGAATGTTAATCGGTTAATCTGTAACAGTTTTTTTTTTCTTAACGTATTCCGTTGGTTCAAATTGTGTAGAAGTTTTTTTTTTTAAGTAAGTAAATCGTAATGTTGTTTATGGTAGATGTATAATGTAAATAGCAGAACAGGAACGGCGTATTACCTGTAGTAGTCGTAGGTCGGTAAGGGAAATCGGCATAACTGTTTAAGCGTAGTGAATGTGGCAGGCGTTTCGTGAACTGTATACGCTGTTCGAGGCTGAGAGTATGGGATTGCGTAATAGTATTTAACGGAAGTGATGTAGGCACATGTATTGAAGGGAGCGTCTGTTATATTTTCTGTGCAACGTATGCTACTGTGTTGTAATGTGAAGACGGACCTAACATAAATAATAAGGTGTAAAATGTGTAAAGTATCCGTTGTGTAGTTGTACCCGGTGTAGACTGGTAGCGTGGGAGGAGTAAAATGTTAGAGAGAAATGTTCTTGCTACTACCTGTATGGTGTCTGTTTTGGGGAGAGTGACTGATGGAGGAACGAAAGTAACAATTTGCCCGTGGTGGATGTAAGACTGTAGAGTTTGCTAAGAACACGCTCGAGCGAATAAGCTTGATGTTGTAGCGATTGTAGTAACGTATTGAGTTAGAGTTTATTTTCCTATTCGACGCGAAGGTACAGGGGAAAAACGTCTTTACTTTATATATAAGATTAATTCTTTATCGCTTAAGAAGTGGAAAATACTAAAAAAAAACAGCAACGCTCTTTATCGTCAGTATATACAAAACAATTGTGTGTTCTTTACAGAAAGTAGGAGAATCTATATAAAATCTAAAAGTGTATTCTTTTTGTAAACCTTACCGGGGAAACAATAGAAGTGTTCCCAAATCTCTAAGTGCACCTGTAACGGTGCGATGAGGATATAAACCCTTCAAAACTTCAAATATATCCTGTTTTATGAAATTCAAATCATATGTATAAAATTTTCTAGGGAAGAAAATAGAAGTGGTCTCGAATCTTTTAGTGCCCTCCTAACCTAAAGAATCTATAGGGGCCGAACCTCCTTTAAAAATTCAAGTATATTCCTATTTTTATGAAAATTATATCGCATGCATAAAATTCTCCGAGGAAAACAATGTAAGTGGTTTCGAATCTCTACGTTACCCTCTATGTTCCGAATATCTACGTGTACCAATCGCTAATTGAGCCATGGGGACAAACTTAAAATACGCATATCTAATAGTTTTATGAGTGTTATTTTAAAAGTCGTTTTAACAAATGTCTGCATTGTTTGGTTAGAAAAGTATCAGACTAAAAACATCGAGGATTCGGTTTCGATTCTACCCCACACCCGCCCTATGATTTTTAAATAAAATTATATTAAATCAAGGAATATATATATATATATATATATATATATATATATATATATATATATATATATATATATATTTGTATACTAGAATTGTGGGCCCTACGCGCTCAAATTCTAGTATTCAAAAGCTATTGGTAATGTTTACCCATTCATTTATTTTATTATTATCGCTTATTATTTAATTCATGTTTTTAAACATGCCATAAAACATAAATCTATGACGTCACACCAAAGTTATAATTATTTTGTAAAGGTAATGTTTTAAGCTCTATTTATAAGAAAGTCCAACTAGCTCAGTTAGATAAACCCAAGACTGAAAATCTCACGGTTGCTGTTTCTATTTCCAGTCATGGCATCCGCTTTATTTGTTGGGAATAGCCTGCGCCCGTGTACTAGTTTACTATTAATGCACTATTTTTCATTTCTAAAAGTAATTAAAAATCTCTGATATTTCGAAATGAGACAATTTCCGCAATGTACGTTTAAAAACTGACTGGCAGAAAAATTGTGACTGACGGATAGACAGACGAACATAATCTCTATTTATATAAGATAATAAAATGTAAGTGAAAAATTTCGGTATATTTACCGTCTGTCAGTCTGTCTGCCCGTCTTTTTCTCTCTCTTTATCACATTATAGATACCTATATCTATCTGTCTCTCTCTATATATATTCATATGTATACACTCAATGTCTGTATGTATATCTGTGTATGTGTTTGTGTGTTCCCTACAGAAAGAAAGGTTAGAAGATCTTCATAAAATCTAAAAGTATATTCTTATGTAATATTTACCGGAGAAGATAATGAAGGTGGTTCCGGATCTCTAACTGCACCCCTAAGGAGGCTATAAGGTCATAATCTCTTTAAAAACTTAAAATATAGTTTATTTTTATGAACTTTAAATTATATTTATAAAATGTTATGGAGAAAAAAAATAAAAGTAGTCCCGAATTTTCTAAATGTCCTCCTAAGAGAGCTATGGGAGCCGAAACTCCTTTAAAACTTGAAATATATCCTATTTTGATGACATTTATATCCTATGTATAGAATTCTCATGGGAACTACCTTAAAACTTCAAATACGTATATTAGATTTTTCCTATGAGTGTTATTTTGAAAGTTGACTTAACAAATGTCTTAATTGTTTAGTTAGAAAAGTATCAGACTGAAAACATCGAGTGTGCGGTTTCGTTCTACACCACCCCTGATTATTTTAAATACAATTTTATGAAATCAAATGATATATTTTGTCCTTTTTTAATATAATTAAATGTAAGTAAAAAAAACTTTAGTATATGTAGTACGCAACGCCTCTCAGTTTGTTTTTCTTTCTGCCTGTCTATATCTCTTTCTCACATTCTCTTTCTATATATACCTCGATCTATAATTCTCTCTCTCTCTCTACACACACATACACACACACATACACACACATATATATATATACATATATATATAATATAGGAGAACACTTTTCTGTCTGTGTTCATGTCTGTTCCTAAAACAAAGACATATAAATTGATGTACCTTAAATATAAGTGTATTCACATGTACAATTTGCATGTGAACATAATGGAAGTAGTACTCCGTCTCTAACTGCCCCTTAAAAAGAGATAATAGCACTTTTCAAACATATTACACAATGAAATTAATCTATAGGCATTATTTTAAAAGTATTAACATATATCTGTATAGTTTAGTTGATAAAATATTTTGCTGATAACATCAATGTTGGTGTTAAAGTAAACTCTCCTTAATATGATGTTGCACGAGATGCTATACCACACTATAACCGGGGCAACGCCGTGTAACCTTACTAGTATTTAAATAAAACTTAATGTCTGTGTGTATGTGTTTCCTATAAAGAGTAACGTTAAAGAATTTTCACAAAATCTAAAAGAGTATTCTTATCTAAAATTTACCGGAGAAGACAATGGAAGTGTTTCCGAATCTCTAACTGCACCCTAAGGGAGCTATGACGGCATAACCTCCTTAAAACATCAGATATATATTATTTTTATACAATTTAAATCCTATGTATGAAATTTTCTTGGAAAAAATGGAAGCAGTACTTGCTCTCTTTCTCTCTCGCTCTCTCCCTCTCTCTCTCTTTCTCTCTCTCTCTCGTTATCGCTCTCTATATTCCAAAATCTATCTCTCTATATACAAGAAAGGAGAATATCTTTCTGTTTATGAGCATGTCTGTCCCTGAAAACGCAACCATACTAGGAGTGCACCTTCAATATAAGTGTATCCATATGTACAATTTACATGTGAACATAATGAAAGTAGTTCTTGCGTTTCTAGCTTCCCATTAAAAGAACTATTGGTAATTTTCTAATCTGTTACACAATGAAATTAATCTATTGATCGTTAGTTTAAGAGTATTAACATATATTTGAATAGATCAGTTGGTAATATATCTAACTGACAACACCAAGGTGACTATTAAAGTAAACTCTCCTTAACATGATGTTGCATATAAGCTATCTATCACACTCTAACCCGGGTAACATGTTTCATATAAAGCAAAGTCAATCTTTATTTAAAAGATAACAGTTCGTTCTTCATAGCCATTACAATAAAAAAAATAGTCTTAATTTTATAGACAAATGAATCTTCAGATTTACAGAAAAACGACTTCGGATATTTTTACGAAAAATATACTTAAAAAAAAGATAGAGAAAGAGAGAGGAGGGAAGCGAAAACGACCCCACTTTTCTTTTGGTTTTGATGTCACTTCCTACAAGTCGGTTGTCAACAGTGGACGAGGAAGAGAGAACAGCTCGCTCCCAGTAGTTGCCGACCGGCGATTACTAGCATTGGACGCAGTGACAACAAGCTGATGGTTGGGAGGGGGGCGTCGAGAGCATACCTCATTATATAACATTACAGCTGTTAAAAACATTTATCTATTTGGATCAAAATTGGAATAAAGTTTTTAGTCATAAGGTTTAGTATCCGTATATGTTTATTTTAATCTTCGTAAGGCGATATAAAAGTGGTGCAAAACTGTTTTGTTCAAGGAATTAATTTTACCCGACCTGGGACGAGTATTCTTCTAGTTAGATGATAAAAATAACCAGCACATATTTTACTTTGTGATCGTTCGAAATTTATTCGAAATTGGCGAACCGAAAGTAAATTCTTTCTTAGATTAAAGTTTAAAAACAAAAGAAAGTATCAGAACTCTCCTGCACTGAAAATCAAACACAACTTCCATGGACAGAATTTCTTTCCAAGAGCTTCCCACTTGTGAAACGCGTTATCGCGGGAATGTTTCCCTAAAGACTACAACATGGTCGTTTTCAAGTCTAATGTCAACAGATATATATCGAGTCGTCCTGTGAATTAATCATAGTTCTCAATCTTAACATTGTACTGTTCCATCATCTAACTGAATCTCTCTCTAACCCTTATCCTCGAGTGGCTTTTGACTTGACAAGTGGTGATTTATTAGTATTAAAAAAATCGTAGTTGATTTCAAAGAAAGCATAAACTTTCGCACGCACTCCATCGTATCAAAGAATCGAAATGTACGTACGATTTTGTAGTCGCCCCCTCTCTCCCTCCCCCTCCCCCTCTCTCTCCTTCCCTCTCTCTGTTGAGGTTGATCGATAGAATTTGAATTGATGTCCACACTAACTAAGCCGTTGTCCAACACGCGGCGGCCATTATCAAACAATCATGCTCAATAGCGGAGTCCGCAGTCACCTAAGCCGTAAGGGCATGTCAATAAACCTGACCACAAATGAGTAGATAAGCGAAATATGGCATGTGTGGGGGATGTCTTGCTTTAAATCCAAATAAAAGAAACATAAATAAATCAAAATGAATTACAAGAGAAATAATTATTTAAAATTTTGTCGAGTCCCACAAGCACGAAAGGCGGATAAATAATTATATAGTTGAGGTCATAGAAGGCTATTATAATGCAAGAAGTGGAAATATGCTGTGTTCATGAGAACGACAAAAAACGAAGTGGTTTTTTTTTCTTCTTTTAATTTTAATTTTTTATTAGTAAAATTTATTTGATTAGTCCATGCTAGTTTCAGAAAATTTGAAACACCCACCATTTCATAAAGAGGTCTTACCTTTAAAATATATTATGGGACACGATTGCACACATAGATATACATATAAATAGGTAATCAAAGGTTATCACACTGCAAGAAGTGTTGAGAAAGAGGATAGAAACGAATTAATTTTTATTTCGTAAACTAGACAGTGATCTAATGTGTGCAATTTACTTTCGGTTCACCAATTTCAGTTAGATGATGGAACAGTACAATGTAAGGATTGAGAACTATGATTAATTCACAGGATGACATTACACACAATGTTTCAAGCAAACTACATCAAATTATTTAAAAAAATATAATATTTCAAATTAGACCCCCACACCCACTGAAATAAAATAATCACTCATGAGCCGATTCAGGACGCTTACATTTGTAACGTATTGTCCCCTATCAGGCACGTAGCCAGACTTCTAACTCGGGGAGGGGGGATTTTAGGGGGGGGGTACTAATATTAGAGTATATTAAAAAGGTTAGCTCCCAAAATGACTGCAAAATTTTATCGACTACTTTTGTCTGTTTTTCATTGCTATGGCAGCGAAAATGTATCCATTGTGCAAATATCAATTTGTCTGGTTTTGCCTATTACTAAAAAAAAAAAAAATATTTTGCAAATATTAATTTGTTGTTTGGCTTTTGCAGATTATTCTGTAAATAAATATTAATTTTTTTTCCACAAATATTAATTTGTTGCCACCTGGACCTAGGGCTAGTGGGAGGTTTAATGAGTTCTATATTTTGTTTTGGAAGAAACAAATCCTTAAGTAAAACAGTGTTTATTAACAATTGAAATATAATGACGTATCTAAATATAGAATATTACCAAAGAAATCGTCTGTAAAAATGAAAATAATATGGCGCTTTTCCGTCTTTGTCCAATGTTCATAACCCGTTTTCCCCAACTTTATTACTGACCTTTTTTTTTCGGTGTACAATTACCTATCACTCGCTAGAGAATTCCGTGTTTTTTAGTAATTTTTTCCAAATATTTTAAATTTTAGTAGGGGGGATCAGTTTCCAATATAAATTAAACGTAAACTGATCCCCCACTTTTTGACGATTTCAAAATTTGAAAATTCTGTTTCTGTGTACGATTATTACCTATGATGTCCCTAGAGAATTCCGGGTTTTGGGGAATTTTTCTTCATATATTTTAGATTTTAGGAGGGAGTATCAGTTTCCTATATAGATTTAATGTAAACTGAACTCCCATTTTTTGACAATCACCATATTTTCTTTTTTCTATGTACAATTAGCGAGCATGTAGCATGAAAAGGCACTTGTGAAATATGGCAGTTAAAATGAAATGATACCAAAACTTTATGAAGTACTTACTTGGTATTGAAAAATATTACCGTACAGTACACCGACAATTACGGAAAAAAAGCAATTATTTTCATTTTTATTTAAGAAAATAAAGGCGCTGATGATTAAAAGATACTTGTGAAATATGGCAATTCAAAATAAAATGTCAGCAAAATATGTAACCAAATTTTTTAAATATATATTGTTTTTATTTCTTTATTTTTTACAAAGTCCACACATACAAAAAAACTGTTGGCAATATGTTACAATAGCCAACAGAACAAAAAAGGGGTAGAAAGAAACAAAACAAATAAGCAACAAATAAATGTTACCAAAGGCAATATAAAACTGATCCCTCCTCCTAAAATCTACGAAGAAAAATTCCCCAAAACCCGGAATTCTCTTGCGACATGATAGTGTTGCGGAACCGACCGTTGGGGTTGATCAGCCTCACAACTAAGAAAGGAGACACAGGCAAGAGTATGTTAAACAGCAATGAGAGGACAAACACAGGTGAACAGTTAAAAAATGAGTATGTTTATTTACCATAAAAAAATGGCAATAACAAGAAGTGATGGGAACTGAGATGACGTCACTGGAACAGGAGAAACTGGAAAGTCGGGAGTGGCGTTTCTGGTGACAGCAAACTGGACGACGGGAGTGGTGTCGTTGGAGAGAAAGGGCTGGAAAGATAAATGACGTCACTGGAACATGAGAAACTGGAAATACGGGAGTGGCGTCTCTGGTGACAGCAAAATGGACGACAAGTGTGGTGTCGTTGGAGAGAAAGGGCTGGATAGCTGTTGATGGATGTCGACAAGGTACCCTTGCTGTTGCTGGCTGGCAAAAAAAGGAAAGAATCTCGCAGTAGTTGTCTGAGTAGCCCTGATAAGGGCTGTTTAAAAAAAAGGAAAACATATCGCAGTAGTTGTGTGAGTAGCCCTGATAAGGGCTGTTGGAAAAAGGGAAAAAGAAGTTAGAACCGCTGGTGCATGAATCAGAGCTGCATGGTGCTAGTGCAGGAGTCAGGACTGCAGGGTGCTGGTGCAGGAGTTCAGGACTGCAGGATGCAGGAGTGCAGGGTGCTGGTGCAGGACTTCAGGATGCATGGTGCAGGAGTCAGAACTGCAGGGTGCTGGAGTCAGGGGCAAAAGTGCAAGGTGCTGGTGCAGGAGAGAGCTGGAACAGGAAGTGGAGATGCAAGCTGAGGCAAGTGTTGACTTCTCAGGAGGCAGACAGCAAAGAGAGTAAATCGCATTATTAATGTAGCCCTGAGAAGGGCTGTTTGTATCTTTGCTGCTGCTGTTCGCTTCCTGGGTCCGCGTCTCTGGCTGGGCAGGCGTCTTCTGGGAGGTCGCCTACCCCCTGGTTGAATTACTATTTATCTACCTCCCACAAGGTAAAATGTGACACAAGGTCGGAAAGTGGGATTAGATAAGCCAGCGCTCGAGAGGTGAGTAATCTGACCATTTAAAAATTGCCTGGGCAGCCCCGTCAGCATTCCCCGGTAGGGGCGCCTCAGACAGTAAGCAATAAACTTACTCCCCCCCAAAGAGGGGAGGCGAAGCCTGGGAGGGTGCACCTCCTAGAACTGCACAGGACCAGACAACCCCCAATAGACCGGCGTAAATCCAGACCCAAAGGCCAGGACAATACCAGATCATTAGGTGGGCTAAAAAACCCTGGTTTAATTACTATTTATCTACCTTCCACAAGGTAAAATGTGACACAAGGTCGGAAAGTGGGATTAGATAAGCCAGCGCTCGAGAGGTGAGTAATCTGACCATTTAAAAATTTCCTGGGCAGCCCCGTCGGCATTCCCCGGTAGGGGCGCCTCAGACAGTAAGCAATAAACTTACTCCTCCCCAAAGAGGGGAGGCGAAGCCTGGGAGGGTGCACCTCCTAGAACTGCACAGGACCAGACAACCCCCAATAGACCGGCGTAAATCCAGACCCAAAGGCCAGGACAATACCAGATCATTAGGTGGGCTAAAAAACCCTGGTTGAATTACTATTTATCTACCTCCCACAAGGTAAAATGTGACACAAGGTCGGAAAGTGGGATTAGATAAGCCAGCGCTCGAGAGGTGAGTAATCTGACCATTTAAAAATTGCCTGGGCAGCCCCGTCGGCATTCCCCGGTAGGGGCGCCTCAGACAGTAAGCAATAAACTTACTCCCCCCCAAAGAGGGGAGGCGAAGCCTGGGAGGGTGCACCTCCTAGAACTGCACAGGACCAGACAACCCCCAATAGACCGGCGTAAATCCAGACCCAAAGGCCAGGACAATACCAGATCATTAGGTGGGCTAAAAAACCCTGGTTGAATTACTATTTATCTACCTCCCACAAGGTAAAATGTGACACAAAAATTTTTCAGTCGTAAACGGGAGAGGCAAAGTCATGGATGTGTGGAACAAGGCACCGTAGATGCATTGAGTTTCCGGTAGTCCACGCAGATCCTGAATTTTCCATCGGGCTTTGGTACCAGATGTAGTGGCGAGGCATACGGGCTGTCAGATGGACGTATGGTGTTGTCCGCTAACATCTTGGCGTAAACCAATTTATGTGGAGGGAGTCTGGAAAATGCTGGCTGGCCAGTGGTTTTGATGTGGTGCTGAGTCTGGTGTTCCCCTGCGCCAGTAGATTTTATAGGCTGGGTAATGCCCTTGTATTGACGCAGGATCTCCATATAGCGTGGGTTGTGTTGACGCTAATTCAAGTTGTGTTCAGCCGCGTTGGCATACCAGTGACTCTGGCTGTTGTTACGTTGTCGGTCAGGGTTTTTGTCTTCATGTGGACAACCAGGTTGTAGTGTGACTAGAAGACGGCACCGAGTAACGGTGTTTTTACTTCTGCCACAGTGAATGTCCACTTGAAGTCGCGTCTCAGATTAATGTTGAGGGTCAGCTCTTTGCTCCCATAGGTCTCAATTGTAGAATCGTTGGCCGCTCGAAGTTGGAGTGTGAAGGGAGTTAGGGTGGATCTGTTGCTGGGTGGTGTCACGCTGATGGCTGAACCCGTATCGACCAGGAACTTAAAACCATTGTTCCGGTCCCACACATAGAAAAGACGACTATGGGAACAAACACCGACTGGGCTGGTCGTCACTGCCTGCCGGCTTGTTAGTTTCCTGGGCCTTGTTGTGTTTGCAGGGAGGCTCACACTTGCGAGCTTGGTCACCAAAGCATTGGTGGTACCAACACTCGTCTTGGTTCAGTCTCCGACCTCGGCTGGAGCTGCGGGCGCGAGTTGGATTGTGCCTTGAATATATAAGTAAGGTTATTTGCATAGTCGGTGAATCGCATTTGTATTCCTTAAAGGAAAAAAGGAAACGTATAAGCTGGCCAGTTTTTTCGCAAAGTCATTGCACAGAAAATGGCGACGACAGCTGCTGCTGATTTTCTCAGAAAAAATGGCGTCTGTTAAGTCATTGCGAAAAGAATTGCGACTCCTGCTGCTGCTGCTACGGTTTTTCAAGATGGCGTCTTTTCTAAAAGTAAACACACGTCGCGATGTGTTTAACCCCGACAATAGGTAACAGTACACAGAAAAGGAATTTTAAAAGTTTGAGATGGTCAAAAACAGGGGGATCAGTCTAGGCTAAATTTATATAGGAAACTGATCACGCCTCTTAAAATCTATACTATTTGAAAATTAAAAAACAAACGGAATTCTCTAGCGAACTGATAGGTTATCGTACACAGAAAAAGATTTTTTTTAAATTTAAATAGACAAAAAGAGGGGGATCATTTTACGTTAAATTTATATTGGAAACTGACTGAAAAAAAATAAAAGCTAAAATATTTGAAAACGAAATTCCAAAAAACCTTGAATTCTTTAGCGACCGATAGGTAATTGTACACTGAAAAAAGAAAAGAAAATGGTCAGAAAATAGTTGGAAAAAACGGGTTATTGACAAATACGAAAAAGCGCCCAAGATTATCCATCATAATGCATTTCAAGTTCTTCGTAAACAAGTAAGCCGTTTTAATATTGTGTTAATGATTGAATTACTTCTATATTTATTCCATACTTACCTAATTTTCCATACCTTGCCCAAATTACCGAATTTTCTGGGCCCCAAAACGCACACACCCTTCCTACTACTAACTATAAGTTCGGGTGATAATACAAAAAATAAATAAAAAATAAATTTAACAAAAGTCGGAAAAAGTGCGTGCGACGTGGGTGTAACGAGGCTGTTGGTAGTCCACATTAAAGTTGAACATTAAAGTTGGACATTAAAGTTGCTTCCGGTATTCTTCACATAAGGTTAAAATTAAACTGAAAGTTGAAAATTCTATTAAAAGTTAAAAGATTAGTATTATGGCTACGCGTCAGGATATTACGTCATGACTAAGAAGTCCGCATTGATACATGGCGAAAAGGATAGAACAGTCTTTTTTCTTTTTGGCTGATAGGATTCTATCGCCTTTTTTTTCTAAGCTCTGTGTTCGTTGGCCCCTCTGGGAACAGGTGATAGAAATAACTTTGCAGTGCTTTAAAAGAGGAAAATATGAAAGAGCACGTCGTCATTGAGCAAGTTTGTTAATGGCGTTTTTTTTTCTATGAATTTTCTTACTCTATTGCAGAACCAAGAGAAAAAGGAAGACATGAGGAACTTCTGCTGTTATTTCTTTTGGACGACGTTTTAACAAAGGAAAAGAAGAGAAACAAAAAGGGACACGTCATTAAAGGCCGTAAGGATTTATGACACAACCGAGACGGCTACTGATGATGTTGTGGAATTTAATAAAATATTATAAATACTAGTGTACACTCCGTCAAAAATGACTAAACTAAACCATCATTCGCCAGCGTTCGCACTAACATTCATATAAAAATAACGTCTGAATCCGTGAGGTTCAAAAGAAGAAATTAGAATGAAAGGAAACGTCTCAAACTGGAAAGTTTGAAAAAAGAAAAAGGTAAGGAAACAACCTATGCATCGGTATAAAAAAAGCAGAACACGTTTTATTATCGAAATATATTTGCCTTCTCAATTCCCCTCAATATTTGAAATGAATTCATCCAGCAGTTTTTACTCCCTTACTGTCCTGTTACGAGACATATATATATATATATATATATATATATATGCAAACATAAATTTTTCAGCAACATGAAATTAATAACATCACATATGAAACCAATGGCAACATTTTAAAATGCTTAACGTAATGCGATTTTATTTTGTGATTCCACTCCGGCGTCGATGAATTTAAATCGATAACGTCTTTTCTGGAACCATGCGAAAAATGTTCTTTGCACGTTTCTTTGCCGTCTTTAAAAAAAATTCTCTTCTTTGTCCGGCTTTTTTGTTCATTTGCTTTTGACACCTGAGGATGATTTGACGAAAGAATCGAAAACGTTCGTGAAACCTATGGGACATTTATTAATTAAAAAAAAATTATTTTAATACAAAAAAGACCATCAGAAAAATTGAAAGAATAAAAAAAGCTATAATTAAACAGACGAATTCTGTTATTTTTAACAATTTTTGCATAAATGAGTGGAGGATTCTACGTTGTTTGTGACCATAGATTCATCTATTCATTTAAACCCATGCGTTCCAACCAATCACAGTGACGGAAAGCAAAAATGAAAAAAAAAATGAAATAATCTTGTTAAAAAATGAACGTGATCCGGTTCATTCATCGGAATCTAGATAAAGCCACTTCGACGGTTACTACCAAACTGTGGATATTATCTCCAATCGATTCTTTTACATCTATTGCAGTATATCTCAACGTTTACAATTTTGTTGTAGAAATAACTGCACATGTGACAATGTTTCAGCGGACCTACGGAAGATAGACAGCCAAAATACACACTAGTATGAATTAGAAGTCGGCCTACGAAGGTCGGCGATCAGAGTATCGCGCTAGTGTGAATTAGCAGAGAAAGGATAGATATCTTCATTCAAAACCAAAACCCGATTTTCAGCCTAGATTGTCACTGTTGTATCAAGGTAACGGCTAACAGAGAAAACAGACGTTGGCCGAGAAAATAAGATTTGATAAACAAACACGAATATTGTGAAGTCGAGCGTCACTGTGTCTGGTTGATTGGAAAGAATGTCATTTTCCGCCCCATGTTATGGCTTGAACACAAGACAGGTGTGATTTGAACCGATAGCCCAAGGACTCGCTGACAGGTTGATTTCGGTGAACGTGAGTTAGAAAACTTACGGCCATTGGTGGAATTACATTTTCTCGGTTATCTTTCAATGAGACGAACCTCCCTTCTCTCACCAGTGAGCCGTAAGGGGTGGGAGGACGATTGAGAATCCCAATTATGACAGGGAGAAGGATAATGGGGGAAAGGAAAACATTTCTTTTCTTGTGTTCGCTGACTGAATTCTGTTAGGAGAAAGGGTGGGGATACGTACAACTGAATTCAATATAAAACGACGCGTAACAGGCTTCAGAGACTCGCTTTTGCTCGCCACCGCGGTCCACATCGGTGGGAGACAGACCCCCCCCCCTCCGGACCTGGTGTAGGGGCTTTGCCGGTCTGAGACACAGAGTTAGAAAAAATTGGACTCGACTCTGTTCACTCACCGACTCCACGTCGCTCTGGAACAAAACCCCCCAGACTTAGACAATTTCACCAAGCTAACTAAAAATCGCCCATTAACAATTAGAGCGTCGATCCAAAAACACAAAGTACTTAACTTGAAATTATACAAGTTTTCTTTTGTTTACTATTTTCTTTACCAAATAATTATTTAAAAAAAAAACAACATAACGAGTTGTTGAATACTTTTATTTATTTTTGTACTATTTTACTTGTTCTGCTTGAAATGATTCTTCGCTTCGCAGTGGTACTAAGTTGCTGACTCAATCTGGATAATTACCCACTGATCTATCAATCACAACGTAGGAGTGCGTTTCGACATCTGCAGCCTTCATCAGAGCGGCAACTTTTCCTGAGCAGTACCGGGTGACCAACCGAACTCAGGAACGGACAAATTTATGACGTCACTCACTTAGCTGAGAGGTGGGGTACACACGCTATAAGTTAACAAGTTATAGACTTGCGCACACGCTTCAAACTGCATTGTGCGATTACTTTTATATTTGCCGAAGTCATTGATTCATAACGTTCACAATCATCGACAGTTTATTTTTTAATCTTCACAAAAATCTAATTTTTTTATCTTTTCTATAAAATAAGTACATGATTTTGTAAGTTCTGTAGGTTTAATCATTTTGCTATCTGAACACTTTCATTTATACTTGTGTAATTTTTAATACAGTACAGATTATCGATTTCGCCATTCAATACTTGGCAATAAGTTTAAACTAATTCCATTTTCATCTTTAGAAATTACTAGCATGGCTACCTGGCGATGCCCGGGGGAGGGTCATGGACAACAAAATAGAAGAGTTATAAAGTAACATATTTCTCTTCTATCTCCCAATTCTTCTTCTCTCCTATCACCCTCGCCTTTCTATCCCCGTCTCTCTTCTCTATCACAAGTACTATTTCACACCAATGTGCAATCGAAAAAATCACTCTAAATATCAACTCCTCCTGACTAATTTTGTTCCTGTTGATCCTCTAAAGAATAAATATTCCAAAAAGGTGCGAATACACTGTTAAAATGAATATGTCAGCTTTGTTGGTGTGTCGTGTGGTGTTTCTGACTTGAAGTGAACACACAAATAGACGACTGCCATTTTTATAATAGTTGTTTGTTTTTTTGTTTTTTGTACAGTAAATCACTTTTTCAATTATGGCTTCGTTTTTAAAAAAAACTTAACACAGTTAACGACCTGTTATTTTATTTTTCCCACTACAGACGATTGTTTTTATTTATTTTGTTTTATTGGTCTGGTGCATGTGTGTTTTTGTGTTGTACTCGTTTATTTTTAAAACTTTCTAGTGTGTACTTGAAAAAAAGCAAATAGCGACAAGTGAAGAGAAATTACTTATTTTGTGATCTGTGTAGAGAGTTTTCTTAAGTATATCTTGTCGTTTTCCCTTGCGTGCGGGGGGAGAGAGGGATATAGATAGATAGATAGATAGATAGATAGAGATAGAGAGAGAGAGAAAGAGAGAGAGAGAGAAATAGAGAGAGAGAGGGGATCAATTGAGCAGAGGCTTAAGAATTATATATATATATATATATATATATATATATATATATATATATATATATATAACGAGAAAAACAGGTTCTCGATGAGATTAACTCGTGTCAGACAATTAATTGAAATAAAAAGAAGATAAAAAACATTAAAGGATTATGAATCGTTAAAGAAATAAGATAGTAAAAATTTGCTTTGATTGCATTAAGCTAACGAATATTTTATATCTTAGCTTTTACGTTTTTAGCCATTACGGTTTCCATTTCTTGCGTTCTGTTATCGTGGATTAAACAGGAGAAAGAGAAAAACAGTGAAGAGACAGTTGGTATTAGATATCTACATTTTTATTCTCAGAAAAAAGGGTTGATACGAAAACATATTAAGTGGTACTTTATAAAAAGCAAAGGAGTAAAACCACATACATAATCATGAATTGAAAGAATACATTAATGTCCCAATATAATCAGTAAAACATGTATTGACGGGATCAGAGAATAGAGAGAGAGATGCATGATCAATGCATAAGTGGATATGTTGTTGTGGTGTTCTGGAGGTCTGTGGTTGCTACCAGAAAAGATAGTATGAGACGATTGCAACTAGGGTTTGTGAAAGCCATGCAGAGATTGTCAGGCGATCGAAGTACGTTCGAGTTCGATTGCTTGAGCGTCGGAATCAGAGAGAGAGAGAGAGAGAGAGAGAGAGAGAGAGAGAGAGAGAGAGAGAGAGGGAGATAGTCTTGTTACAAATTCCTCACGTTGGCGGAATTATCTTTAGAATCCGGAAAAGAAGAGTGGATTCTTCGTTGGCTAGTATAATCAATGTGAGATAATTTGTATATAATTCAAGACAAGGCCAATAAGCATCTCCTGTCTTTGCGATAATCATATTTTCGTTCTTGTTAGCTCCTTACATCAAGTGGCTTCATTCCTTGTCTGGAGTGATTTCCATAAAAAAACAATTAGAAAAAGATTACTCCCATAATTCTACAGTAAATAAGTGGTTAGCCAATAGATAATATTGTATTACGTCTTTTAGCTGAAAAGTCTTCATATTTTTCTCTCTAAAAAATGCCTACACTCAACGACATGCAAGTTCCCTCTGACCTTCTAAAGTTTCTAAATAAAAATGATTTTTCCAAGACTATTTTAATCATTCTAAACCAAATTACCGATATTTTATGTATCACTTTGATCTGTGGCGATTATCATTTTCCCCTGTGCGAGAAATATGACCTTTCAAAGTTTTATAAGGAAAATAACAACTCCAAAATCTATTATTTCAAATTATTAAAATGATAGTTATATTTCTGTACATAAGTCCGTTGGCCCCTATTTCTTTTAATACAATTCTTCACAAATACATTTAAGTGAATTTTAATTAGCTTCCTGAGTGTAGCATTATGCGGGGAATTTTTCTGTGCCAACAAAAACGAGCAGAATATGTTTCATTTACATACTGTACAATTAGGAATCCATTGAATGGTATCCGGGGTTTGCACTACTAACTTGCTGGCAGTTTAAATAACTACGCAGCTTATGAGTTAGACCGATGACTTCTAGAACGATGATTCTTCATCTCGTAATCAATTGAAGTGTTGTTAACACGCAATAGTAGTAAGCTCAATCAGTTGTGATGTCTCTCTATCTTTTTGTAATAATGACAGTAGGTTCGTTTTCTTTTTCTTTCTCTTGGTGTGTTGATAGTAGCAACGCTGTTTCTCTTCCTTTCTTTTTCCCCTTAGTTATGGAATAGCGACTAAAATTATGTGACCATTAAAAAGATTCTTTGATCTATAGCACCACTTTCTTTTGTTGTTTATTCTATACAGCATACTTTAGAGTTACGTAAGTATTACATAAATAAGCATTGAGCTTCTCCTCACTCACTCTCCGAAGCGGGGTGGGATAGAGTCCAAAAAGACGTCTGAATCTGTTAAGACCGCTAGCCAAAGAGAAGGATTCCACTATTTTATTTGTTATATGTCACCCGGGACTCATTGTCTGTGGCACAACTTCCCGAACACGTCAGCTTATAAAGAAAATGATACCTTAAACATCTACAATTTCAAATGATTAAAATAGTTGAATTTTTATACACTTCGCAACCAAAATTCGTTGGGCTTTCCCTTTTTTAATGCATTACTTCCAAAATTATTTTAAGTGGATTTAAATTAGTAAACTAAAAAAACATAATAAGGTGATTATGCAATAGAAACTGAAAGGCAGGCACAAGAATAACAACGGCAAACGACTCGCCCGGTGTTGATGTGGTTGTATATATGTTTGCTAGTATATCGGCCATGTTTCTCATCATCCGCATTTAGTCTAAAACCCACCCTTAGCTTATATATCCTTTTGTGTAGACAGCAAATATTGGTATTAATTATAGTCGGTTAAGTGGGAGACTCTTAGACCTAGACACGTGGAGCTTTACATATAGATAGAATGCTCTCGAGTTGTTACATTCTGCTTACCTTCGGTGACAACGCACGCGGGCAGGTCTGCCCCAAGGTGGTGGTCGTTTCGGTCACCATCATCATCACTATAAGCTCGTCTGCTGACAAAACTACGCGGACGCCCGTTGTTGGGTTTTTAATAGCTTTATTCAACATAAAACAAGAGACAGAAATTACCGTATTGTGTACGAGAGGGAGAGAGAGAATGAAGGAATTAGAGACAGGTTTCGTCAGACCATTTTCGGCTACTGAGCCCCACTCCACCGGTCCCCCGCCTACTGGCAGCGAGCGGACCGGTGCTTTTTTCACGCCTGCTTCTGATGGTGAGTCAGGAACGAGAAGACGCAACAGCCCCGAACGGGCGTGACGTCATCTCTGACTCCCGCTTTCACTCTTGCCACCTTTCAGGACGCCCTCCTACCTTTGACATGCCCCACAACTTAACAGAGTGTTCAAAGTCATTTACGAAACCGAAAGTTCTGCTCAATTCCGTCTCATTCTTGACAAAAGTATTCTATTCATCCTTTGTTCCATTTCTATTTTCTGCAGCCAATTTCACTTTTTACACTATTGATTAACCTACAACAATGACTCGCGTTGACCGTTTAAAAACTTAAACGTGACTTCTCACGCATTCATCATCATCTAGTCCTGCTAGTATCACGGATCTTCTTGATTCTCCCATGACATTTCGCTATCCAGGTAGATCGTCATATATGGGTCCTCTGTGGGTCTTCTGTTGCTTTACGTAAGTTCTATGCGGTATTTTTCTCGACCATTTGGCTAGGAAGAAAGTGTAGTATCTGTTCCGATGGATACTACACTCCATAGACGTCTTGGCCTTCGGGTCTTGATTTACGCCGGTCTATCGGTCTGTCCTGTGCAGTTCTAGGAGGTGCACACTCCCAGGCTTTGCCTTCTCACCCTTTGAGAAGGGGTTAGTTTATTGCTAATCGCCTGAGGCGCCCCTATCAGGGAATCCCGACGGGGCTGCCCAGGCAATTTTTAATGGCCAGAGTGCTCAACTTCTCGGGCTCTGATTTTTCAAATCCCACTTTCCCGACCTTGTGTCACATCTTACCTTGTGGGAGGAAGATAAATAAAAACTACATCTTTGTTTTGGCATCCACAAAATAACATCCTTCAGCAGTAACCAGCAAATTTGGTACTTCTCTCTCTGATCAAGGTTGAGATCTGAGGAAAGTGTCCGTAAAGTTGCTTCCTTGCTGGGTGCTGTCTCTAGGAGATTTTAAGAGAAGCTGTTGGCATTCTGGTGTACACACCGTCATGTTTCTTCTTCAATCTTTTGGTAAAAATTAAGGTGCTACTTCTATATATGAGAATTAATGTAACAATTGCTTCAAAGAAGCCACGTTTAATCTTGGTAGGAAGATTTTACTTCCAAAATGTATTTCACCTTGTCCAGTCCAGCTACATGTTAGCCTAGTGTAAGGAAGCACTATTAGCCTTTATGACACAAGCTATTTGGGGAAATACTGACGTACCCAAGTAACTCATGTTACAGATATGCTTTGAAGTTGGGGATGAGGTTATTCTGTGTATCTATCTGAAAGAAAAGGCAACACACAAAAAGTCTGGGATGATTTTCTAACGGGGTACATACAATCGGTAGACACCGCTTGTTCAAATATTTGCTATTTATCACCCTGCAGTTTATCGTTCGTCTTGGATGCGATCTTTTAATTAGTAGTTGCTTTTGCTTCGGTATTTACTTCTTGCCCACCATAGAAAGATATGGCACAAAGCGAAAAAGTTAGGGATAGAAAAACCAGATAATATCAAAGTTAGTCGCATTTACTTTACACCGTCAATACATTCTCTATAAATTGTTTGCCCTGGCAATTCATGTTTATTTTGACGTGAAATCTTTCATTAGTAATTATGTCCGTAATTTTACCCCCATTTTTATGTATGGTGTTTTTATGTCTCTCTTTGACCAACCTTTTCTGTGATAAATAAATGTATATAAATGTAAACTCCATCGTCTCTTTATTATTACCCTTTCATTATCATTGTCCTTTTTTCTCTCTATATCCAGACCTCTCGTTATCTACGATAACACAACATACTCAACATTGGGGCGCTCATTTTGGAAGGCGGTCCCAACACGTGCGTCGCTACACAAACAATGACATGGAATATCGAATGTTCTGATTTTATAAAGTTCGTTTCCGGGACAATAGTATGCACCAGAAAGAGGTCTGCGCGGACACCACAAGAAACTATTTCACCACCGATTTCGATTGAACCGGAGGAGGGTCGGTTTCTCAATCAGGATCCCTTGACCTCGGAATAGACTTCCACGAGAGGTAATAAATGTGTCAACAACGTAGCAATTCAATGTGAATTTTGACAGGTGCTGGGCTACTGTATTCTCTTCTGTGTAAGTTTCTACCACCTTTTCCCTACGTGGCAACTGAATCATGCTTGTTTTATTTTTTGCCAAATTAATTGAATTGAACTGAATTGAATTGAATTCATTAACATATGACTAAGTGCCTGATATAAATGACGACTACTACACGCACTACTAGTTCATAATAACTGTAATAAAAACAATATCTGTTGAAAAGTGAATTGTTTGTCGGTATGCACAGGTGGGACACTTTCTATTCAATTTATTGTTTGTTATCCAAGCGTTTGATTTTTTTTAAAGAAAAAGGATGTAATGTTTCTCTGTTTTTATTTTGTTCCCATTTAGTAATCCGCCCTTTCAAAGAGAAGCATCCCAGACAATGAAGACATACGGATTAATAAAATCAACCAGTTGACTACTTTTAAAGGATTACTCGCTAATCCCTAAATTCCTGCATGCCAACGGAGTCTTATTTAACTCTTAGCTAAAACCTTCAAATCTAATTTTAGCTCAACTTCTACTCTCGCATTAGATGCCAGTGTCACGTAAATCAATTCGTGTCAGTATTTGAAACCTTGAAGTTGATCCCGTTTAATTCAAATTCCTCTATATATCGGCGCGGAATATAGAATCAGTCAAGCCGTGTTCTAATCTAGTCTATTGTGTTTAACTGTAGCGTAGATCCTGGCTTGGATGAAATATAGACGATGGTCGTGTCTTTGTAATATACCAAACACCCACGCTAACAATTAAGTTGTTATGGGTGGAGAAATGGACAAAAACGTTTGTTATGAATGAAAGAGACAAAAACATTGAAGAAAACATATTTATATATTTACACTTTTACAAAAGTATTAAAGATATTTTGTGTAAGAGAATGGTTTGTGTCTATGTTAAAAAGTTAAGAATTCTCGTTCGCAGAATATTCGAAGTAAGAAAAAAGAAGGAGCGTGTATGTCTATATGTTCGTTTTGTGTCAGTGTTATATCCGCGAGACAATGTGTGTAAGTTCAGTGGGCTGTGTAGATATTGTGCTTTCCTTTGTTTTAGTTAGTGAGAATATGTGCGTGGACTGGACTTATGTGTGTGAGTTCAGCAGATAGAGTGTGTGTGTGTATACTGCCTTTGTCAGTGTGTGAAATTGTATGTAAGTTGAGAATAGTAATTTTTTCTCGCGTAGACAAGGGAAGAAGAGCTTACCACACATGCAAAAAAACTCCCGTTTCTTCCTTGGTGTGCCTAACAACAAACGGAATTTCCATTTCCGTTTTTTTCCGAGAACTCCCCATCTGTGGAACATTTTACTACTGGATTGCTTCCCTGCAAGCTTCAACATGGTCATCTTCAAATCCAATGTCAGCAAATACTTGTCATATTCTGTCCACATAAGTAATCAATTTTTGTTCATTTCATTTATCGTTTTCAATCCTCTCATAATAGTCTTCATCATTCAATTGACAATATATCTGTCTCATAAACCCTTATCATCGAGTGGCTTTTCGTCTTGATAAGTGATGACTCATTAGTATAAAAAGGAATACCCAAGCTATGCCACTTGTGTTTCCAATAAATCAAATGGGTAATACATAAGGATCGATATGCTGTAAATCATACAAATCAAACACCTCGACGCTGTTAATTGAATTCGAATGTTCTTATAATGTGCACGTTTCTGCCAATGTGATTGGTAAGTATTCCAAGTTTGCCAAATATTTAAGTCAATATGTTTCTTTAATCGCATATTTGTACATATTATTTTGGTAAACCATGTTTTACTTTTTTTTTGCCGAATTTTAAAAATTGTTTTATATTTGATAGTTTGTAGGAATAATCACTTATATATATACAGGGTGGGCAAAAATAAGGGTCCTATTTTTAAAAATTCATAACTTTTTTATTTATTGATTTTTTTTTTTTTTTTTTTAGAATAAGTAAAGGACCCCTTCCGAAGCAAGCATGAGCCGTATTAGCCCTAAGGAACGTACCCTCATTTAGAAAACATTATTTTTGCTTAAAAAACTCAAAACAGTGTAAAAAACAATACTTTAGTTTTTGTAAGTTTTAAGAAGTGTTTTTCGGCTAAAATTTGTTTTGTTTATTTCAAAAAATCTCGGAAGGGTCAGTCTACACACACATAAAGTTTGGTGAGTTTAACTTTTATTTTGTGGAAGTTATTCAAATTCAAGTTATTCAAATTTAAAGATAGGACCCTTATTTTGGCCCACCCTGTATATATATATATATATATATAGTTGGGACTACATATATACCTACCTCCGTTTCGTTTACAAATAAAAAATATTTAGTCAATAAATACTTTCATTTTATCACTCTTTTTGAGATTCGAAACCATGCGTAGTGCGTGGTCCTAGTAGCAGGCAATGTAAATAAAACTAAAGAGTACGCATATAAACAATAGAATTACGACACAATTTTAAAAGTTCGTTTCCGTAATAAAGGTAACAATTTCATTGGCTGATGAAAAGAGATGATTAGCCACTGGAAAAGACCGGTGTAGACACAACGATTACGGTGTATATCGGGATGTTTCTATTACTGAAAGGGTTTGTGGACTGAATAGAATATGTAAATGGTGAAAGCGATTGGAATTTCAATTTTTATGGCAAATAACACGGAGTGATAATTGTCAAATATGACTGGCTAGTCAAAATCAAACATCGATTTAGCCGATGCATTGCTATTAAGGTCTTACTTTGAAAATCCGACAAGATAACATTAAATGGAACAAAGTCGAATCAAGACAGCAGAATTAGAACATATTAAGGGCTAAATACCTTTTCAGATAAAGCTTTATAAAAAAAAATATTAAATAATAAATGTGGTTGAATTTAACACTTCTTCCGATCGTCACAAATGTAATTATATATTCTTAACGTATCTTTGGAATACAAATTCATACAGTTTGAGTAGTATTCAAATGAAATGAGACGTTAGGAATTTATTCATACAACGAGTGTACACCCTCCGCGAAGAAGGACGGAAAAAATGTTTTGCTAGTGCTCGCACTAATATCCATATTCATACAAAATAATGTATGAATCGGTCAAGTTAAAAAAGAACGAGAATAAAGGAAAAGATTTTAAACTGAAAAGTTTTAAAAAGGAAAAAGGAAAGAAAAAGCGTATAAATCGGTAGAGAAAGAAGAATTTAGAAAGAAAGAATACGTTCTATTATGGAAATAGATTTGCTTCCTCAATTCCCCTAAATACTTGTAATGGATTTGTCTGGCATTTTTTTTACTTGGTAACATACTTGTGATGGGACGGATATATATATATATATATATATATATATATATATATATATATATATATATATATATATATATATATATATATAATTGTGAAAATATATGTTTTAGCATATACTTTCAATACTTTATGTTCACCAACCTGTTCCAATTTAAGCTCGATGAATGTCAATAGTAACAACAGAGTATATATAAGTAAGCAACGTTCATTTACATTTCAAAGGCCAAGATTTTGTAATTTTTCTTACAAAACATTTTTAAAAACATTTGCAAAACAGATATTTTTCAGTGAAAATTATTTTACCAATCGTTTCGCTTAAAGTAGACAAAACAACATTATTATGTCGATATTGGATCTGTTCACCTCAAACTCGTCAGAAAAGTACATAAAAAGTTCTTAAGTTGAAAAAATTATACAACGTAGTGTTACGTGATATAATAGACAAACGTTTAAAAGGAAAACTTTGAACTTACATGCGACTCTCAGAGGTCGGCAATCTTGAAACTAATGTGAACAGATCCAATATTGAGATAATAATGTCGTTTCGTTTACTTTAAGCGAAACGATTCGTAAGATAATTTGTACTGAAAAGTATCAATTTGGGAATTGTTTTTGAAAATGTTTTCTAAGAAAAAGAAGAAAACTTGGCTTTTGGAAAATAAATGAACTTTTCTTATATATATATATATATATATATATATATATATATATATATATATATATATATATATATATATATATATATATTATTTGCGGGGGAGTACAAAATTTTATTATTGCAAGACGAGTTTTCTCATGATTAAAAGTTTTTTTTGAATCCAGCCGACCGGTTTCGCCCTCTTTTAACAAAGACTGTATCGGGGAATTTAAGAATAAAAAAGGGGGTGAGAAGAGGGAATAGAGAATAAACAACAACTGTATATATTTAAAATAAAACAGCGTTATGGTATATGTACAATAGGGAATGCTCCTTAGAGACTGATCACGTCTAATCCGAATATACTTATGAAGGAGAGCGAAATTCCAATTAACTTTCCTCGATGTATTAGTAACGAAAACACAATCGAGTTACCTTACATCATTCTACGGTAAACCTACGTTTACAGAACTATATACCCGCTGGGATTCATTTGATCCTAACAAACGAAAGGTAAACTTAATTTGGACCCTAACACACGGAGCCTTTATGATTTGTTCACAATCAAAATTGGACGAAGAAATAAAAACTATTACGAATACTTTTTCCAATACTTGCTATTCTCTTGACGTGACTAGGTTAGTCATCAAAAAGAAAAACAATCATTTTTTCCGAAATAAAACCAAATACGGTGGCTAAATGTCCGATTTACATTCGTTTAATTTGGTTAGGTACAGTAAGCCAGCAAATCAGCTCAGCAGTTGAGAATTGCTATTTTGCTTCGAATGTGCGTGTTGTGTTTTTTACAAAACCTTTATTGCGTCCTCTCGAAAAGATGTTTTACCCCCCACCCCCCACACACACACACCATAAGAATAATGTAATTTATCATTTTAAATGTTGTTGCAGTGCCGACTACGTGAGTCGGACGATGTTGAGATTGGATAGTAGAGTCCAACAACACATACCTAGTAAAATTAATAATGGATCCTTTCGTTCAACGGACGTTTTAAATAACACATACGGGTCTTCAATTACGGACCATTTGTTTAAAAACCCGCCGTGCGCTAGGAATTTCAGCATTGACTCATTTACCATCCTGAGTCATGCTCATTCACTATATCATCTAAAAATATAGGAGACGATCCATCCCTTTGTAAACAAAGGGAGTGTCTATTGGAATTAGACGTGATCACTCTCTTAGACACATCTCCCATTGGACATATACCATAACGCGGTTTTATTTAAAATATATACAGTTGCTTTTAACTCTATTTCCTCTTCTCACCATCCGTCAGTACAGCCTTTGTTAAAAGAGGGCGAAACCGGTCGGCTGGCCTTTAAAAAAAACGTTTAATCATGAACAAGAAAACTCGTCTTCCCCTCATGCTTGCGATATTGCTCTGTATTATAGATATGAGGATTGTGGTGTGACGATCAGTAAACAGCTCAGTATCCATTAGGTTACTTACACCCCACAAACGTTTTGAATATTTGCGAAGAAAAGGGTTTGGAAATGCAAGCTAAACGGAAGAAAATGCCGACGGGCAGCTTGTTCTTTTTATTGTTTTTCTTTCGTTTTTCAATGCCCACTTCTATAATTTAGTTCGTTCATTGCTGTTGGCCTTGGAAAATCGTTCACCCTTTTTTCCTTTCTTGCTTTCTTTCTATCTTTTTTCATGCTGACTGGTTGAAGCTTTTGATTACGTCTGAGTGTCTGGAAACAATGACCGATCGATCCAGACAAAGATCCACACCAGTCACCCCGTTTTGCATACAAAGTGTTTTTCCCCGGCTAAGGTCAAAATTCAAACAACTAAATGCATTAATGTCAAACGCAGTGTTGTCGTTTTTCTTAGCACATTTATGTTTTGCGTACATTTCAATAACCTCAAATATATATCAGAATCAACAGCTAAATATGGTTCGTTTATTTGTATTCCGCTGCCTACATAGGTTAACGTGTTCATGTGTAAATATTTTTCTTCTTTATTGCATACTCGTTAACCTAGTTAACATCATGCTGTTATCAATATGTAAGCAATAAATATTCTATAGAGGATAACCTCTATTTGCGGTTTTCAGTCCATAATCCGTTTTACGACGTTAGATTTTACGTGTCGCCGTCTTCCCACATACAACCCTGATGCTACCATATCAAGCTGTCTAAAAATATTGGTTTCCTGACCAAAAATGCATCAAACATTGATGTTATTGTTTTTTCCTTTATGAATAAATACTTGAAGATATAAAAGAACTTGAATCATAAAAACTTTTACCAAAATGATCGGATTTGGCATTACATAACCCGAAAAGGGTTGATATGCCGTAAAACAAAACAACCAAACCATCTGCAAAGCCGAAAACAAGAACAAAAATGTTCCTCTACAAAACAGCCAAACAAAACACCATAAATAAATATTTTAAGATATAAAGAACTTGAAGCATAAAATCTTTTACCAAAATGACCGGGATTGGCATTAAATAATCCGAAAAGGGTTGATATGCCTAAAACAAAACAACCAAACCAAACAACATGAATAAATACTTGAATATATAAAGAACTTGAAGCATAAATACTTTTACCAAAATGACCGGGTTTGGCATTAAATAATCGGAAAAAGGTTGATATGCCGTAAAAAAAAAACAACCATCCAAACCCACATACAACGCCTGGTATTCTCAAACAGTCACCCATCTAGTACTGACCAGGTTCAACGTTGCTTAATTTCGGTGATCTAACGAGAATCAATGTGTCAACATGATTATGTGTTATACGTATCTATTTGATTTGAACTACTTCCTTAGTAATGTGTACTCTACTTATTCTTTTTTGTCAAGCAATCACGTTTCTATTTGCGTACGATCAGACAAAGTAAAAAACACAACAACTGTTAAAGTATATAGATAAACATTTCAGTTGAAAATATTTAAGTAAACTTCCGTTTTGTTATTGTTGTGGGCCTTGGTAAAGCTGAATAAATGACACAGGAACACATGGTTTAAATGAACAAAGGTATATATTATATAATAGAAAGAAAGATATTACAAGGAGATGTTGCTCTCAACCGCCATTGCTGGTTTGCCTGGGAAGAAGAGAACAAGTGTCACGTGCTTCCCGTATTTATAAGGTGGACGAGTCAATTAGTTCTTTGTAGGTAGGTACGGCACCATAACACCCCCCTTCCAAGCCTTACCTCCTCAGGAGTCTTAATAACGTTTCCTTTTCGGATCTATCTCTAGGTAGTCCGGAGCCATTCGTTTTCTTTTTGGTTGTCGTTTACGTGTGACTACCTGGGGTGCTGGTAAGTTGAAGGTGTCATATATCACGTCCATCAAGTCTTCTTGTGGGGCGCTGTCAGTGTCATCTGACAGTCTTTTTCTGATCTGATTTAGATGTCTCTTATGCGAGAACCGTGGTCCTTTTATGATATAGACCATCGATCCGATCCTCTTTTCAATTGTACCGGGTTCCCAGAACGATGCATTGTTTTTGAACATCTTAAAATATACCCTATCTCCTGGGTTGTATTTTTTTCTTCGGTACCGTAGAGATTCGGTCATAATTATTATGTTTAGGTAATAATTTATCAAACACGGACTTCACATTCCGCGCAAACATCATCTCTGCGGGGGATAATGATGATGCTATGTTCATGTTTTTTGTAATTCTATATACCTGTAAGAATTGTTGTAAAGCCTTCTCCTTAGGAGTATCACCGGCCTTTTTTAATGCTCTTTTTAATGTGTCTACGAAGCGTTCCGCCTGGCCGTTTGACCTAGGATGATACGGGGGCGTCGTTATATGTCTGATTTGAAACGTCACGCAGAACTCCTCAAAATCTGATGACGTGAACTGCGTCCCATTATCACTCACCAAACAATCCACTACCCCAAAACGGGCAAATAGTTCATGTAGGAATCTTATCGTAACCTCTGACGTGGGACTCTTGCAACGTAGTACCTCGGGCCACTTTGAAAAACTGTCGACTACGATTAAGTAGTAAAATCCTTCCAATGGTCCCGCGAAATCCACGTGAATTCTTTCCCACGGACGGTCGGTCTTTGGCCATGGGCTATGCTTTATATGCGGTGCTTTTGCCGCTAAGGCACAGCCTTTACAAAGCTTTACTGCTTTTTCAATGTCATTGTCCATACCTGGCCAGTACACAAAACTCCTCATTAACCCCTTCACCCTGGTTATCCCTGGATGGCCAACATGAAATTCTTTCAGAATTTGCTTTCGTAGTTTTTCTGGGATGACCACCCTTTCGTTATGCATGAGTACGTCATCACAGAGTAAGAAACTCTTTGCCGCATGTAAATCCTTATCTACCAATTTCATTTTTGTTCTGGTAATAAATTCATCCTCTTGAGCTTCTTTTTTTATCTCGTATAGTGTCACCGGGAGCTCTCTCACTGCGTTGCACAAAATCTCCTTAAAATCTCCTTCTGTTTGAAGAGACGCAATCACTGTGTCTTCTAGAGTCTCTCTCTGTTTTGGCACTAATCTCGACAATCCATCTGCATGATAGATTTTATTTGAATGCAAATGTTGCATTTTAAAGTTGTAGTTTAATAAGATAGTTCCCCATCTTTGTAGTCTATTAGCTGTATATACAGGTAGGCCTTTTTTAGATCCATAAATTGTAATTAGCGGCTTATGGTCTGTCTGTAAGGTAAATTGTCTACCATGTATGTATCGGTGAAACTTTGTTACTGCAAATATTATTGCTAGGGCTTCTTTCTCGATTTGAGAATACTGTTTTTCCGCTGGGAGCAAGGTCCTTGATGCATGTGCAATGGGTTTATGGGTTCCATCAGGCATTTTCTGTAGGATACATGCTCCTAAACCATATGAACTAGCGTCGCTAGCTACGATTATGTCCAATTCTGGATTGTAATGTGTTAGAAATAACTCTGACGTAAGTCTTTCTATGATTTTATTAAATGCATCCTGACATTCAGGTGTCCATACCCAGGCTTTACCTTTTTTTAATAGCTCATTTAATGGAGCACGCAAATTATGCATTTCTGAGATAAAAGCCTGGTAGTAATTTGCTAGGCCCAGAAAACTCTGTAATGTCATGACGTTTTCTGGCGCCGGCATGTTTTTTATTGCGGTAGCCCTTTCTGGGTCTGGTCTTCTGCCGTCCTTGTCGATCACATGACCCAGATATTTTATTTCCTCCAGGAAAAAATCACATTTTTCTTCTTTTACTTTGAACCCATAATCTTGGATTCTCGCAAACACTTGATTTACATGTTTTTGGTGTTGTTCGATATCTTTGCTGTTGATCAAGATATCATCGAGATACGCTATTGCGAAATCGAGTCCGCCCAGCATTGTGTCCATTACTTGTTGGAAAATGGCTGGCGCGACCTTAACTCCGAACGCTAATCTTTCGAATTTATATAAACCACGATGTGTGTTTATACATAACAGCTTAGAACAATCTTTATCTACCGGTATTTGTAGGTATGCCTCACTCAGGTCTATTTTTGAAAAAAATCTTCCTCCATTTAAGCTTGCAAACACTTCTTCTGGGGTATGGAGTGGGTAGTGATACTCCGCGAGGGCAGTATTCAGTCCTGTTGAAAAATCTGCACATACACGAATCTCATTAGATTTTTTCTTTACATAAACCGTGGGTGCTGCCCACTGGCTGTGTTGTACTTTTGATAAAATACCCATCTTTACCAGTCGGTCTAATTCAGCGTTTATTTTTTCAATCGAGGCGAAGGGTACTTTCCTTTCTTTCCTAAATACCGGCAGTGCATTTTCTTTTAGACGGAATTTTGCAGTCATTTTAGTGCAGCATCCAAGACCGCCAGAAAAAACCTCTGGAAACGAGTTTTTTAATTCTCGTTGTAGTTTTTCCGATTCTGTTGCGCGACTATTTATTTTTTTACAAAATGTATTTATCGGCAACTTCCATAAATCAAATGCCTGCATAAAATCTGAACCAAAAAGATTATTCGAATCCTTCAGTACCAGTAGTTTGAGTTTTTTAGTATTTCCCATTAGGGACACATTTGTGATTAATTCTCCTTCAAATGTAATTCTTTCACCAGTAACTGTGCTTGCCAGCCTGTTTGTTCTTGATAGAGTAGGTTTATTTAATCTCCTCCATGTATGTAAATTTATAATGGAAACGTCTGAACCAGAATCCAATTGCAATTTTATATTTTTATCCAGGATTTTCACCTGTACATATTTTCTTATGTTCATGCCAGTTTCCTTCTTTGTCCTAGTGGCTTGAATCCGCATTTTATTTCCTCTGCCCGTTCTGCAGTGCGAACTTTTATGTCCAACTTTTTTGCATTTCATACAGGTTTTAAAACGGAATGGGCACTCATTGTACCAATGTGGATTACCACAGCGTGAACAAGGGCTTGGTGGCAATTTATTTATTTTTTTACTGGTTTGGTTTGTCTTTGTTACATCAAAAATTATTATTTCTTATTTTTCTGTAAGGTTGAGCTTTTGTTTTTTGATGTACCTTTTTTATGTGCGCAATGCCGGACAATTCAATGTCTTTTGAGTCCTGTTTTACATTTACAAATCTTTGACAGTCCTCAGCCAACTTTTGCAGCGTAAGGCTTGGTTCATTCTCTAATTTATTTAGAGCTCTACGCCTTATCTCCGTGTCATTTCCTGAGATTAAACCTTGTACAAAAATTAGACACTTGAAATTATCTGCACTTAATTCAACTAGTCTAAAATCGTCACAATGCTTGTTCACTATCGATGCAAAAGTAGCATAATCTTCCTCGTCTTTCTTTACCAGGTTCATGCACTTCCATCGTTTGTGGAATAGTGTAGTTCTTGGACTAAACAGTTCTGTCAATAAACCAACCGCTTCTATGAAAGTTAGCTCGCTAGTTTTCCGAGGCAAAATGAAATCCACGAATTTGGTATGTTCTGTGGTATTTAGTTTTCTAAGAAGGAGGCGTAGCTTCTTCGCATCACTCCAACCACCGCAGTCAATTTTATATAGGTCTTCATATCTTCGGAAATATTCTTCAAATGTATTATTTTCCGTGTATGAGTAATTATCAATACTGTTCCAAATTTCGTTCTGCGAAAACGTGTCGTCTTTTTCATTTTGTTGATCACTGCGCGATATTGTTTGTATCAGAAATTCCAATCTTTCATCATACTCTTTTTTGTGTAATAAAATATTTTGGTTCTGTTGTAATAAAAGCTTTTGAAATCTTTCCTCAGTTTGTTGTTGCTGGGAGATTTGGAATTTCATTAGTTCGGCGATTATAGACTTAATATCTTCCATATTCAACCATTTAGTTTCTGATTTTATTTAGGAAATTAATATTTTCTTATTATCTTATGATTTTATAAGAGTTCTTTTCTTTAAATTAGCGTTTGCTAGGCGCCGTTTTAATTATGAAAAGATTATGAAACTTTTCCTTTTCTCTATATACGCGTATATTCACTTATTTTTTTATTTTTTTATTTTGAAAATTAATATTTTCTCGTTATTTAATGAATTTATAAGAAGTTCTTTTCTTTAAATTAGCGTTTGCAAGACGCTGAGTTTTAGTTATGAAAAGATTATGTAATGTTTTTTTCTTATACACGTTTTTAATTTTAACGAAGAGAAAAAAAAATCTGTTTCACAATTAATTCTTTCTGCATTTTAAAATATTTCAGTACAAGTCGGAAAAGAGAGAGAGAAAATAAAACTGACCTTTTTTTATCGTGCGTCTTCTTTTTTTTTATGGAGTAACGCACGTGTGTTCATTTCATTTTTTTGTTTCTAATCTGTTTTTAAAATGAAGCACGTGGTGTCGGTTTCATTTTTTTTTTGTGTGTGTTCGTCAAATAAACTCGCTGTGACGTTTGTCTAAAAAAAAACAATACTTGCTTCCTTCGTGTTCGGTATTTCTTTTGTTTTGTTTTTTTAGTTTTCCAACCCAGAGAAAAAAACGCGCATTCAATTTCAGTTGTTTTTGTTTGTTTTTTGTTTTTTTAACTAGTTTTCCCAAACTAGAGGTACGCGCACCCAATTTCAAGCTGTTTTTTTTTTTTTTAAGCAGTTTTAAAACTTAGAACACAACATATCCATTTCAGTTTTCTTTTTCTTAAAAGAAAACAATTTTCTCGCACTTAAGAATTCAACGTGTTTTTTTTTTTTTTTCAGTTGAGTTCTCTTTTCTTCTCTCGACCGTACAGCAAAAACCTTTGTTTTGTTTTTTTTTTGTTTTTTTTTTGCGTGCGGCTTCCTGCATTACCGGTGTGAGTGCATTTTCACGTGGTATTTTCAGTTTTTTGACCCAAGAGTTCGAATTGCCTCGTCGCCATTTGTTGTGGACCTTGGTAAAGCTGAATAAATGACACAGGAACACATGGTTTAAATGAACAAAGGTATATATTATATAATAGAAAGAAAGATATTACAAGGAGATGTTGCTCTCAACCGCCATTGCTGGTTTGCCTGGGAAGAAGAGAACAAGTGTCACGTGCTTCCCGTATTTATAAGGTGGACGAGTCCATTAGTTCTTTGTAGGTAGGTACGGCACCATAACATTTATGTTCTTACTTAGTGACTAAATGCCAAGTCAAAAACATTATCCCGTCCCGAAATCAGATCCCCAAACTCTACAAACAGCTATTTATCGAAATCAGTCGTTTATAGTTACAGAAAACCGTGTCGGCTCAGTATATTCTGATAATAATTCGCGTGAAAACTACTAGTGAGTAAATAATAATAATAATAATAATAATAATAATAATAATAATAATAATAAACAGGCGAACATTATGAAAAATCCTAGGGAACTCACATAGTCAGGTGACACAGAGTAATGATAGGTAAACTGAAATAGAACAGCACTACGTAAACCCAGATAGAAAATACGGACACGAACCCAAAGGAACAGAAACTCATCACACACAAAAAAGCAGTGTCACCAACATCTGTTCGTACCGCATAAAATAGTTGTGAGTGATCTGGGAGGCTGAAAAGAAAACAAGGAGATCACCATTTAGACCTACACTGGAAAGAGACGGTGAGCACTGGAATCCTGAGGATGCTTATCAATAACATACCTGCCACACAAAATTAGTACTGGTCCAAATAAAAGATTATAATTATTGCGAATGACTTTTAAAGAAAAATGGCCGTGATAATTGATAAACAAGAGCTTCTTTACAGCATCGCCCCTGATAAATACAAGTTTTCTACTAGATCAATTTGCTAGAATATATTATCCTGCAGATCCAAAATGAATTGTGATGAGGGACCAGTATAGGAAGTGCTATCCAAATACTGTGCGGATAAACTAAGTCTGCTGGTCTAAAACCAATCTTTTCTTTCAGGATGTTCCTAAGTGATAACATGATGACTGGGAGATTATCGATACACTTTTGTTATTTTGGCACATTTCTAACAATGCTTTTAATTGTCTGTGTAACCGCTCGACTGTGCCGTTAGCGATAGGTGGGGAAGATGTACTTTAATATGTTTTATACCAGCATTTATGGTACATTCTGTGAATAGATGGGATCTCGTAACGATGTAAAGCACACTGAAATTAGATACCAATTCACGAAGGATGAATTTGGTAACCGTTCCGCTGAAATGTCTTTTAGATGAGTTGCCACTGGCCATCGTGAAAATCTGTCAATGATAGTCAGTATATAATCGTGTCTGTGACAGGTAAGTAATGGTCCTACTATATCCATATTACTATTTTTAGAACGGGCATCGGAGCGTTTGAAAGTACACATAGATTATTCGGTATGATGTATCTTTTTTCCACCATGTCAGGCATGTCGCAGTCTCAAATGCGATATTCTTTGCCACTTCTATGCCAGACAAGTCGTTCTTGGATGAGTTTTAAATAAGCACGATTGCCAAGGTGTATAGATGCGTGAAAACGTTTCTCTTTAGGCGAGGGGATTCGCTGTCGAAATATCGCAATAGTAAAATATTTCACTGAAAGGTACTTTTACGGTACTTTTAATTTGAATGAAGCGTTTAAGAGAATGCCTGGTAGGGTAGAGTCGGCTTCCTGTTTTGTGGAAGTCAATTCGTAATTGAATGTGTTCTCTATAAGGTTCACTATTATGTTACGCGATAATGCCTCGGATATCGTTTTGTTGTTGCCTTGAATATACCGCACATCTATTCAGAGATGAAATCTAAATGTTTGATTTCTTTCAACGTGTATTTGTCAGATTTTCGTTACATATACTAACGATGTATGGGTTGTGTACATTGTGAAACTGTATCCTTCCAGTATATATTTGCGCTGTTCGATTGCTTGATAAATAGCCAATAGTTCACCTTAGAAAGTGCTGTATCTCGTTTGAGTAGGGGTGAGCTTCTTTAAAAAGGGAAATGGGTTTTCTTACGTTGTTCATTGTTTGTTCCAATACTGTACCTAATGCAATGCTCGATGCATACATGGTTAGAATAATGCTGTTTAGATATAATAATTTTCCCAATATTCAGACTGTCTTATTGTTTGGAGATTAAAAATCCGACTCCGACTTCTAGCATTCTTACAACTCCAACTACGACTCCTTTCAAAACCTCCGACTCTCTCTGATCCAAACTCTGCAATCCTGGTGCTGAGTTAGTTTCATTGAATGCATTTATTTCCTCGTCTCTTAAAATAATGTTTTTTTTATGGTTTTGGCTAACAATGTTGTTAAAGGCTGTAAAATTAACAATAGATTCGACATGAAACGTCTGCAGTAATTCATTAAACGGTGGATTTACGTAGCTTTTCAAGTAACGGTGAACTTCCGTTCTGAACGATTAGGTGTCTACGAAATATAAGTTGTGCAGCGCCGAAAATAAAATGTTCTATGCTAATCCTGAGCCCGACCTGTGCTAGCCTCCTGAAATACGTGATCGAGGTGACTATTATGCTGCTCCGTATCCTCGTTGGTGATGAGTATATCAGCGATATATTACTATACTAATGGAAGTCCTCGTAATACCTAATCGATCAATCTTTTAAAAATTTCGGAGATCCATGGGAAGATGAACGAATTCAAAAAGTTTTCTTTTGATATTTGAAAACCTTATTTTGTAAGGTCGACTTTAAAAATTATTTTCACGATATTATCTTGTACTTTGTACGTCATTCACCATGTGCAGGTTGAGCCGGCTTCCTGGGAAAGTGGAAGTTTCTAGGGAACATTAAATTCACAATCAGTCCCTAGTCACATGCATATCCAGGTCAGGGGGTATGACGACTTTAAGTTTTGCAGTTTTCTTTTGCATGAAGGAGTCTTCGTCCTCCCAGATACAGCGCCTGGTATTCCCAAATAGTCACCCATTTGGTACTGACCGGGTTCAACGTCGCTTAACTTCGGTGATATAATGAGCACCGGTATATGAACATGATTATGCCGTAATTAGTCCCAACATCAAATTGTGGATGTGTAAGACCGGGTAGTTGTCTGGGATGATTGCTGCGTTCAATTTACGAAAGTCTTCACAAGGTGGAAATCTCTACTGTTAGGTTTTAAACTAAATACGTGGGGGGGGGGTACGAATGGGATTTTCGATGTTCTAATGATACCCTGCTTCAGCATCTTATCGAATTCCTTTCTGGATTTAACTTTTTTCATGCATACTGTTGTTCCACAACAACAAATTAAAAAAAATGTCATAAATTATCATAAATTTTGAGTTGACCAATTATATTTGTTTTGTTGTTTTGTGAGAGAATCAGGGGCATCGAGGGATATGTTTTTCTTCAATTATTAGTCGTTACGAGCATTTTCGGAAGTTAGCTCAACTTGGAGGCACGTAGTTTAAGAACAAGTTAGATCAGGTACGTAGAATTTCTGTAAAAGAAATCACGCATGAAAGGATTAAACGACATGGACACGAATGTACTAATTGTTCTGTTCTTTTTGTCATGTGACGCGTGTCATGCTTGAATCGGTGTTTTTGAATAGTACATTAATATCTTTATAGTTTCACAAAAGTTCGCAATATTGCTCTACGTGGCCTATAGTGTTGATCAGTCCGGATTCCGATTAAAATATAACAATATATATTGAGAGAAAAATTATTGAAATACGTATCTGAGATTTGTGTTAATATGTTAGTTTCTAAGTGAGTGAAATGTTTTTCGTGCTCGCATTATGTAAGCGAAACGTTTGGTGAGTAGTGAGATGTATGTATGTATGTATGTGTGTGTGTGTGTGTGTGTGTGTGGGTGTGGGTGTGTTAATCAGAGGTAGCAGTTTACTGTACTACTGAATCATTCGCTTCTTTACGTGTAAAAAGTTTTCAACGAGTTTTTGATCAAGTGGATGATGCTGTTTGTTGTTGTTCCTTCCATGTGGCTGGTCGATGTTAATCGCGATTGTACGTGTGTAATGAGAAAGGTGTAGGAGATGAAGTGACAGCTTATTAAATACCTATCCCAAGACAGATCGACATCATTAATCGTTAGACATTGGTCGAAGAAGACGTTGCGAGGAACTGCACTTCACCAAAGTGGTTACACACACGAAAACCTGAAATACAGGTAAAATCACCTATTTTACATTTTGCTTGGCTACGCCATTTTTTTTGTACGTGTACCGATGTTTTTCAACACTTTTGTTTCGATGATTGTTATGCTTTCATAATTCCCAGATATCTCTTTGTATATAAAGCAAAGTTTTATGTATGTGTGTCGTGGCATCACAGTTAAGCGGTTGGCCTAAGAATGAAACTAACCGCAGATTTAGAATCAGCACCTTCGATCTGATCTCTTTATCGGTGTCAGAAGTTTTTCAACCTTTTCTAAAACTCATTATTCAAAATTAAAAGTATTAAAAAACATTAGAGACAAATGTTCCGACATTTTTAGCATTCCTTCTTCGCCTATTTTTCACGTCAAATCATCGTACGTATTTTATGGATTGTTTACTTTGAAGAGAAAACATTTATATCCATGCTTCTTTATTGATTTTAGACAATCGAACTATTTTAGATCGATGCGGAAAGGTATAAAAATCAGTACGCTACACTCATTTGAGTAGATTAAAAAGACAAAATATTTTCGTTAGATCGCTGACTTTGTGGATAAAGCTTCAGTTGTAATATTTAACGCTATCGTGAGTTCGAATCTCATACTAGACAATTGCTGTTTTTATTTAGCTATAGCGTTTCATTTATTTTCTAGCCGATACGGATCATCATCATGAACCTGAATATTTAAAAAATAAAAAAATGGATGAAACATACTTAATAGATGTTCTTAACTTCAATGCTATAGACTGCGTTTGATTACTTTTGGGGCGGTCCATGACTTCAGTGTTAATGTCAACAAATTCTAGTCATGAACTGTCCCCAAACTAATCAAACGCAGTTCATACCATGAAGCAATGTTAATACTCCCATAATGTTCATCACCTTTCGGCTGGTGTTCATTCCCGTCTCATCAACCTTTATCATCGATGGGTCTTGGCTTTGATATGCGGTGACCCTGATTGTAGAAAAATGACATATTTCCGAATGAAGAGCTCAATATACATGAAGTACAGAGCAAATTTTATGCATATAGAATAAAAAATTTATTTCGTCCTTTTTAGTTTTCTTTTTATTCTTTTTTCACACTTACTGGAACTCTTTACCAGAGTAAAACGGGAAGTTACTTTCTTAATGTTTTCACAAAAACAGAAGCAAACAAATGAGAAATAATATGTATAAAAAATTTAAAAAATAAATAAAAATATATAAAAGATAAAAAAATTAAACAAATTGTTTTAATCGGGCATTTTGACCTCACCTTTAGTGTGAACAAGTTTGTGGTCCAGGGAGGCACCCAGTGTCGTATTCTGTGTGACTCGACATTACATCCCTTTTTCGTGTCACTGCACCATTGTGAACAAGTCGTGCTGCGCCGTGATAGCGCAGGGTCTCATCCTGGTTCGAACCACCAAATTTGATACTATTATTCCGTGGATATATCGCGGGGTCGAATGTCACATGATTCCGACCAGTTGCTTTATTAATAGCCCTGCACCCATGCTGTGTATTTAGATCCGCAAGACTGTATATTGACGCCGCTTGCTCGAACGTTAGGTTAAGTGACTGATCGACATCTCTTCTCTGTCTTTGTCAAATAAAGTGTTGTGTTGGTGTTGTCTTAATTGTCTTTGGTCCGACAAAGGTGAGTCTGAAAGCTGAAAGAAAATGGCTCTACATAAAAGTGACAAAAAAATGTTGTCTTTAAAATATATAGTTTTATTATATCATCTTATCAACCAGTGCTGTTAACTCATTACATTATAATAAGCTTCTCGAGTGCCTTTCTCTCGACATGGGGGTGTCGAAGTCAGCTGCAAACTAAATCAGTTTATTGCAAACTAAATCCGTTTATTGTAGTCGGCTTGTGACTGAAGCATTCTGCCTCGCAGTATTCTCAGCCTGAGGATAACCGCAAAACTCATTTCTCTACGCAGAGATAATTTGTTACCCCAAAAGAAATACCACCACTTCTTCGCCACTTCGCGATTTAAGGCACAAGCCGAGTTTTTAACCTTTTAAAGTTTTTATAGCAAGCCGCAATATATCGACATTATTTTTTTGAGCAAGCTACTTCTTCGTAGATTTTGCTGTATGCTTAGGACTATTATCCTGTTGGAAAATCCAATCACGAAGTAGCTCAAGACTCTTAACAGAAGGCACTAAGTTCTTTTCTAGAATTAAAAAAATACTATTCGACATTCATTTTACTCTCTATCATTGATAATTTACGAACACCGTTCGAAGAAAAACAACCCAAATCATGATACTGTCACCACCAAATTTGACAGTTGTTAAGGTGTTCTTTGAATTCTTTGGTTTTCTTTCCTCTACACATTATTCCGACATTTGTGACCAAACAACTCAATTTTAGTTTCGTCTGTCCATAAACCCTTTTCCTAATCCGAACTGTCTTCATGCTCTAATACGAATTACAACTTCGTTATTAACCAGACAATATCAATATCAACTTCGCATCTCTGTGTCGTTTCAATATAAGCGGAGTTTCTTCCTGTGAATGTCATTACTTATTGTTCGTTTGGTTACACAATTTCCTGATAAACGCTCATTATCCTGCAGTTCTTCACGGATAACCATTGGATTTTGTTGAATCTGGCGTCCCAATTGTCTCAATAATCTTTGAGACATCTTTCTTAAAGCACGTTCTTCGTTGGTTTTCAACTGTCTTACGTCTTTTAAACCTTGTAACGAATGAACCCTGGTGATACCAGATCAGGCTGCCCTGTGGCTCCCTGAGACGAAATTCACCTACATTGACGTTTTTTTTTTTTTTTTTTTTTTTTTTTGTAAAACTTAATTATGTTCTACAAAACCAAACACAAAAACAACAGCCCCTCTCCCTTTCTCCCTCCCCTTTTTTATTTTATTTTTAGAACTTGAAGCATAAATCTTTTGCTATGATGACCGGATTCGGCATTGAATGACCCAGGAGGGGTTGATGTGCCGTAAAACAAAACTACCAAACCAAAAACGATGATTAAACATTTGAAGATATAAAGAACTTGAAGCATAAAAACTTTTACTATAATGACCAGATTCGGCATTAAATAACCCAAAAAGGGTTGATATGCCGTAAAACAAAACTACCAAACGAATGAACTAATTGTAACGAAAGGAATAATCAGGTTACTAGAGATCTTTCTGTAACTATTTCCCTGTTTGCAGAGCTTAACAACCATGCCTTTTTACGATGTAGTCAATGCATTGTCTCTGGCCATGATTGGAACCTTCTCGTGTAATTAACACTTTCAGAATGTTCCGGTTTTGCTTTTGATGTTGACTATAGGTATTAATAACATTATTGAGACGTTCTAGAACATTATACTTTAAAATAATGATGCAGTTTATAATTATATATTCATATTGTACGATTATTTTTTTCATCCATTAAAATAAATGGTATCAACTTCTGTACAATTTAATGTAATTTAAGTTTATTTGGATATATAAGTAGTATGCAATCTTATACAATAAATGTATACAAATGTTGTTCAGTTAATGCTCTGAAATATTTAAAAAATGTTATTTTTAATGTATACGAATATTTCTTTCCCCCAACTGTATACATCAGCCCAGAAATAATTTTGATAAAGAGGTATAATTACCATAAAAGTATTAGCTATTTATGCCCGAGGGGTAACATTTTTTTTTTCGTTTATTTAAGGTATTTGGAGACCATAATCTTAATATTTAGCCGAGTTTACGAACAGCGTTCATTGCCTTATTTTAAAATAGACGAATGCGTTGCCAAGCGATAAAAAAAAAAGTAATGTGTAATTTGAACGGAAAATAATTTTACATTTTTTAAATGACACAATGGAGTTGCGAAAGAGTAGCAGTGATTAATGAGACTTTAAATCCCACGGATCTTTTACATTCGCTTGTTTACTGATTCCGTAGAAAAAAATGAAAACTCATCTTGCCCAAACCATGTATTAGACAGAAATTAGTTTTCAGTGAAGCGGCCAGCTGCTGTATACCACCGAAAGGTCTTTCTTTTTTTATAACTTTAAGTGTTTGCTTTCTTATCTATCTTTATTTGTATGTCTGTTTTTCTGCAAGGGGGGGGGGGTCAATTAAAAATGAATCCCTACATAAAGATCAAACAGAAATTGTATGAGAAATCCAATGATAGTATTCATAATGTATTAGGGCTTTTTACATCTAATTATAATGGAGATTATGTATCTGTCTGTCTGAAGCCGAAACTATATTATTAGTTTTGATCGCTCTCTTTCCATATCTACTTGAAGCCGAAACTATATTATTCGTTTTGATCGCTCTCTTTTTATATCTACTTATCAACTCTTATATACCCATTCAAAACTTTCCCAAACATCACTCGTCTTTCAAATTTAAATAATTAATTTGTTTTAAAGCTTCTAATAAATTAATATTCGCAAATATACACTCATGATATCTACTTATCAGCTGCTTTATATACCCATTCCAAAGCTTCTCAAAACATCACGCGTCTTTCAAATTTATATTATTAATTTGTTTTAAAGCTTCTAATAAATTAATATTCGCAAATATACACTCATGATATCTACTTATCAGCTGCTTTATATACCCATTCCAAAGCTTCTCAAAACATCACGCGTCTTTCAAATTTATATTATTAATTTGTTTTAAAGCTTCTAATAAATTAATATTCGCAAATATACACTCATGATATCTACTTATCAGCTGCTTTATATACCCATTCCAAAGCTTCTCAAAACATCACGCGTCTTTCAAATTTATATTATTAATTTGTTTTAAAGCTTCTAATAAATTAATATTCGCAAATATACACTCATGATATCTACTTATCAGCTGCTTTATATACCCATTCCAAAGCTTCTCAAAACATCACGCGTCTTTCAAATTTATATTATTAATTTGTTTTAAAGCTTCTAATAAATTAATATTCGCAAATATACACTCATGATATCTACTTATCAGCTGTTTTGTATACCCATTCCAAGGCTTCTCAAAACATCACGCGTCTTTCAAATGTATATAATTAATTTGTTTTAAAGCTTCTAATAAATTAATATTCGTAAATATACACTCATGATTGTTTTTTTTAGATTTCCAAATGTATTTAACATATTTTCCTCGATAATAATCTTAATAAAAATTATAAATAGAATTAATTAAAGACATTGTTTTTTTAATCTATATAATTGAGTTACGTAATTAAATTAGATTGTAATGGAATATGATGGAACAGCCGGCGGCCATTCCAACATTTAATTACTCCCCCTCTGATTATTCGAACGCACAGAAAGTTCTATTTCAAGAAAGAGAGAGAGAGAGAAAGAAAAAGAGAGAGAAAGAGAGATAGAGAGCAATTAAATAAAACAACTAGCAAACATATGCGACCGAAGGTAGCATATTTTTGCTAGTTAGTATAATTGAATCCATGTTCGCGCAAATTTATATCAATAAGCATAGTTAATTTATATGAGAGCGAATAGTTAATACATTTGGTGGATGTCTTTTTGCATTAATCGGTGGTTTCTTAAAGATGGTAGTATTTCTGGTGTCTAATTGAAAAATCTCTAGTTAGAGCGTGGGTAAGTTTGTACATATATTTACCATGATTGAAAACTATGGGATTGCGGTTATTTGTGGTTTTATTCTTATATTTAAGGAGTTGTGGTCTGACTATTGGTATTGTCTTGTTAATAGTGGAGCTAATGAGTGGTAACTAGTGTACACCCTTCGTCAAAAGAAAAATGACGGAAAAAATTATGCTTCGCCAATGTTCGCATTCATATTCATATAAAATCATAGAATTACGTCACTAATTTAATTTTTCATATATAAATTAGTATTATCATTTCTGATGACCTGAAGAAAAAAACACTTACCGTTGACTTTTTATTTAAAGTGAGGATATCTTTACGAATTTATTTCCGACAGCGGAGGTTGTCTGACTTGCTATTTGTTTACAAATGTAAGTTTTTCTAATGTTTTTTTATTATTTCAATAGGATAGAACTGAACTACTGCGAGTTAAAACAAAAAAAGAACGCGAGTTATTTTTGATGACAGAAAGAAAATAAACATGAACTTTAACTTTGCTTTTTTATTTTATCTTTCAATTTTCTTCCTTTGATCATTGGGAGTTAGGGGGTAGATATTAAAAATATAACGCCGGATGAGAGGTGGGGTGCGAAAAAAAAACAAGAATAAAAAAGACAGAAACACGTATAAATCGGCATAGAAATCAAAACGGAAGACAAAAGAAAGAAAACCTTATGGAAATAGATTTGCGTGCTCCCTTCTTTCTTTCGTCGGGCAGTTTTGTATGCGTTAACTTTGGGGTGGCGGGACGGATATATATATTTATAAATAAATACACATATCTCTTTATCATAGAGTGGAGGATGGTTCTGGTAGAATTTTTGCGTTATTTATTGAAATGGTAAACATTATCTTGTGGGTTTAAGTAAATGCGTTTAATGTGTATAATGCCACTATATATTATGAATGTTTATTTTTCGATGGAAAGGGTGGTTTCTATAGTAGTTTAGGAATTTGTGGCATCCTGTGGGTTTAATGTAGATAGAAGTAGATTATATGTTATTTTGGGATCGGATTATTATATCTAGGAATGAAATAAAAGTATATGAATGTTTAATGGTAAATGTTATTGTGTGGTTGTGTAACAAAAGGACCCCACACGTGTCTCTGTCTCGCTACTCACGCCTCTGGTTCTCTACACAGAGATCTTGCCAGACCGTGAACACCCTTCAGCCGATCGTCGTAGTGGCAATAAAACAAAGATACGTCGATCGAAATTCCTCCAAGCCGGGATGACGACGATGATGATGATGGCTTCCTTGGTTCTGTGAAGGCAAAGGTTATTCAAGCAGAACAAAGCGAAAGGAATAATCGTCAACAACTCGATCGGGTCTTTATGTATGAAATAGTAATTATTAATAACAATTAAAGAAAAGAATTGGTGTAACATTGAATTAATGTCTACTGTATAATAAATGACTGTTGCACTAAACTATTCGTTGTCTCTCTGTGTGTGAATTCTTTCGCAAGTTGTTATCAAGTCACTAATCTATGTTTAAGGAAAACGATGGGGTTTACTTTGCCACGCACGCCTTGAATCGGCGTGCGCGTCTCAGACGTCCGACCTCAGAGACGTCTCTCGTCGTTCTGTCTCAAAGTACTTTCTCTTACTAAAAAATTTCCATCGCACACTCTCTTCTTCTCTCGTCCCTTTCTCTGTGTTTCTTCCTCTCTCAGGGGTTTGGAGGGAGGCGCGCCCCCTTTTCAATGACACAGATAAATGAGATTTCTCTCTGTTTTTTTTGCATGATGATAAAAACAATTACTCGTTATTTTCTCGCTGTGTGGTCATGGGTCGTTTGCCCTAATTAATACCGACAAACTTAGATGAGTATCTCGTCCAGTCAGCGATCCCTAAGTTGACTTTTTATTAGTTTTTTGGTGATAAAAGATTTTGCCCAAATCCTTGGTACATCTGTTTTATGTGTAGGCTTTGTGTGTTGTTAAACAGAACTGACAGCGTACATGCCTCTTCGTAGACATTTCAACGCTATTTTCTCGCCGTGTTTGGATAGTCGATTCGCATCCAATATATATACTAGTCTTATATCTCCACTTCGTTTCTACGTAGGGCCTAGTATCACCACCAAGAGGCATACTAGTGCGCAACTAGGGCACCCGATCCCCGTCGGCCCTGGCTACTTTGTCACAGTTGTAATTATTAATGAAAGCAAATTAAGTTGTCTAGTCCATCTTTTTATATAAAATGTCATCTACATATCTAAGTAGTGTATTGGTTTTAGCATATATTTGTTAAATAAATTTGTCTCTAATGTATGCATAAAAATCTGTGCATAGCTAGACACCATTTTGGTGCTCATGGTGGTATCTTTGATTTGTTGATACTGATTTTTATTGAATTGAAAATGAGTATGCATTAAGATAATATGCGTTATATTGCACAATTCTTGTACGTGTTTATCTGTAAGAAATTCTTTACAAACGTGGATACATTTATTGTGTGGAACGTTGGTATAGAGATTTAGTAGAGTAAGTGATCTTTTGAGAGGGAGTTTGAGTATTTTAGGGGTAGTATAAAATATTTCTGCTGTCGGCTTGAAAGATTTAATAATGTTTTTGTGTGACGACAAAGTTTTTTGTGTTAGGCGTATTAGTTTTGGGTTTGTGTGTAGCTGTAGACTTGATGGGAAGTAGTTTGTAAAAATTACAATCAATGACGTCATTGTAGCGTATGTGATGAGCCCGGACCTGAATTGAGTGGTGAAAATAGTCTTGACTGACCTTATCACTGTCATAAGATTATCTGCCTGGTCTTCAAAACCTAGATGTGAAAAAAAAAAATAAGTACACGCTGAACAAGCGTATTCATGCGTATCAATCATGTGTGACCGGCGTGCTTTGCCCAAGAGAAGTTGTCAACGGCGTCTTAGAACCTTGAGCGATAGAGATCAACATCGAAAACGATGTTGTTTAAGAAAGTATATCATGTAACGAAGTTCCGGTGGCGATCTCTTGTGTTAAGTAAATACGTATTGTGATATGGAATTAATTTAGCAACTCACCGTGTTATTTCATAATGAATCTATTCTTGTGATTTTTGTCTTGTTTTGGACGGAAATTAAACGTTTTGGACATTGTTGTGAGGGTTTTTTTTCTTGATAGTTACGAAAATGCTATTGTCATTAGATACGATGTTTTAAAATATTTATGTTTTATTGTATAACTTGAAATAAACATTGACTTGAAACAATTGTAAACAATGTGTATGCATTGTGTATGATTCGGAGATGATTTATATGGTCAAAAATACACGCACTCATATATATCAAATAACACTATACATTATTTTGACCGTCCATCGATATCTGCGGTTTCACGGAAACATCGGAAACTCAGCCGTACGAATTCACTATAGCTCGAATGAAGAGCGGTCACACTTGTTATCTTTAGCCATACGGGGGGAGTTTCCTGTGTTTCCGTGAAACCGCAGGTACTGATAGACGATCAAACTAATGTATACTGCTAGTTGAAATTTAAAAAATATGTTCTTACATAGTTAATTGAGAACCCTGGCTATTTCTTCTTAACTAAAGAAACACAACTTTACACGATATATAGATAGAATCATAATGGTGTATGCAAATATCTGGTGAACGTAGTTTGACGCGTGTTAGCAAAAAAGATTATAACGAAGGAATGTTAAACTAGATGAATATGACATAGATTGAGATTATGACTGAGAGTATGATGTTGGTCATGATCATTACCTTGGAAACATCAATGTTGGCAGCGTTCATCATCGCGACTGTTTTATGTATCGAAGGTGACATCCACGTGAATCGAAATCTCAAAAGTAATGCCGGAGGTTAAGTGTTGAATTATAGCTTACCGGTGCGCATGTATCAACCTTTATACACCCGCGTCGTCGTCGTCGTCGTCGTCGTCGTCGTCGTCGTCGTTGTCGTCGTCGTCGTCGTCGTCGTCGTCGTCGCAAGCCCAGGTTATTAATGATCTGTAGGATACAATCACTCGGACGCCGGTGTTTTTATAAAAAGTTTATTGAAAGACAGTTACAGAGAACATCAGAGAGACAACTTCTATACGAGAGAGAGAGAGGGAGAGAGAGAGAGAGAGAGAGAGAGAGAGAGAGAGAGAGAGAGAGAGAGACGAATAGCCCGTCTCGCTACACTCGCCCACACCATCAGCGCTGTCTCCATTGGTGACAGCAGTCAGACGCGCCCTTCTCCATTGAAATTTCGTGAGCTAAGAGCAAGAAAAACTTCCGTCTGGCGTAACAGCTGACTCTTAAACTTTTCCACTTAAACACAACCACCGATATGCCACATAAGCTTATAATTAAATATTTGGTTTGCATGTTTTATTATAAATCACACTTTGGGGGTAATTTAATGTCAAAATCCAACATGTTTTGTAAACGATTCATTCCGTACAATAAATTGAACACAAGGTGATATTCCTATATATCCTAACTGTATTAATGCGCAAATGGCTAAATCATATCTTATAGAATTTGAACCCGGTATAACCAATTCCATTATGACGTTTTCGTGATTAAATATTTATGAAATTAAGTTTACTTATCTGCTCTGGTAGAGTCTCTCATGCCATTATAGATAGCCAATCTACAATATCGTGGTGGAATATAAGTTATTTTATTTCACAGTCCATGAATTAAACATATATCCCAAACATATCTATCATCAGAACGAATAATAGACGCGGGTAAAACCAAGTACAATTAACACGTTTATTGATATTTATAAATAACAGCAACGTAACATCAAACAAAACATTAAGAGTCATTAGTTTTTACTTTACCTTTTAAGATAGGAAGATGGATATCCGGAAAATCCAGATATTCTTCATTCTCCGGGACCCTCGTGGGAGACGTCTAGCGTGGTTAATTCTTGATACCCTCTTGCTTTTTACGGACAAAACAAAGGGAAACAAACAAACAAACAAACAAGCAATGCTCAGAACCGCTGCACAAACAAGTTTCCTATATTAAGTAGGCGAAAAACGTTGCTCAAAATCTTTTTAATATGGGATGATCTTTTTCCTAGCACCCATTACTCGCAGAAATGACATTGCTAGTCTCTCTTTCTACTATATTGTTATTTCCAGAAAGAGTGCTCGACTGAGCTCTAATCTCTGGTTCTTCCTTGTAAGGTCTTTAACAGCACGAATTCATCTTTCTATCACAATAGAAAAAGGACTTTCCTTCCCTCTTCCATGTTTCTAGTGTCGGGCGGAATTTCCACAGACAGAGCTTCTTTGCAAGGGCGTCCCATCCGTGGAACACAATACCGCGGGATTGCTTCCCTACATATTACAAAATAGTCGTCTTCAAATCATCCAATGTCAACAAATAGTTGTCACCAAACGTCTCATAAGAAATAAAAACTAGTTAATCGCATTGATCAATTTTGTTACTCCCATAGTGTTCTTCATCTTTCAGCTGAGAATCATTCCGTCTCCTTGAACCTTATTCTCGAGTTGGCTCTTGGACTTTATAAATGGTGACTTAATATAAAAAAATGTAATGGCGAAAGAAAATTAAAACACGTGGAGGGGAAAGATAAAGTTCGATATAAGAATACTATGATAGAGCGGTTATGATTACCCATTATCGTATTTTCTTAGATTATTTTCAAACAATATAGTTTTAGCTATATTGTCAGAGATGTCGTAAAAGCAGGCCTTTGTGAAATATTGCTGTTGAATCACAAAATCAGACAAAATTTGATTAGACGTCGTGATTTTGCTGATTTTGTTTTATTTGTATTTTTAGATTAAATCATTTGTATAACCAGGGTTCGAAACTGGTTCGAGTATTTCAAAAATAATGATATTCTTTCTATGTTTTAATTAATATTAATTACTAGTAGAACCGCATGGAAATGAAATTCCATGGTGCTTTCTATTCTACACCAATCTGTATAATTTACTGTTAATAATAATATTCCTGTTGAAATAACACATGTCTGCAGAGGTCGATACTATTAAGAAAAAAAATGACTCTTTCTTCTCCCGTAGAAGTAATTGTCAGCTAAATATTTTTTTAAATAAATAAAACGAATATGTCTCTTTTTATTTATTCATTAAACATTATAGTAGTGTAATTTTTTTTAAAACAATACATATTCTCTGTTTTCTTACAGTAAAAATAGTTGTCAGCAAAATATTCTTTAACTGAATAAAACGAATGCCACTTTTTTAAATTGTAGTATTTTAGTCGACGGGGCGGTAGAATTCGATCTTAAACAATTCATTTTAAAATAAATAAAATCGAATTTTATTTACTTTAGCGACATCAGATTAATCACGAATCGATATCTTTGCTGATCGGGCGATCTAATTTTTTAATGTGTCTGATAACGTACGTACGTACGAACACGAAATGTCTTAGCGCATTATTATACAAATAATTAATTAATCTATTAATTAATTAATTAATTAACCTGTGTATTATTTGAAGCATTATTATAATAGGTATTTATTTTATTTTTATATTAACATTTTTTTATGTTTCAGAATTCTTAGATGGGGATTGATAATTTGTATTATTTCGCTTATTCAGTCTACTATCCTCATATTGGTTGTTATTTTCACAACGTTTCGGCCGATGTAACCTCGGACCTTCTTCAGGTGCATATTTCCGAAGTTGGGAATCTTTATATCGAACTCGGGAACCTATACGGAATTAATTATAGCGTGGCTTAAACCTTCAACTTTCAGAAGACTCTCACTGAGAACCGATTGTTAATCAACGTCATTATCCGTTGCTCTACGACAGTTGCATCGCTTGAAACGTTGTGGGAATAGAAGCAAAATGAGAACAGTAGTCCGAATAATCTAAATAATACACATTTTTTTATTTAGTCGTTTTTATTTTTATTTTTACTTTTCAGCCTTAATATAGGTAGGTATGTATTCTATTGTATACCATTCGAGTTATTTATTGTAAAATGTTTTCATGTTTCGTATAACCGGCTTAACTAGTGATTTGCCCCGAGTAGTGACACCTTTAAGTCTCGTGAAATAGTCTTCCCGCTCTGCCCATGTAATCTCTTTTACTTCTCACACGTAATACGACGCTGTGTCTATTTGGGATGTGTGTTCCCTACTCCCATCCACACCCTACCCCCGCTTCCTTAATCCCTCACTCTCGTCAGGTGAGGGTGATGTTACTTTAAAAAGCTCTCACAAAGTGTCCTCTTTCGTATTTGCACAGGAGCAGCGGCCCGATTCACTGATATCTTCAGAAACGCGCATAGACCCGCAAGAAACGAAGACGCTACAGCTTGGACTGCAACAAGAAAACATTCACTTTCCTGTTAACGTTTTTGCACCAGTTTTCCAGCTGCTATATTTTTTATGGTACGAAGGAACAAAATTAATTTAGAATTAATTGTTCAGAAACGAATTATAAAAAAAGACTTTACATCTGATTTCCTTCATTTTGAAAGATTTTATTTTTATCCAACCGCTCCAAAAGATCCCAACCATGATTACGACGAAACACATGTTTGCGTATCTCTTATCACTACTATGTCTCCTCACGAGCTTTTCACTGGTACGGCCGTCTCTTTCATCCATATACCCGTGTTCTTCGGCGGAACCGATCACCTGGGTCCGAGATCCAAACAACTGCCAGAAATATTATATTTGCTACTTCGGTCAACCAATCACCATGCCAAAATGCCCCGCCAACCAAGTTTGGTCGAATGCAGCCGTGAATTGTGTTCCGGAATCATCTTCGTGGAATGACTGTAACCGTCGGTCGGCAACACCTGGCAACGAAACAACAACCAAAGTAACAGATTTTCATTCAAATCGATCCATGTCCCAGAATCCATGGTCAACCACGCAGCCTGCTCGGTCAATAGGATCGACTTCGACTTCCAGAATCCCAGTGGTGTCGACAACAATTCCCATGCTGTCGACAACAACGTCAAAACTTGCCGGTGAGTAATTTTTCTATTCCATAATAATATATACACACAATTCAGTTTTCAGATTTTGAGTAATGGCAGGTATGATTTCGTATTGCTCATGTAATATATATATATATATATATATATATATATATATATATATATATATATATATATGAAAAAGGAAAAAGCAAAATTATTTTGTATTCATCAACGTTCCGTCTTTATTCCAAGACTTCCTCGGGATGATTAAATTTGTTTCCTTCAAATCAATCATCCCAAAGAAGTCTTGAAATAAAGAGGAAACGTTGATGAATACATAAATGATTTTGGTTTATCTTTTTTCATCAGGTTAGAATACTATTTCCATATTTTCGTCATCTCTCTCTCTCTCTCTCTCTCTCTCTCTCTATATATATATATATATATATATATATATATATATATATATATATATATATATAATTACACGTCCTATTAAAAAGGGCGACTTAATGCAATATTTTTTACCGCTTAGGAAGTAGGAAAATACTAAGAAAAAACAGCTATGTTTCTATCGCCAGTAAAAACAATGACAAAAACTACGTATATATATATATATATATATATATATATATATATATATATATATATATATATATATATATATATATATATATATAAATCCATTTCTTGGCTTAAAAAATAAATTTTTTGACATTTTACAAATAAAAAATAAATAGCCTCATGGAAAACGTAAAAGCATGTAAAATTATAGGTGTTATTATAATTTTAATATTTTGAGCGGTCCTCTGCTCTTTGTTAAAAGATGATAAAAAATAATAAAAATAAAACTGTTGAGATAAACAGCAAGGTTCTAACTCTGTGAAGCATTTGTTCTGTATCTTAATGTGCAAGTCATTTCACGAGAAATCTCTCTACCGTGTGGCCAACGTGGATTAACGTTAAAACAACTGATTGCTTCAGTCAACAAAGTTTCATTCCAAAACAGAAATCTTTTTCAGTCTGTAAAATATTTATACATATTCATGACTTCTACATCGAAGTTTAGACCTGTTTTGTGTGTATTCAGTCTTATTATCCATTTTGTTTCTTTTTGTCTGTGTGCATATGTGGACGGGAAAATGGTGTCTATTAAAATACATTTGATGTTTTGGAGTGTTTAGTCTGTTTGGTGGAAATGTTCGGCTATTTGGAAGTCTGATGTGTTTTTATTTATCAAATCTGAAAAAAAATAATTGTTTTAGCCAGAAAAGCATACGTTGATTTATCATATATATATATATATATATATATATATATATATATATATAGTAAGCTATTAAAATATAGTTATGGCATATTTTGCCATAAATATATAGCTTACTACCTAGCTCTACTTACGTATCGAGCACTGTTGAAGTAAATACTGAAAATTGATTCATAAAAAATTATATCTCCTTATAAAGTTTTATGTGGATACATGAAATACTAATACACATATATATATATATATATATATATATATATATATATATATATATATATATATATATATATATATATATATATATATATATAGTACATGTATTATTGTTGTTTCCGAGATGTTGGTCCAATGAAACTCAAGTGTTCATAAAAAGTGCTTAATAACAAATAGAGATGTTTTTAGTATAAACTTTTATTTATACAAACATTATTGGTTACATATATGCATACATGTTTCAGCTGCGATCTCACTCGAGAATCAGCTTTACTCAGACCTTCAGAAAAAATGAAATAAGAAATAACAAACTTCTTTATTAAGTGTATTATACCGATTGGGAAGGGATGGTGTGTAATTAAACAAACAAGATTCATATCCAAGTACACATTCGCGCCACTCTCTTTCTTTTACTTTTAATCATTTAAGTTTGTTGAGTATGTTTGACTGCTTTCAAATTATTTTATACATTTTATTACCCTACCCGAAGCATCTTCAAGGTCGCCTAAGTATACTTCTATGCATGCGTGCGTCCGTGCGCGCGGCGCTCGTAAAAATACCAATTTAATCATTTAACAAGGCCAAATGTTTTAACGGTCAGCGCATATGTTCTTTCCAAGCTGACCTGTATATGAACTTTATTCATATGTGCACATATATACAAACCCGTATACATTATATATATATATATATATAGTCCAGGCAAGGTAAACATCCACAGTATAGGAAGCGAAAGAATTACAACAGGGATTATAAAAAGTGTTCAATATCAAATAGAGCTTTTATATATATATGATTATTTTTTATCTATACAGACATGTACAAAATCTGCGACACTGATTTATATATATATGCGATATATATATATATATATATATATATATATATATATATATATATATATATATATATATATATAAAGAGAGAGAGAGAGAGATACATAAAATTAAATAAACAACATTATAGCCTTACGTCAATAAACCAACGTTTTAATGCGTGATACCGCATCTTTTCAAAAGCAGAACGAAAATAAATTCAAAATTAAAAGTGAGAAATTCGGGACCTCGCATTTGAAAACGCCAAACCGAAGCCATATTTTAAGAGGGAAAGAGGGTTGGTATTGAGCACTCTTGAAAAAATTGGTTTTATGTTCACTTTATTAACATATTTGAACTTGATCAATTTATATATATACATATATATTTTTTCACATCCAAACACATCTATTTCCGTAAACCAAATAATTAAACCTGAATTCAAATACAAACAACAGTTATTCACATGTGTAAACCCCACAGCCGTGCAGATCGTCGTGGCAATAAAAAAAATAGATCCAAGTTCCTCTAGGCCGGGATGGCGACGATGATGATGATGATGACGTCGCCGATCTGGTCGTCTCGTCCAGCTACAAACACACTCCCACGTTTAAACTGTTTATAGTAGCGATCGATCACTGGGCGAACAACAACTGATTGGCTCTGTGGGGGCGAAGGATCATTTAAAGCAGAACAAAAGGAAAAGAACAATGTTCAACAACTCGGTCTGGATTTTTTTCTTGTATAGAAGAGTAATTATTAATAAAAATAAAAGAATTGATTTTACATTAGTCAATGATAGGATTAATGTCTAGCGTGCTCGCAAATGTTTTTTTTTTTCGCTAAGTTACTTCGCTAGTTTTCTGTGTCTGCGAATTCTTTACACAAGTGGTTGCTTAAGTCACTAACTTAACGGGCGAAGGCGGTGACTAGAATTTCGTCCGGTTTGGTTCTTCGGCGCACGCCACTTCGGCGCACGCTACTTCGGCGCACGCCACTTCGGCGCACGCCCAGGCGTCAGTTCAACTCTCCCGGGCGTTAGTCCAACTCTGCTCGTGAAAAATCACATTCTTTTATTGAATATGTCTATGGTCGTATACCCCCTTCTCCGCCATTTTACTTCCTGCCTGTCTTCCTTTCTCAAGGAGGGTGGGGATGGGCGCCTCACTCTGTTTTTCTTAAAATAAATGGGAGTTTCTCCTACCTCACCGTTATCGCCAAAAATAAACGCGACAACCGTGGCCTTTCTCATTCTGTCACACAGCTGAAGGTGCTCTGTGCCCGGCTTTTAATTAACGATGACAGGCTCAAATAAATTTCCGTCAAGTCGATTCGTTTTTTCAGGTCGTGACGTCTTCAAAACAATCGTCACAGGATCGTGGTTCTAAAGGCGCGCCATTCACCCAAACAATCATATCGCTTTATTGATATTTCAGAATTAAATTTGTCGATATGGCATTCTCTAATCTCCACCCCCATCTGGCAACTGTCTCCTCGCCTCTGGTGGTAATTGATTTTGAATATCTTACACGATTCCGCGAGACTAGCTGGCGTCTCGTTTTGTCGTCCGAATAAGTTCATTTCTACGTCAAATATATACTAGTTTTATATCTCAACTTCGTCTCGTCGCAGGGCCATCAGTCGGCATAGCAGCACCACCAAGATGCATACTAGCGCGTCACCAGGGTACCCGATCCCCATGAAGTCCAGGATACTTTGTCACACATATATACGTATATAGGCAGACAATCAAATAAGTATTTTAGTCTAGAACTACGTTACTAAATAAGACATGTGACTTAATACACACCTATTCATACAATATAATATATATACTGGTCAATATTCACATATTTCAATCGAGAAAATGCATCTCTATCTAAGTTTCCATATCTCTATACATACATACATACATACATATACATATTTACATACATATCACCATTTATACTATAAACCAACATACACTCTTATCCCCCCCCCCGCACAAGGGCATACATCTACTCAACTTCCTCACATATATATATATATATATATATATATATATATATATATATATTTATATATATATATATATATATATATATATATATATATATATATATTATTATCAGCGAGGGCGTTGTAGTGTAGTATCTAGGAGGGATGGTATCTTACTCAACGAGATGGACCCGTAGATTTTGTTAGATCCTCCATCTAGGAGACGGAAACTCTTATATAAAACCTGCGCTCTACATCGTCTCTCGGTTTTGCTTCGACTTGTCACTGAAACCAGACTTTGTAGAATGAGAGCGTGCCCTGTGTATCGTACAAGAGCACAGCATGACCATCTATATGTATAGATATTCCTACAAGACCCACAGCGATAAAGACTTGTAAAAATAAGTCGGACCTGCTAAACAATATGCGTTACCAATGCAATTTTGTAGGGATAGCCTTCTTCTGTGGCAATCAGCATATATATATATATATATATATATATATATATATATATATATATATATATATATATATATATATATATGGGGGGGAATACCTGCCTCTGGACGGGTAAATTAATACCCCTGACAAAACAGTTTTGTACTATTTTTTTACGAAGGTAAAAATCAAGATACAGTTATGCTAAACCTTATGTTTGGAAACTTTATTCTAATTTTAATAAAAACACATTACATTATTTTTATTCTAGAAAATGTCTAAATACTTAAGGGGTCTTAAGAAGAAATTAAAATTCAGGAAATCTTGCTTAATTGATGTTTAATTAATATAGATCAAATTAAATGCAAAGCAGAAATATTCGAATTTTCAAATGGGAGGTTGTACCTATATTATGCCCGCCCCCTAAAAAAAACCCTTAAAAATACATCGCAGGAACTGAAATTTAGGGAATACTTATTAATTGATATCTAATATCTAGTGTTAAAATTTCACAAACATCGAAGTCATCTGAATTTTCACGAAATGCTCTATTCCCTTTTTGCCCCCTTTGTCTGAAACTAAATTAAAATAAGTATAACCCACATTACCCACCCTTACATCTAGGAGCTGTGTTCAGAAATTCATTATGTTGGATTAATAAGTTTAGGCGTGACATCCATACATAGAAATGTCTAAACATATACACATACCTACCTTTACGTATATACTAGAAGAATACTCGTCCCAGGAGGGATAAAATTAATTCCCCGAACAGAATAATATTACACTATTTTTCCTCTTACGAAGATTAAAATAAAAATATAATGATACTAAACGTTATGTCTGACACATCAATCAGTAAGTCCCGGGCCTAAAATATAGATGGCGCCACTAATGAAAAGAAGGCTATGGGAAATTTAAGTAACAACCTACAAATGGCACGTGTCAACATTTGAGCCTAATCGGATTATTAGTTTTCAAACTACCGTTATTTAAGTGAAGCTACTGTTGAAATTTTTCAAAACAATGGGAAAATCTTAATTTTGTGTGTTGATAAAGCATTGCTTTCTTATGGGGAAAAATAATGTTCAAGACAAAGCAATGGCGTGGTAAGTGTTCTTCAGATTTTACTTTGTACGAAACAACGGTTAAGAGGTGGTATGCTGGCTTTAAACGAGGTCGTAAAGACACAACTCATGCTGAATGCTCAGGTTGCACAAAACCGGTAGTTGTCCCGGAAAACAGCTAAAAGTTCACAAGTTCGTTTTGTCCGATCGTGAATTGAAGTTGCGACAGATAGCAAAGCAGTTGAAAATATTAGAAGGCAGTGTATTCATCATGTTGCATGGACATTTTTCAATGAGATACTTGTGTCAAAGTGGGTGCCGCGTTTGCTCACAGCCGATCATAAACAAAAAACCATCGACGGTTCAAATCATTGTTTGCAACTGTTTCAACACAACAACGAAGTGTTTTGTGTCAATAGGTGACAATGGATGAAACATGGATCCACCACTTCACTCCGAAGTCAAATCGGCAGTTAGATGAGTGAGGAGCAGCAGATGCAAGCCGCTCAAATTGATGAAAGACGCAAACATCAGCAGGCAAGGTTTTGACTATCGTATTTTTGGATGCGCAAGGTATTTTATTCATCGATTCCCTTGAGAAAGGAAGAACTGTCAATAGCGAATATTATATAGCATTATTGGTGCGTTTGAAAGAAGAAATCGCCAAATAATAGCCACAAATTAAGAAGAAAAAAGTGCTTTTTAACCAAGGCAATGCAGTGTGTCACAAGTTGATCGCAACGATGACAAAACTACATTAATTGCACTTCTAAGTGCTTCCACACCCACCCTATTCTTCAGATCTTACCCACTGTGACTACTGGTTGTTTGTAGTCCTTAAAAGAATGCCCCAGGGAAAGAGATTTTGTTCAAATGAAGAAGGGATATTGGAAACTGAAGTGTATTTTGAGGCCAAAAACACGTCGTTCTACTAAAAATAACATTTATTGTTGGGGAAGCGTTAGGATCAATGTATCATCCTAGAAAGAGACTATACTCATGGATAAAGTCGAATTTTGCCTAAAGGTTGTTATAGGACTTATTGAGTGACGTGTCAGAATGCTTATTCCAATTACATGATTTTTATTCTAGAAAATGTCTAAAATTTAAGGCTTAAGGGGTTAAAAGAAGAAATTGAAATTCAGGGAATCTTGCTTAATTGTTATCCAATAGCTCCAATTTAATGCAAATCTAAAATATTGGAATATTCAAATGAGAGGCTGTAGTCATGTTATGCCGCCTATAAACCTTTTAAACTACTCCAGCGAAACTGTAAAATTGAGGAATATTTATTAATTGATGTTTAATACCTATTGGTAAAATTTCATAAAAAATCGGAGGTATCTGAATTTTCACGAAGGGCTTTTAAACACCTTTACGTTCTTTTTCTAAAATTAAAATGAACTAAATATAGCCCACATTGCGACCTTTTTAGATAGCAGTCGTGTTCTAAAATTAATAATGATCGGTTAATTAGTTAGAGAATGAATCCTGTACATACAAATATATAAGCATATACGTATACCTAAAATAAGTCTCTCTACGTCTATATTACCTTATGGATATTATAGAAGTAAAAAGTTCTATTGTGTTGCTATTTAATTTACATGCGTGTTTACGGTCTGTACGAACACATAATATAAATTAGCTGTAAAGAGAAAGAGGCACTCTTTCTCTAACACTACGCTCATAGACATTAAAAAAAATATCCGGTAGCGGTTGAATCAACATAAATTGAGAGAGAGAGAAAGAGAGAGAGAGAGAGAGAGAGAGAGACATCGATAGCTAAGAGAATAACAGAAAGATATGGGTGACTTGTTCAGTTAATCACAAATTACGGTTAATTAGTAGAATTTATATAATTAAATTAAAAAAAAAAATAACTCACTCCCATAACTATTTTAGCATGATTTTTGTGTCATTAAAGTATATAGGAAAAAAGCTGTTAGGAAACAACTGTTGGTTCACTCAGCTTTAGCATTGGAGGTAAATGAAATGACCCGTTGGGTCACCCATTAATATCGGTTTAGATTGTTTTGATTAGAAAAAAAATGAGTTAAATTAAAAAAATCCAAATCCAAAGTAGAAAATGAATCGTTTTCTGCTCAGTATATCATCTCTCTCTCTCTCTCTCTCTCTCTCTCTCTCTCTCTCGCTCGCTCTCTCTCTCTCTCACCTTATATATATATATATATATATATATAGCATTAGATAAAGTGAAAGAATGAAATAAGGTGCGAATCAAATTTTATTACAATTCAAAGTTCATCCTGTATAGGTTTAACAAAAAAGTGTGTTTTGGGCCGATATATTTGATGTTTTATATATTTTTATGTATTTTATATATTTTTATATATTTTCAAAGTTTAATTTTATTACCTGCAGTAATGTCATTGCGGTAATGATCCTCTGAGGAGAAGATTTTCTTTGAAAACTCATGAGTTAAGGACTTTCAATTACTTTGCTTGAACTTTGAATTGTAATAAAATCTGATTCGCACCTTATTTTATTCTTTCACTTTATCTAATGCTATTAATGCTCTATCCAGTATATTGAGCTTCATGTTTATCCGGATGTTCACTAATTAAAGATATTAGTTGCCTCTTATATCTTTTGTTGTATTAACCTTATATATATATATATATATATATATATATATATATATATATATATATATATATATATATATATATTAATTACCATCTAAATAATATTACTACCAATCTTTTTTCTTTTTTACTTTTCTTTTAATTACCTTTGACTTTTGATAAACAGAGAGAGTAAGAGATAGATAGAGAGGAGGGGGAGACAAACATATATAGAGAGATAGTCACGGAAGTGAGAGTTATAAATACCGCATAAAATTAAAGCAGGAGTAGAGTCAAGCATAATGCAAACGGAGAGTGTGAGAATGATAGATAGAAACTTAATAAGAGATGAGTTACTTGCTGAGTAAATTACGGCTAATTAGAAAAAAAATGGAAGATTTTTTTAACATAACTCAATCCCCAAACGGGGGAATATTTAAGCGTGTATTTTTATGATTAAAATACATAGGAAAAAAGCTTTAAAAGAGTTGATTAACTCAGCTTTAGTATATATATATATATATATATATATATAGATAGATAGAGAGAGAGAGAGAGGTGTTTCGGCGTTACTGCATGGCTGTCTATGAATAGGCTCGAACCTGCGAGCACTGGGGATGTGACCGAGTGCGCTACCCGTTATAATAACGTGACAATTTATCGCTTATAAAGCTATTTTTGTTGTTAGCGATAATTAACTAATGGTAATTTTACTCATATTTAGCGTACGGGGCTGTCTCCATTTTTACATACGCAAGAATCTTCTCCCACTTAAAGGGACGTGTACACACACACACACACACACACACATATACACATATATATATATATATATATAGTAAGCTATGAAAATATATTTATGGCAATTAAGCTACACAGAGGCTCGCGCGTTTCATTCCCGGGGGTATCTTCAAGCTAAAATGCATTTTAGCCTGAAGATTCCCCCCGGGGATGAAACGCAGGAGCCTCTGTGTAGCTTAATTGATATAAATATATTTTCATAGCTTACTACCTAGCCCTACTTACATATCGACCACTGTTGAAGAAAATACTGAAAATTAATACATAAAAAATTATATCTCCTTATAAAATTTTATGTGGATACATGAAATAGTAATATATATATATATATATGTATATATATATATATATATATATATATATATATATATATATATATATATATATATATATATATATGTATATGTATATGTGTGTGTATGTATTCATATGTATATATATATACGTATAAATATATGTGTATGTGTGTGTGTGTGTGTTAGGTACGTTCAAATAAATGGCTGATCCCCAAAACGTTAAAACATTTTGACTCCTCCCTTCACTTAAAAATTCACTAAAATTCAGTAAATCAACTAATTTTTATGAAATTTCCAGTATTTATTAATCAACGATCACGGAGTATAATCTATATTTTTTTTTAAATCTTAGTGTAAATGTATTATTTTGTTAAAACAATGAAAATAAAGCACTGCAGATGTTGAGAATTAAAAAACATCGTTTTTTAATATTTCTTCTCATGTATTACGAAAAATACCCTAAATACCGTGTTCATAAAATAAATGTAACCAGAAGAAAAATTAATCTCTCGAATTAACGATATCATCATTGAATACAGCATTGTTTATTCAATATTTACACACAAAAGAAAAAATATAATCGCAAAAAATATTTTATGTGATTTTGATGATAAGAGTTTCCGTGAAATTTTAAAACGCGATATTATAATAGTTCCCATTCTCGCATGGACATGTAATCATTAGCGTAGGAAATGGTTTTTATAATCTTGAAAATGAAAAATAATTGAAAAATTAAGAAACTGGGCCGTTCCGAAATAATTACTTTAAAAATGGAATAATTTCTACTAACGATAAAATTGAAGATGTATCGATGTCCAGTATTGTAATAAACAGACGGGGTTTACAATGCCACCAGCCGTCATCTAAATTTTTAAAAACAGCGTGTGTTTATATGACGAAGGAATGTTAACAACCTCGTTTTCATTTCTTCAATTTTGCTCAAATTTTGGATAAAATGATTGTTAGTCTTAATTGTATTTCTTGTCCTGAAATAAAATTCCAAATCGAATTTTAATTTAATGTTTTTCCATGCACCAAAATTATGTTTACGGCGTAAAAAGCTTTATTAATACAGTTTTTGATACAAAATAAACTTTGAACATATTTTATACAACAAAAAAAAAACTTTTTAAAAAATGAAAACGTTAAAATTAAATATATTGATCGATATTTAAAGAATTTTAATATCACATGGGAAAATAAAATCTCATTGAGCTCAATGTATTAAATGGAATTAATAAGTCAAAAAATAAAGAAAATATGGTATAATAATTATGCAATTTCTATAAACTATTACAAAACCATATATATAAAAGTAAAAATAATAAAATGATATATTATAACGATTATGAGCTCATATATAATCTTTGAATGTCGCTAACAATCTTGTTTACATTTCATCGCTTACCGTCGCTTACAGATTTTATCATTACTCTGACGTTTTTTGGATAATTATGTAATTTTTTAGTAAAAAGTATGTAACTTTTTAAAATTATATATCTTAAGGCTTTAATTTACTAATTATATTTTAAATAGTTAGTTGCAGATAATTGATCTTTATCTTTCAAGAATTTTTTTAATGAATTTATTAAAATCCCAATTTCATTAAACTTTTGTATTTTTTTAGCCGATGTGAGAAAAGCTTTCATTTTAAAATTACATATTTTTAGAGATTAACTTTATGCTTTAATCTTTCAAACACAATCAACATTTAAATGGAAACTAATTAAAAAATATATAAGCCCATTTTACTAACCATATTCCGTATAAGCCACGTCATTTTTGCATGTACCTAATATTTGTATTATTTATTTACTTATATTTATTCAGAGATAAAATAGTTATCCACGGACACGTGTTGCGCAGTTACTGCAGCTCATCAGCGTGACTGACTATGACTGGGCTCGAACCTGCGAACATATGTCTAAATTTTCACAAAATATTTCCAATAAGCGATGCATGAAAGAAGTTTAAATGATGTAAAGAAAGGTTCAAATTAGTTGCCAAGTCATTTCACTCGTCATATTGTGTGTGCCTTTGTGAGGGAAGATGGGAGCTAGGTAAAAAAAAAAATTATTTCCATGTGGTAGCCTTATGTTACAAGAAATCATTTTGGCGCGCAAAATAAAAATTGCCATCTTAGCTCGGACGTCTTGAGTATCACTGGCGAGAGTTGAGGTATGGCTGCTACTCATACTGGCTCAGAATAAATGTAATTCAAATAAGTAGCTCTTCAAAAAGGCATTTGAAAAAAAAAACAAAGTGTTTAATAATATTTATTTTATATATATATATATATATATATATATATATATATATATATATATATATATATATATAGTAAGTTATTAAAATATATTTATAGCAATTAAGCTACACAGAGGCTTCCGCGTTTTCTTTAGTAGGCTAAAGTGCGCGGAATTCGTGTTATCGGGTGTTTTTTATATATACACGGGGTGCTTAGTCTAGCTAGCTAACCAATCAGATTCTTTGTTATTCCCTATCACGGGTTAATGTTTTCATTAGCCAATGGCCGGTTTTCTCACAAATAAAGGTTCGGCTGACTTTTACTTCCTATTCTTTTGTTTTGTTTTCTATAGGGGTGACTCAATGAGATGAACCTTTGACATAAAAGACACCCGAATCCAATAAGCTCACTTGGCAAAGAGGGAGACTTTGCTATCCTCCTTGTCACGTATTACTTCGGATTTCTTGTTCATATTCTGATTCTCATTCTTCTATTTAACTGCCAATTAAATTTTCCGATTTTTCTTTACTCTAGCCTTATATAGAAAATTCCGTTTTATAGCATTTTTTTACACCTTCATTTAATCTTGCGACAATATAGACAAACAAACACGCGCCTCTCTTATCAGTATAGATTTATGGCCAGATATCACTCAATGGTATCGATTTTCAGATATCAAATGAATGTAATAATCGTAAAATATTTCGTCTGTTTAGATGTTTTCAAAAAGTATTGATATTTAAATTGTGGATATGAAATGAGATGCGAACTCGTTTATCATTTTTAGTATAGTTTTTATTTTAATTTATTTGTTGAAACCTATTTAAAACCATTTTTCTGATCAATGGCGTGGTGGGGGTTGCAATCGACCAGGGTAAATATTCCACACCAAACTGTTAGCACTACCTTCCACTAGTTCCATATATACATCCGCCACCAGGCAAATGTATTTCATTTTAAGAGATTGCAAATGTATTTGAAGCAGAAATTGCCCAACTCGGAATTTTCGTACTTACTTATTAATGACTATGGAAGAGGAGAACACTACTGTATTTGTAGCGGTGTAGCCTGTTTCTGTGGATAGAGTTGCTTGTGAATGGACTATATAAATTGTTTATTTTTTGGCTTTCAGTATATTATTAATGTTGAATATATATACATATTGGTTTTTTTTAATATGTATAAATGACTAAAAGCTTTTTTTTTAAAATATATATTGTAATAAAAAAAACACTATTAGCACGGGTCGTGCTTTATAAAGAAAAACTACTAGCTGTCACTGCGTTTCTTACGAACAGCTGTAAAATGGCAAATAGCTTTAACGAATCAAAACGAATTTACTTATTGTAAATCTTTAAAAATACATTCTTCACTGAGATATTCTTTGTTTAATTTTACTTTAGTTTTATGAAACGATGAATTTCGTTTCTTTACGTTCTTTTTACATTTAAGTTATTCTATGAATCTAACTAATAATTGCCCCTAGTGATTGCAGATAGAATCGAAGCAAAATTTCAATGGTGTATTTAGATTCTGTGAAAAATTTAACTCTTATTGAAACTTATTTGAATGTTCTAACATCGCCACCAGATTTTCAAACCGTTTGGAAACCGCGTCAGCTGATTTCACAAGGAACTCTTTTTTTTGTTTTAATTAATGACTCACCACTTAAAAAAGTTAAGAACACTCAAGAATGATTGTTAATGAGATGAACAGAATGACAGTTGAATGATGGTGAATACGAGGAGAGGATTGAAAATGTTCACATTCCACCCACTAAAAAATACAACAAAAAACACAGCCGACCAAGAAAACGGCAACTCTTCCCCTTTGTCAGAAACGTCGCACATTAAATGTGAGGACTAAAGCACTAAAGGGGAGAGTTATGAGACTGTCTTCTATTCGTATAAAACAGTTTGCCCCAGTCAACTATGAAGTCGGCTAAGGCGAGTTCAACTCACATTATGTCTATCATAATCAAATTACACACTGATTTTTACTTTTAGGTAATTATTTTTACATATTTCATATCTGACCCGGTGAGAAATGTATGAACCACAAACACCTCATGCTATGGGCAAAATAACAACTTGTGTTCAATTAATAGTTTACAATGAATCGTTCACAATATACATTTTGATCTGGAATATAATAACCCTTAAAAGGTATATATTCGGTAAGACGTGATGTTGCTAGTCTCAGTCTTTTCTATAAATACTATTATAGCATGCGTTCTTCAGAATTATGTAAGCTATTCCCTGCTTCTTTTGTTCCAGCTCGTTTGACTCGTTGGTCTAGTGGTCCCCATCAATTCGCTGTTTTGATACCTCATTGTAATACAGCTTCCTATTCAATTAGCTTCTTTCCAAGAACTGCAGACTTGTAAAACTCTCTCTTCTAGCTGACTGTTTTCCTCCTACCTATAGCCTTGGTCTTTTCAATAGGCATTTCTTGTCTTTGCGATAATCATATTTCGTTCTTGTTAGCTCCTTACATCAAGTGGCTTCATGCCTTGTCTGGAGCGATTTCTATAAAAACAAAAAGGAAAACAAAAAACCTTTGCACTAGCAAACTATCGAGCATTTAATAACGCACCATTTGCTGAATAAGACAGACGTACACACTGAGGATGTGTCTGTAGTCCACAGCATTGTATGTTGGGTGGGTCGTTTACAGTCATACCTCGACCCCCAAGTTGTCCACAACGCACTCCTTCGTAACTTGCCTAATGATTACATTTGTGCAGTTCCGCATTCGGAACCCTTTAATCCACCCCCACGTTCTTTGTTTTCCCACCGAACAAGTAAAATGTAAATTTACCAACGTCCTTTAAGTCAACAGAATCTCGACCCATCTCAAACCCAAAGACAGTGTGACCGTCGGGGATGAAACCGTTTTACCATAAATTAGCATGTTAAAAATCAATGATCTAATACGTCAATACATTTCACGCACTTGTTAGCCGATCTTTGGCGTCATCGAGCGAACACAGGGACTAAATCATTGATCCAGAACATATGCTCGTGACGAAAGAGACTCGTACAGTATGTACACCAGCGAATTTCAGTTAAACAATTATCATAGCTAGCAAATATATGCCCACCCACCGCCATCCCCTTCAACGGACGCAAATCTTCCACTCTATAATAAAGACCAGTGTGTATTTTTTCAAATAAAGGTCACCGCTTATCAAGGCTCAAAGGCCACTCTAAGATAAAGGTTAAAGAGTTTGACTGGTGGACGGTGAGACACGATGGTTGTAGCAGGGCATAAATGGATTATTTACGGGGGATGGTTCAACAAGAACTTCCTTTTGGCTAAGATCAAAGTGTAGTATCTGTTCCGATGGATACTGCACGCCTGTCCTGTGCAGTTCTAGGAGGTCCACCCTCCCAGGCTTCGCCTCCCCTCTTTGGGGAGGAGTAAGTTTATTGCTTACTGTCTGAGGCGCCCCTACCGGGGAATGCCGACGGGGCTGCCCAGGCAATTTTTAAATGGCCAGAGTGCTCACCTCTCGAGCGCTGGCTTTTAACCCCACTTTCTCGACCCAAGCTGTGGTCACATCTTACTTGTGGGAGTAAGATAAAACTGGCCTTGTGCCTAACTCCTGGGGAGGAGTAAATACCTTGTCTACATTGGACTTGAAGACGACCATATTGTAGTCGGATGGGAAACAGGCTCGCGGCACCGTGTTCACAGACGGGCATTTGTATATAAATAAATGATAAAAAGATATTTTATCCAGTAAATACATAATTCAATATTTGACAGAATATGAGTTACATTTAAAAGATGATGAAAATCTTTTTTCAACCACCGAATTTTAAAAGTCTATATTCGGAACATCAGGAAGTTACATCGGATGTCATGCTGGTTTAGTTTCCTCGGATAGTGATGATGGCTCGTAAAGCCAAGACAATTAACGGTACATGCGAAATATAAATCCGCCCCTTTACACATAAGTAAGCGAGTAAAAAACGTGCCGGACGAAACCATTTCACGTGGTGAAAGAAATGAGAAAGCAAATAGCAAGTCAGCACAACCCTCGCCGCCTGAAATGAATTCGGAAAGAAATCCTTCACTCTAAATAAAAAGTAAACGATTGGTGTTTTTATTTCTTTAGGTCATCAAAAATGATAATAATAATAAATTATACATGAAAAATTTAATTACTGACGTAATTTTATGATTTTATATGAATATTTATGCGAACACTGGCGAAGCATAATTTCCCCCCCCCCCCGTCATTTTAACTGAAGGGTGTACACTAGTATTTAATAGTTTTGTTTTTTTAATGTACACATGAGCAGGAAGACCCGGCTTTGACCTGTATTCAATTATGCGCCATTTTGTAAGCCAGCTCATAACATTATATTACCTTTTTTATTCTTTTACTTCAGATTTTGCATATTCAATTTTTAGTGTGGGGCCCAAGGATATATTCAGCATAGATTGAGTAAGAGGGGGCGTAAATAAATTGATATTTATTGAAATACATTTCGGTAAATTTATAGTTTTTAAACCTTTCCAAGCACACCCGGCGTTTCTCTGGAACCAATGGGGACACCTGTGCGTGGACTCTTGCTTCGCGCTCCGAACCCCCTCACTATCCTTATTTTTAAATTTTTATATTTTTCAACTTATAAATCAAATAAGTAAAGTAAAGCATCGTATTTCTTTTATACGCATTTCAGGCTCGAATGAAGGTCCCACGATATTATTAAACCTCCTTTGATCCAAGTGAAATACACTTATCCAGGTGCTCCGAATAACGTAGTTTCATACTACATATTTCAAGTTATAAATACAATAAAATAGCGTTTTCTGGCGCGAATGTCGACTCCACTTGGAAACCTACAACATTCATATTTGTCCATCTAACATATAAAGTTATCTTGTGATATTTTAAAAGTTGGTCCTAAATAGCATTTAAGCTGACATATCAAACTTTGATTTTACCTAATGTTCGTTTATTATTGTTGTACCATGTTATTGGTACTATAATAACATATTTCTCTACAGTTTATTTAAAATATATATATGTAGCCCCGCCCGGACAACTGGTAATATGGAAACATTTTTCAATCATAAAATCAAAATCAGCAATATATATTTTAATTGAAGAATATAAAAAAGAGTTTTCTTCCTTACAACTAAATTTTTATTCATTTCCTGTTTCAGTTTAAAAATCTGCAAACATATCACAATTAAAACTTTTTCATTTTTATATTTGCAAATCGTTTTAACTGAAACAGAAAAAAGGATGAAACATTTATTCGATTTCTATAACACACAATGAAACATTGACTTATATAGCGACTGGTGGTATAGCCTTATCTAGCCACACCGATAAATCTCATTAAGACTAAACATATATGTATGTAGATAAATAAATAAAAATATTTATTATAAAAATATTTAATTGCTTCCTTCAAAGATAAAGCACTCTTTAGGAAAATATGAAACGATTCTATATTAAAGCAACATTGCGTAGTTCGCCTCCCTTAATAAGGGAAGTATGAACACTATGGAATCTTAAGATTGGATCAGTGACCGAGTGAGAAAAGACGTTCGACGGAAGTCGAAGGTGATTTTAGTTCGGCATTCGAATCCAGCGACCAGTGGTATAGTCTTATCTAGCCACACTTATGAGTCTTATTAAGACGAAACATATATGTATGTGGATGAATAAATGATTCTATCTATCTATCTATCTATCTATCTATCTATCTATCTATCTGTATATATATATATATATATATATATATATATATATATATATATATATATATATATATATATATAACTTCTTCGTAATATAGTAGGAAAAATCCCAGCAGAGTGCTCGATTAATTATATATATATATATATATATATATATATATATATATATATATATATATATATATATATATATATATATATATATATTCGCGTCCTTTGAATTAGATATCCAAAATCATGATTTTCATTGTCTGCTTATTCGCATCTACAGCCATGCCCAAGTCTGGACACTTTCTGACAAATCAAAATTAATATTCTGTATGATTTTTCTACATTGTTTTCTTCATCCTGAGGAAGTCTTTCAACAAAGACGAAACGTTGACGAATATATAAATAACATAGTTTTTTACTTTCTTCTTTCATTTTCCATATATATATATATATATATATATATATATATATATATATATATATATATATATATATATATATTGCCATGACCTTTGAAGTTTGAAGCCATTGCTCACGAACAACGTTGATTTTCTTAACTAGCTAAAATTAAAATAATTATTTTAATGCAAATGTTTGCTTTTATATAATTAAAAATAGTTTGGCGATTTAAATAAATTTTATATTTACGAATAGAATTATAATAATTCATTTTTTATAGAACCAACTTAATTTTCATGAATTCTTTTTAATTACCTTAAGTGGTTTCAGTTGCTTTTTACTTAACGCGAGGTTACAGACAAAATATCTATTATTATTATACTAAAGCTGAGTCAATCAACGTTTGGTTTTCTAAAGCTTTTTCCTATATATTTTAACCACACAAAATACATGCTAAAATTTTCTTCGTTTTTAGAGTGAATTATGTTTGAAAAACCTTCCATTTTAATTGTTCTAATTAGCCGCAATTGGCACATAACTCATCAAGTGACGTATCTCTTACTAACTTTCTATCTATCACACTCACCCTCTCTCACTGTATTTTGTATGACCTCCCATTCTTATTCTATACGTCTGCTATTACTCTCTCTCCCCCTCTCTCCCTCTCTCCCCCTCTCCTCCTCTCTCTCCTGTCTTCCTCAGTTGAAGGTAATAAAGAAAGGAAAGAAAAAAAGATTGGAATAGTGCATTATAAACAAAAGGAAATATCGCCACAAGCACTAATATGATTTACCCTTTAGTTCAAGGGGAACAGAAGAGGGACAAGGACAGACAGAAAAGACAGACAGACAAGACAGACAGACAAAACAGACAGACAGAGATACAGAGAGATGCTAATTTAGAATTTTGTCTTTTTTTTCTTTTTTTTTTAATATTTAACTCGCTTTGCAAACGCATCTTTTATTGGTTCAAACGATTCAACCCGAGCTCTTTAAGGGATCTCATTTTTAGTAGTTGCATACAGATATACACGACATGTATTCTTATCAGAGATTAAATATGATAATCAAAATTAATGAATACTTTTTTTTTTAATTATCAATCTATTTGCAGGTCATCCATGCTTTGGACATAAAGGTATTCTGCCGCATCCTACCCAGTGCCATTGGTATTACAACTGCAGTCTTGAAACCGACCTCCCTGCATGGTCACATTATGAACTGCTCACTGTTGAATGCCCGTACCCGCAACTTTTCGATGAACACCAGTTGCGCTGCAGAGAATATCTCAACATGAATTGCAGTACACGTTTTGAACCTGTTGACCATTGTAAGTATGAATAAACTGGACCTGAAAACTATTACGTTGAGGGGGGGGGAAAGCTGCGTGCGTCATTTTAAAATAATGATTTACTAGCGGGACCCGTGTAAATTACACGAAATGATGTTTTCAATACTAATTATCTTGTTCCTAACCTATACATGTTTGAATAAAATATGATAAGATTTGACTTGTATATTTTATTTAAAAGCTAAAAGCGGTTTTGTGTCCGTCCGTTCGTCCATCCGTCGGTCTGTTAGACTTTTTTCTCGATTTGATCGATCGACTAAATCCTGATTTTGACGACTAAACCTTACTTTGTAAATGATTTAAATTAAATTAAATTTGGCTCCAATTTATGAGTAGCATACAAAGATTCGGAAGGTCGTTGCTTTTGATGTAAGCGTGACACACAAAATAACACGCGCTATCGTATTAATATGTGTCTTCCCGGTCATCCCCTCCCTACCTACCTCCCACTTTCGATGTAGAAAAATATCTTAGAGTTTGGTTGGGATCGAACTATAAACAAGTCAGGCCGACGTCAAATTCCTACGTCGCTAACCGTTGCGCCAAACGGAGACACTTGAAATATTACGAAAATTAGGTGACTTGAATGCTTTTCCAAATCTAGATGCGGCACGCATGAGCAGAGTGTTTGGTGTAAGCGTGACACACGAACACACACGCTATCGTATTAATATATAGGCTAGCGGGACCCGTGTAAATTACACGAAATGATGTTTTCAATACTAATTATCTTGTTCCTAACCTATACATTACTTTGTAAATGCTTTAGATTAAATTACATTTGGCTCCAATTCATGAGTAGCATACAAAGATTCGGAAGGTCGTTGCTTTTGATGTAAGCGTGACACACAAAATAATACACACGCTATCGTATTAATATGCATCCTCCCGGTGCCCCCCAACCTCCTTCTCCCACCCCTTCGATGTAGAAAAAAATATTAGGGGTTGGTTGGGATCGAACTATAAACCAGTCGGGCAGACGTCAAAATCCTACGTCGCTAAACGTTTCGCCAAGCGGAAACACTTGAAAGGAGAAAAGGAAAAAGCTTAATGGTTATTTAGGCCATTATTGAATAAGAGCTGGTCATCAATTCATTTGACGTCTGGTGACAGCGACGGTGATTACTGTCTCTCAGTCCACGATCTTTAATTTGAAGAGCGTTAGTCATGCTAAAATAAACTGACGTTAAAATAAAACACGAGACCACACAGATAAGATTCACTTATTTATTGGTGCTCACCATCCAATTTTAGTGAACCGGAGTTGTTTTAAATACTCCAGAAAGGAGGGCGCCCCAAACAGCCTAAACACAAGCCGTTGGTTGACACGTCTGACTCCGATGAAGTCCATATCTAAGCGGGTGGGATCAGTAAAAACAAACCTACTCGCGTACTCGATGCTGACGGACATTTCGCAAGCCTCCTTGATCTTATCATGACAACTTGTCTTGAACAGTGCTCATGCATTGTTCTGCCTCCGCTGGAATCTTCCGATCACTCAGTTGTCTCAATTAATATCAAAACAACGTTCAGTAAGACCTCTCATATCCTTTTCATCGCAGCGAGTATAGATACTCGAGGGCTGACTGGGACAGCCTCAGATTCTTCATATCGGAAATTTCTCTACATTCCATTAAAAAAAAAATTTAATGTATCACATCCGATATAATTGATTGGTAAATCGCTAGTCTCGAAAGCTTCCTGCACTCCAAGAATTTCCAACTGAAACGAAAAAGCCAGCCATGGTACACCCCTGAATGTGCAGACGCCATTGTTAACAGAAATCACTATTTCAATTGTTTTCAACGAAATAGATGCTCTGAAAAAGAAGCTGTCTTTAAAACTGCCCTCAATCATGGCAAAAAAGTTATAGAAAACGCTAAAGAATACTATGCCTAATCAGATAAATCTAATGGCCGAGCAGAGGCTTGGTTCCCACAAATTTTGAAGAATAGCAAATAGGGCCCTGAACAGATGTAATACCTCCACTCCAACCATCATCAATGGGCCAGGGTTAATCTCCTCATCATCTGATAAAGTTAAGCTTTTCTAAAAAAAAAAAAAACTTTGCGTCAGTATTTAAAAGTACTGGAGATCAGTATTCTGCCACTCAGTCTCATATGCGTAATGAGTAGATTGTTTTAATCTGTGATAAGTAATATGGATTTCGTCCTGACAGATCAACAGCTGACGTGCTGACTGTTATACAACACAGGATCAGCGAATCTATTGACGGTTGTTTCGTTTCAAGATGAATAGCTCTTGATATATCAAAGGCCTTTGTTAGGGTTTGGCACAAAGGTCTGTTTACAAGCTTGCTCGTTATTGAATATATAGAAATGTCTTTTCAACCATCAAATCTTTTCTCTCTGATAGGTTTATAAAAATAGTCGTTGATGGGCAGAAGTCTTAAGCACATTGTATCAACGCCGGCGTGCCCCAAGGATTCATTGTGGGTCCAACCCTCTTCCTAATATTCATCAATTACCTCAAAAATCACATTCTAAGATCATTCGTTGACATCTATGCAGATAACACAATTATCTATGGCAGCATTTCGAAGAGCATTAATGATCAATATATATCTGATTCTCTCCCTTCCGACCTGGGGCACGTTGTGCAGTGGGGAAAAAGTGCCTGGTTACTTTTGATACATCTAAAACCAAGATTCTCTTCTTTCACCGCCAACACTCAGTTGAAATCGATGGCGCTCCCCTTTGGTAGGCCTATTGTTTTGATAAGCTTTTAGGACTGATTTTAACTTCAGGCCTGAAGTAGAAGACTTACATCAGATCTTTTGCTGGGGTCTCTGGAAAAATGGTTGGATCACTCTACCGCCCCAGAAAATATCTCACTCCTGACGCAATCTTCTACCTGTATAAGAGCCAGATAGTCCTAAAATGGAATACTGTTGCCACATCTGGGGAGGTGTCGCTCAGAGCACTCTCTCTTGCTTTGACAGAGTACAAAATCGATTTCGAAATATGTTGGAGATGTCCTTTTCTCTTCCTTGCAGCCTCTTTCTCACAAGAGAGATGTTGCTAGTCGAGCATTATTTTCATGGTAGGTGCTCGACTGAGCTGGAACCTCTGCCCCCCGTAAAACATTCACAGCAAAAGTCGTCTAGTTACAACCACTGTAAATAATTTTCCCTTTCCCCTCTGTGTACCTGGAGCTAAACGGAGATTCCATTAGCAGAGTTCCTTTCCAAGAACTGCCCATCTCTGGAACGCAGTATCATGACTAAGCAGGGTCGCTTTCAAGTCCAATGTTAACAAATTCTTGTTGACCTGCCCTCTTATATAATTAATTTCAGCCCAAATCCAACCATGGTCTGCAATCCTCAAGATTTTCTCACCATCCACCTGACACAAACCATTAACCCTTGTCCTTGAATGGCCTTTGGACCTTGATGAGTGGTGACTCGTTAGGAAAACAAGATAAACAATAAAAAACAGAAACCGAAAATCACTTTCCACTTACTTCTAGCTATGACGTCACTCTCTCCTTACTCAGTGGAAAGGTAGACAACTCGCCCCCTCTCTTAAATTATCTAACACCATCCGTAAATATAAAATTTGATTTTCATGTATAAATACTTTTATAGAAAGTATATGCTTCTTATTTTTCCAAACATCCATTTATCCTAATAAAATCCACAATTCCTTTGTTTTTGTAGGCGAATATCGAGAAGAACAATGCAACAGTGCTCATTGCATCGCATGCGAAGACCGTTTCGCCAACTGCAGGGGAAAACCAAATGGAATATATCCGTTCCACTCGGATATCTGGTCACCGATTGTGGTTTCCTGCTTCGGCCAGAGAAATATCGCACAGGACAAATGCATGGAACCAACTCCAATTTTCTCGCCTGTCGCAGCCAACTGCGTTTCTTTATTTGAGGTCCCGAAGCAAAATGGAGGTTTAAAGCCCGACTGCTCGTTTCGCAAAGACGGATTTTACGCGGACGAACAAGGACGCTGCAGCGTGTATTTCGAATGTCAACGCCGATTGTTCGTTGACTATTTCGAATGTAACCCCGACTTAGTATTCAATCCAGTCTCTCGTAACTGTACACATCCTCAAGTTGCACCTCCACCTTGCGGCGAGAACCAGAGTCCGCCGAGTTGCCGGGATAGAGAAGATGGCCTTTATGCCGACGAATATGGCCGATGCCCGTATTACTTTGCATGCAAAAACTTTACATTCCTCGGCTATCGCCAATGTGACTACGGTTCGTTTGATGCTAACAAGCAAGAATGTGTTATTCCCGCCGAGTTGACGATGAAGCCGTGCGGACTTCGAAACAATCCGTGCAATAAAAGAAACAGCGGTAAATACGCAGCGGTCATGACTGATAGTTCTGACAAGTGCAGCGACTATATCGAATGCAGTCGTGGTTTGCTGATCTACAACGGAACTTGTCAAAATGGCAAAGTATTTAACAAGGAAGCTGGGCAGTGTGACCAACCGGAAAACGTCCCCAGGCCATGTGGCAAGAAAAACCGCTGCGCAAACAAGAAAGACGGTCTGTATCCAGACCGACAGAACGGCTGTAATCATTATTATGAATGTACTAGGGGTAACTTCAAAGGTTTCGGAGAGTGTAATTATAAAAAGGGAGGCATTGTCTTCAATTCGAATACTGGCAGATGTGATGTAAGACAAAATGTGTGTTCACCTTGTGGTTACAAGTGGTTTGGTTGGTAAGTAAAATGTCTTTTTACTCTTACAGTTTAAATTAGTCGCAGACAAACTGCGATCTTTTTTTCACTTTTTGTGAAGCATACATTTACGAATGTTTTTTTTTTTAAAATCGATGGCATAACTTTGGGAGTATGTTCTATATGTGTAAAGGCCTTGTGCCTGTTTTACAAGTACTTCAATGGATTCTGCTCTGATGAGCTTGCTGCTCTGGTGCCCCCACGACGTAAATTCACTAGACCAACCCGACAATCTGCCAAATCCCATCCATACACTGTGGAGGTCCCCAGATGCCGTAGAGCTTTCTACTCCAAAAGCTTCTTTCCTCGTGCTGCTGGACTCTGGAACTCCCTTCCTGCTTCCTCCTTTCCTAACGCTACTGACATACAGAAATTTAAGACTAACGTAAACAGACATCTCGCTGCGCAGCTCCTAATTTAGGTTGAATCCCACCCACCCCCTTTTTTTCTTTCTCAGTAGCCTCTTACACCTACAGTGGCGGCCTGCCTTGTTTGGGGTGAACTATGATAAAAAAAATTTAAAAAGGAGCCTTTTTGTGTTAGGGTTAGGCTTTTATAATCGCACTCCATTACGAGTCTAATTTAATTTGTGGTCCATTTCTTTTCTGCGTGGTCTTTAATTTGTGCTGATCATATTTATTTACATGTATTTAGTCTATTGTATTCTGTTACCTGAAATAAGAAAGGCCAAGATTCGCAGGATGCCGATCGGGTACCCCATGTTGACTATCAAACGAGTCTTTGTTGATCATGATGCCCAGATCTTTCTTCTGAACCATCAGGGCTTTGATATTTGTTTGGTGTCGTTTTTTCATGGTTTCGTTGGTGTATGTGGCAACACCAGACACAGGTCTATTTTGCCTGTTACTCTGTCACATGGACAGTGTTTATCCATTTCATATGTAGAAACCGTCATGGCCTCCGTTCAGTCTTGAGAAACAATAGATACCTCCTGTAAGGATGGCTACGCGTGTAATTGTGAGGCAAGGGTTGCGCAATCCTCAACCACACCTCTCCTGAATCGGCACTGCTTGATTACAGTGGCAAGGAGAAGTCCAGGACGACTGGAAACAATGTCGAGATAATCGGAGAGCACATACAGCACGTGGTATTCCAAATGATCACCTATCTGATACTGACCAGGCTCAATGTCGCTTAACTTCGGTGATCTAACGAGAACCAGTGTGTCAACGTGATTATGCAGTCAAAATATGTAATACTGTCAGCATTTTATCACACCCATTGTATGTGTGAGATGTTTACACTAAAGTATGTTGATACGTATTTGTTTCAACGGCAGATAACTATAATTCCTTTCTAGATGTATAGTCGGAGGAAAAATACGAACTTTTTTTTTACTTTCTGTAAAGCATACATTTACGAATAAGTGTTTTAAACGTTCAACAGGATACCGGGTGTTTGGAAAATCGATGACATAACTTTGGGGTTATGTTCTATACGAGTATATACCCGTCGTCAAAAATGACGAGAAAAAAATTATGCTTTTCCAGTGTTCGCACTAATATTCATATTCATATAAAATAACATCTGCATCGGTGAAATGAAAAAAAGATGAAATAAGAAAGAAAGAAAACGTTTAAAACTGGAAAGTTTTAAAAAGGAAAGAAAAACGTATAAATCGATATAGAAAGCAGAAAGAAAAAATTTTTTCTTTCATTACGGAAATTTATTTGCTGTTTCAATTTCACTAAATACTTGAAATGGATTCGTCCGGCATTTTTCTACTCGCTAACGTTTGTGTGACAGGACGCATATATATATATATATATCAAGGGAGGCGCGATAGCGCTCTATCCCTTAATAGACTTCAAAAACGACCTATGCTAGAAATCTCATTTCTTTGATCAATCATAACTCAAAAACCAATAAACCAAATTAGTTAAAACTTTGCACAAAATTTTCCTTTGATAGGTTCTATAAGTGTGTCGAATTTCAGCATCATTAGTCAATGCAACCCAGAGATCCAGAAAGGTCAGGAGTGATTTTGTGTTATCCGTGTGTACGTACGTACGTACGTACGTACGTGTGTGCCACCCTTTATCTCATCAACTATTTGATGGATTCAGCTGATTTTTGGCATAGATAGAGGTTCTATGGTCTAGTTGATGGCATTTTAATTTCAGTTTACCATATACCTTAGTTTTCCAGAAAATTCAAAAAAAACTTAAAAATTACCATTGTCTTGAGGCATAGCCTTTACAAAAGTAGTGACATTCCATGATAAATGCCAGTATACCGAAATCATGTGCCCTTAATAGGGTTAAGATGAAAATTCATATACACTAAATGTACAAAAGCAAGGAAATTCCCAAATTTTTTTTCTCTGCAATACAAATATTGTTGAGAACTAATGTTTGGATATCATTGTGTGGATCATTTCCATTCGCCGAATCAAGGCCTTTCTTTGTTTTGATGGGGAATTGGCCGATGAATCTGCCATAACTGTAGGTGTCCCAAGTACTTTCAGGCCCATCTTGGTTTATCTTCAGGGGAATCAGGTAAAGATCATGGTGTTAATGTTAATATTAATATGTAGTTTTGGCGAGAATTATATTATTAATACGAAACTAAAGTTAGGACTATGAACATTTTAAAATGATATCGCTAATGTTTTTTAGTTTTGATGTATAAGGTTTCTAATATATAGAGGTTTTGTTTATTATTGTTATACAATATTGTTGTGTGTTCTACTAAGAGTTTTCGAAATTGGGAGCTGGGGCAAGAATGCTGATTAGCAAGGTGCTAAGCTATGGCGCTGGTAGTGGATACATCCATTGTTGACCTCCTCGACAAAGTTGTAGTAGTCAAGCCAACGTATATGAAAACTCTTAGTAAAAGGCACAAGGATTGTCTCCTACCATACTGATGATTGCTTGTTTGGCATGAAACACATGTGTATATGGGTTGATTTGAAAATATAATTTATATATATATATATATATATATATATATATATATTGCTCTTTACTATAGTGTGAAAGATAGGTCCAGATACGCTTTGTTTCCGAGTTATAGGTTATAGGTACAAAATAACACTGTAATAGCTCTTATTTACAAAACTCGGATAAACACGAGACGACTCATAACCACAACGGAAGTGGTCGCTATAGTCTTTTAGAAAATTCTCGCCCGGTAATTATACTTGAATAATTAAATAACCACATCATTTTAATAATAAAAAAATAACAGCCTCTAAACATATTTAAACTACAGTTAGGCAAATTTCCTCCTCTAGTGTCCGCCTCCAATGCCCCCTTCTAATAAAGCATATGACCGTCCAATTTCGAGCACATTAATACCCCGCACATGTTTGACCCCATTTCTGTTCTTTTTCTCTTTTATGTTATCATTCCCGATGAAAAACGGAGGGTTTGAAATATTGAATTAATAAATATTATAAAAAACGACATTGTTTTATGCTTCAAGTACCACCTATCATTATATATATATATATATATATATATATATATATATATATATATATATATATATATATATATATATATATATTTAAATATAACAATATTAATTTTAAGTAAATAATATTGAATTGTTTTTACCTACATATGCTAGCGTTTCAAGCTTTCGCTCTCATCATTGTCGGGAATGATAATTTCAGACAGTCGCACGGTTTGAACCTCTGCCACAGAATCAACCTAGACTCCGCAAGGAAGCGCCACAACCATTAGGCCACGAGAAATCACCACGTCAAGAAGGGAATTTAAGTTCTATTTATGTGAAGGGCGGCATATCTAGAAAAACTGACTAGAGATTCTACGAACGTTGTCGGAATATGCCTTATAGCTATGTGTCAGTCTATTTTTGACTTCCCCGAACAAAGCTCAACTTCAATCATATTAAAAGGGCTTATAACAATATTAATTTTAAGTAAATAATATTAAATAATTTTTACCTACATACCTCAAGCTTTTGCTCTCATCGGTGTAGGGAATGATAATTTCAATATATATATATATATATATATATATATATATATATATATATATATATATATATATAAGTATTTTATCTCACGAGTCGAGCTAATCACACTCTTCCCCAAAACAAGAAGTTACACTTTGCGTCAACAACCGACCTTTGCCTCATTCCGTCGGCGTCACGAAGGCATCGCTCATAAGGGTCATTGTAAGTACATTAGAGTAGATGGGATGGGTGGGTTCGCCAGTGACACTTAAAATTTATACTTTTTCCCAGTCTTTCTCTTTTTTGTAGTACAATTTGAAACCGATATAGTTAATGAATATATAAGAGGGATAGCGGGAAAATGAAAGCTAAGTTTTTTTACAAGTTATTGTCACGTGGTATCTTATTCATGTCTTCATCCTGTGCCATTTTACCAAAATTATTTGGCTGAAGAGACTGAATCAAGTTTATATTAAGTCGAAAACGCGTTTACATATAGGGCGAAAAATAGGTTGTATTCTAAATGCATGTGAGTGCTTGTACAACCCTTATGAACAAAAGCATACCTGATATATATATGGAGCTAAATTAGTAATGGGTACAAAAAATCGGAGCCATCTGAATTTTCACGAAGAGCTTCCACCCCCTTTTAACCCCTTTGCATAAAACTAAATTAAACTAATGTAACCCATTGTTCTAAAATTCATAGTGATAAACATATGCACATACTTAACTTCCTATGCATAAAGATATAAGTTGATAGACATGGGTTCAATGGCTCATGGTGACTAATACTAGAATATACTAGTTATCGAGTTTGTGTATAATTATAGCAATACTGAATTAAGAACTGGTATTGACAACTGACTTAAAAGCATTAATATTTAACCAGTAGTAGTTGTTGTAGTAGTAGTAGTAGTAGTAGTAGTAGTAGTAGTAGTAGTAGTAATGTAAACACATAAATATTTTTAAATATACCATAAATGTATATTTATTGTGATATTTTAGAAAGTCTTACCATTGAGTATTTTGAAAATAGAACATGACAATGTTAAGTGGTTATTATATTCTTTCTTCGATATTTCGAGATGAAATCTCTTTATCAAATAGAAATTTCGACAGAGTTTGTTTTTTTTTGTCCCTTGTTATTTATTATTTTGTTGCCAGTGGCCACCCGGTATGACACGTGGAATCAAGTCCGTATTCTACAAAGTTGAATGTTCTCCCCGGTCTTTATCCGTTGGTGAGACAATTCCTCCCAGAATGTAAACCAACCCTGGAAAAAAACATTAGAAATCGGAACATTATATGATATGAAAAAAAAATATCCCCCAAAATCGAAACTTACTTTTGAAAGTATTTTTTTAGATTGATTTTTTTTTCAAACACACGTGTATTCATTCCAACTTGGTCGCCATATTTGATTTTAAGTTCAAGTAAGTTTCGATTATTCTTTTTAAATATTCTGATTTTTTTTCTGATAAATCATTATCTATAAATGTCAGGGGATCAATTATAGTTGAGGCACCCCAGAATCAGCAACGACGAAAGGGACACATTTTGGCTTGACGCTAGTTTCTTTTTCTTTTACTTCCGGTTGGATTATAAACAAAACAATACGCACACTTCGCAGATGATTTTTACAAAACGTTTTGTTTTGTAAACTTTGGAGATTTATGAAAAAATAAATTTTTAATTCAAAAAATTAGTTACAAACTTTTTATTAAACAAAATGTATAAAAAACGAAAGGAATTTAAACAAAAAAATATTTAAATAAGTTTTGTTTTGGAAACTTTTGCGATTTATAAAAAGGGGGAAGTTATATTAAATATTTAATTACAAGCATAAAAAAATTAATTAAAATTCACAAAGCTTTTGTAATAAACAAACAAACAAAAAAAACAAATATTGAAAAAAAAAACATTGCTGAGATGGTATCCTTATTTATTTGCTTCCCTACGAGTACAGAGTTAGACACAAGGTCGGTTTTTAATGTATGATAAAAATATAGCTTCTCAAAATGGGGGCACTCTGGATTGGAACAACAATTAAAATTGCCTCAGTCTAGAAGGATACGCCTATTTTTAATTATGCGATTAAATTAAAATTTGATATGTTTTAAAAGATTATTCATTTATCGTCGTATTTAACGACGATAAATGAATAATCTTTTAAAACATATCAAATTTTAATTTAATCGCATAATTAAAAATAGGCGTATCCTTCTAGACTGAGGCAATTTTAATTAATGTTTTACAAAAATATTTAAATAAATATTGGATTGGATTTGAAAGGCACACCGCATTTTTAAAACGGTATTTGATCTTTTGCAAATTGTAGTATCTGTTCTGATACTACACTTGATCTTTCCTGTCCTTATGTAGTAAAGGAGAAACCGTTCTAGACTAAGGCAATTTTAATTTTGTAAATAAAACTATGTATAATTTTATTTTATTATGCTTGTAAATAAATATTTAATATAACCCAAAGAGAAAGAGAGAGAGAGAGAAAGAGAGAGAGAGAGAGAGAGAGAGAGATTAAAGTTTCTAGATATGAAGTCAACAGCCGATCGTGCCTAGAAGTTTCTCGCCTTGTGTACTTCAAACCACCTAATTTCCCCCGTGTGTACCTTATTTATCAGATAATTGATGTATTCTTAAAATTCAGACTACATCTCTTAGATGATCTTTTCGACAAATAAATCTCACTTAAAAAAGCCACTGGTTCTCGTTAGATCACGGAAGTTAAGCGACGTTGAGTCTCCACCGCACGGTCTTCAAGTGGGGTCTTAACCTGGAGTACGCAGCCACTACGGTGTACTTCGAGAGATGCTTAAACACCAGTTTGATCCTAACAATCAGCTCGTCCTTGGTGTTGCAGGCGGTGTGGTTGGTATCTTTTGCAACTACGCTCCACACATAATAGTCTATAGGATTGCAATCAGGCGAGTTGGGGTCAGATGTTGAGATTAGTGAAGTCGTTGAAGTTGTCAGACAGTCACTGCTGGGTTTTCGCGGAGGTTTGACACGGAGCTGAGTCGTGCTGCCACACTGTGTCTTTCCCACAGCCACCCTCTCCGCCCAGCGCTTGGCAATAGTGGACAGCAACTCAGCATAGCCATCTGAATTCAGTCTGTGCCCCTTTTGAAGATATGGGGTGGCATAACGTGGCCTTCACTGGAAACACACCCGAAAGCCATCGCAGTTTGAGAGAAGTTGACCTTTATGACACGCGGGACTCCCTGCGAACTTTTTTGTGTGTAACTGGTTGTGACAAGAACCAGAGCATCCTCCGCTCAACTGAGTGTTTTACCTTATTGAGTAGTTTTTTGGCTTTCGTAAGATGGTTATCTTGTGCATTGACGGTGCATAGTTACCTCTTGCGAGTTATGTATGAGTAGTAGCGAAGACCTTCATTCAGTACTTTCTCCATAGTCGCCACCCCGACTTCTGTCTTTCTTGCCAAGGTCTACATTGCTTTGCCTGGATCCTGCCGCACTTATTTTACAGCTTCGGTATAAATTTTGCTGTGTTATGACCCTTCTTGCTAGCCAGTGTTTCATATATCCGCTGCAATTCTCCAGCTCACATCTCACGGCCTTCAAGGTATTCAAGAAGCACTAAGCTGCAGCTATCATTTCCGAATTTTTAAAATCCAGCACAGATCACCATGTTGCAGGTGACTTTCTCTCATTTTCCGGTGCTTTACAATCATCCATGATCTCCAGCTCTCAAACCCAGCAATAATGCACAGAAACAGCTATGATGAGTATTATAGAATTAATAATCCAACGTAATAAAAAGTGAGAAGAATGAAAACGAAAAACTATTATATGTCTTTTGTCTTTATTCAATCATCTTGAAAAAGTTTTTGAATAAAGACGAAACGTTGATGAACATATAAAGAATTTTAGGCTTTCCATTTATACATGTTTCACAAACAGCTCAGTACCGCTATTAAATACTTCAAATGGTTCTAAAATGAAATTAATTAATTATCAAATTTGTCACCAACACTCTGTATATATTTTGCGAGGTATCATCATGGAATTGGACTTCCGTTTTAAAGCAGTTAATTGGTATAGTTACGTTCCCATAGTTTATTTTGTTCAACTAGATTGTTTTAATTTTTTCGAGATTTGTTAATTTATTTACTTGTTTATGCGCTTTTTTTTTTTCAAATGTATTTGTTTATTTCAGTTGTAATTTATTTACTTGTTCATGCGTTTTTTTTAATGTATTTGTTTATTTCAGTTGTAATTTATTTACTTGTTTATGCGTTTTTTTTAATGTATTTGTTTATTTCAGTTGTAATTTATTTACCGTTTTTTATAATTTATTTTCTCCTTGTTTTATTTATTTTTATTGCTGATTTATTTGTTTATTTTAATTTTTAAATCGTTGTTTTTAGGTGGCTTAATATGAACTTTACAATGAAACAGGAGTGAATGGAATAGCCATTTTTGTTTACGTTACTGACTAAACAAAAATAACAACTTTCCTCAGAATCGGTATTTACGCGAACTTTAAAGACATAACTTCTAGTAAATATGTTTTAACGCAATTACGTCACAAATGAGTAGGTAAAGCAAAGTATACTGTTTTCAACATATTCCCAACGGTATTTCCTTAAAAAATTAATTCATGTCGGCAATAGTAATGATTACTCTTTTTTTACTGATTAACAAAAACCTCAAAATAGCCGTTTACGAAAAAAGTAGATACTCTTTTTTTTTCAAAAGGGCAATTACTATTACTACGACTATTACTACGGCTATTACTACAGAGATTTATCTTTTTCCTTTCATTTTTTTCTCAATTTTATAAATGCAAATGTTGTTATTTAATTCAATGGTTTATTTATATTTTTATTTGGATTAAAAATAAGGTTATTGTAAATTAATTCATCTTGTTTCTTTCATAATTCATTCCAGGCAGATGTGTCGGTCTAGGTTGGTTTGATCGATTTGTTATTTATTTATTGAAAACAAAATGAGCGGTGGAAGGTACAAAATACCTTTGAGGTACAAAATAAAATTGCCTCAAATCGTTTGTGCGCATATGGATCGGCGCATATTTCCAGTTGAATTAATAATCGCCGATATATATTTTTGAACCCAAATTATCAAGTTATTATTTCAAAGACTCCCAAGCGTATATAAAGGTAAAAAATTTAATTGATCTTCAGCACTTAGGTCACGGCTAAATATTTCATAGCACTTAATTGTCGACTAAACCTTCTTCACTAGTTCATCTGATTCTCTCCTTCCTTCTATTGTCTTTCTTGTATTTGATTTATTTTGTATAGAGTTCAGACCTCCTAGAACATTCGAACATGTGTTTTCCTATCCTTAGCGGTGATACTCAAAACTGATCCTGACGTCTTTTGTATTCACCAAAGCCTTTATTGCCTTTCAGGCGCCCCCTGAATCCCTTTTGCTTTGCAGAGACACTTATTCCCAGAATAAGTATTCTTTTATTGTCAACTGTTAGTAAATTTTCCACATGTTTTGATATATTTTAAATACTCTTTTGTGAACACATGCTTTTCTCCGTATAACATTTCTCGGCCCTTTTTTTACATTAGGACCCGAACTAACTTTGAACCCGTCGTTAGGGTTAGAGTCAGGTTCAACGTGGAGGTTAGGTTTAGGGTTAGCGTTAGGGTTAGGGTTAGAGTCATGGTCAAAGTTAGCGTGGGTCCTAAAGTAAAAAGTACCCATTTCGTCCACCCTCTCTCACATAGATCATCCAAACAAACACCCGAGCAAACAAACAAATTAGCAAACAAGATGCACAGTTTTACTAATAGATAGATAGATAGATAGATAGATAGATAGATAGATAGATAGATAGATAGATAGATAGATAGATAGATAAAGACGGACTTTTAATGCTGACATTTGTCGACTTATGGAATTCATTTATTTTTGGAAGGGTGCTATTTCTTCACCTTTATGACGTCATCTTATCTGTGTGATATATTGGTATTAGTTTCATGGGTTTCCTTTCTTCTTATCGTTATCTTACTTTTAATGACTTTCCGCGCATTTCAGATAACGTTTTACTCGACTCAGCCTTAATTGGAAGTCGACCAAAAAAAAAAACGGTCATCAGCAAAGGTCACTTTCTTCTATTAAAGATATACGTTTTACCGTAATGACATTAATTTTAACAATTTTCAGTCACAATAGAAACCGTGGTTTTATATCAGAGAACTAATTAGGAGGCGGATATGGTGAGAATTTAAGGGATATTCTTCGATGTCTTTCCTATGTGGAATTGTTGATCCCATCTTTTAGATTGTTGATGTGACTGGCCAGGTGCAACAGGTTATTAGGTATGATTTATAAATGTCAGTGGAGGGTCAGAAAAAAAAAGCAGATACGATATTTGATTGGTTAGTTAGTATTTACTTCCCTCCCACCACGGGAAGATATGGCACAAAGTAGGAAGGTGGGAATTGAAAATCTAGCGCTCAAGAGGAAGAGCAGTCTGGCCTACAAAAATGCCTGAGCAGCCCTTTCAGCATTTACCAGTAGGGGCACCTCATGCGATCAGCAATAAACTTATCCCTTCTCAAAGAGAGAACTTAAAGCCTGTGATAGTGAACTGCACTAAAACCATACCTTAGCCCAACAGAAAAAAGGCCACCTAGATCAACTGGACCAGATCAACTGGACCAGATCAACTGGACCAGATCAACTGGACCAGACCCTGTCAAACCGGACATCGAGGATGTATCCTCGACTTGGTATGAAAAATCCAACTACGGGATTGGTTAGTTTCACAGTGTGATATAGGAAAATTTAAACTTTGACTTCGGTTGCTGAAGAAATATTTAGTAAAAATATACGTAATGTAGAGTCTTGATAATTAGAGGGCTTCTAGACCTCCTTGTGGCGAGTGTTCAGCTAGAAGAAACCCCTAGTTGAGAAAATGGATATGCACTATTCAAATAAAATATATTTTAAGTTAAAAATCGCTGTCGTCCTTCTTCGTGAATGTACCATCCCCGTTCCCATCCCGCGCAAAGAACTGTACAATATCAAAATAATGACAATATCTATCCATACATAAATATATCAATTTTATTTACGACTTGTTAGAACAACAAATTGTAAAGACATAATAAGTGTCTCGACGAACAAATGTTTTTTTTCAGTATGTGTGTGGACTTGTGTGTGAGTGAGTTCGTGAAATTGTGTGTATAAGCTGTAGTATGTTCAGTAGTTTATGACTGTCTTGTGTTGTCTGTCAAAACCCTATGGTCTATCAGTCAAGGCTAGATTTAGTTTGCCCTTAAGGAGGCTGTGTATTCGCGTTGTGACTGACCAGAGTTCATCTGGCAAGTGTAGTCTCTTCTTTTGGTTGTTCTAACAAGTTGTAGATCAAATTAATACATTTAGGCATAGACTGCTGGTTGTGCTTCAGTTCTCGTTTATGTAGCCAATATCTAACAGATGCTAGACTTCAAGGGAAACTCTTTCTGTCTGGGTTCGGTAAAAAAATCGACATTGAATAATTTTATAGAATTGACCAATCAATATTGAGTACTTTTACCAATAATAATCGAATATTTTACAGGGCTCTACAGAACCAAGAGAACATCTCAACCCTGTTATTACTACACACACACACACATATATATATATATATATATATATATATATATATATATATATATATATATATATATATATATATATATATATGTGTGTGTGTGTGTAGCAGTTGCATGACAGATCTATTTCTTCTATATGCAATCTCTTGCATAATGTTGAGTTGTAGTTTAGTTGGCGTAAACAGGCTTTCCCAGACTCGCGTATGGATACACGTGCGGTTAGCGCATCACTGACATGTGCACATGTACCCTGTAGCCTGCTGATTTCCGCCCACCTTGATTGGCGGAAAAAAACAAATCAGTTCCAGAATCAGATGTCTTGAAAACAAGACGTCAGAACCTGTCTCGTCCATTTCCAGAAGCGACAAGGGAAAATAGAACTCCAACATACCAGATTCTGATTTTAACTAAAACATGCCTGCTGAACAACTCTCTTTATGTTCCGATGTCCGAGTTCAATAAAGTTGATTTATACTTTAGTGGATATGTTGGTATTTTCCTTGGAAAATGGTGACCCTTTTCTTCTTCTTCAATTCAAACCTGATAGATCCAGACACAGCCGACTCGACTAAATGGCTATCTTCGTATTGACACTCTCCAATCAACCATCTAACCACTAAATATATATTACCATTTATATATATATATATATATATATATATATATATATATATATATATATATGTGTGTGTGTGTGTGTGTGTGTGTGTGTGTGTGTGATTTTTTGAAAGCTTACCAAAGCATTCCGTTCAGGAGCCCAAAAAACACCACAGAAGATATTTTCATTCAGAAATCATTTATTTATCATTTTTCAAATTAAATTGTTTATTACCTACACGTGTTTCACTACCTAGCAGGAACTTGTTTGGCAGATCATCAGGGCAAAATGTAGCACCTTGAATAAGATTAGCAACACCCGGCAATACACAATGTGGTGCTGATTTTCTTGGGGTCACTTAAGAAGGGAAGAAAAAAATAAAGTAAGATAGAGAATAAAAAATATAAAATATAAAGTAAGAAAGAGAATAAAAAACTATATATAAAAAATATATATACCAAAATATATATTTTAAAAAATATATAAAGATATATATAAAAATATATATAAAAAATATATATAAAATATAATAATAATAAACAAAAATATATAATTTGCCTTAAATGCACTCCAGTGATGACAAATAAATTTTGGTAAGCCCCCCCCCCCACTTTACAGTCATCAATAATGAATAATGAAGTAATATATGCATGTGTTTAACCGGCCCCCCACTTTTTAGGAGAGCCTCCCCCACTTTTATAACTGTCCCGCCGGTCCTATATATATATATATATATATATATATATATATATATATATATATATATATATATATATATATGTGTGTGTGTGTGTGTGTGTGGATTTCTTTTATAAATAAATAAAGAAATACGTTCCATAATATGAGCGACTGAATGCATAAAATATAATATATGTTAAGAGAGGAAACTCTCACCACTTAGAGAGTAAATTTAAAAATTGATAGCGTTTGGCCTTTTGGCCAAGATCAAAGTGTAGTATCTGTTCCGATGGATACTGCACGAGACTCGTCCTGTGCAGTTCTAGGAGGTCCACCCTCCCAGGCTTTGCCTCCCCTCTTTGGGGAGGAGTAAGTTTATTGCTTACTGCCTGAGGCGCCCCTACCGGGGAATACCGACGGGGCTGCCCAGGCAATTTTTAAATGGCCAGAGTGCTCACCTCTCGGGCGCTGGCTTTTCTAATCCCACTTTCCCGACCTTGTGTCACATCTTACCTTGTGGGGGTAGATAAATATCGCGTTTATAACAGCTGTCGTTATCACTAAAAACAACAACAACAAATCTCGACCATTTAAAGCGATCAGAAAAATCGTACATATTTAAGCAACCTCCTCCGGCTAACAGGTAACATTGTAAACTATAGACAATGAGGGTTCGAATCTTGCCAAATCAACGCTGAAGATCGATAGACCGTGAAACACATGTATGTGTACGTGGATTTATATATATATATATATATATATATATATATATATATATATATATATATATATATATATATATATATATATATATATATATATATATATGGGAAAATGAAAAAGGAAAACCAAAAAATGGATGTTTTTTATGTGTACATCAACGTTTCGTCTTTATTTATAAGACTTCATCAGGATGATAAAATAGAGAAAAAATGTCATGCAAGCACAGATACGTGTAGGGTAGACATATTGGGAAAAATAGAATGAAATAGTGGCCAAACTGCTGGGTGGACGTCCGTATTTGTTGGAGAAATAGAAATGAATGTAGAAAAGCATGAGTGGGGAAAAAATGGAAGGATGGGGTGAGCCAGGACTACTGTGGCTGGTGGTAAGAGAAAGAGGTGGGGGATGAGCAGGGGTAAAGTGGATGGCAGAGAGGGAGGTGAGGAAGAGGGGGGGAGGGGGGTGTTTGACCAGATGGCTGCGGTTCAAGATTGAAGGGGAAAAAGTAAGTTGGAATGTTTGTGTATGGGGGGTGTATGCAGGGAAAGGAGGATGGGTAGAGAGGAAGGGGGGCTGTGATTTTGGTGGATGGGCGAAAGTTATGGTCTTAGAGAGCGTTTTGAGAAAATGAGGGAATTTAAGAAGGGGTATGGGAGAAAATAGTTGAGTGGGGGAGAGGGAGGATTTGTTGTGATAGGGTGTGAAATATTTGAAATATTTGGAAAATGATAGCAATGAGTGAGGGATTGGGGGGAGGAGGGCGGTGATTGAAAGGGTGGGTATGGAATATTTGAGATATTTGGAACATGAGAAAGTTTATTTGGACTGCAGTATTAAAAGTGTGAGGAAAAAGTAAGGAGAAAATGAAGATTCAAGGAGAAAAAGAAAGGGAAAAGTAAATGGGAGAGTGTTATAGAGGTTGGAGATGAAAAAAGTTTAACCATGATCAGGCAAGAGTCTTTGTTCTGTGAGAATGATCTTGCTTATTAAGGGTGATAGGTTAACGAAACCATTACGTTGCTTGATGGTGGTGGAGGCGGTGATGAGGGCAGTTTCTAATAATCTTCGCCGAGATTTGTTGTGGATATATTTAGTGATTTTGGCTTGTTCAAATTTGAACGCATGACCATGTTCTAGTGCATGGGAGAAAAGTGCACTAAGAGGGTTGTTGTTTTTTATGTCCCTTTTGTGTTCATTTAATCGTTTCTTTAATTCACGTTGTGTTTCTCCCACGTAAAATTGATGGCAGTCATTGCAAGGGACAGTATATAAGCCGGCATGGGATGTGGGTGTTTTTTGGAAATGTTTGGATGCGTTTAAAGTTTGTTTTATGGATTGAGATGTGGTTTGTACTGTAGGAATGCCTAGTTTGTTAAGCGTGTTGCATATGGATGTGTTATTGGAGTGCGTGGGTAGGAGAAGGGGTCTGTCTATTAGAGAGGTGTTAGGAGTTTGATTTTTTTGTGTGGTGTTTCTGGAGAATATTTGGAAGGCTTTTTTCTTGGCATTTAATATAAAATGTGTGGGGTATTGCAATGTTTTTAGGGAGTTAAAAATGTACTTTATTTCTTCATCTATGTGAGGGGGGCTACATATTCTAAGGGCGCGTAGGAAGAAGCCTATAATTATACCTGTTTTGATCTTGCTATGGTGGTGTGAGTAGAAATGTATGTAGTCATTTTTGTGAGTGTTTTTGCGGTGTACCTAGAATTCTAGTTTGTTGTTGGACTTAATTATAAGAGTATCAAGGAAGGGAATAGAGCCGTTTATTTCAGTCTCATGGGTAAATTTTATGGAGGGTTCTACTGTGTTGAGTTTATCTTTAACATGATTGATTTGTATGTCTGTGGGGAGGAAAATTAAAATGTCATCTATGTATCTAAAGTATTCGATGTTAGGGGGTAGTCTATATTTGAAAGGACCGGATTCTAAGAATTCTAAAAAGAGGCAGGCCAATACACCGCTAAGGGGGTTGCCCATAGGGAGTCCAAATTTTTGTTTATAGAATACTTCGTTAAATTGGAAATATGTTATGTCAGTGATGAGTCTAATTATTTCTATAAGAGTGTTGGGGGGAAAAGGTAGGTTGGTTTTTATTTTCTTTATATGTGTGTGAAGTAAGTTTAGGCATTTTTTAACAGGTACGTTAGTGTAGAGCGAAGTTACATCTAGGCTATGTATATTTTTGTTTTCTACGTTGATGTTTTTTATTCTGCTAAGAAGGTCGCCTGAATTTTTGATGTGGGAAGGACTGATGGTACCCATTAGTGGAGTGAGGATGTTAGCTATGGCCCGTGCGATTTTGTGTGTGGTGCTACCTATGCTTGATACAATGGGACGCATGGGGATGTCGGGTTTGTGGGTTTTGGGGAGCCCGTATAATGTGGGAATGATAGGGTGATACTCAATGTTTGATGCCCATTTTTTGTTGTTCTTGATTAGGTGTTTGAAAGATTTGTTAAAATGTTCTATGTTTTTATCTATAGTTTTTTGGTCGGTTTTAGTGTATGTGTTTTCGTCGGATAATAGAGTAGATATTTTTTTGATATATGAGTTTTTGTCCATGATTACTATGCCCCCTCCTTTGTCTGATGGTGATATGATTATGTTGTTGTTGTTAGCTAGGTGTTTAAGAGTGTCTATGTATCTCTTGGGTAAGACGGGGTCATTAGGGAGAGTGGTGGTGGTTGAGATTATGCCTTGAATGAAGCCTTTAGTGAAATCTGTGTCAGTGTGTCTGTAATTTTTTAGAACTGTGTTGGTGGTGGTGTTAGAGTGTATTCCAGTGGCGAATTTAAAACCGAAACTGAGAGCTTCAGTTTCTATGTCAGAAAGGTTGTAGGTAGTGAGGTTGTTTATGAGTTCCGGACGTCCTAAAGTTTTCCATGTGCTGTTTTGGATAAGTTTATTGAGTTTGTTGTTTAGTCTGGTGGTATGTTGAGCATTGAATTTTTTGATGGATTTAGTGATGTTATCGATAGTGTTGGGCAGTATTGTTTTATTATTTTTGAGGCTGATGCCCAATGTTCTGGCCTCGTGGAAAAGGTGGGAACTTTTGTGTTTTAGTAGGTTTGCAGATGATGTTAAATATGTTTGAATGTAGTCAGGAAAAATGTGGTGCGATTGTTTTAAAAATGTAAATGTACTTGCGGGTATGACCTTTTCTTCGATGCATCTCAGCAGAAAGTTTCTCCTGTTGTTGTGGGAGTTGGCTGCGAATAGTGTGTTTTTATATTTCCGTACCACCAGCCACAGTAGTCCTGGCTCACCCCATCCTTCCATTTTTTCCCCACTCATGCTTTTCTACATTCATTTCTATTTCTCCAACAAATACGGACGTCCACTCAGCAGTTTGGCCACTATTTCATTCTATTTTTCCCAATATGTCTACCCTACACGTATCTGTGCTTGCATGACATTTTTTCTCTATTTTATCATCCTGATGAAGTCTTATAAATAAAGACGAAACGTTGATGTACACATAAAAAACATCCATTTTTTGGTTTTCCCTTTTCATTTTCCCATCACGTCGGATTACTTTCATCCTTCTCTTCCCATATATATATATATATATATATATATATATATATATATATATATATATATATATATATATATACAGGGTGTTTCAAAAGTCTTGGGAACATAACGATTTTTAATAACTCAAAAACTATTAGGAGTTGAAAAATGAAATTGGTACCGTTGGAAAGGTTAAAGTTTCAAGTTTTGTGGGGAATCTTCACAGTTGCTCAATATGAGCACCATTCGTCACACGGCAGACATCTAGTCGATAGTCCATTTCCTGCCAAACGCGTTCCAGCATCTTGACGTCAATGGTTCCCACAACTGCCGTTACTCGAGCCTTTAGTTCGTCAATATCTCTTGAAAGGGGCGGCACATAGACTTGTTGCTTGACAAAGCCCCAAAGGAAAAAGTCACACGGGGTAAGATCTGGAGACCTAGGAGGCCAGGGCATGAGAACGTCATCACCTCGCCCAGATCTCCCAATCCATCTACCAGGCAGCCTTGTGTTAAGAAACTGCCTTACTCTAAGACTCCAGTGTGGTGGTGCACCATCTTGTTGAAAAATGAAGTCATCAGATTCTGCTTGTTCCATCTGAGCCATTAACCAGTCTTCCAGCATGTTGAGATAGGATTCACCAGTGATAGTTGCCTCTTCAAAGAAGAACGGTCCATAGACACCTTTCTTGGAAATTGCACAAAACACGTTCACTTTTGGTGAATCTCGCTCGTGCTCAAGAAGTTCATGAGGATTCTCAGTACCCCATATGCGAGTGTTATGCTTGTTAAATTTGCCATTCAGATGGAAGGTCGCCTCATCGCTAAAAACAAGCCGGTCATCAAACCCGTTATCTTCCAACTTCTCTTGCATTGCAATGCAAAAGTCACGGCGAAGTGGCTTATCAGTGTCCTTCAACTTTTGGACCAACTTGAGCTTGTAAGGTACTATTTGCAGTCGTTTCCTTAAGACACGCCAGACAGTTGCTGGAGCAAGCTGAAGTTCCATGCTGGCTCTTCTCACTGATTTACGGGGGCTCCGCTGAAAGGCTGTCCGAACTTGCTCAACTGCATCTTCTGAAGTTGAAGGGCGACCTGTTCGCTTACTTGGGCACAAACACCCATCTTTCACAAATTTAGCATGCCATCTGACAATGGATTTCCTTTCAGGGGCTTCTTTTTTAAATTTCCTGCGAAATGCACGCTGAACACATGTCCACGATTCAGTCTTTGCAAATTGGAGGACGCAAAATGCCTTGTCTTGTTTAGAGAACGCCATTACTGCACCTGGAAAGATAACACGAAAATCATTAGTATGACCAAAAACTTGATTAAGCAAGCTTTAAAATGGCACCAGTTTCATTTTTCTACCTGGAATAGTTCATGAGATATACGCATTTGTAATGTTCCCAAGACTTTGAAACACCCTGTATATATATTTATATATATTTAGTATGTCACTAAAATAATTTCTGTAATTTTATTTTATTTAAGCAATTAAATCGAATTCCTTAATGTACCTACCAGGCGTTGCCCCGGAGTATATATATATATATATATATATATATATATATATATATATATATATATATATATATATATATATATATATATATATATATATATATATATATATATATTGAGAATGGACGAGTCCAAATGCTCGTCATAGGTATGGCACCATAACACCTCCTTGCCAAGCATTACCTCCCCAGGAGTCTAGTATTGTTTTGTTTTTGGATTGATGCTATTCTGAGGTTGGTTGATATAGTTGTATATAGAAAGTGTTGTTTTTGGTAGCCATAACCTCTTCCTGGGTAGTGCTGTCGGTTTCTTCCGATAGTCGTTCCCTAATTTGGTTTATGTCTCTCTTATGAGAGAACTGATGGTCTCTATCAAATTCATATTTGATATCCAACAGCTTTTTAATTCTATATGTCTGACTTTCTAGCACATCTTTAAATTTTGAAAAAAATGTTGCGTTTTCTTCGACATTCAACTTCAAGACAAGTCATCTTATCTTTCATAGTTTTTAATTCTTCCGAACACCCTTTGAATTGCAACTTTTGTAATTGAAGTTTTCTTTTAAACTCTGAGTTCATTCTCATTAACGTTCGACTGGTTATTCAAACAATTTGGCTTAATTTCTTTCAGTTTTGTGTTCGCTTTTTTCAGCGTGCATTTTGTTTCCTTATGTGATTTCATTTCTGTCATTTCTGCTGGCCATTTATTTTGAGTGCATTTCATACGATTAATGGTGTAAACAAAATTATTTTTTTGTTTTTCTGATCTGGTCGTCATATTTATTTTCTTTATGGGGCCCCGGATGCTTTGTCACAGTCAGATTTATTTTCTTCTGGTAAGAATTCTTGGTTGATAATCCCCATAGTCTGAATAATTGAATAAGGTCTACGCCAAATAAATTCCCTGTAATATGTAAATTTTTAGTTCTTCCGTCATTATTTTAAAAGTCATGCCGGCAATTATTTCACCCTCGAAATTTATTTTTTTCACCAGTCACTGTTCTGACAATATATATAACCATGAACTTTCTGCACAAAATAACATCTTTATAAATGCTTTTTATTTTTGGTTTCTGAAGAACATCGTGTAATTGCGTTTAAGTGTAACATATTGCACGTTGCGAAACAATTGTAAGACCATCGTCAATTCTGCCATTGCAAAAAATAAATGATATGAGTAAAGACTTAATTTTGGTCATTGAAATTTTAAATAATCATTATATAGGCTCTGAAATTTGTTACCCAATTTTAGTCACTTGTAATTTGAATAATTTGGGATGTTCTATTAATGAATATATATGAAACACGATATCGCCCACCACCCAGTTTTTAAAAGATGGAATCGCCCGATTGTCGAAGATGCGATGCAAAAAAGTTGTTTTTTTTTAATTTCATCTGTTGTGTCGAACGTGAAATTCAAACTAAAGTACACGTTTTTGGCTTTCGAACTAAGATCAAAGTGTAAATTCTGTTTTGTTAGGAGATGGTACAATAATATATAGGGGTCTGCGTTCGCGCTGAACTTCCATAGAATGGTAAAATATCACAAACTCCTAGAAGGGTTTTAGAGATATATATTCTGAAATTACATTAACCAGAGTACTTAGATAAGTATGTTTCAGTTTGAACAAATGTGGTACAATATTATCGTCGGATCTACGTTTGCGCCGGACGTTCATAGAATGGAAATATTTTTAAGCACGGCAGCAATCTACCACAAATGAAGGATACAACTGTTGAATTTCGACGGGTCCCGCTATATATATATATATATATATATATATATATATATATATATATATATATATATATGTTTGATTAAAAAAATTAATAATTTAATTACAAAACGATATAGTAATAAGTAAATTTAAATTTTAAAATTCTATTTAAAAGATAAAATAATTTGTTATTAAAAAAAAACACAGAACAGTTAAAAAGAAAAAAAGTGAAAGAAAGACTCCCAGGCAACGCCTGGTAGGTACATTGAGGAATTCGATTTAATTGTTTAATTAAAATAAAATCAAAGAGATTATTTTGGTGACAAGATGGCGAACGATAGGCAAATCCTGTTTATTCATTTATTTATTACGACATGGCAGATTGTAATTCAAATATTCTAATTGCTGACACGCACGAAATACCACTTCTTGGGCGATAAAAACGAATACCTGGTGTTTAAACAGGTGAGCTAAATTCGCATGGCTTGCACTTCTAGCATCGTCGCAATTCAGATAAAACAACAAATATTTATTTCGAAGGTGTCGCCTTGTGAAGTGACCCTTTAGATTCATCCTTAATTACATTGGGAAATATTTCTCTAAATCTAATTACGGAAGAACAGTTTGCATGTTTGACTGCCGTTTGATTCCACATCTTGATCACGACTGGTCGGAAGTGGCCACGTGTTATATGGGTATGTTAGTGTTGCTCTTACAAGGGTGAAATTACACACGGACAAATTCATCTAAGTAAGAAAACAGAACATGATAATATTCAACAAGAACTTACCACCCCCAATCTGAGGAATATTTTAACATGTAGCTTGTGAGATTAAAATGTATGGGGGAAAATCCTTAAGGAAACAAAAGTCGATTAACTCAACTTTACTATGATAGTGGATTATTCCGTTTGGAGTTTTCATGACGAAAAATGATACCTAATAAATAATGTATTGCACCAAATGAACTGAACATACATTTCTATTTTACTATTAGCTCGTGAAATTGCAGGTTCAACCTTTCCCAACAATATTAGATCGTAAATGACCTAAAATAGATCCGATATAATTTCGATATGGTATAGCCAATTTTATATGCCACGATCTGGCAGTTTTTTGTTTCCTTCTTGTTGATTATTATCACGTCCGGTGTCGTAGCTTGGATTGATTTGTCCGTTTGTACTTCCATGAGGAATTCATGATTTTCGTTTTCCACTACTGGTTTCGATTTGTGTCTGTTCACTTTGACCTTATTCACAGATTCAGTTTTATTTTTCGTAGTTTGTTGAGTTGGGTTTCCAATTTAGTTTCCCGTTCGGCCTTTGTTGGTCCATTCTCTTGATAGGATTTTGTTTCAATGTTTAGTCCTCTTATTACTGATTTAGTCCCAACATAAATTAATTCGTTTAGGTCTGTAATATTATCTGTTGAGATGTATGGGAGAAGTCCATTCACTTTTTCTGTTTCTGATTTTACCTTCTTCCATTCTTCGTTCCTTCGCGATGGAAGTTTCGTTTTGTCCTCGTTCATAACTTCTTTGATGTGTTTGACTTCCGCTGCTTCTCCCTCAGTAAGTTCTGTGATCTCGCAGTAATTTGTTTCTCCAGTCTTGGTGTTTATGTTGTGACAAACTTCTGCCTGTGAGTTTTCACCAGGGAGTGTTTCCTGGTGTTCTCTTACATCACTTACCTTTCCTTTTATTTCCATTAGTTCCAGTCCTTGGAACCATCCTCTCTTAAGGATGCGTCTTTCTTGATTTTAAATTCTCTGTTTCGTTGCATTGTAGTAAGTAGACATGTCTCATATGTTCTTTGTGCGATTCAGGTAGCCTCTTTGTATGGGGTTGTTTCGTAATAGCATTCCATCCCTATTTTCCGTTGTGGTACATTTCTTCATCTGGTTTGTTTTTCAGTTTGCTGCATGGATAATTTCTACTTACATGTATTTGGTTCGTGTTATACTTGTACCTGAAATTAGAGGAGCCAACATTCGCAGGATGCCAACCGGGTCCCCCATTTTTGTCACCAAAAGAGCACATACCAATCATGACACTCAGATCATTCTTTTGAGTCCGACAGCTTTTATTATTGTATTGTGTCATATTTTATGATTTGGTGTGTGTGGCAACACCAGACCCAGATTTATTACTCCTTTGGTCTTGTCACAGAGATAGTATGTTACTCTCTCTTTTATGTGATAAATTAATTTGCGCTATCACACAATAATACGAAAAACCGAGACAACCAGACAGTGAAAAATAGAAAAACAGAAAAATGAACGGTAAGTTCAGGATAAGGCAATATCAGAGAAAGAATGAGAAATCCATACATAAATATATCAATTTTATTAACAACTTGTTAGGACAACCAAAGTATAGAGTAAAAATAGATAACAAGAATTCAGAGTTTCAAAGAACGTTCTAGGTGAAGAATGAGTTGTTTTGTCTGTAAGAAGAAGTTGATTAACCATGTTTGTTTCGGTTGATACCGTGTGAGTTTGCGTGTGGAAGTCTGTGTAAATTGGCATTGTAGACATGTGTGTATGTTGTGACCTTGAAAGGCCGATAATAATTAAGACAATGCGAGACAATGCGAGTGTATTTAGAGAAGTACAGAAATAGTATGTTACAGAAAGTCTGCGTCCGATACTGTGACTATGGCTGCCACCAATGAACTACCGCCATGACTACCACGACACTTAGTCGTAACTCTACTAATAGTGTCTGGAAGAGTCGATCTATTCCCGAAATAGGGTAGATACACATCACACCATAACAGTATAATAGTTTGCCTCTGTTTTATCAGTGATAGAGTGCATGTATGCTGCCGTTGTGTGTACAGTAGTTCGTGAATATCTCGTTACGTTAGCCGAAGGGCTTCAGCCCCAAAAACCTAAGCTGGATTTGTAACGTATGTGTCAGATATGTAAGAAGAAAAGTAAAAAGGGAAACAGAATGATGTGTGTTTGGGGTTTATATTACGCGCAAAATAAGGGGATGAATATTCTTGAGTCTGTGGTTGGTTAAAAGAAACTGCTGATTTGAGCTTTCATCCAATCGAGCGTCGATACTTAAAAACAATATTCACTGCTGCTGCTGCTTCCCATAGGTAAAAAAAAGCCTTTCTTGTGTCCAGTAATCGTCACTTGGAGCTGGCCAAATTCTTCACGGAACGTGATATTTATGTTTTCGAAGTTGAACACCAAGTGCTGAGGAGTTCACTTCATAAAGAATCCTTTGTTTATAGCTTTCAGCCCTTTGGTTGGCTGGAGCAAGATTTATCATTTTAAAGTGATGAAATCTTTGTCTTGCCAAAGTTCTTTATCTTTCCAGACATGAAGGCGAGGGAAAACTAGCTGAAAAGTAATTAATTTTTTAAAATAAATTATAGTGAAGTACGTCATTATATTGCCAATAACTTGACAGAATAATAACAAATGAACATTCGCTAGTCAGAAGGTAGGTTTGATTTGTGGGCTTACATGCTATTTAAGTCCAACTTTTAAATTCTGGCCGACTTTTCATTATCAGATTGAATGAAAATGCTATGATGTATGAGTGTAGCCTATGAAAACAGAGACTGTATGTGGACTTTGTGTGTCCACCATCTTGTTAATTATCTGATAATAATTGCAATGTGAACAAGATGGACATAATGCCCCACACAACTCACTCTTTTGTTTTACTTTTTGTTAAAGAGATGCCATTGAAATATTATCGGACTTCATACCCCAGCAGGCGTATTTATCTCGTTACAAAGTCCTTATAAAAAGGTTATCACTGTTATAAATGCTAATAACATTGCACGTCTCTAAGGTTCGTCTGTACTTTTTCCTTCGTATGACACATATTAATAAAATCCTAAGGGTCCTTACACATTTGTATTCTAAATGTATAAAAACCATAAGTATTTTATTAATGCACTTCTAATGATCGAATATCCCGTAAAACTGCAATAAAATGATTAGATAAGCAAAATTTATTACTTATTCTTGTTATATATATATATATATAATTAATTATAAAATATATATTTTTATCTACATACGTATACGTTTAATTCTTACGAAAATCGTCAGTGTAGAGATGATTATTCATACCGATCATAGGACTCGAACACCAGAACACGAGTAATGTTTTTAACTCAAATTCCGTTATAAACAACCCGATAAATCAGGCAGCCGCTTTAAAGAGTGTTTGACTGCTGAAGGAACGTGCGTATGTGTATATATATATATATATATATATATATATATATATATATATATATATATATATATATATATATATATATAGAGAGAGAGAGAGAGAGAGAGAGAGAGAGAGAGAGAGAATAAACTGTGATAATTTTAACACTTTATGCGGCGGCTTAACGTCTAGAGCGTTCTACTTTTTTAATGAAAGGAACGATGCATGTGTTAATACTACACTTACAGTGCTCTACTTTTTCTAGGAGCTACAAATATTAAATATTTGTTATTGTTTATTATCTATGTACGTATACGTTTCGTCCTTAATAATCGGGACTCATCAGCATAGAGATATGACTATTCACTACCGGTCATGCGATTCGAAATCCCGGATTACGAGTATTTTGCAACTCAAATCCGACGCCTTAACCACTCGGCCAATTTTGAACAGCGAATAAACTGTTATAATTTTAACACTATACGGCGGCTTAACGTCTAGAGCGTTCTACTTTTTTAATGAAAGGAACGATGTTGGAAAATACTTGTAATCCGGGGTTTCGAATCGCATGACCGGTAGTGAATAGTCATATCTCTATGCTGATGAGTCCCGATTATTAAGGACGAAACGTATACGTACATAGATAATGAACAATAACAAATATTATATATATATATATATATATATATATATATATATATATATATATATATATATATATATATATATATATATAAAAGTTTTAAAAAGGTTGAAGGCAATGCAAAGTTCCGGATCGCTGGAAGTTGGTAAGAACAAAAACAAAACAACCTTTTTAAAACTTTTATTATTACTCCCAGCAATGCTTCCAGCAAACTACCAATTTCTTATATATATATATATATATATATATATATATATATATATATATATATATATATATATATATATATAAGACAGGTTAATTTTATATTCCAATAACCATGGTTTTTTTTGGGTTTTTTTTTTCCCCATTTTCTAAAGAAATAAAATTCCTGTGAGATGTATATTTACGACTTGTTTCTCTGGAGGTGAGCCAGCCAACATTATTATATCAATATCAGCTCTGCAACACATCAAGAGCATCAGAAAAATCCACAAAGAAGAAAAGTTCTCAAATTGCAAAATCTTGAAAAAGCCTATACCACACTGTGAGTCATTGTGGGCAAAAACAAAGAAAAAAAACTTTTACACGAAGAAAGAATCTCCTTAGGGCGCCATTTTGAATTTTTACGGTAAAAAGTTAGCACACCAAAAAAATATTTGAGAATCTTTAATTCAGTGATATTCCTTAATATAGTAATTTAATTCTATCATTTAGTTATAAAAAGTTGTAATTCACTCGGGGTAAGTTTCATTGCCTAAAATGACTTCATTTAACTTGCAACTGTCTATTTATCTCATTTGAATGCGAAACTAAGTGCAGAGCTAATCTCTTTTAAATTCACCAGTTATGAGCCAGTTAGGCAGATTTAGCCACCGATTCGAGCAATGTTAATATTGTTATATTATGGTGTTTTAGTGAAGGATGTTTAGTATTTATTTATAAACCGTTTAAATTAACTCTAAGGTAAATTTAATTGCCCAGATTACTTCACTCAAGTAGTAAGTTTCTATCTGAATGCCAAACTATAAGCAGAGCTCATTCTTTTCAAACGCAACAGTTTGTGTGTGTAGTTTTAGGATGTCATCTTTATAAATTTGTTTTAGTCCACTATATTTATTAATGTATTAATGATGTTTTAAAACTAGACTAATTTTCACTATATATAGTAATCCGGGTACCAATTACTTATCCATTAGGTGTTGTCTAGGATTTGATAGAATGTTTTTTCAATAAAGAATCTTTATTTTATTGTTACCCAAAACTGGATAGGTTCTTTCCATTTAGCCTCTTAAGTTATCTTGGGCGTCTAACCCTATTATTATGTATTCGTGGATTTCGTTGAGTAAATTAGTGCATTATTCAACTTTTTGTTGCAGGTTTATAAATTCTTGAATCGATAGGGGCTGGCTACCCCCCTTCTGCTAGGTTATTAGGCTCACGGGCAGCGTTATCCGGAAATGAGGTCGTTCCCCCCCCCCACTTAGTTCAATATCTACGATATAGTTCCTATGTATTTATCCTTACATTCCTGAATAAGTGATATGTCGAGTGGAAGAAAAAATATAAGGGAGGTAACCTCAACCACCCATATTACCTCCCTACATCAATTGTATGTCTATATCTATAATAGAGTGAATTCATTTTTATATTTTATATACATCCCTATCTATATTTAGCATATATTTTGAATGTTAACTGATTACTAGTTCTTATGTCTTTCCTTAAATTATCTTAGTTATTGACTCAACCTTATTGCGCTTATTAGTACAGTTCTACCTAAAAGATTGTCTTCCTGATATACTTATAATCTGGATATCTTACCATTTCCTCATATATAAGATAGGTATAAACTATGGCATTTCTGCTTTTTTTCTTATGATCTTCTCTATATTTAATTGTTTTATAAGGATGTGTTACTTTCCATCATATACTATTCAATTTACAGTTTATATTGGCTACATTATCCTAGAATATTACCATACCGTAAATATTTTCATATTTATATTCATGAATGATTAATACCTTAGGTGTCTATATAGGTCTGTGACGGGAGAGAACATATACGGTTCTATGCAGACAGTTCTATACCACTTCCTGTTTTTTATTTACTAAATTCTCCTTAGACTTATGTCTAAGGAGAATTTATTAAATATATTATAGGATTCTAAAATATAGAGGTTACATCTCTTTTAGATTTGTTAGGTTTGTATTTCCCTGCTCTACCTAATATAGACCATTTCAGGCTGTATTAGATATTTTTAATATTTAGTTCTCTTACATGTTTAGCTAAAGACTCAATGTATGTTTTAATTCTGTTTCCTTCTATTACGTTACATTTATATACTATATCGTAAGTTAAACAACTCCCCTCCAAAGGGCACTCATTAACATTTTTACAATAACATTGGGTTTCTGAATTTTTTAGATGAGGATTGAAAATTTGTATAATTTTGGTTATTTGGACTACATTTCTCATCTTATGTGTTATCATCACAACGTTTCGGCCGCTGTAACCTCAGACCTTATTCAGGTGTATCTCTTCGAACTCGGGAATATTTCTGTCGAACTCAGGAATCTGGACGAAATTTCGAACGGAACCCTTTATTTAATTGCATGCTCTTGTTCCGTCAGCTATGACTGGGAGAAGTCTTCAGTAATTTTCAATTCTTCGTATCGCCTGCACCGAGGATTGAACCTTCAACCTTCAGATGACTATCACTTAGAACTGAATTTAACTTAGTACTATATCCACGGACCCGTGGAGCAGTGGATATAGTACTAAGCTAAATTCAGTTCGAAATTTCGTCCAGATTCCCGAGTTCGACAGAAATATTCCCAAGTTCGAAGAGATACACCTGACGAAAACCAGAGGTTACAGCGGCCGAAACGTTGTGATGATAACACTCAAGATAAGACATATAGTCCGAATAACCAAAATCATACAAATTACATTGGGAGTTATTATTCTGGTTCTGGATTGTACTACTGTCTAAGTTTCTATTCTTGTTTATTTTGATGTTATTTGAACTTACTATAGTTTACGTTAAATTTATCGATGTTGAAAAAGATAGTTTTACTTTATTTTTATTTATAATCTTACCTAGTTTGCTATTCCCAGGAAAATTTCTCTCTATAATTTGGTAAAACTGTTTGGGTATGTTAGTGAGGATGTTTAGGCTTTACGGAGGATTGAAACAAATTGAGTTTCTTCGTCTGTTTTTCTTCCCAGTTCTATTCGCAACTGATGGTGGGTCTGCTGATCCCCTAGTGTTGTATTTGATGCAATCTCTCGCATATTACTTGTATTTTTTCTATTTTTGTTTGGTCTAGAGCTTCCCATAGTCATGTTATAAGATATTATGTGGGGTGTGTTCCTATTTGTATAAGAATCCCCATTATGATTCATTGATCTCCCTTTCATATAGCTTATTTTCCCAGCATATGCAGACCTGGCTAGCGCTTCGTTATAATATTCTTTATTCTTATTGAATAGTGGCTCGTTTGATAGCAGTTTAGATATTTTCTTAGAAATACTGGGGATGGTGGCTTTCTTAATAGATCCCGGGTGGTTTGAGTTAAAATCTACATAATACAGTGTATGATTGGATTTATGATATGGTTCATATGTTCTATTGTTTAGGTTTAGGGTGATGTTTAGAAAGTAAACTATCTTTTGGTTTATGGCTATCGTTACCTAATTAGTATTCTCTTCAAAAAGGATTCAGCTCGATGATTGTCAACCAGTAACAACAGAGCATATATAAATAAGACACGTTCATTTTATATTCCAATGACCATGGTTTTTATTTTCTATTTTTATTATATATATATAACACGCATACACACAGACATTAAGTTTTATATTTATGTGAGTAGAACTACCGACTATTAACTAGATGGTTATAGGTTCGATTCCTGGCATGGGATAGGTGCTAGTCGAGCCGTACTGAAGAGCTGTGATACAATGAAACAGTCTGTCTCTATCTATATATATAGTGAGTATTGATTTACTCCTCTCCAGGAGCTAGGCACAAGGCCAGTTTTTATCTTACTCCCACAAGTAAGATGTGACCCAAGGTCGGGTCGGGAAAGTGGGGTTTAAAAATTGCCTGGGCAGCCTCGTCGGCATTCCCCGGTATGGGGCGCCTCAGGCAGTAAGCAATAAACTTACTCCTCCCCAAAGAGGGGAGGCAGAGCCTGGGAGGGTGGACCTCCTAGAACTGCACAGGACAGACCCATAGACCGGCGTAAATCAAGCCCCGAAGGTCAAGACAATACCAGTCTATGGGGTGCAGTATCCATCGGAACAGATACTACACTTTGATCTTAGCCAAAAGGCCAAGCCGAAACGATATCGTATGTAGGTAATAAACACTTTAATATTCAATAAAAAAGCCCCGTTAAAGATGTAATAGTCTTGAAAGTAAAGAACTGACAAAGCTAGTTCTGTGCAAGTGTTGAACACTGTTTGACAATAATAACGCTTACCCTACCTCTCCGGATAAGTGTATCTCAATTTCAATCATTGTCTGTGCTGATTGTCGGTAGCGTTCGTCTCGTAATTCTAGCCTGAATTTATGAAGTGCGTTCGATCCCATGCAACTGCCTACAACCACCACTCCTGCACTGATGAGGGCAAAAAGCCTGAAACGATATTGTCTGTAGGTAATAAACAAAATATATTCAATAATATATATATATATATATATATATATATTATTTAAACTGCGTGATGGAAAGAAAAAAACCCAAAAAAGTAAAAATGGCATATAAAATACTTTTATTTTTCAGGGAGGGGATAATGAAATTTTACAATTGTCATGCTTTTAATCCTTTGTAAGGTAGTTTAGATAGCTTATATATACTAACCTGTCCATTTGACATAATGGTTAAAGTGTTTGCTAATGAGTCGGGAGACTGGAGTTCAATCCTCGATCGAGTCATATCAAAGACTCAATAAATAGAATTTGATGTCGCTTTGCTAACTGCTCAGCATTATAAGGTGAGGATCAAAGGTAAGTTGAGTAATCCTGGAAAAGGAGTGGCGCCTTTCCCTACATCTTCGTATAATAGAACCTTCGGTTCGTCCTCAACGATGGTCGACCACTTTTTTCTTTTTCTTTTTTACTTATAGGTGCTAACAACTCAATCCTAAGAAATGCTTATTTATAACCATACAAAATAATAAACAACGATATTAGTATTTAAAATTAAGATTTAGGGTAGTAAAACTATAAACTGTTTCAATTAGATGTTTTCTTTTAAATTTTGAAAAGTTTCGAAGTTAAAGATATTAACGTTTATCGCTTTTATATCAAATAAGTCTCAGTTAAAATTAAATGATAAAAGAGTGCGGATCGTGATTAAACACAGGTTGTCTTACAAAGCGGAATATAACCAAGACTAGTGGGGTGTGGGTGGGTGAACTAAAATAAATTTACTGTTTAAGATGTTGCTCTTTTTCTATTTTTGTGAATATTCGATAATAATAGGATATAATCTACATTATAAATAGAGATTTTATGATAACATTAAGCTAATGATCCTTTTATTTGAATCTCTTATGCATACAATTAATGGTGATCTCGTTGCTTTGATTTAATAAGTTTCTCCTATTCCCAACTATAATTATCTCTAGATTTTCATAAGTATTTATCTAGAAGTTACAATGATTTATTTTTGTGGATATTTAATAAGTATGGGGCTTATATGAAGTGTATAAATGAATATATACATGTATGAGCTTTAATGTAAATAACTTAAAACACGATAATTCATGAATTCCACCATTCTGGACTGAGTGTTAAATGTCAATCCATTATTAATAACAAGAATATTAACAAACAAATTAATTAAAAATGTGGCATAATCGTTTTGTCCTTAAGTATCTTATATCAATCAAACAGCCACTCCGAGCGATTATTTAAAACAAAACCTTGTTTCACGTTCCTCCTCCCTGACTGAGGACCGTCGTCTATTTGTTGTACAAATGGATTACTGAAAATCAAAGGTCATCAGACACTTTTTCCTTATAAAAACTGGCAATCAATAATTCGACAAACACTATTTCGAGAAATGATAAGTTTCTTGAGTTGCATGCCGCTAATCAAGCTACGGTTAATTACATCATAGTTGGTTAATTATGTCAAGTTATGATGATCGTCTTATAGTTGTGAGCTTCATAGACAGAAACAGAAAGAGGGGGAGAGAGTCTATTCATATTTGATGTCATATCCACCTACTTGTATCACAGACGTTCGTTCCCACGATCCTATATTCCCAATCATTATTAATCTTTGTTAATCTTTTAATCGCTTGTCTACACCACTTCCTGTGTCATAACTAATATACGCACTAGCTAATATACGCACTAGCTAACTCTTCCACGCGAATATTCAACAGAAATGTTTTTTTGTTTAGTTGTTAAGTATATTCTGTTTTCAGGCATTACAAAAATCTATTTTTACTAAATGCGAGTGTGCCTGCTATTTTTAGAGATTGTTTATGTTTGAAGAAATACGTATATATGCAAATTGAATTTAATGCAACTTTAAAACAAATTTTAAAGATGAATTTTATATGTTTTCTGTATTTTCAGTAACAGTCCCGGAATCTCCTGATTTTCGACAATTACAACCGCCTTTTTTTACGTGGAACCACGGTTATTTTCATTACTTTTTTTTTTCTTTCCAATATTCTCTTTCAGAGGATTCTATCAAATAAGAAAATTCTCCATTGTCTGATACTATGATTATTGCCTTACTGATTGTTGCCAAAGTCAAACTACTAAAATAAAAAGAAAAGAAAAGTCTGATTCATGCGTTTCAAATGTATTACTATGAAAACATATACAAAAATAGTAGCACGTGGCAACCCTACAAACACTAATTTATGAAAATCAGACTTTTATAGTTATGAATGATGACACAATAGAATTTTTCTCAATCGGTCTTGATAATAATAATAAAACAGCGCTGACAATGAGGGTATAAACGTAGAATTAAAAGTATAGATTTAAATAAGTGACGCTAAGACAGGTCTACGTTAATGTGCTAAATCAAAAAACAAAAACGTGAGCATAAAAAAAAAGACGAGAATAGCATATTGAGAGTATATGTATATACTTTTGTTACTGATAGTTGAGCATTATTAGACTGTCCTAGTGTTGCAGAGAGCTGGATAAACGTATAGGGTGACCGCTCCTCAAAATTGTAGCATGAAATCATTATTAAAATTCATAATTCTTTCTATAATCCAATCATATTCGATACAAATAAACTTCAGTCTATACCTGACTTGTCCACCAAATTTCAGTCATTAATGCCCAACAATCTATGTTTTATAATCATTCAATGATAAGCACGCTTGGACACAACATGCAAAATTGTCAATAACCCTGACATATTCCTTTCTTGGCACTTCCCTGATTTTTGTTGTGATGGTCCTCTTCAGTTTAAGAATAGTATCAAGATTGTTTTGATAGATATTATCTTTGAGATAACCCCACAGATAAAAATTTGAGTGATGTTTAAGGTCCGGTGAGTGTGAAGCCCGTTGAGGATTACACCTTCTAATGACGACCAAAGTGCTCCTGCATATCATTGAACAGCAATAAAACAAATACTGTTGGACATTCATGGTTGAAATTTGGTGGGCAAGTCATGCATAGACTGACGTTTATTTGTTCCGAAAATCCTCGAGTTACAGAAAGAATTGTGAATTTTATTAACCATTCCATCGGTGGCATTGGATACCATGTACACGATTGTAGGTTATTGGGGCCTTAACTTAAAGAAAAACCTGATTCTCATAAATAAATGCTTGTCAATATATAGCATGTAAAAAGCTTTAGTTTTAAAGGTGTTGCTTTTTCTTAAAATGGAGTTTAACCCCCAATCTTCGACAAAGCATTATTACAATTACACCAATTGAACTGATTTGTAAACTCTCTGGAAATATTACTTAATTGATCGTTTGAATCACATTTTTAATTTCTCATCCACCGATCCGGTTTTCTTTAAATATTTTCTTTCCCTTTTTTTAAAATTCAGTTATTATAATGTTCATAAATGGTAAAGAAAGAATGGAATTCTCATTCTCTAAATGCGGTCGTATTCGCAATTTAACGAAACGAAAAAATATTAGGCACCAATTGTACCTGTTTCTTGGATATTTTGGGCTTTCCATTTAGCTAGTCAATAGACGAACTTAAGCTTTACTTCGACAGCTAACATTTCTGACTGCTAAAATAGAAAATGTAAAAGTCAGTGCCATGTTTATGAAACTACTTCAATAAAATCTGTTTTAATTAGACTTTCAATATTATATATATATATATATATATATATATATATATATATATATATATATATGTATATATATATATATGAAATTAAAAATGGAACAGTGGAAGACCCATAAGCTCAACGTTTCGCCCGATGTGATGTGGGGTTTTTCAAGAGCGGATAAAAAGTGTGCTAAAAATGATAAAAGACGGGAAGGTCATATAATTGGAGAATATATATAGTGGTAGGTTTTGAATGGAGGGAAATATATGCAAATATGTAAAGTTTCTCCTTCTTTTTTTATATTACTTGTACATTTGAAATTGCAGGTTTATTTATGCATACATATATGTACTTTAAATAAAAAAAAAATAAAAATAGAAATATATATGTATGTATAATTATATGCTGACATTTTGCACACTTATTTCTGACACTTTACATATATTTCCCTCCATTCAAAACCTATCACTATATATATTCCCCAATTATATGACCTTCTCGTCTTTTATCATTTTTAGCACACTTTTTATCCGCTCTTGAAAAAGCCCGCATCACATCGGGCGAAACGTTGAGCTTATGGGTCTTCCACTGTTCCATTTTTAATTTCATCCCGTCGGATTGTTTTATCCTTTTATCTACCTATATATATATATATATATATATATATATATATATATATATATATATATATATATATATATATATAAGAATTTATATGTTAGATAATTTTTGCTTATTATCATTTAAAAGTGTGCAAATAATTTAGGAACAAAAATGTATATAAAAAGTTTTATTCATTTTTTAATTTTATTTTATTTCTATTTTGTATTAAAGAAATATGGTTTGAATGCGTGCTTGTCTGTGCATAATGGATGTGTGTGTGATTATGTAAGTATTAGCATTGGGCATTCAAGCCTCTTCCGACTATTTTACTTATTCACATGCTATTCTCTATAAATTTTGTAATCTTATTATAATGGAAATTTGGTGTTTGTATAGTACCGGTGCAAGGGGCGCATGCCTCTCCTCACTATGAAATTACTCTTTTTAAACAAACCAAAGTATTATTGAACTTTATTTTCAATCATAGAATTATTCAATTTTACATAAACTTTCAGAATTTATTCAATACATTATATATTTTATAAGAAATAGAAAATTCTATTATAGAACTTTGCATAGAACATTTTTTCAGATCACTTACCCTCCTCCCCATGTGATCGCGTTGCTTAATCAGATTTATTTTGTTTACATCTATATTTTTCGATTAAATAACTCTCATGAGTTGTTTTTTTATACTAATTAGTCACCACTTATCAAGGCCAAAAGCCACTCGAGGATAATGGTTGATGAGATTGTTAGTTGGATGATGAATAATTCAAAATACTGAAATGATGGATAGAATTTAATTACTTAAGAAGACGACTCAACAGGTATTTGTTGACATTGGACTTGAAAACGACCATATTTAAATATGGAAACTATATTTCGGATTTTTTTAGATGAGGATTGATAATTTGGATTATTCGGACTGCTGTTCTCATCTTAGATGTTATTCTCAAAACTATATTTCGGAATTTTTTAGATGAGGATTGATAATTTGGATTATTCAGACTGCTGTTCTCATCTTGGATGTTATTCTCAAAACTATATTTCGGAATTTTTTAGATGAGGATTGATAATTTGGATTATTCAGACTGCTGTTCTCATCTTGGATGTTATTCTCAAAACTATATTTCGGATTTTTTTAGATGAGGATTGATAATTTGGATTATTCAGACTGCTGTTCTCATCTTGGATGTTATTCTCAAAACTATATTTCGTTTTTTTTTAGATGAGAATTGATAATTTGGATTATTCAGACTGCTGTTCTCATCTTGGATGTTATTCTCAAAACTATATTTCGGAATTTTTTAGATGAGGATTGATAATTTGGATTATTTAGACTGCTGTTCTCATCTTGGATGTTATTCTCAAAACTATATTTCGGAATTTTTTAGATGAGGATTGATAATTTGGATTATTTAGACTGCTGTTCTCATCTTGGATGTTATTCTCAAAACAATATTTCGGAATTTTTTTAGATGAGGATTGATAATTTGGATTATTCAGACTGCTGTTCTCATCTTGGATGTTATTCTCAAAACTATATTTCGGAATTTTTTTAGATGAGGATTGATAATTTGGATTATTCGGACTGCTGTTCTCATCTTGGATGTTATTCTTAAAACATTTCAATCGATGTCACCTCCAACCTTCTTCAGGTGTATCTTGTCGAAATTGGAATCTTTATGTTGAACTCGGGAATCAGTACAGATTCACAAGTTCGACATAAAAGTTTCTAAGTTCGGTAAAACGTACTCTAATAGCTTCTTTCCTCGAACTGCTGGCCTTTGGAATTCCCTCCCTGCTTCCTGTTTTCTCAATTGTACCAACATGCAGAAATTTAAATGTAATGTGAACAAACATCTTGATGCACAACTCCTCACTGAGGGTGCCCCTATAAATCTGACCCCTGATCATAGTAGCCCTTACGTCTCGGTGGCAATGTGTCTTGTTTTGAGTGAATAAAAGTTTAAAAAATAAGAAGAAAAAAAAGAAGGTTACATCGGCCGAAACGTTGTGAGAATAACATCCAAGGGAACAGTTATCCAAATCATCCAAATAATACACATGGAAACTATACTCTGAAACTATTTTTTTAATATGTTGTTAACTGCTAAAAGCTTCTCTATATAATGTTTTCTGACACCAACAAAGAAAAACAACAGCTTATAAAACAATAAAAAAAAAACAATGTTATTAATGCATACAATCAAAATATTGAAATTATACGAATATTTCTTTTCGTGAATTTGATGCAATATGAATACAAATATGGTTAGAAATATAGAAACAGCCATATAAAAACCACATATACGTTCAGGGTAATTTAATACCATGTGCTTCATGAGAGTTAAGGACATGCGTTGTATGGAGAGAAATGATATGAGAATGATACGATGAATGTGTAATGTGAGTCTTACAGACAGGTTTAGATCTGATGACCTCAGAGAAAAACTAAATCTAGACAGTATAGGAAGATGTGTGCAGAACAGAAAACTTTGATGGTATAGCCACGTTGAAAGAATGGGTGAAAGTGCTTGGGTTAGTAGATGTAGAACAGTTGAGGTAGCAGGTTCAGTTCACAGGGGAAGGGCAAGGGAAACATGGGAGGAAGTGATAAAGATAGACTTGAGATAAAGAAGGATAAATAAAGACCTGGTCAGAGATAGGTTACTTTAGAATTCAATTTCTAAGAGCCCTCTAACGTATGCCAGCAAATACAATGTGTCACATGACCTCTTCTTCACATCAGCTCTGCAGAGAGGGTTTCGTGGAAACTCAGAGAAGCTGTACCTGAGACGATTTCGGCTGAATCATCGGAAAGATTATTTTTTCGATTCGGGTCATTGTGTTGCGGAACACCCTGCTAGAAGCCATAATCAGCCTGCAGACGTCCAAACAGTTTAAGGCGGTGCTGGATGCATCATAGTCGCTCATCTTTGGATAATTACCCCTCACTTGAGCAATAAAAGAAAGGTAGCATTTTCTGTCTATGTTTATGCTCTGTGGAACAGACTATCAGAGAAGATAGTGACGATGCCTACCATATCCAGCTTTAAAGACTGTCGATGCCTACCATATTTGATTTGATTTGATGTTTGCAGAAGATATATAATTTAGATCCCAATTATCTTGTTGCAATGAATCATAGTTGGAATTAAAATTCTTTTTGTACACCATGTGTTAATGTTTTGTACACCATGTGTTAATGTTTTGTACACCATGTGTTAATGTTTTGTACACTATGTGTTAATGTTTTGTACACTATGTGCAATGTCCAATTAAGCAGTTAGTGTGCGTGTTACTTTTTTCTATCTTACTGTGAAAAGAAACGGCTGTTATATTGGCTGGTTAGGTTTTGAAGTTTTAGCTAATGTACATAGAGCTGACTAGGTGAATTTATGTCCCTTTTTGTGCATGTTATGCTATTTTAATTGAACCAGAGACTGGTCTAAGCTGACGTCGGTTCACATTTAGCCTCGTGTCTAGTGTTCAGTTTTTCTGTCGATTGAAGTCCTCTGTTCGTTTTATATTTATTGGTAGGCTCCGGGCTGGCCGATTTGAGTGAAGTTGTTAGAAACTCAAATCGATTTCTTTTGGCTTTTAACTAGTGAGGGGAAAATAAGCTGAAATGGAGATGTAAAGACAGGGATTAATGATATATGTATTGAGATTATAATACAAGAAATGTCTTGCAAACAAAGTGTTTGTCGTTCGCTTAAAAGATCGACTTATCTGATACTGCCTGTTAGAGTATGACAGCACTTGTGAAAGAGGGTTCATTTTTATGTCACAAAGACGGCTCAGTCAATGCATCCTGTCTGAAAATTCAAAAGAGGACAAGAACCGGCTTTTCGCTTTTATTTCAACAAAATTAACTGCCTCGAAGAGAATAGTCTTGCCTAATCAAATGGAGAGGTAATTTATGGACAAAGTAGGGAAGGGGATATAATCGATTTTAGAAGACAAAAGAAATAATCTATTAATATACTCTTTTGTATACTAGATCATTTGAAAACATATGCAGACATATCACATGATCTGCTTGTCCAATCCTAATTCAGAAGTTTTAATGCTACTTTTTATTTATTTATTTCTTACTGATTATAGACGAACCAAAATAACAGAAACACATATTTGTTATCAATGGAAATATGATAAAAAAATGTATATGATGTTATTGTGTTAGAATATAGTTTAGTTTATTTCACAGCTCATATATCAAACATATATTCCAAACATATCCATCATTAGAACGAAAAGCTAAGATCAAATACGGTAAACACATTTATTCACAGTTGACAATTATGAAAGACAGCAACATACAATAAAAGATTAGTTCTTACCCTACTTTTAAGATAGGAACGTCGTTTACCAGGGAATCACAGATATTCTTCATACTGTAAGAACTTTGTGAGAGAGGTTTGACGGCGATGGATTTTTAATACTCTCTGCTTCCTTTCGGGCACAATCAAGGGGAAACAACTCAACGGTACTCAGGATCGGTGCACTACCAGACTCGGTTCCCTACAGCAGAGTTATCATACTGTTGTGACGATGTATCATTTGGATTGTTCGGACTACTGTTCTCATCTTGGGTGTTATTCTCACAACGTTTCGGCCGATGTAACCTCCTACTGTCTTCAGGTATATCTTGACAATAGCTCTTATTGGTGAATGGTGGAAAGAATATTTTTGCTCTATTTCCCAACAAACCATAGTCGTTAGAATTTTATGTCTTTATGAAATGGAAAGAGCATTGAATCGTTTCCATTTTCGTATTAATTCGGTTCCATCCCGATTTGATATGATGTTTCTGATTTTTTTAGATGAGCATTGATAATAAACGTTGTGAGAATAACACCCAAGATGAGAACAATAGTCCGAACAATCCAAATGATACATATTATCAATCCTCATCTAAAAAAATTCAGAAACATCATATCAAATCGGTACTCACGAATAATTAATACGAAAATAGCGGTTACATCGTCCGAAACGTTGTTGTGACGATATTAGGGATTAACAGTCAATTGTGGATCAAGATAAAAGTTGATTGCAATATTAGAAAAAAAACATCGCCACAACGTTGCATATCCGCCAACCAACGTGTTTGCAACGTTCTGCGTCAGTCATTTCCTAGTTTGGGTCATAAACAGACAAGCACCAAATCTCTATCCTGATTTATGGAACCTACGAGTTCATTAAGTGTAAATATGAAAGGTTAAAGCATTTGTTTTCGTTTATTTTTGCATGTACATTTTGCTGTAATATGACGTAATGATAACATGCCTGTACATTTGTTAATCTGTAATAATTGTATACTAAAGAAATAAACTGTACATAATCAATAAATCAAACAAACTGTGTTTTCTTCTTTTTTGCTTATGCAAGTGAGTGTGTGTCTGTCAACGTGCGTCTTTGTGCATTTACTGCACAGGCCGTGATCGTCCAATTGTTGTCTTCATTTGAAGTCAGTGCTCGATTACGACACTGATCGCAGTGTCAGTCATGTGGCCTCTGTCACTTTTGTAACAAAAGGATCCTTCTTCCAAACAAAACCACAACTCCAGTCTAAAACAAGTAACAATGTTTTATTTTGAGAGATGTTACAATGATACTCGTTTTATTCTACTGAACGGCAGACCTGCAAATCAAGACAAACGTATCTTCCAACCAAACACAAACAGTCCATTAGCTTAAAACCCATCTGTCTCTCACACCTACAAAGACCTAACTGACCTCCCTGCCTTCATTAGCTTAGGCCCCAAAGGCCAATCTGTCCCTGAGAATCACAGAAAACCAACTCTTTTTTCTGCCTCTCTGCTGGAATATATATAGATATCACTTGGATCACACCTGAGATACCAACAATCAGCTGTTAGTCTATGGCCATAAAAACTGACTGACCATGAAGAAGTCCACCATCTGATATGAACATTAATTTTGGAGAATCTCAAGTGGGTCATAATCACAGCATGAAACCTTGTATCTGAAGCGACATTAGTTTTTCAGGAACTTTAAATGGTTTGATTTCTCAACAGGAACCCCTATTTAAAGAGGTAATAACTTTTCCAAGTGGAGAAATCAAATTTTTTGGTGATCGAATCATTTTTTGTGCGGTATCTCTTCCTCTAGCTAAATATTTACCACTCGCAGGTCTGCTGTATGTAGCATGCATCTATGCACCCCCACTAAACATGCAGCACTGCACATGTTTACATGTCTTTGTGGTTAAAACTCAAAAAAGTTTGTTACTCTCCTTGACATATGTAAGAACATTTGTTTTTATACTAACGATCCACTGCTTATCAAGGCCCAAAGGCCACTAAAGATAAGAGTTAATGAGTTTGTCAATTGGACGATGCGACAACACCTTAGGAGAATTGGAGACAATGAGTGAAATGGGCAGAATTTGATTATTTAAGAGAACGGCTCAACAAGAATTTGTTAATATTGGACTCGAAAACGACCATGTTGTAGTCAGCTGGGAAGCAGCTCCATGGTATTGTGTTCTGCAGATGGAAAATTATTGGAAAGAAGCTTTGTTTATGGATGTTGGTTTTGAGTTTAAGACTCCTGAAAAAGTCATTGAAGACACTTGCATTTGTAGCAGGATTGGATGTGGGTGTGTTAAAAATAATGTTAGAAACGGTATTTTCCACATAAAGCTAGATTAAGGAGAGAAGTGGAAAATTCCATTAGAAGTTAAAGATTAGAATTAGGGCTACGTGTTCAGGATATGACGTCATGGACAGGAAGTCCGAAGTGAGACGTGGCAAAGAAGATAGAAAGATCTTCCTCTTTGGCAGATAAGCTGATTGGGTTTGGGCATCGTTTCCATTCGTCAACGCTTCTGGGGAGCATGTAAGAAAAAGCTTACATAACTTTGCAGTTCTGTAAAATGAATAAAACATCAACAAGTGTGACACCATTGAGAAAGTAAGTTGTTAGCGTTTTTTATTTTTGTTATCATATTACAGAAACAAATAAAAGAAAAAGATACAGAAACTTATCCTCTCTCTCTCTCTCTCTCTTTCTCTCTCTCTCCTTCCCCTCACTACTTCTCTTATCATTCGCCATTTCTTTAAGTCATTCGCCTTTTCTGACGTCATCCAGTGTGCACGGCGACAAGCAAGCATGATCCACAGTTTTATATAGATAGAAGATGGTCAACATCTTCCGCTTTTTTTAAACATCTCCAACAAAAAGTTAAAAAGTCGTAAAATAAAAATAATTCAACATAATTTTCTAATCTTATTTCTAAATTAATTATTTTATATTGATTTTCTTCTCATAAAAATGTAAAATTTCATCCAGATACAAATAAAAACGTGTAGTCTAGTTTTATTTTAGTTTAAAATTTAAGTGTTAAAATTTTATGAAGGTAATAAAGTCAGCCATTTTGTTCCAAAACCAAGAATATACAACTCTGAAAAGTGTTGGTTAGTAAGAACGCTTTGAAAGAAAAATGACACAAAGGCTTTAAGTTGATGGATCAGGTCCTGAAAGTGACTGAGAGAATCACTGAGCAGCAAATAAGTCAGATAAGCATAGATGAAATGAAGTTTTGTTTTATGTCTGGGCAAAGTACCACTGGTGCTATATTTATTCTGAGACAAATGCAAGAAAAATATCTTGGTAAGAAGAAGAAACTGTATTTTCCTTTTTGTGGATTTCGAGAAAGCTTTTAACAGAATGCCAAGAGAGGTTGTCTGGTGGGCTTTGCATAAACTAGGGTCAAACAAGTGGTTGCTGAATATTTCTCAAACAATGCTCAAAGTCGTGTTAGAATTAATAGCACATTTAGTGACAGCTTTAATGTTAAAGTAGGAGTATATCAGGGTTCTGTACTGAGTCCATTGTTTTTCATTTATATCTTAGAAGCATTGTCCAGAAAGTTCAGTACAGGTTGTCTGGAAGAAATGCTGTATGCTGATAATTTAGTACTTGCCTGTGAAACAATGTACAACCTACTTACATTAAAGACTTGGATGAATGCTATGGAAAGTAAAGGTCTGAGAATGAGTGTTACCAAGACCAAAGTGATGCTCAGTGGTTGTCGTGTTGGAAAGCTGCCAAAAAGAGAAAAGTTCCTGTGATCAGTTTGTAGAAAGGGAGTCGGTTGCAGTTTATTTTTTTGTAGTACCTGTAAGCATTGGTTACACAAGAAGTGCAATGGAATTACTACTAGGTTGAGAGAGGATAATTAATTTGTGTGCAAGAAGTGTAAGACAACGGCGATGAATGACAACTCAGATGTGGAGAAAGTATATTTGGATGGCAAAGCTATTGAGGTTGTTGAGAAGTTTTGATACCTTGGTTATACCATTGGATCACTAGGAGGAGCAGGTGCTAGTATGATGACAAAAAATAGGAATGAATGGAGTAAGTTCAGGGAATTTCTGCTATTACTAATCAACAGAGCATTACAACTGTCGACAAAGGGAAGAGTCTATCAGGCATGTGTATACAGTGTGATGATGTATGGAAGTAAAACTTAGCCAGTGAGAGTTGAGAACATGCGTTGCATGGAGAAAAATTATATGAGAATGGATGTGTAATGTAAGTCCTAACAACAGGCTTAGTTCTGATGACCTCAGAGGAAGATTAAATCTAGGCAGTATAGGAAGATGTGCACAGAAGAGTAGACTTTGATGGTATGGTCATGTTGAAAGAATGGATAATAGTTCTTGGGTTAGTAGATGTAGAATAGTTGAGGAAGCAGGTTCAGCTCACAGGGAAAAGCCAAGGAAAACATGGGAAGAAGTGATAAAAAACGGACCCGAAGGAAAGAGGGATAAATAAGATCTGGTCTGTGATAGGGTACTTTGGAAATTAATTTCTAAAAGTCGTTCAACAGATGCCAACATGTAAAACGAACGTTAAACCGATGATGATGATGATGATGATGATGATGATCGTTATTTACAACTTGTTTGAACAACCAAAAGTTAATGAGAATTCAAACGGTCTAGACGAAGAAAATGTTTTGTCTGTATATGTGTGGACTTGTGTGTGAGTGAGTTCGTGAGACTGTGTATAAGCTGTTCCTATATTTAGTAGTCCACGACTTTGCAGTGATTCTAGCTAAGAGTAGGATAGACAAAGTAAAATAGACAGAAGATGACCAACAACCCCCCCCCCCCTACTCCCAACACCTTTGATGGCTTTGTGCCTAATTTGTTAAATTTTATGTTTTACCTTATAACAAATAAATATTGCAAAGTGTAGTATCTGTTCTGATTCTACACTTCATCTGTTCTGTCTTTGGTCAGTAAAGGAGAAATTTTTCTCGACCGACGGAATTTTCTTTGTTTTAATCGAGAGTGCTCTTTTTTGAGGAAGCTGGATTTTCCCCACATTAAAAAGGAACCTTGTGTCTAACTCTTCCCTCATGGGGAGGTAAGTAAATAGGGACCTTTGTACACATTTAGGAATGTTGCAGGATTATATCATAATAGCTACTGACCCTAACCCTCTGATGTAATTTAATTTTTTTTAAATACTAAAATGCTCTTTCATAAAAGGGTCATAAAATAATAGGGGTACAAAGTTGGATTAATTTGGAATTTTACCGTTTTATCAGACACATGGCTCCAGATTGATGGCTGTTTCGAAGTTTATACATGCCTTATTCTGGGATCTAATTCGACTTTCTGCTGTAAATTTGGTCAGGCTCCAATGAGACATTTGAGTTTACAATCTGTGTGTGATAGAATAGAAATCATGAATATTTCATGCCTATACTTTAAGACTTTCTTGAAATAAGAACATGTTCCCAAATGGGAATATTATGAACAAGCTGTACTTACCCGGTGTTGCTCAGGAGTCTTTGTACTTTCAATTTTCTTTTCGCTCACTGCCCCACCACGTAATTAATTTTTTGTAAGTGAATATTCACGCTTTTAAAAAGATAAGTCAATGAAGAATTTTATGTATTTAAAAAAAAAATCAGTTTTGCAAAAATCTAAAAATACAAACACTAAAATAGAGTAGTGTCAAAACTAAAAAGCTATGCAAGTCGATGGAAGATTAAATTTTCTTGCGTTTGGTAAAGTTATTTCTTGTAAATTTGCTTTTTTTCACTCCTTTTTTGTTGTCAACTATAATGCACCATTGCCACGAAGTCCTTGATTAATCTAAGATTCTGAAAAAGTCGACGTTTACTTGCAAAAGCAATTTCTCCAAATTGAACAAGTTTTATATATTGTTGCAGAGGTCGGTCACTGCAGGTGCAAAACATCTTTATTCTGAACCATTAACGTTTTTCTGTTGTATATTATTCTTTATTACTTGCCCAAGTAAAATTGTTTAACTATAAACGATTGTTTTTCCTTCTCTCCAAAAGCTGTCACCCCATTTCAAATTTCAGTGCTTATCCTCAAGGAACATTCATACATTCTCATGTGTGAGAATTGGACTTTCTTTCAGAGATAAAAATCATTGAAAATTGCAAGTGTTAATTGAGATGGCATTAATAGTCAATAGTTGTCAATTGAGTTATCTCCCCTTTGCAGATTGACTGTTTAGAGGTTATTTATCTACCTCCCACAGCAGTAAGATGTGACACAAGGTCGGAAAGTGGGATTTGATAAGTCAGCACCCTAGAGGAAGAGCACCTATGACCCTTAAAAATTGCCTGGGCAGCCCCGTCGGCATTCCCCGGTAGGGGCGCCTCAGGCGATTAGCAATAAACTAACCCCTTCTCAAAGAGTGAGAAGGCAAAGCCTGGGAGGGTGGACCTCCTAGAACTGCACAGAACAAACTGAAGGCCGACGATACCGGTCTGTAGGGTGTAGTATCCATCGGAACAGATACTACACTGTGATCCGGGCCAAAAGGCCCAGAAGAGTGTTCAAAGCTAGATGGCTCTGGCTGGCAGTCAATTTGCATACTTAGTAGTGTTATTAATATAAAAACTATACTTTTTTGATTGAAGTGCGAGTTATTAAACAAGCCGAAAGAGGAAAGACTGACAATAAGCGAACTGGTTCTGAAGAAAATAAAAGGCTTTCTTTTTTTGCTGAACAAGAACGGATATTTTTAACATGTGTCTATTCCATCAATGTATTTAGCAATGAAAAAAAATGAAGCATTAGAATCCGACTAGAAAAGCCCCTCATAAATATGCGAGTACACCTCTAAAAACTGTTAATCATGTCGTGCCCCGTTTGTGGTTCAGCACTTCTAACAAAATCGGATATTTATCTTTTGGCAGCTTTGGTGAGCGTAGCAGAGATATACAAAATTGCATCTCTCTACATGCATCTTCCTTTTCCGATGACTAGTGAGGTGTAATTGAGGCATCAGTATCAGCAGCAGCTCTCCTTTCAAGTCTAACTCTTCCTCATCCTTTCAAGTCTAACTCTTCCTCGTCCTTTCAAGTCTAACTCTTCCTCATCCTTTCAAGTCTAACTCTTCCTCATCCTTTCACGTCTAACTCTTCCTCATCCTTTCAAGTCTAACTCTTCCTCATCCTTTCAAGTCTAACTCTTCCTCGTCCTTTCAAGTCTAACTCTTCCTCATCCTTTCAAGTCTAACTCTTCCTCATCCTTTCAAGTCTAACTCTTCCTCATCCTGGTAAGGGCAGTAGCAACATGGTAGTGTCAGAGTTATATAGTTTGGAACTTCGGTTCCTGGAAAGACCATCGACGCGATATTAGGGTTGCAACCTGGCTAACAGGGCTCTAGTGAAAATCCAGGATGAGTCAGCATCAGGTTCCGTCATCCTCTGGTCGTCCCTACCTCTGTGTGTTGCAAGCAAATATGTGTCAGGCACGAAACCATAAATCAATAGCTGCGACCAACGAGGAGGACTTCATGCAGACCAGACAATCCTGAGGCACGATCTATGTGAGCTCTATGCAGAAGTCAGACTCGCTTAACAAACAAAGAAACAAAAAGTTTGGCAGCACCTAATGGATCAGTATAAAACAGATTCGTTTTTGACACTTGCCAGTCACTTCAGGGTGTTGCCCCACCGTTGTTGCCAAATCGCTTGTGTTGTGTTGAGCGAATTCAACACTTAAATAATAATTTCCAAAAAATAAAAAAAAATAAAAAATAATAATAAGGTTTGAAACAGTAGGAATAAAACGGCAAACAAAACGCGTTACATGACTTGCATAAGCGTAAGAAAGGAAGAAGATCAGCCGAGTGTTAGGCTGTCTGCCTTTTTCTCCCTATCCTTCTTAACATCACTAAGCAAAAAGAGAGAGGGGGAAGGGTTAGCGAGGTGTTCATCCCATATGTTTGCAACATATTTGGTAACTCGTCACAGGATTCCGTCACATTATTTGGAGTAATCGTCCAAAGTATTGATGTAGGCAAATCGACCAACAGCTTTTGTCCCCAGACTTGCCATCAGACGACTTGACAATTCGATCAGCCCCCCCCCCCACACACACACACACGATTCGGCTCGAAGACTCATCATCATCATCATCTTTCTGTTCTGATCTACAACTAACAGCAGTTTCCAATCTTGCCCACAGCAATATCATTATCATCATCATTTACTCATCAGTTCTTTCCTAGAGACGTATTGATTTCTCTGAAATAAAAAAAATCACTCTTATCTCATTGTACACTCGAGTTCATCTTCCTTTTCGTTGTTGTCACGTTCATCACACGTTCTTCAATATTTCTTTTTTGTTACTTGAGGTTGTAGTACACTGGACAACCAGGCATTTTCTACCTGATCTGTGCGATTACTCTCCTTGCAATCATAATTCTGTTTTTACAGAGTTTGAAGTAAGTCAATAAGAGAAGAAAAGTTGATTTTGTGTCACCGTCCCATTTAGCCAAATGACCTTGGAAATGGTGTTAGTGTTCAAATAATAAATAAATAAATGAAAGGCTTAGATAAGAAGAATGTTCTAAAGAACCTTGTTCTTTGATCATTTTAATAGGACAGTAATCATGGTTTATGTGAAGAGGTCAAAGCTGATCCTTGATTCACTCATGCTGAGGGTGAAAAACCTGTTTGCAAATGGCTGAATCAACACAAACAGCTATGGCGAGGCAGACAACCCTTGGGTATTCTTTGCCTTTTTCCCTCGCTTTGTCCTAATTAGAAGGAATAGAAAGAGAGGAGTTAAAAAAAAAAGAAAAGAAAAGAGAGGGATCCAATCAAATGTTAAAATGAAGAACACCCCCCCCCCTTCCCTGCCATTTTGGTGGTTACAAGACAGAAGAAGCTTTTATGATTTGAGGACAGAATTTAGTTGTGAATCGTGAAGGAAATATGTGGAAGCTACTTTGCTTAGTACAGATACTTCACATTTGATTGATCTTTATTCAATTTCTAAATCCGAACATTTGGCATGTATAATCTTAATTTTTTTTTAATTGTTTGTTTTTATTTTAATATATATATTTAATATTTAATCTATTTTAATATATATATATATATATAGCATAATATAACATGAAATAATAAAATAAGGTGCAAATCAAATTTTATTAGAATTCAAAGTTCAGGCAAAGTATCTTATGGTGCACCTTATTTTATTATTTCATGTTATATTATGCTATTAATGCTCTATCCAGTATTTTGAGCTTCAGTTTTTATCCGGATGTTTCACTAATTAAAAGATATTAGTTGCCTCTTATATCTTCTGTTGGATTAACTTATATATATATATATATATATATATATATATATATATAAGGTTAGTGGAAGAGAACCCCAGCAGAGTGCTCAATTATTAAGAAAATTCAAAATTAAGAGCGTAATATTTATTTATATATGTATTACAGAATATCAGAACAACATCAGTACCGTCGGTTTTAAATCCAAACAAAGGGAATCTATAGTTGGTCTCCTATGCTGGACTCTTTTCAGCCTCTGTTTATGCCAGTCTCTTCAGAAAATGGTGGCTTGTGTGTTGTGTGATTTTTTTACGATATTTCAATCTTCTGCTCTATTTTCATTTTTGTTATTATTTTTTTTACTAATTCGGCATTTCTATTTGCAAATTTTGCTGATATATACGTTGTAGGCAAGTAAAAAATAAAAGTTTATTTCTTGTTTTTTCTTTGATCTGTGACTCTAGGTAGCGGTTATGTTGACCTTTTATTTTTTTACTTACCCATGACGTATGTATAAGTAAAATTTGCCGGTAGAAATGCCGATTTAGTAAAAAAAAAAATAAATAAATAACAAAAATAAAAATAGAGCAGAGGATTAAAATATCGTAAAAATGGGTACTTATGTCGTTTACGAACCGCGTTATCGTCAGCACATTCCGGCAGGTTTTATAAACAGCCGGAAGGTGCCGAACGAAAACTTTGTGTTTTGTGTTGAAAACGCTGGCCAATATTAAACGCTAAAAATCAGTAATAATTAAAGGGAAAATATTTAAATAGAGAAGAAAACAGTCATCGTATGGTAATTTCAACGGAAAAATAATATTTTTTGTTCTGAAGGAAATACAATGAAATATTTATGGAGAAATATGTAATTTTGTAAGAAACGTGAACAATTAAGGAAAAAAGTTCAAATCAAGGAAAAAAACACTCATCGTATGGTAAGTTTCGTGAATAAATATTTATTTTTTAGCGAAGAAAATATAGTGCAACAACTGATAGCAAACAGTTTTTTTTAATGATTTTTTTAAATTTTTATTTTTTTGTTCATTGCCAAATCTTTTCTAACCCTACCGACTAGGTTAGGGTGAGGGTGTTTTTCTGTTAGGGTTAGGTTAGGGTGTTTTGTTAGCAAATTTCTGATAGGGCTAGGGTGTTTTTTTGTTAGGATTAAATCAGGGTTAGGGTTTTTTCTGTTAGGGTTAGGGTGTTTGATTAGTAGATTTTCTGTGCAGACGACAGAAAAGAAGAAGGGGTTTGGCAACTCTTCTTTTCACCTAGCAGTTTCCTTTTTTGACAAAAGTCAATAATTGCTTCAGAACACTTAAGTGCCTGACCTAACTTGATTAAATTCATGCTGACTTTAACCAATTTGCAAATATTTTTGAATTTTCCACAATATTTTTATCACACTTGTCCACTTGTCGGCTGCTGCGATTTCACTGGGTGAGCGATTCGGCATCTTCCGGCGGTTTACGTAACATGCCGGAATTTGCTGACGAATCGTTGATTCTAACGTAGTCTATAAATTACATAAGTACCTAAAAATGTCATACAATGCACGATGCGCCATTTTCTGAAGAGACAGACATAAAAAGAGGCTGAAGAAAGTCCGGTATAAACCAACTATAGGCCCCCTTTGTTTGGATTTGAAACTGACGATATCGATTCTCTTCTGATCTTCTGTAATATATATATATATCAGGTTGGAAAGAAAGTAATGTCGTATTTTTTACTTCATCGCTTTGCAGCCTCCTAAGTTGTACACAGTTCTAGATGTTTTGGTGAATTGGTGTCTTAATATTTTGCTTTGCCTTTCAGATATAGTAATTAGTTGGGAAATATTAAGTTTAACGGTCTCAGCCGTCAAAAAGTGGATATTAGTGAGGAGCATCTGAGACATTGCATACTCTATGAATTCAAAAAAGGAAACTCAGCTGCAGAAGCTACAAGGAATATTGGAATTGTCTATGGGATAAATGATCTGAATGATCGAAAATGCCAACGGTGGTTTGCAAAATTTTCTTCTGGAAACTTTAACCTGTCAGATCGGCAACGTTTGGGAAGGCCAAAATCAATTGATAAAGACGCTATTAAAGACGCTGTGGAAGGCCAATCCAAAGTTAACCAGCAGAGAATTAGCTCAACAATTCAATACAACCCATACCACCATTATTTCATGCCTTCATGAGTTAGGAAAAGTTTAAAAACTTGGACTCTGGGTTCCCCACGATTTGACCGATGCTCAACGAAATTAAAGATTGACTGCTTGCACATTTTTGCTTTCCAGGAATCATCGAGAACCATTTTTGCAAAGAATTGTGACTGCAGATGAAAAATGGGTTCTTTACAAGAATACCCAATGCAGAAAAACAATGGTTAGACCGAAACAAAGACTACACCTATAGCAGGTTATTCTCTCTTTATGGTGGGACATGAGACAACTGATTCATTATAAGTTACTAGAGCCTAATCAAACAATCAGAGCAGTAAAATATTGTTCGCAGCTGGATGATTTGTAAGATCGCTTAATCTCTTTGGGGAACTTTGAATTCCCTTCCAATTTTGTTTTTTTGTTCTTTTTCCCTAACGTAGTGCCTTTTAATCGACTTTTAACGAAATCATTAAATTGAATTTTAATCGCTTTATCGTTAATTTTGGCACACTCAATTCCCCATTTTGCTCTTTCTTTCGACGTTATTATTAATTAAAACTATCAATTTTCTCCTGACGAGATGATAGTCGAAAGGGCCTTTGAGAGATTTCCGCACATTCTTTTTAAATGTATATATATATATATATATATATATATATATATATATATATATATATATATATTCAAAGTGCAATTCATGTAGTTTTTCCATTGTTATGATCGAATTGTGACACTGCATTGTCTTAGTGAAATAGCACTTCTTCTTAATTTATGCCCGTTATTCAGCTACAACTAACACTTATCAAGCCATTACTTTGATTGAACAGTATGTTTTCCTATCAGAAAACAATGCTTTATCAACACACAAAATCCAGATTTTTCCCTTGTTTTGAAAATTTTCAACAGTAGCTTTACTTAAATAACTGTAATTTATGAACTAATAATCCGATTGATCTCAAATTTTGACACGTGCCATTTGAAGGTTAGTACCTTATATAAAAAAAAGCATATGGATTTTTTTTTTTTATTAGTGGCACCATCTATATGTCAAGCCCGGAACTTAATGAGTAATGTGTTAGTTCATAAATCTAAGCATTTTAATATACATTACAATATAACCCTCATGGATATCCAACTGTTTTAGATTTATTGCCATTCAATATTCAGGGTCACTTTAGTGATCGTCTCATCAGTAGAGAGTGTGATCCTAAATGGTTTTCACACTGACAGATATCAAAAACAATCCCCAGACTATTCCTGAACTAAAGACGGCCATTAGAACTTAGGCAGTGCTAAGAGAAGAATGCGTTAGAGTTGTTGCAAAGTTTGAAATCCAGGTGTGATTATAATTGAATGCTGATCAAACAAAGTCAAAGAATGAGTCAAAGTCAAATGAGTCAAAGTCAAAGTCAAAATCAAACAAAGTCAAATTGAATGCTGATCAAACAAAGTCAAGCATTGAAATTTATTTGTACCACATATGGTTGGATTGCAGAAAGCTTTGTGAATTTCATTAACGATTTCATGGGTGATTCTATTTGATGAGGGTAACCCTGCATTTCTCTATCTCATAGTTTAAAGTGTTTGTTGGTCCCCTGATTTATAAAATCGGGGGACTTATGTTTTGAGGCATGCCCGTCCGTCCGTCCGTCAGTCCGTCCGGATTTTTCTCCACAACCATCCATTGAATTTCTCTGAAATTTTGCATGAAGTTGTAACTTTGGTCAGGTTAGAAAGTGACATTCTCCGATTTTTTAAAAAAAGATCTGGGTAGCCCCCCAGGGGGTCAAAAGGCCCTGAAATGGATAAAAAATGACATTTTTTGCCCCATAACTTTTCATCCATCCATTCAATTTCTCTGAAACTTGGCCAAAATGTGGAGGCAATTGTTGCTAATAGAAAATAAGTATCGCTGACCTTGGAAAAAATCTGGTTCGCGCCCCAGGGGGTCAAAAGCCTCCAAAATGGCAAAAAATGACCCTTTTCTCCCATAACGTTTGATCCATCGATTCAATTTTTCTGAAACTTGGTCAAAATGTAGAGGCAATTGTTCTGGATATAAAATGAGCATCATTGACCTCAGAAAAATTCTGGTTCGCGACCCCAGGGGGTCAAAGAGGGGTCAAAAATGCCCCAAATTGCCCAAATTTATTGCATTTTACACTCGCCACATCGAGTCACATACAGAGGGGGACCACGCATGCGCGGCTTGTTTTTGTTTGTTTATAGCCATGATTTTTAACATTAAGGTCACAAACCTTTTGTGTGGGGGTCGCAACTGAGGTGTAGATGTATTTTACTAAACTTAGGTCTTAGAGAAAATTATTGTTGAATATGTGAGATAGAATTAGAATTAATAATATGATTAAGATTACTTTGAGTATTTGGGGGCTTTGCAAGGTACAGGACCATTTTGTATGAATATTGTTCACTTTAACAGGGAAAATGTTTTATTTCTTAATGGAGTACTTTGGAGCCTTATATGTCCTTTTGGAGTACTCTATGGAATACGATATTTTGGAAATCGAATTCTAACTATAGAATGACGTGGGTTCCATTCTTGGCAATGTCCTGTTCAAGTAAAGGTTATTTATTGAATAAAGCTTTTTTAAAAAGATTTTTTTAACTTAGTTCACCCCAAACAAGGCAAGTTGCCACTGTAGACGTAAGGGGCTTCTGAGAACTAGGGTGAAAGTTTAGAAGGCCATCCTAAATTTGGAGCTGTGCAGCGAGTCTTGTTCACATTAGTTTTAAATTTTTGCATGTCCGTACAGTCAGGGAAACAGGGAGCAGGAAGGGAGTATCAAAGGCCGGCAGTTTGAGGAAAGAAGCTATTGGTGTAGAAGGCTCTCCGACATTTGGGGACCTCCATAGTGAATGGATGGGATTTGGCTGATTGTCAGATTGGTCGAGTGCATTTACTTCGAGGGGGCACTAGAGCAGCAAGTTCATTGGAGCACAATCCATTGAAGTAATTGTAAAACAAGCACAAGGATGCAACATTGCGGCGATGAGACAAGGGCTGGAGCTTGGTGGATAGTGAGCGACCTATCAGATTAGAGACTCTTTTTTGGACCTTGTCTAAGAGGGAGAAACTAGTGGGTGGTGAACCAGCCCAGATGTTACAACAATACTTCATGCATGGGCAGATGGTGGCTAATGTCAGGTGTGAGGAGTTTACTAGCACGGTAGAGAGAACCCACCTTCTTTGCAGCAGCCTTTGCAATGTCTTCTATGTATTTGTTCCAATTAATGTTACCTGTGAAAGTTAGGCTGAGGAGTTTTAATGCTGAACTCTCAGCTAGGGTGTTATTTGCCATGACAATCGGTGGTTGAAGAGGTTTCTTGTAGTTGTTGAAGGAAATGAGCTTTGTCTTAGCAGCATTAAATGTTACCATTTATTTAAGACTCCATTCCACTACAAACTGGAAGTCACTTTTTAAGGATTCAGCCATTACCTCTGATATGTGTGCGTCCGTTTTGCCCACATAACAAGAGTAGAGCATGGTGTCGTCAGCAAATATAATCCATCTCAAACACAATGTCATCAGGGAGGTCGTTTATGAAAATCAGGAACAATAAAGGTCCAAGGATCAATCCCTGGGGTACACCTGCATTTATGTGATGTTGTTTGAATGAAGGCCCATCGAGGACAACCTGGATCTTTCTTTTGCTTAAGAAGAATCTAATTATATTAAATATTCGTCCAGTAATACCATATCAATTAATTTTTATGAGAAGACCTTTATGCCAGACCGTGTTAAATACTTTGGATGTATCAAGCTCTTTGTCCAGTATATTGTATATGCGTTCGGAGATGACAAGATATCTGCAGTAGACTGTGCTTGCCTAAATCGATACTAATGGTCAGAAAGAAGTTTAGCATTAACAGGGTACCAGACTATTGCTAGATTTATTAAGGATTCAAAGGTTTTAGTGAAGAGCGTGAGTAGACTGATGGGGCGATAATTATGAGGATCATTGAATTATTGAATACTGGTACCACTAAGGTTATTTTCCAGCTATCAGGGATGCAAGATTTGGCAAGGCATTTGTTGGAGAGGATAGGGGCCAGTTCAACAGAGCATTTCTTTATTACTATTACTGGTATAAGATCAGGCCCACAGGCTTTGGAGGTTTCAAGGTTTTTTATGATGTCTCTGACCTGTAATGGGGTGATGACCAGGTTCTCAAGTGTGGCTTCAGTCCGCATTTGGAATTTAGGGAGGGGTGGTTTGCTGAGTCCAAAGAAGAGTTTAAGGCGAAACGCTGGGCAAGCAGTTCAGCCTTATCAGTTGCCGTGCAAGCGACATGACTAGAAAACTTCTCACACCTGACAGCATCCTATATCTCTACAAAGCCACCATCCACCCATGCATTGAATGTTGTTGTCACATCTGGGCTGGTGCACCATCTACTAGTCTCTCCCTCTTAGACAAGGTTCAAAAAGGATCGCTAATCTAATAGTTCCCCCACTATCCACCAAGCTCCAGCCCCTGTCCCATCGCTGCAATGTTGCATCCTTGTGCTTGTTTTACACGTACTTCAATGGAATGTGCTCCAATGAACTTGCTGCTTTAGCTTTACTGATGCAGCTGGGAATTTTAAGTTTAATTTCTCCTCAGCTCACGACATCTCACAGACTGTCACTTTTAAAAGCCGCCTTCCTGATCGTGCTGACCAGCAAGCCTCACTTCTCCACCCGTTCTTGACCTCGCTACCTGAGGCTTGTGTGGCGAATTCCCATAGCCCACTCGGAAACTCTTATCACGTTGTGGTAATGATACTTATCATCTTAAAACCTTGTCCAAAAGCTGAAGAGCCGTTGCTCAAAACGACGAGAAACTATGAGCAGGCTGATTTCGAATCCCTCGGGGATCACATCAGCGATGCCCCATGGGGTGAAACCTTCTCACTCCCTGCTGATCAGTGTGCAAATGAGCTAACCGAATGGGTCAAAGCAGGCATTGAAGCCTATGTCCCCACGCGAATATTCTTCAGCAAATCCTACTCTCCCCAATGGTTCACTTCAGAATGTGCAGCTGCTATTATTAAGAGGCAGAAGGCATTCCATAAATTTGGCCGCCATAGGTCAACTGCAAATAGACATAAATTTATAGAGGCAAGAAATGATTGCAAAGTAGGGATAGATGAAGCAAAGAGAAGGTATACAGAAATAACCAAAAAACGCATTGTCACAGAAACTAGGTACTCGCGACTTCTGGAAAATCTACAATAGTGTGATGAACAACGTACAATCGACAATTCTCCCGCTATCAAATCACAACGATATTGTTTGCACGGCAACTGACAAGGCCTTGGACTCAGCAAACCACCCCACTCCCTAAATTTCGGTTGCGGACTGAAGCCACACTTGAGAACCTGGTCATCACTCCATCTCATGTCAAAGACATCATAAAAACCATGACACTTCCAAAGCCTGTTGAGCTGGCCCCTATCCTCTTCAAACTATACAACAAATGTCTTGCTGAATCTTGTTTCCCTGATAGTTGGAAAATTGCCTCTGTGGTATCAGTCATCAAGAATTCTAGTAATAGAACAGATCCTCTAAACTACCGCCCAATCAGTCTACTCCCGATCTTTGCTAAAATCTTTGAATTCTTAATACATCTAGCGATAGTCCGGCACCTAGTTAATGCTAAACTTTTTTCTGATCATCAATACGGATTTAGACAAGCACTATCTACCACAGATATCCTAACGGTCATCTCTGAATGCATAAATGGACAAGGCAGGTGAAGCTAAAGCAGTAGCACTTTATATATCCAAGGCCTTTGACAAGGTCTGGCATGAAGGGCTTCTCCCAAAACTGCACTCATGTGGTATTACTGGACAAATATTTAATATAATTAAATCCTTCCTAACCAAAAAAAAAAATCCAGGTTGTCCTAGATGGCCGTTCATCGACGCAACATGACATAAATGCTGGTGTATCCCAGAGATCTATCCTAGGACCTCTACTGTTCCTGATTTTCAAAAATGACCTCTCTGATGTCATTGAGACTGAGATAGGTATATTTGCTGATGACACCACGCTCTACTCTCGTCATGTGGGCAAAACCGATGTGCACATATCTGAGGCAATGGCTGAATCCTTAGAAAATGACCTCCAGTCTGTAGTGGATTGGGGTAAAAAATGGATGGTAACTTTTAATGCCGCAAAGACAAAGCTCCTTTCTTTCAATAACTACAAGAAACCTCTCCAACCAACGATTGTCATGGCAAATAACACCCTACCTTCATCATTCAAACTCCTCGGCCTAACTTTCAAAGACAACATGAATTGGAACAAATACATAGAAGACACTGCCAGGGCTGCTGCAAAGAAGGTGGGCTCCCTCTATCATGTTAGTAAACTCCTCACACCTGACATTATCCTGTATCTCTACAAAGCCACCATCCGCCCATGCATGGAGTATTGTTGCCACATTTGCACTTGTGCTTCATTCACTAGTCTCTCCCTCTTATACAAGGTCCAAAAAAGAGTCGCCAACTAAATAGGTCCCTCACTATCTACCAAGCTCCAGCCCCTGTCCCATCGCCACAATGTTGCATCCTTGTGCCTGTTTTACAAGTACTTCAATGGATTGTGCTCTGATGAACTTCTGCTCTGGTGCCCCCATGACGCAAATTCACTAGACCAACCCGACAATCTGCCAAATCCCATCCATTCACTGTGGAGGTCCCCAGATGCCGAAGAGCCTTCTACTTCAAAAGCTTCATTCCTCGTGCTGCTGGACTCTGGAACTCCCTTCCTGCTCCCTGTTTTCCTGACTGTACTGACATGCAGAAATTTAAAATTAATGTAAACAGCTCCCAATTTAGGTTGCCACCTCCCCTCCCCCAACTTTCACCCTTTTTCTCAGTAGTCCCTTACTTCTACAGTGACAACTTGCCTTGTTTGGGGTGAACTATGTTAAAAAAAATAAAATTAAAATTTATATACAGATATATATATATATATATATATAAATTTTTATCCCTGTTCCTTTCTCATGTTTCCACATATGACATTTTGTTTAAATGTTGATACATCGTTCTTCCCTATCCCGATTTGCATCAGTTCCATTTTCAGTTTTTTTTTTCTCTCTTGCTTTATTTTTTGTTTATTAAAATTATCGCATGCAAATAGCTTGCAAAACTTTCAATCTTTTATTTAATACATGAGGATTTGCTAAGAAATTTAAAACAAGGAATGACTTTCTATTTAATAGTTTAAATGCTTCCAAATTACTTTAAAATTTCGAAGGATCACAAAATAATTCATTCTTTTTTTTTTGTTGTTTCAACTATTAATTAAATATTAAAATGGCTGACTTGTTTACAAATAAATGAAGTGCATTCTGATGGGTTTCATTTCATAATTAAAGTATGTTTTTAAATAGGACTTTTCATTTCATATTACAGTATTGTATTTTTGATTTCAATAAATAATCGATTAATAATAAATTTTTAAAAAATGTATAAGTTATGTAGAGGTGAGAAAAACAGACACACAAGAGATGTGTTCACACAATTTTATTAATAAAGACATTAATGGAAGTCAACTTGTGTCCGGCCACTTTTTAGAAAAAACAGATATGTTGTCGTTAATGTTTTTTAACTTACTCATCAGACCCGGAAGTAGCCTGCAAACTGGGCCACACCAAGTGCAAATAATTTTTCTTCTTGCGTGGACCTTGTGTGGGTGGCATGTGTTGACTTGGTGTGCTGGCCAACTTGCTGAATGGCACAATTTATCACATACTGTGCATCCCAAATTCTGCTGAATTGGACACTTAAAGGTGGTTTAGCTGGAGGGTGATTGGTTTGGAAGAAAGTCAGGATGAAGAACATAACTTAGTAGAGGTAGTTATATCTGGCCGTATCTGACTGAAATAGAATATGGAATAAGAGAAAGGGTCATCATCTTCTATGAATAAAACCAAACTTCTCAACGAAAGTACGAATCAACTTTTATTTGAAGGGAACACTGGAACAAAAAGAGAGTTGATAGGTCAGCTTTTTGGTAGAGATGTAATGGTTTCAGCCTTGAGTTTATTCCTGCCCCTCGTCACCATGATGATGAAGAGAGGAGAGAGAATGCCAGTCTGTCTAGATCAGAGGCTAGACTGAAACTGCTGTATTTCGCGCACATCCAGCTGTGGGCGGAAATCAGCAAGCTTCCAGTGCACATGTCAGTGGTGTACTAATCGCCTATGTATCAATACGCCCACAAAATTACAACTCGTTTTTGTGCGTACATTTAAACAAAAATAGATCTCTCATGTAACTGCTACAGTGGTATTCCGATCGGCATGAATAGTTTTAAAGTTATTCTCCTTTCAAACAATTAAAATTGAAAATTATAACAATTAAAAATTTAAAATAAAAATGGTTCCAGTGTGGAAGTGTAGCAGCGGTATTATAAACAAAAGCAGCAGCAGTGACAGGTTAACGATTTTGAATCTATGCTTAATTTCTAAGCTCGGCGCTGATTGGAGCAATCATTTAACTTCCTTTCTGGCTTACCCAATCAGAGGCCATCTCTGAGCACCTGACAGGAGATTATAAAAGGGATCGCCTAGTGTTTACTTCCTTTTTCTTAGCCACGAGGCAGCACTGCCAACAACTCCTCCACGTTGATCGGACCAAACCCCAAACTTCTCCCTTGGGACGCAACCAAAACTCCCTGAGCTGTTTGGCCCTGGGTTCAACTTCAACAAGAAGACCCTAGGATCCGACATGGCTATGGACAGACACACGTGGACTCAATGTAACACCCACACACACATACCTACATGCACACATGGATACGGCCTGACTTTAACATGTACATACCTATGAACTTTCTCATATGTAAACTCTTATTTGTTCCTTACATGCAGAACATTTATCCTAACCTTTTGTCTTCGTCTATACTCAGAGACTTATTCATTTACGAACACCCTTCTCTTTCATTCTCCTTTTATTTACACCACAACGGAGATGAATCAATAAAGTTGTTTTGAATATTAGAAATGGACTACATTTAATTTCTATAGCTTCGCTAAGATGTTGCATCTTAGAAAAGATGCTGCCAATTAAATTGTTTGTAAAGTTTTGAAAATAGAATAAAACAGAGAAAAACATGAATGTTGAATAAAAGAGATATTTTGCATCAAAAGAAAAGAAGACAGAAAATTGATATAAAAAGAAAGGAAAGAGGAAAAAGGAAAAGGGAAATGTATAACCCGGACCCCACACTCTTACTCTTCTACCCGTGTGTATCGTAGTCGGCCACTCGCGCACAGGTGTTTGATATCCTGGTCGCGGCGCCACCTACAAACAGGTACCCCACACTCTTCTTTTTCCTTGTGACGTGACGGCATCAAATGTAATGAGAACCGTCCCGGTGCAGGAATCCTTCCTGACTGTGAACACCTTTTCCTTGGCTCGTGATGTCGTCTGTGGTGGCGTTGAATCCCCTCCGGGTCAGATGAATGACGACTCCGTGATTCTGTGAAGGCAAGATTACCTAGCAGGACAATTCACGATAGAATAACTCGACAAACGGCTAGGTCTTTTCATAACAATAATTATTTAATAAAAATGAACGGTGGGTTTTTAACCTTAACCCAAAGTCTATTCTTCGATAATGGCTTTTTTCTAACTATCCCGTCTCTCTGTGTGCGTGTGTGAATCTCTTTACGACTGCAAATCCTTAATCGAGATATAACTTGTCTACTCAAAACGGTGTGTGTGTGGACTCTTACGACTGTTGGTATTAATTGAGACGTTAATCTCTGTTGGAAAACGATGGTGGGGCCCCGGGGCAACGGCTCCCTCGGGATCCGAGGGAATCACGACCAGCTCGGCCGGGATCTCGGTTCCAACTCTTTTGTCACTGTCTTCTCGTTCTCAAAACAAAGTTCTTTTTCTTCCCAAAAAGTGTATTTCATACTCTCTCTCTCTCTCAAGCATCCCCCTCCCCTCTTGGGGTGGGTGGTGTGCGCGCTATGGACTTACTCTCTTTCTCTTCTCGTTGTGTGGTACGACAATTGGGGTGTTCTGGTTCGCTTCTTTCTGACGTTATCTAGATCAAACAATCATCGGGAAGAGGAGGCTCTGGCCACAATCAAAAGTGACAGCCCGATCGGCGATCCTATCTCCGCCGCCCGCGCCCGCACACATAGCGCCTGGCACGCTTGCTTTTCCCTGTTGATGTCTCCCCCAGTATTTACGATTAACGGGGCCCGCCAGACACATGGAAATTGTCATTTCTCGGGCGGGCTCAATCGCCACGTCAACACGAGAACCAATTTCAGCCTTTTTGGCGCCCACAGCGATTAAGGTCTGGTCAGTCGAAAATATGTACTAGCTCCCAGATCTCCACTTGTTTCCACGTGGGGCCTGATCTCCCCGATGCATTCCAGTGCACCCCAGGGTGCCGACTCCGTCGCTGAAACCACTGTTTCACAAATGTTGTTTTCCGTTCTCGGTATTTTGGAAGATAAGAAATCCCCAAATAAAGCGATAACATTTGTCACCAGTCATCTGGGTTTCGTATGTTGCTAAACAATAGGTTTTGTTGCCGAGATAATGTTGAATAGTCACAACATTGTCGGATTAAAAGAATCAAACTGAGAATGGAGCTTGTTTTCTTAGATTATGAACACGTGAAAGGAATTTAAACAAAATGTTTTCTTTGCCTCGAGGTTTGAGATATGAAAAAGCGAGAGACAGAAATGAGTGACCCGTCGGGTGGTTCCTGCATCACAACCCAGGGCACAGCTGCTTTGCATTGAGTAGACATTGACATATTGCGATAGCCCGTGCCCAGGAAATCAAAATATTTTGCAAGAGACAAAAATTAAATTGTTTTTGCTGGGTGGGGCGATGGAGGAGGTGGGGTGTCTGCTGAATGACATTTCCCCGTGTTTTATAAATTAATACAGTTTTTCGATTACACTGATATGGTCATGTAGAACGTTCATCCTCCTGGATAAACTGTTGCAGAAGCATGAATGTCCTAAATCACAGGAAGGTTGGTCAGCCAAGGAAAACTTGGAAGCAAGTGATTGCACAAGACCACACAGGGTGGAATTTGGAGACTACAAACCCGCTTAATCGTGAGAAGTGGAGAGTGAGCTTGCATAATATCAGAATGGAAAAGTGATGTTAAGTGAATAGAAGGAATTCTTTTTATTTACTCGCTTTTTTTTACCTTCTCATATCTATTTTCTTTTCAAATTTGTAATTATTGAAGATTTAAACTCATTCTGAAGAAATCTTTTGATCAATAAAAACGAAATACTTAAATGTATTGATTTGATTGTATAGTTATTAGGTCGTTACAAAAATAATAGCCGCCTGAAGCACTGAGTTTTAAAAAGTAATCTTAACACAGAATTTGAGGTTTATTTCTGTAAATTTTAACATATATAATAATCAATGTGTTTTTAATAATAATTTGTAATATTTTTTCAGATAGAAAGTATTTTTGAAGCATAGAAGACCCTCAATGATTAACATGCCAAAACATGACCTTTGCTTTTTTATGTTGCATGAGTTCAAACTTGGGCACAATGCCTCCGAAACTTCTGCCAATATCAATAGAGCATGGGGAGATGGATCCACAAGCGATCGGACAGTATGAAGGTGGTTCCAGAAATTCTGTAGTGGAGATGAGAACCGTGAAGATGAAGAAGGTAGAGGACAGCAGTGTAATCTTCACAATGAACAATTGCAAGCACTTTTTGTGCAAAATCCACATCAAAGTATCAAAGAAATGTCTCAGACACTTTCTGCCAGTACTGCAACAGTTTCACGTCATTTACTGAGAATTGGAAAGGTGAAAAAAATTTCATGAATAAAAATCGGCCATTATTTTTCTAACAACCTAATATTTACTTTTTCCCCATATTTTCTTTTTGGGGGTGAGGGTGGGGTTAATCCAAATTATTTTTCTTAATATATGTTTGTAAAGTAAATAATAGATATTTAAAATCCGACAGTCTATTTTTAGGGTAAACGTTGATTTTTAAATGGATATCCATATTTTGTATAGACAACAACCGTATTAAATGAACGGATGATAATTATCTATGGGGCTGGAACAGAAAAATCCACAGATAGAAAGGCGATATTCCGATTGGCATATCGTCACCTATGGCCAAGTAAACCAGTACTTGACAAGCATACAGTCACATAGTTTACAAATTAGATCGTCTTTCGATCCTTTTTCTAGGAGTCTCAAGATGGAGTAATGCTGCCACATCTGGGGAGGTGCTGACCAGAGCACTCTTCATCGCCCTGACAGAATTCAGAATCAACTTTGAAATCTAGTGGAAGATGATCTCTTCCATTCTTTACAGCCCCTTTCTCACAGAAGAGATGTTGCTAGTCTCTTTCTACTCTATTTTTATTTCCATGGAATGTGCCTGACTGAGCTCTAATCTCTAGTTTCTTCTTGTAAGACATTCACAACAAGAACACGTCTTTCTACCACAATAAAGAAAAACTTTCCTTTCTTCCTCAGCATGCTGAGCATCAGGCAACATTTCCATGAATAGCGCTTCTCTGCAAGGGCTTCCCGTCTGTGGAACACAATTCCGCAAGACTGCTTCCCCACCGAATACAACTTGGTCGTCTTCAAAGCCAATGTTAACAAATTCCTATCTTGAACTCTCCCCATCAAATATTCAGACTTGGTCATGACATTCATTACATCTCATTAATCCTTATCCTCGAGTGGCATCTGGCCTTGATAAGTGGCAACTATTTTTAGTATAAAAAAAGAGGATCAAAATCATACAAATATTTACCTGAATGAGCAAGTTTTTCGTAAGATAATCGTTTTAGCAAAAATCTAGATGCCAGTACCAATCTGATGTCTCCAATGTTTCCTATCTGTGGCAATATGTTCCCATGTATTCATGATGTTGACCTTGTAGGTATCCATGTGACAGTCTTTAAAGCACTTTTGGGGCTTGTACTGGGGAGCGTTTACCTTGGGTCAGGTCACCATATAGTACTTGTTTAGGGTGACGATTTTTGTTTAGACGCTCTAGGTAAACTAACCATCAAAGACGCCGTTTCATAATCATAGCCTCAAAACATAACAAGCAGACACATCAGTGTATGAAGTATAGGACCTTCCGAATGTTATATACTGCGTACGGTCACAAGAGAGTGAAGAATTATAATAACCGAATGCTGACAAAGAAGAAGCATGATTTTGGTTAAAAGGATTGACTGTATTAAAAATATATACAATAACATATAGTGTGTGATTTGAATTAAACGTAGATTTGCATGGTCAAGATGAGGTCAAGATGAGGTCGCCTACTTGTAGGAGAATGAGGTGAAGGATGGTTGGATGCTTGTTGGTTGAGTTAGGTAAGTCGTAAGTGAGTAGGTGTTAGGGTTAGTGATGTTTTATGCCTTGCAACTGTGTTTCTAATCGAGGCCCACATACAAGATAATGTATTTTTTCATTTAACAGCAAAAATTGCAGTTTGTTATAATTTAAACTGGATAAATGTGCGCTGTTCACTGAAAAACGGCAAGCCTTTCTTTATTCAAGACGTTTCTCAACTCTTAAAAATAATATAGCACGTTTTATCGATTTCAAAATTTATTAGTTGCAATTGTATGAGGATCTTTGTCATTTAAAATTTCATTAGTTTTTCTTTCGTTAAACTAATTCGTTACTTTGTATTTGTGAATGTAGATAAATCATTTGTGTGTATAGTGTTTGTTTTTAAGTTTAGGTAACAAAAATATTTTGCATTAATTTTTATTAAATGCCTTCAATTAGTCGCATGTAGTCCTCATAAAAACACAAATAGCTTGACTAGGAGCAAATTGTAGTATCTGTTCTGATATTACACTTCATCTTGTTTGTCCTCGATCAGTGAAGGAGAAATCCTTCTAGACTGAGGCAATTTAAAGTTTTGTTCCAATTCAGAGTGCTCCTTTTTAGGGAACTGGATTTTCCCCACATTAAAAACCAACATTGTGTCTAACTCTGCTCTCGTGGGGAGGCAAGTAAATATTTGATTATACCTGTAGCGGGGTGATATTGATCTGTAACCTGAATCAGAAACAGATCTGATTTGAGCAGACTATAGCAAGGAGATTTTAAAGACTGATAGCAAAAATTTCTTCTTAAGACGCCCTAAGCTTAAGTTTTAAATTTTAGACATTTTCTAGAATCAATATCATGTAAATAATTTTGATCAAAATTAGAATAACGATTCTAGACATAAGGTTTAGTAGCATTATATCTTGATTTTAATATTCGTAAGAGGACATAAAAGTGGTGCAAAACTATTCTATTTGTGGAATTAATTTTACCCATCCTGGGAGGGATATTCCTCTAGTTCCTTCATCATCATATTCGGTTTAACATCTGTTTTACATGCTGGCATGTGTTGGACGGCTTTAAGAAATTGATTTCCAAAGTAATCTATCTCTGAAATGATATGAGAATGATACGATGGATGTATATAAATAAATATTATAAATAGCAAAAAAATGTATGAGTGTTGGTGGAAACCTATTTGTGGGCCCCAGTGTGGAACACTGCAATTTTATCAATATTTACATTGGTTTTCTGTTTGGCTAATATTTCTCCAGATGTTGTGTATTACAGGTACTTGTAAATTTTGAAAATGGGTTTCAAAGCAAAGCTATAAAACAAGATATATACATATCGTCAAGCTGAAATAAGTTATACCCCTTTCTCTTTGCAGGCCAAAGTTTATGTGAAGTTACACTTGATAGCTGGACCTCTGTATATTTCACTGTATTATTATTACTACAAATATTAAAAATACAGATGAGAACAGTAGTCCGAATAATCCAAAGAAATACACATGTACCTAGATGTCAGGACTGGCAGCAGCTTCCTGAACCTTCGCCAAGCAACACAACAGCAAGCAGTGATAGCATGTTTGCAACCACTGTGAAATAGTAAGGGTATGCCTGCTAGTAGTTATTTGATGATTTAAATTTGAAAGGAAAACGTTAGCGTGTAAACAGGAAATGGAGGTCAGACAGAGGTCATGTGGCTGGCCTTTGGGGGCACTGTCTTCTGTGAGAACACGAACTAGAGGAAATGATGTCATACGAGATAGTATAGGCAAAAAGAGTGGGAACTCTGTTGGAAGCTTGAAGCGATGAAATGGGATAAGAAATGACTTAAGAATCAATTATAAAGGAAGGGACCAAGCCCCAGAAATCCGTTACCCTGATATGTCACCTCCACTCCCCCCACCAGCAGAGAAGAAGGCAACGTCAACAGCCTAATAAAATGATCCTTCTCAAAATTTGGAATCTAGTTCTTTTGCATTATTGTTCCAACTTTGATTCCAGAGCGTGAAAGCACCTACAGAGATGTAGCATTTATGGGACCACGAGAGACGATGTTGGATGAAGTCTTTCCAGTCTTGGAGATCTGCTGTGGTTGAACGTTGAAGACATGATTTAATTTTACTGCTATGATTTGTTGCTTTGCATTCAATGACAAACATATTTTATTTGAGCGTGAAATACGAAACATTAGACCCGCACTGCTTGGAGAGGAGGTAATGCAAAACCACCATTCCAAATGTCACTCAGGTAGCAGAAGGTAGCTTCAACATCTGAAAATAAAGATTATGCAAAAAAGAAAGACGAAAAAAAGACTTAAGAAAACATCTTTATTTATTTACATGCCTGTACCTGTAAAGGGTTGTGTAGTTTCTGTGAGCGTATGTCAATGGTGGATGTGTAAGAGTTAGTTGTCTTGTGTTAACTGCATGTAAGAGTTAGTAACAATATGAACAAGTCTATGCTTTATAGGATTGCCTTTTTTTTTGGTCATTTGTCAGGTTTTTTTTTTTCAGGATGACTACATTTGCCAACATTTGCGTGCAGTAAGACATTATGGCCACGGCAGTCAATGCCTTATAGCCAACCCATTTTCTGGTGGGAGGGGGAGGGTAAGGTCATTATTGATAGAACATACAGACACATGCATGCATACATACACACTCACTCACGCAGCTTGGCACCCACAATTACAGAATTATTTCAGGTTTTATTTACTCACTCATGAGAAAATTGCAAATGTTACACTCTGTCCCCCACCCCAACAAGACCATCATATATCTATTCCAAAGGGAAGTAACTCCCAACCACGAGTGGAATTCTTTTATAAAGGGGCAATAGCATCCAGGGACAAAGCGGCCATTTAAGAAAGCGCCAGGTGCGCTTTGTACATACACACAAGCTATGTACAATTAGACATACACACACACACAGAATGTGTATATATATATATATATAGTAATTGAATAAATTATATGTTTTTAATTGGTCAAAACCAATGGTTTCACAGCATGAGTGATTGTCAAACAACTTAAAATATGATTCTGCAGTTACTTTGTGTACTTTCGGTTTCACATAACCACCCCGCAGGTATTTACTGCTGGATACTGAAGGTATCTAATTCTTTAGCCAGAAGTTTAACTTAGGTTGTCTAACAATTGCTTACGGTGTGAAATCATTGATCAGTAAAAAAACACATAGTTTATTCAATTACTATAATGCTCTATCTGAGAAGGCATCGAGCACTGTATTTAAGTGTAAATCTGAAACTTTGAGCAAGTTTTAAAAGCTGATACTCACAGCTATCAGTATATATATATATTTATTTATATATATATACACAGACATATATATGTTATTCCCGGTGTAGTTTTTTTTTTCATAATTTGGATAAAACAATCCTATGAATCTGTTTATATAATAGTGCTCAATAACAAGCAGAGCAGTATATTTATTTAGTATAAAATTTTATTCATACACACATTTCTGGCTACATATATGCATACATGTTTCAGCTAAAACCCAAGACAGGCTAGAGAAATTTAGTGAAATTCTCGTCACGTGTCATCTCCTGCTTGAAAATGTAACTTTCTTAGAGTCTACAATGATTTTCTTCCAATACTTTTGCCCGGGATCGTCTTTAACCTGTCTTAGCTTTTAGCTGAAACATGCATGCGCATATGTAGCCGTAAGTGTTTGTATTAATAAAAATCCATACTAAATAAATACATATACACATATATGTATGCGTGGATGGTGTAAGCTATCAGCTGTTCTGTGAATCTGTCATTAAATGATGAATAAATTTCTTCCCTATTAAAGTCTGTCATCTTTTCCACCAGGCTCTGATATTGTATGTACTGATCTGTCAAGGCATATCAAAGACTAAGTCTTGAAAAAATAAAACACAAGAGATTTAATAACTGAATAATAGAAGAATAATCTTTGGAGATGGAAGCATGGCACAGCCAAAATGACAAAATAATAAAGTTCTGGAAATTGAAAATCTCTAACTAGACTGCACAGGTGAGACATGCAATATTAGAACCTGTGAAAAGATGGCGACTTAAAACAGACAAGTTGCCGCTTATGAATCGATGGAAACAAAGAGGAAAACAGGGGGGAAAAAGTGAGTATAATACTGTGACCTTTTTTTGTGACCAGATTTAAAAAAATAGGAAGGATCTCTGAATAGTGAAAGCATTGGAGTTTCTGAATTCAGAAACTTTAAAAGAAAGAAACAGCAACACTAAAAGTATGAACAAAGGAGGCATGAAAAGAGAAATATATAAGAAAATGGTAAAAAGAGACAGGAAAAAGAAATATGAAGCAAGAAAAGGAAAAGAAAGTTGGAAAGAGAGAGAGGAGAGAGAGAGAAGGGTGAGAGAGAGAGGGAGAGAGAAGAGAGTAGGAATAAGAAACAGTAGTTAAGACAGTCCAGAGTGTTTTACAGTATCTATATAATACTAAAACTCGAATAATCTTGCTTGGGTACTTATCAAGATTAGGATCAAGCTAAAATCGACTTGGCGTCGGTTAGGGTTAGCTTGGGTCTTAATCTGGATAAGTACCCTTGCTTGGTTGCAGGTTGAATGTTTTAGATGGTGGGAGGAAGGGTGAATTATACAGGAAGTGGTGGGAATAGAGAGAGTAGTAGTAATAGTAGTAGCAGCAGCTAAAGTGGAGGGGAGTAACAATATGACATAAATAAAGAGAAAGAAAGAAAAGTTGAAAATTATAGAACATCATAAAAATGATGATAGGGCTGGGAGCAAGAATACACAGAGGGTCCTCATTCAATACCGGGCAACGCCGGATGGGCCTTCTCGTGTAACGTAAAAATAAAACGCGAGTTAATGTACATAATGTTGGAATCGGTAATCAGATGATTCGTGAATTTACTGCGGCAGTAGTTAAAAAAAAATCTCTGCACATTCGTTAACCTAGTTAACATCATGCGGTTAAGAATATGTTAGCAACAGACATTATATAAAGGATAACCTTTATTTGCGGTTGTCAGTCCCCAATCCGCTTTCATAACGTTAGTTTTTGCAGGGGAGGGGGGGGGCGTCCTCCCACATACAGTTCCTGCTATTCCCAAATGGTCACCCATCAGTAATTGACCAGGCTCAATGTCGCTTAATTTCAGTGTCATATGATTCTACCGTACTTGACACCTGTAAACATCTTGTGGCTATTGCAAATAGTTCAAGTATATGAGTGTTCTTTTTTAGAATGTTTTGAAAGATTGTCAGTGTTGAAACAACCACTTCTTAACTCAATCTTGGAGTTTTTCAATTTCCAAAATTTGCATACTAAAACTACTATTTAAGTGATGAACGACTGGAAAATAAGCAGGTGATTGGTAGGTTTTGAAACACATACCCAAACATATGGGAGGCAGAGAACTTTCAAAAAATTGAACCAGTGTCAATCAAAATGGCTTGAGAGAAGGGGAGGGGGTAGTGGCATGTCGGACATCATAATTGCAGGTCATAAGTAAAACAAGACGTCAATGTTATGCAATAATCTGTTTCTTTGTCGTCTTATTCTTTTGTAGCCAGGTGATCGATGCCGATATAAGAATAATACTAACGGTAGCCAAATGTAAATGTTATAGATCACAGCAGATGGATATGCCTAGTACGTATTTGTTTCAGAATGTTGTAAATAGGCAACCGATCGGCTTGGAAAGAAAATATGTAGTTTGCAATGTTTATGTGGTGCATAGCACGATGTCACATTCAAGGAAGAGGAATTTTTCTTTTGAAAAATGCTTGGGTTGCTGGTGGAGCGGGTTCGATGATTAAAAACACGAAACTTGCAGTGAACCAGTTCATCTCTGATGACCTACCTCAAAACATCTATAAAATGTAGAACGGCATTAAATTCAAGGAAGAATCATTTTTCTTTTGATAAATACTTTGGTTACAGGCGGAGCAGGTCTCGTGATTAAGAATCCGAAACATGCAGTGAAACCAGTTCATCGCTGATAATCATCCTGAGAGCACCTACAAGATGTATTTTACGATTGTAGGTATATACTTAGGGTTAGGTTGAAAAGAAAAAAAAGTTCAAATCTTTTTTTTTTAAAGTTTATTGTGCAACAATAGATAGATGCTTTCTGATTGTGTTGCTTCAAGTCCGAGCATAACTCTTATCTTCTAACTGAAAATACAATCCCCACCTCAATAACTGAGCCGTGCACTTTTTACAAACTTTTATCTACATCATGGAAGAATATTCAAATGCTTCTGCTGCTCTCTCCTACCAGAGATGTGAGTGTCAATGGCAAAAAAAGCTGAAATCAAGATGAATTTCCCAACCTGGGGGAATACAGCCCCTTTCCTAAACAACTCCAATCAGTTTCAACTAAGAAAATCAAAATTAAGAGAAAGACACTGAGTACACATGTGGGGGAAGGAAACGGGAAGTCATTCTTTGATTATCAAAAGTTATCTAACTCCACTACCCCCATCATAAATTGTTTGATGTCTAAGTCTTCACAGCAAAATTAACATTTTCAGTTTTCAGAGATAACTGTCATGAGAGGAAAAAGGAAGGCAAGACAATACAGGAAAAGGAAAAGAGAAAGAAAGATAAATCGGGAGAGAGGAAAAAAAAGAAAGTGAGAAAGAGAAATAAAAAAATAAGGATGTAAGGCTCTAGCAATTCGGCAGAAATCAGCTTTTTCTTATTTAAAAAAAAAAAAGGCGGAATTCTGCTAAAAAGGAGAGAAGTCACATCTCTGCACCACTGACTTTGTTTTTGTATAACAAATACCCAAATCTCTTCTTCAGTAGTTGTCTCACGTATTCTGAAGATATAATAAGAATGTTAGTCATGATCAGATTCTTCTTTGCTGGTTGACGTATCTCTGTTGTTGTACACTCTTGTTATCAGATATCACAAAAATATAATTGCATCACTAAGAATTAGCCTCAAACTATCACTGCTACTTCAGGCTCGCTTTGAAAAGACGTTTAATCAATTCCTAAGAATCACATAGCCGATAAATTCACTGACCATGAAAGAAATCCTGTTGAGATTTGTGAAATGAAGGAAAATAGGAAAATAGATATTTTTTTGTTGCTTTCATTTTTCTGCCTTATTCTTGTGACACCATCTCTGCTAAAAAGAGGAAGAAAAATGGCTCTTTGGGTCCGATATTGAATAGCGGATTTCCAAGGATTAAAAGAAATGTTCAAAATAAGAAATTATTCTGTTTTTCAAGCAGAGTTGCTATTACAATGGCAGGCGAGATAAATAACTTTCAGTCAAAAATAAAAAATTTAGAATTAAAAAAAAAAGAAAAGAAAAAAGAAAAAAGGAAATGAAGAAAGATATGGAGAAAGATATAAAAAAGAGAAAGAAATAAAGAAAAGTAAATAGAAAAAAAGGAAAAAATAGAAAAAAAAAAGGAAAGAAAAAGAAACTGCACAAAATTAACATGGGTTCCAGTTATATAGTCTATAGTTTTGCGACTCAAAACATTCAGATACATTCACAAACACAACATTTTGACACCTAGTATTTGACAATATTTTTGAGATGAGGTATTGTTATCTACATCATTTACATACTTCGAATTATTACTCATCTTAATTATTGCTATATTCTCAACATTTTTGTCTGTTTTACTTTCGGGCCATCTTCAGGTACTTTGATCATAGTTAATAAAACTGAAATTTTAAAACTAAACATTTTATTTAATCCACTGAGGTAGACCACTTTCAGTTGACACTCCATGCATTTTAAATATCTTGTATCAGTTATTTTTTTTTATTCTTAAAAGAAAAAAAAAAAAAAAAAAAAAAAAAAAGACACAAAATACCTAAAAAGCATAGAACTGGGTATGTGAACTGTCAACCAAAATAGATTAGATGTTCAGTTGAAAATTCCCAGAAGGTTTACTGATCATGAAAAAAAAAAAAGAAAGCATCTGAAAACGGCTGGTAAGTCCGACAATCGAAACGTAATGAAAATTACAACCACCAAGACGAGCGAAACAGCCCGAAACATGTAAATAATATCTTGAAATCAATCAATATATTCAAAACCAACGTAGAAAAGAAATCATCACATTTTTATCAAGAATCCTGCATGTAGTTGTAAAAGAACATTCCTAGAAATAAAGAATGTTGCAGAACCGCAGCAAAGGCAAAGGCAATCGCAAGAAACAAAGAAAGGAATGAGCACATCTCTGATCCGACCAAGTTGAAGAGAAGGAAGATACCTTTTCCTCAGTAAAAATATCTCAATCATCATGACATGTTGTCAGCCATTAAGAATGCTAAAAAAATAATGGCCCCAAATTAATGCTACATCATAGATAGATAAGCGGCGACAGGGGTTAGGGTTTACAGATCATCATCATCATCATCATCATCATCATTCAATAAGCAATCAACTTGTCCACAACTAGAAGTTATAGCATTGAAATATTTCACAGTAAGAAAAGATATGGACAGGCAAAAAGAACTGAACACGGAAGAGCTGGACTGACCCTCAGTAAATGGACACATCGAGACTAAAAGAACCGAGGCGGCATATTGTTTCCGCAATGAAAGGCAGAAAATGATGAGGTTGACAAAGAAAATTGATTTTTAAGAAAGCAATAGGATAAAAATAAGAGAAAGAAAAGATAAAGAAACAAAGAAAAAGAAAATGAAGGTAAGACGAACAATAGGTTCAACTCAACAAAAATATAAGTAGAAACAAAAAGAGAAAAAGAAAAAATTTAATTGTTTTGAAATAAAGCAAAAATAAGTAGAATCGTTATTATTATTCGGTGTAGTAGGTTTCATTGATAAGTTAATATTCATCAACGTTGGATAGGTTTGTTATATCACGTGAGGGGAGGGGGTAAATTCTGTTTTGTAATTGAGTTGGTAAATTAAAAGAATAAACTTTATGGGAGGATTGGGAGAGAATATAGAGAATGAAGAGATAGAGAGAGAGATAGCAAGAGTAGAGAGAGGGTGAAAGAGAGTAAAAGGAGAGAGAGAGAAAGAGAATAGAGATAGAAGGATAGAGATAGCAAGAGAGGAGAGTAGAGAGGGGAGAGGTTCATGTCTCATAGGGCAGTGTAAATAGCAAGGGAAGGGGCTGTTCAATTTCGTCACTAAAAAAATCCTCTCCTCCATGGGAGGTATTCCAGCAAACCCTAAGCCACCCTCTTAATACATTCAAAGGCATACGTACATACATACATAAACATAGACAATTACGTTCTCACACACAAACATTCAAAAGGCAGACATGCATTTAAACACACACAAACTCACAAATACATATACATACATACATAACCCAAGTGATATATATATATATATATATATATATAGATATATATATGTAAGATGCCTGCACTCATCCACACACAAGCAGAGGTTTGGCTGAGGACAAAAGCAACAAATACCAACAATCAAATTAATCAAGACAGAAGAAGTGTTTCGACATGGGTTTTTCTTTCGCAAACCCTTTTGGTTTGTCAGATAATCTGCAGACAAAGTAAAAAAAAACATAGAACATTGATTAATGGTCCAGTGGCTGATACAGTCGAACAGAAGTATATTACAGTACATGGATGCATTTTACATATGGATTATTATTAGATTGTGACTGTAATTGTTGTGTGTAATTTCTGCAATGAGTGGGGGATTTGTGTATGTGTTTATATGTGTGCGTGTGTGTCTGTGAAGGAGAGAGAGAGAGAGAAAGAGAGAGATGCTTCATTTGTGTGTCTATGCAGATTAAGTGGTCAATAAATCTAAGGCTTTGTCACTGTCCAGCTTCGAGGTCACGAGGGCTTCTTGGATCTTGGATCTCTGGAAGCCAAGTTCCATAAACTGTTGGTGAAGATGAATGTAGCATTCAGCCTGGAAAAAAAAAGAATAAAAATATATTTAAAAAAAATAAAAATACAACCTCGATTTTATATAACATTTTTAAAAATTACTCAAGAATTTTTCTTTAAATTAAAAAAACCAAACCAAAAAAATAAACCACAGACAACAAAAAAGCTTTTTGAAAGTTGTTTTCCAAGCTTAAATCTTTTTTATATCTGGACGATACATGGAGATCTGTGCAGAACAGGAGACTTTGTTTGGTCACATGGAAAGAATGGATGAGAGTGCTTGGGTTAGTAGATGTAGAACAGTTAAGGTAGCAGGGTTTGTTGGCAGTCGAAGACCAAGGAAAACATGGGAGAAAGTGATAAGGATGGATTTAAGAGAAAGGAATAAATAAAAACCTGGCCAGAGATAGGTTAGTTTGGAAGTCAATTTCTAAAAGCTGCTCAATCCATGTCAGTATGTTAAACTGATGATGACGTTGATTTTAATAATGAAATCTTTCTTATAATGTCAAAATATCTTCAATTTAACCAGTTGACTTGATGTCAAGTTAAATAACGCCCCACTCAGTGCCCCTCTCTCTGCCCAAAGCTTGGACATAAAAATCCAACCCATCATTCGTGTGGTTTCATCAGTTTTTTATGTTTTTTTAACCAATATATAAACCTATTTGTGGTCATTAAAAGACAAAAGCAATTTTATGACCTTTTTGACCAGTTTGATTTGGTTATAGGCATTGATTTTCTCGATTCTTTCTAGAATGAGGTAATTACAGGAGTGACCAAGTGAAGGTTGCCAACATCCATAAGTGAATGTGGTGCTATAAAACGGACTAGATTTGAATATGGCACACCCAGGTCATCAGTCCATGTTGTTCTTTACTTCAACACAGCCACCTCCCAACAATTATGAGGACCAAATTAAAAATGGATATTTACATTTTATTAAATTCTTCAATCCTTCTGATATATCTTTATATCTATATCGTTGTTCTGATATATTTTTATTTATATCTTTATATCTATATAGCTATATCGTTGTTCTGATATATCTTTATTTATATCTTTATATCTATATAGCTATATCGTTGTTCTGATATATCTTTATTTATATCTTTATATCTATATAGCTATATCGTTGTTCTGATATATTTTTATTTATATCTTTATAGCTATATCGTTGTTCTGATATATTTTTTATTTATATCTTTATATCTATATAGCTATATCGTTGTTCTGATATATTTTTATTTATATCTTTATATCTATATAGCTATATCGTTATTCTGATATATTTTTATTTATATCTTTATACTTATATAGCTATATCGTTGTTCTGATATCTTTATTTATATCTTTATATCTATATAGCTATATCGTTGTTCTGATATATCTTTATTTATATCTTAATATCTATATCTTGTTCTGATATATCTTTATTTATATCTTTATATCTATATAGCTATATCTTGTTCTGATATATTTTAATTTATATCTTTATATCTATATAGCTATATCTTGTTCTAATATATTTTTATTTATATCTTTATATCTATATAGCTATATCTTGTTCTGATATATTTTTATTTATATCTTTATATCTATATAGCTATATCGTTGTTCTGATATATTTTTATTTATATCTTTATATCTATATCGTTGTTTTGATATATTTTTATTTATATCTTTATATATATATAGCTATATCATAGTTCTGATATATTTTTATTTATATCTTTATATATATATAGCTATATCTTGTTCTGATATATCTTTATAGCTATATCTTGTTCTGATATATCTTTATTTATATCTTTATATCTATATAGCTATATCTTGTTCTGATATATTTTTCTTTATATCTTTATATCTTGTTCTTTCCAAGGAAACTTAGGTCGGCCTCTTTCTCTGTCTATGATTGCACCACTCAAGCATTCCAAGTGTCTAAAAAAAGGACACGTGGTATGCTCAAGTGAGATAGCTTGAGATCTTGAAGTTCCTGGTAGGCGGGGAAGAGGCTGACCTAAGTTGTTACAGAGAGATCACATAGCGTAAAAGCTCTCTGCAGTTGATCCTCATGATAGAGTCTCTTGGAGGTGTAAAGTGAGATCTGCCATGCATGCAGCTAGCCAGCTACCTGGACGGGGCCCATCAGTGTGCATTATTCCCTCAACCTGCATGTTAATAAAAAAGAACTGATGATGATGATATCTATATTATAATATCTCTTTCTTAATCACAAGAGAAAAATCGTTTTTACTTTATATATTATATGCACTATATAAAGTGTTGTCTAAGAGAATTAAGGTTACCAAATTTTAAAAACTGTTTCATTGTATAAAGTGTGTGAGATTCCGTACTCCGAGATTGTTTTCTCTTGTCCAAAAAAGGAATGAGTAAGTGTGTACCTTTATTGGTTTCTAATCAAGATAGAATAATTTTCTCTCTACAGAATTTTCTAATGCAAAATCATTATTTTTTCCAGAACGGATTTTCAAAAAAGATTTGACATTTCACAGGTCAATAATTTTGCAATTTTTGTTGTATTAACCTCAAATTTTCACAGAATATATCGAAACAGATTAAGATTTTATATTCAATGTTTTATTTTTGTCCTGTTAAAAGGTTGAGTCATTTTGCACATTGGAATATGCTTGCACACAGTCACCCAAGACTGTGTAGTGTGCCTGTTCCCGTGTGGTTTCTTTTATGGGATATGTGAAGGGACTGCACTTTTTCTTTTCTTTTTTTAACATATTTCACCCCAAACAAGGCATGCCGCCACTGTAGTTGTAAAGGGTTACTGAGAATTTGGGTGTCGGTTTTGGGTGTCACCTCAAGTTGGGAGCAGTGTAGGGAGATGTCTGTTTACATTAGTTTTAAACCTCTGCATGTCGGTACTGTCGAGGGAGCAGTAAGGGAGTTCCAAAGGCCAGCATCACGAGAAAAAAAGCTATTGAAGTAGAAGCTTCTCCAGCATCTTGAGACCTCCACAGTGAATGGATGGGATTTAGCCGATTGTCGGGTTGGTCTAGTGAATTTACGTCGAGGGGGCACCAGAGTAGCCAGTTCATCGGAGCACAATCCATTGAAGTATTTGTAAAACAAGCACAAGGATGCAACACTGCGGCGATGGGACAGGGGCTGGAGCTTGGTTGACAGTGAGGGACCTATTAGGTTTGCGACTCTTTTTTGGACCTTGTCAAGGAGGGAGAGACTAGTGGATGATGCACCAGCCAAATGTGATAACAACATTCCATGCATGGGCGGATGGTAGCTTTGTAGAGATACAGGATAATGTCAGGTGTGAGAAGTTTACTCGTATGGTAGAGAGAGCCCACCTTCTTTGCTGCAACCTTGGCAATGTCTTCAATGTATTTGTTCCAATTCATGTTACATGTGAAGGTTAGGCCAAGGAGTTTGAATGATGAAGTTTCAGGTAGGGTGTTATTTGCCATGACAATTGGTGGTTGGAGAGGTTTCTTGTAGTTATTGAAGGAAAGGAGCTTTGTCTTTGCAGCATTAAAAGTTACCAACCATTTATGACCCCAATCCACTACAGCCTGCAGGTCATTTTCTAAGGATTCAGCCATTGCCTCAGATATGATCGCATCCGTTTTGCCCACATGATGAGAGTAAAGCGTGGTGTCGTCAGCAAATATACCAATCTCAGACACAATGTCATCAGAGAGATCATTTATAAAGATCAGGAACAATAAAGGTCCAAGGATAGATCCCTGGGGTACACCAGCATTTATGTCATGTTGCTTAGATGAAGGGCCATCGAGGACAACCTGGATCTTTCTTTTGGTTAGGAAAGATCTAATTATATTAAGTAAATTGCCCAGTAATACCGTATGAGCGTATTTTCAGGAGCAGCCCTTCATACCAGAACTTGTCAAAGGCCTTGGATATATCAAGCGCTACTGCTCTAGCTTCACCTGCCTTGTCGAGTGTATGATACAGAGATGACTGTTAGGATGTCTGCAGTAGATCGTGTTTGTCTAAATCCATACTGGCGGTCAGAAAAGAGTTTAGCATTAACTAAATGCCGGATTATCGCTAGATTGATTAAGGATTCAAAGATTTTAGCAAAGATTGGGAGTAGACTGATTGGGCGGTAGTTCTGAGGATCGGTTCTATCCAAAGAATTCTTGTAGACTGGTACCACAGAGGCAATTTTCCAGCTATCGGGGAAGCAAGATTCAGCTAGGCATTTGTTGTAGAGTTTGGAGAGGACAGGGGCCAGTTCAGCAGAGCATTTCTTTATTACTATTACAGATATAAGATCAGGCCCACAACCTTTGGAGGTGTCAAGGTTTTTTATGATGTCTCTGACCTGGGATGGGGTGATGACCAGGTTTTCAAGTGTGGCTTTGGTTCGCAATGGGAATTTAGAGAGGGGGTGGTTTTCTGAGTCCAAAGTGGAGTTTGAGGCGAAATGCTGGGCAAGTAGTTCAGCCTTATCAGTTGCTGTGCAAACGACATCATTGCGGTTGGATAGTGGAGGAATCGTTGATTGACCATTTTTACCACACTATTGTAGATTTTCCAGAAATCACGAGTACCTAGTTTCTGTGACTGAATGCGTTTTTTTGTTATCTCTGTATACCGTCTCTTTACTTCATCTATCACGACCTTACAATTATTTCTTGACTATAAACTTCTGTCTATTAGTAGCTGACTTATGGCGGCCGAATTTATGGAATGCATGCTGCCTCTCAGCAATGGCAGCTGCACATTTCGAGGTGAACCATTGAGAGTGGGGCTTGCTAAAGAATTTTTGCATGGGGACATAGGCTTCAATGCCTGCTTTGAACCATTCAGTTAACTAATTTGCACACTGATCAGCAGGGAGTGAGAAGATTTTCCTCCATGGGGCGTCACTGATGTGATCTCTGATGGACTCAAAATCAGCCTGCTCGTAGTATCTCGTTGTTTTAAGCAACGACTCATCAGCTTTTGGACGACTTTTTAGGGTGATATAAATCATTAGCACAACTCATCCCAATATTCTTGCCATTTTTCTTTGATTATCCTGTTAATAGAAGATCAGTGTATGGGATCCTAGTATTGGTTGGTGTCATTTTTAATGATTCTTTTGCGGCTTTATCCGCTCTTTCATTACCACGAATGCTGACATCCAGCATAATTTGATTTGACATTTTTTCTTGTTATAAATAGTGGTGATCTTATTTAAGATTTTCACGACTAATGGGTTATCCAGATTTTTGTTCTTCAGTGCTGTGAGCACAGATAGGGAGTCAGAGAAGATGATAAATCTATCAGTGCTACTATCTTCTATTATCTTTAAAGCCAAGTATATGGCTGCAGCTTCTGCGCTGAAAATTGACGCTCTGTCAGATATCCTATATTGCATTTTAGTCTTATTTAAGACAGCCGAACACCCAACCTGATCCGATTCTTTGGATCCATCAGTATAGATGTATTTATAGTTGGAATGATGGTGTTTTATGCGTTCAAATTCATCCTGAAATACAATTGGGTTGGTTTTGCTCTTTGAAGCTGTTGCTAAATCAAGGATATAAGCTGGTTGTTCTAATTCCCATGGTGGAATTTTGGAAATTATCGATTGGTGAATGAGACTTGAGTTCACTTCCAGTTTATTTCTTAATTCCACGATGCGGTAACTAAAAGGTCTGATGGCACTGATTTTTCTCTCAAACAGAGTCTTATATTGAGAGTTAAATGTGCAGTCGTAGGCAGGGTTTAATGGACATGATAATAATTTTGTCACATATTGAAGTACCAATTTTTATCGCCTTAGATGTAAAGGACCTTCATTCGCTTCAACATACAAACTTTCCACTGGAGACGTGCGAAATGCCCCCAATGCGAGTCTTAGTCCCTGGTGATGGATAGTTTCCAATTGCTTCAGGTATGATGGTATTGCTGCACCGTAAATGAAACTTCCATAATCAAGTTTCGATCTCACAATTGTTCGGTACAGCTTGAGTAGGGATTTCTTGTCCACTCCCCAGTCAGTGTGAGCTATCACTCTCAGTAGATCAATGGCCTTTTGTCGGAGATACCTTATATGAGGGATAAAATAACTCCAAGGAACTTATATTCGTCTGCCATTTGTATCTCCTTGCCATCCAGTTTAAGGCATGGGTCATTATGCATTTTGTGTAAATTGCAAAAATGGACACACCTTGTCTTCGATTCAGAGAATTTGAAACCGTTTTCTTCAGTCCATTTGTTGATTTTATTTAAAGTGAGTTGCAACTTACGTTCTACCAGATGCATATGTTTTTCTTAACAGCAAATCAAAAAGTCATCCACATACAGTGAGCCTTTGACTGCAGTGTCAAGGTTTTTAACAATATTATTAATCTTGACATTAAAGAGTGTCACTGATAGGATACTTCCCTGGGGTACCCCATTCTCCTGCTCTTTTACGTCGGAGAGTGTAGTTCCGACTCTTACTCTAGAAATTTCGGTTTTCTAGGAAATTTTGTATGGAAAGGGCCATTCTGCCCCTTAATCCGAGTTCTCGAAGGTCTTTCATTATACCGTACTTCCAGGTGGTGTCGTATGCCTTCTCTATATCAAAAAAGATAGCAATCAGGTGTTCTTTTTTGATGAATGCTTCTCTGATGAAAGTTTTTAATCTGATCAAATGGTCAGTAGTACTTCTTTTTTTTCTGAAGCCAGATTGTAGGTCTAACATCAGATTGTTTGACTGGAGGTACCATGTCAATCTGTCATTAATCATTCTTTCCATTACTTTACAGAGACAACTAATTAAGGCAATTGGTCGATGGCCTGAAGGCCTATCAGAGTTCTTTCTCGTCTTGGGTATGGGAATCACTGTGGCTTGTCTCCAGAGATTTGGGATTTTTCCGCTCATCCACACCTCGTTAGAAATGTCTAGAAGGTATCTGATGGACACCTGTGGTAATTTTTTTAGAAATTCATAGCATATATCATCTGGACTGACTGCTGTATTGTGGGTTTTAGCAAGTGACTCACTGAGCTCCGATCCCGCGATGGGTCGATTATAGCTTTCATTATTTTTGGAATTGAAATTTAGTTTTTTCTTTTCTTCAGTTTTTTTATTCTTTAAAATTTTTCAGTCTGACCCTTGGAGCCAGAAATTTCTGCAAAGTTGTTTGCCAAGGCGTTAGAAATCTCTTTCTTGCCTGTGATCTTGATATTATTTGTGATCAGATGTTTGATTGGCATACTGCTATTCTTCCCAACTATCTTTCTCATCATGGTCCATATCGTTTTAGATTTCGTGTTGGAATTTATCTTAGATATATATTGTTTCCATGAATTTCTTTTCGACTCTTTAATCGTCCACCGAGCTCTGGCTCTTTTTATTTTAAACGTGTCTAAATTCTCCCGAGTGGGATTAGACTTGAACCTTCTCAGGGCAGAACGGCGTACTCGGACAGCCTTCAGACATTCTTTATTAAACCAGGGTTTGTGTTTGCTTTGATTTGCAGATGACTTTGGTACACATTCCTCAGCTATTTCTACCAGTGTCTCTGTAAAGTAGGTGGCATGATCTTTTTCATTGACATTGGTATTAGCTGTTAATTTTCTTTTACATTCTTCTTGGAATCTCTCCCAGTCTGCTTTCTGTAGATTCCATCGTGGTACTCTTTCTTTAAGTTGAGGACCTGTACTTTCCAGAATAATTGGAAAGTGGTCGTTACCACATGTCTCATCATGTACTCTCCATGTGTAATCCATGAATATTGTTGGATCACACAGTCAAATTCAGTGCTGAATATGTTCCCGTTGCTGGGTGTAGATATGTGTTGGTTTTATTATTGTAGAGGCAAAGGTTATTCTTATTTTTCCAACAATTTGTCCTTTTTTATTTGTTTTTACTGCCCACATTTCATTATGGCTATTTAAATCACCCAGCAGTATAATTGGTTTGGGTAGCTGTTTTATTAAGTCATTCAGCTTGAATTCAACGATGTTCTCACCTGGTGGCAGATAAATGGAGCAGATTGTGATGGTCCTATGTAACGTCACTGATACAGCAACCGCCTGTATGTTCGTGTCAAACAGTATTTGACTTTGCGGAATTGTATTTTTCACAACTATGGTTGTTCCACCAGAGGCTCTATCAGCTTCTTCCTTTATATAGTTGTATATAGTGTAGTTTTTAATTTTAAACTCACTATCTTGCCTAAGGAATGTCTCCTGTAGGCAAACAACTGCTGGGCAAATTCTCATAAGGAGAACCAATTCCTCATAATTTGCTCTAACTCCTCTTACATTCCATTGGATGATTTTATCCAACATGGTTTATTCAATCTGACTCTGGGGCATTTGTCATTTCTATATCCATCTTCTCTGATTTGTTTTGTTTTTTCCGTAGTGGTTCCTACTATAGTGGCATAGGATTGGGGCTTCATATAAGCCTCCACAATCTTCCTAGCCTCAGGGAATGCTATATTTCTCGTGTGTTTCACTGTCATGATCTCTTTCTCTTTTTTAAAGTGATCACATGATCTTGAAAATGCGGGGTGATCCCCATGACAGTTTACGCATCTTTTTTCCCTTTGGCACTCGTCCTTGACGTGGGACGGGTCCCTCTCGCCACATTTAGCACATACTTGCTGACTCCTACCGTCCTTATGGTGGCCAAACTTCTGGCATTAAAAACACCGCAAGGGGTTTGGAATGTAGGGCTCCACTCTTTCAGCAGTGTAGCCAATCTTCACCTCTTTTGGTATTGTTGAATTAAATGTTAATATATATATGTGTTGGTCATGATCGACTCTCCACCTCTTTTTATTGTTATTTTTCTGTGATTGGTGACTCCCTGCTGACGCAGTGCCATCCTAATCTCTTCCTCTGTCGCCAGACCAAGTTCCTGGCTTCGGATGACTCCTCTTGACGTATTAAGTCTTTCATGGGCATATGCCTTACATTTAATATTATGAAAATTTGTCATTTTTGGGATAATTTTGGCTTGTTTACAGTTGGTAACCTCCACCAAAAGGTTACAGTTTTGTATTTTTTTAACGATCTTTGGGGTTATCTTACTGCTTATCACCTTTTCAATCAGAAAAGGTGACAGTTTAGCTAGTGGTGTATCCTCCAGAGATTCTATTATGATGAATTTTTAGACGAATCCGACTTGGATGGATGTCGTTTGAATTTTTTTTATTTGTGTTTGTCATTTGGTTTTGTTTGATCTTCAATGGCCCTGAGCTCCACCACCCACCACAAAGTCCAAGTTGGGAATTTACCAGGGGGGATAATCCGAACGCCCTGATCGAGACGGGGATACTTTAACCATTATACTCGTACTGAGTGAGAATAAATTAGCCTCTGCTATTTCTTTTTCAGTTTACCCCTCTGCATGGGGTTGCAGTCGGCGAATTTGCGGCCCTGCAGACAGGGCATGGTTGAGTCCTGGGTCAAAGGGGAACGGTATAAGAAATATAACTAACGCTGTGATGTAAAGTCAATCTAAAGCACATGTAGTCTTGGTCATCCGATTCTAACTTTGTTCTCTAGTCAGAAGGAGGGTGTTCTGAACATAAACTCCTAGTCTGTGCATATGTTTGTCAGAGTCTTTACGGTAGAGTGGGAGGTAGTCAGTCATTTCAAAGTGGTGAGGAACTCCAGCAGAGAACTACTTCTGTGCTGAATAATGTTACCGGACACATGCTACAGCATGTTTGCAAGAGCTAAACTATCGATTTGTGGAAAAGGTGAAAGTCACACATTTGGCGATAACTTTGGTTTTGTTCATTGTAGAGACTCGCTACTTGATCCATATTCTAGCCAATTAAATTCTTCATCTTATATGATCTTGATCATGAAAAGTTTAGTCATGATTGAAATTTTGACGGAATTTCAACTTCCGATTTTTCCAAAATTTGATGTATGGATCAGATGCTCTTTGATAAGAATAACCACCATGCAAAATCTCAGCCTGATCAGATAAATAGTTTGAATTATCAACATTTCCATGGCATAACTTTGGGAATACTTCATGCAATATAGAGAAGTAAGGCCTAGATAAGATTTTGGTCCAACCGTACACTATCAAGCAGAGGTATGCAGTCTCACTAATGACTTATATTCTTGTTTATTCACTAAAAATTGACAGCCATACTTATGAAAACAAAATGATACATTTATCAACTTGAGTTTTCAAAGCAAATAACATTTTCTTCAAATTAATGTTATTTATTCATATATAATTATAGAGTTTTGAATAAATTAAATGAATTAAACATTCACAGGTTAAATTTATTTTCAAAAACTTAGTTGAATAAAACTGTTTTTATTTCTTTATATCAAAGAAAAACCTTATATTAGTGATTTATTTATATAGTTTAATAAAAACGGCTTTGCAGTTGGTTAAAATGTTACGTTTAGAAGCATAGGTTTTACCGTTCTACCTCAAAACAATAGAGCATGGGTGGACACACAAACTTTAGCTTAATTATACAATAAATGAGCTGTACCTACCCAGCATTGCCCAGAATGCAGTGAAGTAATTTTAATTTGCTTGCACATTTTTAAAATTAGGGTAGACAACTACTACTATATTCTTCAATTTAAAATGAGTTATCTTCTTTGATGATTTTTCGGTGATTATTTAAAAATGTTTTATACTAGCAGTCGTTTGGGCCGGACTAAGTAATTTAAAAAAATAAATTGTAGGCAAGTACATTATTAAATTACCAATAACATGGTCCAACAATTAAAAAAAAAAAATTAAAATTTGCTAGTCAGAAGCAAAATTTGATTTGTCAACTTAAATGCTATTTGGGTCTGACTTTGAAAATCCGACAAGATATGTTGAATTAATATTTTTCCACCTATGCCAATGAAAATGTGGAGAGAACTGAAAGTGACTGAAACTTAACCTTTTGAATGTCATTGTCAAATAAGTGCAGAGCATCTTCCACCAATTGGGGGTCATGACCTTCTTCTCCTAATTTATCCACCATACAAAGATGATCAATCACCTGAGAAAAGAAAAAATGCAGAAATAATGAAAAATGAAAAAAGAAAAAAAAAAAAGAATTCTTTTGCTGGAACACAAGAAATCATTAAAATAAAATACTAATAGGTATCCCAAACCAAAATTTTATTTTAATTATATTGAAAACAAATTTTGATGTGGGCACATAGATAACATAACAATATAAACAATTTTTTTTAAATTAAAAAAAAAACAAACAATGGTACCAAATTTATTTTGATAGCTCAATTCGTCACTGAAGTTATAACTGTTCAAGGTTCGTTGAAATGAGAAAATTTGCCATCTTGTGTGATTTTGGTTCAGAAGCCAATTTTCATAGTGTATAACTAAAAATCTAGGTGCAATTTTAGTTAAACGGCGATGCAGTTAATTATTTTCATGTAAAAGCATTATTTTGTACTTACTCAGTCATATTTTATCTCTCACGGCACGAAAAAGAATTTAAAAATATCAAGCAGAACTTTAATTAGAACGATTTTTCTATTTCCATAAGGGCGATATAAAACGTCGAGTCGCTGACATTTTTTTTCATATTTACATGATAACAGCGACCAAATTATCTGCCCTTAGTTAGCTAACCGGCCACTCCGAAAATGTCAGCGACTCGACGTTTTATATCGCCCTTATGGAAATGGAAAAATCGTTCTAATCAAAGTTCTGCTTGATATTTTTAAATTCTTTTTCGTGCTGTGAGAGATAAAATATGACTGAGTAAGTACAAAATAATGCTTTTACATGAAAATAATTAACTGCATCGCCCTTTAACTAAAATTGCACCAAAATCTATGCTTCAAACAAGTGAAAAATCCTTACAAATTTTATTTTCAAGTTGTGGTAAATAAATAATGGAAGCAATAATATTAGGATCAAACCAGCATAAACATTGGGCAAAATCCCATTACCTCTTGGGAAAACATGAAAAATGACATGGAAGAGCAATTTTGACTGCTGTTCATATTAGATTCATTTCAACAGCTAACACATTGAATTTTCTTAATATGATTAACAACCCTGTATTAGAATCCTGAAAAATCGAATGCGAGCTTTGTGATATTCTTTCACTTAATTTGTTACATCGTCTTTGCTCAGAAAATATATTGCAGTTCTTGTTTATTTGTTCACAAACTCTTCCGAGGGTTTTGGAGATATACTCCCATAATCATATATATTCTGAAATTACATTACCCAGGGTACTTGGATAAGTATATTTCATTTTGATCAAAGGAGGTACAACATTATTATTATACTTTATTTCATTTATATCATGAAAATTATAGAAATTAGAAAATAAGAATAGAAATCTTAATAAGGGGTTCAGAGCATGGAGCAGAAGCACACATGGTTCCTAATAGATTTTTGGGAAACGGTTGTGCCTCAAAGGTTAGGGCTAAAGCTTATAAATTTACTAAAATGTATTTTTAATGCCACTTTACTTACACCCTCTCTCAACCAATCAATACTGAGTACATACTTGACCCTCGCCCCAAAAATTGAATATTATAAAATATAACAAATAAGAAATCAAAATGTAATATGGTGTTCTGGGCTGGGTGAAAAACGAAATAAAGTTCCTTATTCAATCCTGGATCTTCCTGCTAGCTATATGTTTGTTCTTACAAGAACTAATCCATAGTAAGTAAAGAATGACCGGTGCAAGTTTAGAATTCGACAGACATGAAAAAAAAAATCAAGAAATATCTTTATGATGTACGTACCCATGATGGAAAGTATATATCGTATACCCAAAATCACGTAAATTGATCAAGTAGTTTTTTTTTTTTTACAAAAAAAAAAATTAAAAAAATCAAATTTTATGGGTCAATATATCGACGCCATATTGGACATTGTGTTTGCTAGCCAAGTTATCTCCCTTGGCTGGCAAACACAATGTCCAACATGGCGTCGATATATCGACGATCTTCGTTTACCCATAAAATTTGATTTTTTTTTGTAAAAAAGACAAAACTACTTGATCAATTTACGTGTGGTATACGATATATGCTTTTTGTCATGGATATGTACATCATAAAGATATTTCTTAATTTTTTCTTTTTATGTCGGTCCAATTCTAAACTTGCACTGAATAACCCAACAAAAAAGATATGTGCACAAGCAGTGTATGATGTGGGGAGAAAGAAGATGATAGCACTTACTTCTTTCTCATCCAATCCTAATTTCTCCACGGCTCTGGCTACACGGGCCCGAGGGAATCCCATGGAGAGATATTGTTGCACAAAGTTCTGGGCTTCCTGTGACATGTTGGGGAATGGATCGTTCACCTGGTTACTGTCTGTCGGGCTGTCGTCACTGCAGCTTGTCTCCACCGAACTCTGCGAAACCTGACCATTATGCCGGCTCCTTATTGGTGGAACTGGTGGCTGTCGGCTCCACGACTGAAAAGTTTAGATAGAAAGAAGAGAAAAAAAGAATGAATAAAAGTGCAATTATTACAAACACAAGTGAAATTTAAAATATTTATTGTCGTTAATAGTGAAGATATTTTATTTGCAAAATCATAAAAATACATTCGATTTTATCTTGGTTTAAAACACAAAATCTTTTTACGAGTGTGAAATATATCTCTATTTATATAAAGTTAGGTATGTGTATATGTTTATATATTTCTATGCATAGGATTCACTCTAGAGCTAGATAACTGATCATTATGTATTTTGGAACACAGATGCTAGGCATAATAGTGGGTAATATGGGCTATATTTAGTTTAAGTTAGTTTATAGCAAAGGGGACAAACAGGGGGTGGAAGCTCTTCATAAAAATTCAGATGTCTCTGATTATATGGAACTTTAAACAATAAGTTTTAAACATCAATTAATAAAAATTTCCCAAATTATTTGAACGGGTTTTTAGGGGACATAATATGAGCACAACCTTCCATTTGAAAATTCAAATATTTCACATTTTCATTGAATTTGATCTATAGTCATTTGACACCAATTAAACAAGATTATCTGAATTTTAATTTCTTCTAAAGTCCCCTTAAGCTTGAGCCTTAAATTTTAGACATTTTTTAGTATTAAAATGAATTAATGGATTTTGATCAAAATTTGAATAAAGATTCTAAACATATGGTTTAATTGCATTATATCTCTATTTTAATCTTTGTAGTAGGACATAAAAGTGGTGCAAAACTGTCCTGTTCGAGAATTAATTTTAGCTGTCCTGGGATGTGTATTCTTCTAGTTCTCTATATTAATAAAACTGACCACTTCTCGAATGTATGCGTGTGTGTTTCTTGCATCTATGTGATTTCTACATTATTTTTCTACTATTAGTTGATTATTTATAGCAATCAAAACTCCAATGGCGTAAAGCACTCAAACTTAATTTTTAAAAATGCTATTAAAAAATATAAAAATTAAATCCACCAGAATGCATTTCAAGTCAGCCATTTTAATCTTTTTATTAATAGTCAAAACAAAAAAGAATGATTTACTTTGTGATCCTTCGAAATTTGAAATGAATTTGGAAACCTTTAAATTACCAAATAGAAAGTAAGTTTTAGCTTTAAAATTCTGAGCCAATCATCATCATCATCTTTAGTTTAACAACCGTGTTACATGCTGGCTTTCGTTAGACAGCTTTCAGAAATTGACTTCTAAACTAACCTATCTATAGCCAGATCTTTATTCCTTTTTTTCTCAAGTTCATCCTTATCACTTCCCATGTTTTCCTTGGCCTTCCCCTGCCAACGGACCCAGCTACCTCAACTGTTCTACATCTACTAACCTAAGAATACTTATTCATTCTTTCAATGTGGTCATACCATCGAATGCTCCATTTATGCACACACCTCCCTATACTATACATATTTGATCTTCCTCTGGCGTCATCAGATCTAAGCCCGTGTTAAGACTCACATTACACATCCTTCGTATCATTCTCATATCATTTCTCTCCATACAACACCCATCCTCAATCTCCACTGGCCAGGTTTCACTTCCATATATCCTACCACTCCGTACACATGCCTTGGTCGATAGCGATACTCCATCCACCCCTAACTCTTGCAATCACACTAGCATCATCTCCTTCCTATGCTTCAATGGTATACCATTGTAACTAAACTTCTGAACAAACCCAATAGCCTTGCTATCTAAATATATCATCAATTATCATCAGTCTCCATTGTTTTACATTTTTGCAACCTACTAATACTTCCACTGCACTTCTTCTGTACCCAATGCTTACACGTACCTTAAGAAATTGAGTTGCGCCCGACTCTTTTCACAAACTGAGCAGAGGAACTTTCCTTATTCTGAGGGATTTCCAACACTAAAACCACTGATCATCACTTTGGTCTCGGTAACATTCACTCTCCAATTCACTTTCCATACCATTCCTCCAATTCTTTGATAGTGCTTCTAAGACACAACTGAAAAGCAATGAACTCACTACATAATACAGTACTCCTACTTTAACATTAAACCTATCACTAAATATGCTGTTAATTCTAACATGAGTTGAGCATTTCTGTACATTGCTTGAACCACTTTTATCAACCAGTTATTTGATACTAAATTGTGCAAAGCATTCCAGAGATCTCTTGGCACTCTTTCAAAAGCCTTTTCCAAATCCACAAAAGCAAAATACCGGTGGTTCTGCTTACCATTAGACTTCTCTTGCATTTGTCTCAGGATAAGTATAGCACCGGTGATACTTTACCCAGGCATAAAACCAAACTGCATTTCATCTATGCTTATCTCACTTCTCAGTTGTGGCTCAATTAGTCTCTCAACCACATTTAGAACCTGATTCATCAACTTTAAGCCTAAATTTTTGAAAGCTATTTACATCCAATAATTATATAGAAGACAACATTATCATAACAACAATTAGTTTTATAACAATGTGGTTCAGTTAATAATTTAACGACCATACAATACCCTTTTCAAGCGCCATCAGTTATTTTCAGCATATCTGATACCCAGGCAACACCATGTCAATTTGCCAGTAATAATAATAACTAGCAAGAGCCCATGGAAATTCCATTGTGCTTTCTACATGAATCTGTATAATTTACTGTTAATAATAATATTCCTTTTGAAATAATAAATGTCTGTAAGGGTCAATACTATGAAGAAAAATAAGCCTCTTTTTTCTTCCCTAAAAGTAACTGTCATTGTCAGATAAATATTCTTTAAATAAAAAAATCGAATAGACTTCTTTCTTTATTATTTATTTAAAATTGTAGCAATTTAATTCTTTTTAAAATAATAAATATTCTGTCTTCTTACCATAAAAATAATTGTCATTTAAATATTCTTAAAATCAATAAAACGAATGACACTTTTCGGAATGTATTTATTTAAAATCGTACTGTTTTAGTTGATAGGATGATATAATTTGATTTTGGAACAATTCATTTTAAAATGGTTAAAGTCGGAATTTTTTTTACCTTAGCGACATCAGATTAATCATCAATCACCAGCTTTGCTTTAAATGATCTCATTTTTTAGATGAGTGTGAAAGGTGATTGCATACGTACGAATATCAAGTGCCTTAGCGTATTATTATATGGGTAATAAATATTTTGTCTTTCTTTACAAACTCAAAATAGGCAATGATATATACAAAGCTAAGAAAAAAAGGGGAAAAATATGCCAGAAAAATATTAATTTGACCGTCATCTGATCATGTACAGATAAAATAGCAATACACATAAACAAATTTAAATGGCTTAAAATATCTCAATAGCATATATAGAAAGAGCTTGATGATCTAAGATAGAATCTTTTTAAATTTTTAAACCTGACTAAAAATAAGGAAGTTATGACTATTTTTGTGCCTCGCACGATTGGATATTTTTCCCCGCTTTAAGACCATATGCGTTTTGTCACATTTTTTACACTAATTTTTCAGTAAAAATGTTATATCTTTGTTAAAACAAAAAATTAAGCAATGAAATTTGCCATATAGGTGTATTTTTATACAAGGAATCAGAATAGTTCACTGAAAATCTCCAGAAATTAATGGTTTCCAAGTAATCTGCACTAAGTGCACATAAATATGCTGCAATACCTTACAAAAAACATGTATCCATTAAAAAAAAAAGAAGTTAGAAAACTCAAAGTTGAATTGTAATACATTTTATGTACAAGAAACTGAAATCTAATACTAGGACTGTTTAAAAATGAATATATTGCAAGATTTCTTTGGCATTATTGTAAATTAACACCTTCTGCTAAATCGCCCCCTTGCCTCCCCAAAATATGAGATTCTACTTTTTTTTTTAGGCAATTACATGTTAACACCTTGAAAAACTTGGCAGAAAGAAGGAAACAAAAACAATTATTTTAGAATTTAGATTAGATTGGTTTCACATATAAATTTAATGTAAAATAATCCCCATTTCAGGGTCATTCTAGCGTTTTAGGGTACTTAATCATTTTTTTCTATGGGAGACAAATCCTGTGCGTTTTTCTTGTTATTTTTGGGGGGAGGGACTCTTTTTTCTTTCTTTTTTTTTAGACAATTATGTGTAGTTTTAAGAGGGTCTCTGTGAGTAGAGGGGGGCTTGCCACTCGGACTTCGGGTTAGTGGTAAGGCTAGGGGCAATTATGTGTGAACACCCTGAAAACTTAGCAGATAGAAAAGAAAAAAAAACAATTATTTTAGAATTTAGAGTGGGAGATTAGTTTCACATAAATTTAATGTAAAATAATTCACCATTTCCGGCCATTGATCAATTTTTTTCTATGGGAAATAAATCCTGTGCGTTTTTCTTTATGAGCGTCTGCTTTTTTTTTAAAGACGATTATGTGTGGTTTTAATGGTCTTTTTGTAGGATTGAGGGCTTACTACTCGGACATAGGGTTAGTGATAAGGTTAAGGAAGGGGTTTTGTTTTGGATCGAGGTTGCCATTTGGAATTAGTGTTAGGGTTAAAGGAGTTTTTTTTAGACCCCCTTGTCACTCAGATTTAAGGTTAATGGTACGACACGTTAATAAGAAGGCATTTTAGGAGGTGGGATTGTCACTCGAACCTAGAGTTAGTGGTAGAGTAATTATTTATTTTATATCAAGTTTTCAGCTTGAAAAAATATTTTTTAAATTGTACTAAAAGGCAAGAATGGCCGGGAAATGGGAGATCATTTTACGTTAAATTTATATGTGAAACTGATCCCCCCACTCTAATTTCTAAATTATTTTTTTGTTGTCTTATTTCTTTTTTCCGTCAAGACTTTTAGGATGTTCACACGTAATCGTCTAAAAAAGTAGAATCTTATTTTTTTTTTTTTAATTGGCGACTAGAAAGTCATTACTACTAGAAGTTCGAAAGTTGAGTGAAAACCAGTATTTCTTGAAGTATTAAAAGGGGTAAAAAAAAAAAACTGACGTAAATGGCCGAAAATAGCGTTAACATTTTTCTGACTTTATTTGCTGAAAACTCTACAAATATATAATGTAGATTATTATTTATTAATGCACGTGAAAGGATATTACTTTACAAACAAAATGGTGGTATTTTGACGACAAAGTGGTTTGGTTTTTAAAATATGACTATTTTAGTAGAACTACCTTGAAATCCGTAGTTATCCAAACTATCTTATGGTCGGTGGGTATTGCTAGATATAAGTATAAAATATTTGTATATAGCAAATTCTATTCCAAATAAGCTGAATCTAACTGTCTTTGCCAGAGAGACTTTTTACTTGAAATTTTAAATCCCATAAATAAAACAAAATATTTCTTGTTTCGTGCATCATTTGCTTTTAATTTTTTTACATTTAATTTTTTGAGAGATGTTTTAAAATTAATAACTGTAAATTAAATTTCCCATTACTTGTGAGAGGAAAGTATGCATTTTATAATGGTCATGATGAAATAATTTTGAAAACTTGAACCATGAAAAATTAAAAAATATATCAATAATTTTTAAATTAAAGAAAATTTAAATGTAAACATGGTTTGTAATTTTTTTACAGAAAAAAAAAATGAATTTAACAAATAAAGCTTTCACACGTAGATAAACGAAAGAACATTTCAATAAAAAGGTAAGTACATACCCATGAAAATTATTAACATACATGATTTAAAAAAAAAATCCCTTCTAAACTTATCTTTTTATTAAACACAAGAAAAAAAAATGTACCAACCATCTGGCAGCTAATTAATCTTACTTAAGTACTCTTTTTAAATGTATAACTTACATTACATATCTTTAATATAAATCTATTGTAATTTTAATAGTTTTTATCTAAAAAAATGAAAATAAATGAACATAATATTTTAAGAAAGGTTTTCGTTATTTATCCCTTTTTTAATTAAATCACTTGAATTAATTACTGTTAATATTGACAAAATTATTGCATATATATAAGAAATAGGACAATAAAATCATAAATGAATAACACCAAACATTAATTTATTATAAACTGTTTAAAACAATAGTTATGCAAATTAGGCATACAAAGAGCTGTTTGGATCTTTGCTCTCTACTATATATACAGTATTTCAAAAGACTATGTATTAGTGATTTACAGAACAGTGATTTGTTTTGATGGTAATATAGGTGTGACAAATGAAAAAAATCTTTTGCATTTATTCGAACATTTATTGTCATTTAGTGTGATGTTACTATTGTTTTTTATTTATTCTTATGTTATGTATTACTTTTATTTAAAAATTTAGTCATAAATCTTTTCCAATTAAAAAATCTATTTTTACCAAATTATTATTCTTTTAAATTAGGATATTTGTGACATTTAAATGAATTAAGGTATTTTTTGGTCATTAACTTAATTGAATGTAATTGTTTCAAATTAAAACTTAATTTAAACAGTTTTGTATCAACTCACAGAGACAGGAGAGTTTGAATGCCTTCTAGACACCATCTTTGAGTGTCTTCGGTCTCTCTGTACAGGGTTTGTCAGGATAACCTGACATGAAGATGCTTCGCTCAAGTAAACCCTGGCCAAATATTCAAAATAACATAGTATTTGAAGCCTAAATAAAATCCTCTTGAAATGGCTACACACAGGCTCATATGAGGAATGGTGCACCTTCTCCTAGTGATGTTACCCCAAATAACAGTACTCCACCAGACCAGATGAATTCTTGTCCTGGAATCCATCCAAACCAAAGAAAGATAAACCATAACATAGTTAAGTGGTCAATTGGGGAGAGGAAAATTGGTGTTCTTCACTGCTTTACTAACTCAACATTTGAGAGGTAGAGGAGAATCTTAATTGGCCACTCAGATATCTATGTATCTTATATAGAATTCAAGCGTTAGCCCCAGGAAAGGGCCCCTTGATTTCAATAAAAAACAACAAAAAAAACATGCAGAAATAGAGAGTTTGAATGCTTTCTAGACACCATCTTTGAGTTTCTTCAGTCTCTCTGTACAGGGGTTTGTCAGGATAGCCTGACATGAAGATGCTCCGCTAAAGTAAACCCTGACCAAATATTCAGAATAACATAGTATTTGAAGCCTAAATAAAATCCCCTCGAAATAGCTACATACTGACTCATATGAGAAATGGTGCACATTCTAGTGATACTACCACAAGTACGAATGCTAAGTTGGATACTTCATCAGACAAGACAGATTCTGCTCCCAGAATCCAGCAAAATCAAGTAAAACCCACAAGAAAACTAAACTATAACATAGTTAAATAGAAAAATTATTATTTTCACTGCTTTACTTTCTCAAAGTTTGAGAAGTATAGGAGAACCTTAAATAAACACTCGGATATCTATGTACGTCATAAAGAAATAAAGTGTTAGCCCAAGAAAGGTTTCTGAGAGTTAACTGAGCTAAAATGAAAACAGAAAGGCAAAAACATATCTTCTCTGACAATTTTATTATATAGACCACTAGCTGTTCGGCATTGCTAGGGAGTCATTTTACTTTCATTTTTTTTAACTATGCCTATTGTTTTTTTTCTTACCAATTTCTTTTTTTTTCTGCTATTTAAATAAGATTTTGACAGTTACATTTAATTATTACAGTCTCGTTTGATCATGAAATTATTAATTGAACAAAATTGTGATAAAACTATGAATAATTTTGCAATGGTGTTTTTTATAAAATTGTTGGATGTAAATAGCTTCCAAACTTTTCAATACATGAGGATTTGCTAAGAATTTTAAAGCCAGAAATGACTTTCTATGCAACAGTTGAAATGCTTCCAAATTTCTTTCAAATTTTTAAAAGGGTTACAATTAATTCTTTTTTTTTTTCTTCCTTTTTCAAACTATTAACAAAAGATTAAAATGAGTGACTTGTTTATGAAGAAACCAAAATGCATTCAAGAAGATTTACTTTCATAATAAAATTATTTCTTAAATGAGATGTTTTAATTTTCGTTTTGCATTTAGCAGGTCAATAATATTCAATTAAGAGTAAACAAAAAAATTCAATGTGTAATTATCAAAGTCACATATTCGCGGTGAAAGTTGTCTCATAATTCTATCAATATAGTTATTAATCTACAAGACTGATTGATTGTAATGGGAACTGGTATTCTTTCATTCATATTTGTGATCAGAAAAAGCATTTTCTACTGGTAATAAAAAAAACAAGTCGGATATCTAGAGCGGCCCCTATTTACTTGTTGCCCCATGAGGACAAAGATAGACCCAATGTCGGTTTTTAATGTGGGGAAAATCCATTCCCCTCAAAAGGGGCACTCTGGATAGGAACAAAAATAAAAATTGCCTCAGTCTAGTAGAATTTCTTTTTCTTGGACCAAGGACACAACAGGAAGGCCAGGAAAATGATGCTCAGTGAGGGGGTCATCCTTTCGAGAGATGAAAAAAAAAAGGGCTCACCTGTTTTCTTGGCATTGGTGAAGGAGGGGACTTAAAAGGCGATACGGACTTAGCGTCCTTGCCCGAAGAGGCTTGGTGAATATTGGGCGTACTGTGTGTACCTCGTAGTTTGGCCAGGTCAGTTCTAGGAGGGATGACCGGTGGACAGACAGGTGAATCCCCATCAAATGCTACAGAATGCCTTGACCTCTGTGCTAGAAAACAGTTTTCATAATTGTTTTTATCTGGAGAAGAAACAGGCATATTTTCATAGATTCCTTCGTTTAGATTGGTCGTGTCTGGACATGGGCCCATACTTTTCTCACTGTTTCCAGACACAACACAGGCGGCGGCGGCGGATACTGTACAAGTGTTTTGATTTATCGAATTGGACATCACATTCTTACTTTTTAATTCCTCGTCAAGAGACAATTGTCTTGCCGCAGCAACGGCTTGTCTTTTGTTTGCATCACGCACCAACCTCCCGTTCACATACGACACCATCACGTAATTATTAGTGTCCTTTCGTTTTGGAGAACTAGCACTTGATTTTTTACGGCATGGTAAATTTCCATAGATAGCGTCGTCATCATCAAATTCGGCTTCCGAGTCCTCGTCTTGTCCATTGCCACCGACTTCAACATTGGTTGTCTCCGGCTCAACGGGAGCCGTGGAATTTTCAAGAGATGCTGATTGCGAGCCGAGAGGTGCATGTCTGGGAGATTCATGCTCAGACGACGGTGAGGCTGCTGCAGCTGCTGCCGCCGCTGAACCCGGAGGTGGAGGCAATGGGGGTGGTGGTAGAGGTGGTGGGGCAGCCGCATCCGGCGGCGGCTTGCTCACCACAACCACATTCTCATAGTTCCCCTCAGGAGACTCGGAGCTTTCAGCAGACTTCTGGAAAACTTGGTTCAGCTCCTCAAACTCATTGATCACCTGACGCTCAACATTTTCAAACGGGTCATCCTCCCGCTCAAACTGAGTTACATCGAACTGCGACATGTTGGCATTTGTGTCGGTGCCGACCGTGTTGCTAGAAGAGTTGGTGGTCGGGTGCTGAGAGATGGGCGTTGGGGTGAGCATCTTGTCGGCCATATTGTGGATGTTTGCGTAGACATCCTCCGATGCGACAGGCATCAGCATCTGTTGGCTCTTCATCTCCGCCTCGGCCAGGCACTGCTTGTTTAACGCTTCCGCTGCCTTTGCTGCTGCCCGCTCTCGCATCACTTTCTCTTTACTTTCCTTCATCCGTTGCTGTGCTTTTGCCCAGTGGATAACACCTTCTTCTGTGTTGAAAAAATACTGAAAAACAAAAGAAAAAATATACAATATACAAAAAGTATAAATCACAATAAGACAATAACAAAGATAATAGTAACACTTCGTCATGTGTCAATCTTGAGGAGATATCAAATAGTCAGAGGAAATAATGGCATGTGTTCTTCAAAATTGTCTGATCTATTCTAGGTCTTGTCTGTAGCATGTCTTGTTAGCAAATAATGAAGAAATCTGATCTTAATTCTCGATCACATGTTGGTACGAAAGTTTCCACAAGACTTTGTGTTCACCACAAGATTTGGCGTCAACGCTTTTTTACCAAAGGGCGTGAAAATGTTTGCTTTAATATTTTTATGCAATTGCATTTTTGGTTTCAGTAAATAACAGATTAATAAAAAATAACGAGTTAGTAACGTAGAGACAAGAAATGTACACATATATACATAGACACACGTGAAATGATCACACAATTTTATTAATATAGGAATTTTGTTAAAAAATGTAATTCAGAATTGTCTGATCTATTCTCTGCTTCCTTTGTTCCAGCTTGTTTGACCCGTTGGTCTAGTGGTCTCAATCAATTTGCTGTTTTGATACCTCATTGTAATACAGCTTCCTATTTCAGTGGATTCTTTCCAAGAACTGCAGGCGTGTGGAACTCTCTTCCTGCTGACTGTTTTCCTCCTACCTATAGCATTGGTCTTTTCACTAGGCATCTCCTGTCTTTGCCATAATCATATTTGTTCTTGTTAGCTCCATACATCAAGTAGCTTTCCATAACAAAATTCACAAGATTGCAACAAATAAAATACATACCAGATATTTCTATATGAATAAAAGTGTGTGACTACTTATGTGTATTTCTCTCCTCGATGTGACTTACACATTTATACCAGCTTCTTGAGCGGTTGTTGTCACAGTACCTTGGTATGTCAATTTACATCTTTACCTAGCTTTTACTGCTTTATAGCTAGTATGAAGGAAAATATTTGTGAAATTTTGTGAAAAAAAAGAAAAGAAATATTCCATGAGAGAGTACGTAACTACGATGAATGTATTTACATAATTTTTTATAGTTAAAAAAAAAACATTAAAAGTTATGTTTTTAAACAAAAATAATTCAATTTGAACTAATGCTGAATACCTTTTATGTCTACTTTATTTGCAGATTATTTATGTAATGGTTTTTTTTATGTTATTATGTTATGTTAATTTCTTTAAATTTATAAAACACATATCCGGTTAAAAACTCCTTTAGACTTACATATTTGAACTTGGGTATTGACATCGTAAAAACTACTGCCTTAGTAATGTGTATCCTGCCTATTCTTGTTTTTTTTTCAACCAATCATGTTTCTATTTGTGTACAAACAAACTTCAGAAACACAATAACTTTTTAATAGTATGTAGATTAATCGCTTATTTATTGAAATCAAAAATGCAATAACAAAATATTAAAAAAAAAATTCAATGTGTAATTATCAAAGTTATGTTCATTTAAGACACACGCACATAACGTTGTTGCATAATTTTATCAATATACAGACTTAAAGATGATATTACTGCATGAAACCTTACAGATTGATGGTAATAGTTTGTGCAGATTAACCACTAGCAAAATGATAGACAATAATACGAGGAGTAAATGAAAAGTACTGAGCCTCATACAAACCTCTGGGGTTAAAAGTACAAAATTTGTAGGTTCTAACACGTTGTTTTATTTTTGCAGGTTGTTGAAGTGAAGGAACTGATGCAGTTCTAGAAAATGGAGAAAATTAAATATCGGCCACACCTCAACGATGGAAATGGTAACGATATATGTCTGTGGCTTCCAAATTCTCTGCCATCCATCCCACTTGCCAGATTTTACAACTTTTAACTATTTCCAAACATAAAGAAAGATATGACAGGATCGCGCTTCACCACAGATGATGAGATAATGAAGGCTACGGACACCTATCTACTAGACCAAAATTGATTTGAATTTTTTTTTAAAAAAGTAACGCGAAAGTTAACCCTCTCATCGTGGCAATCCGAAAAACAAAAAACAAAGCATTATTAGCAATTCTTTTTTTCCTAAAGAAAACTTGATGCAAAGAATGTTAAGGTACTTTTTATATTAAGTCAGGTGCTTTGAAGAAATTAATCGCTTATCAAGCGTTTGTTTTTTGGTTTGTGATTTAAGTTAAAGATTATCAGATATATCAAAAAATATATCAAGTAAAGTGAGATTTTCCCCTAATTGCTTGACTGATGTCAGACCATAAACATGTTCTGAGCATGTGATGGGATATAGCTGTCGTAAGAACTTGAAAAACAAAAATTTAAGTCCGTCAACCGTCACATTGTGAATGTGCACTGTGTTGTCCACTCCCTGTCCTCGTGAGCATCTCAAGCAGCAGAGTCAATAGCAGATCTCAAAAGACATCGGCAGATATCAACGGATCTGTTTTATTTTCTGTGCTAATCCAAAATGAACAGCCAAACTGAAACATATACATTACAAAGCATTGCATTTGATCGCTATCGTACTACAATGCTCTTCAGGCTGTGCACAGAACAATTGATAGTCTGTTGACATGCTTCCATGAAATGTATCTGGATTTCAGCAAAAACCCAAAGTTAAATGACTTAAAAATATTTTTAAAAAAAGAAAAAAAAAATTGTAGCAGAGAAATTCATCAGCATCACGGCAGATCTCATGATAGAGGTCATGACCCCTGTTACAATCTTATCCCAGTTCCTGCAAACAGAAAATGTGGATGTGGCTTTAATAAAAGTGAAATTAAATATTGCTATTAAGGATATGGAAGAGATCAAGAAAATGACATCTCCCAACTTGATAGCATTCAGCCAAAGACATCCACCGCAATATGTACAAAGATGAACATTAAATCACAAAGGCCATGTTACATCTGTAACATCTTTGCATCTCATGTAACAACTTAATGAGTAACATGCATTCCAGGTTTCCAAACACTTCTTTGTTGTGCCTATTTGGTGTTTTAAGTTTCCATCCCATCGGCTTCATAATTGAGAAAGAATTGAAGGTTTATGGAGAGGAGAGGTCGGAAATACTAATTTCCAACTATGGTCATAAATCTGCAAATGGATTCAAGATGGAGAGGATCGTCAGATGAGTACATAGCCTCTCAACAATGCGGCTCAGTCTCGACTGGAGTTGAACCCGCTGAATAAAGTTGTCAAAGCATAACACTATTCCAACTGGCCATCACATTGACATATGGCTGACTGAGAACGAGGATTTTCTGATGAGAATGCCATCTTTATCGGAACAGGCTGTCATTGGAACATCAAAAGCAGCTTCTTAATGTCAACCTGGGACTCAAGAGGTCAGTTTCCTTTTGGCTATGCACCAGCCAAATGAAAAGGATCAACAGATAAAGCTGTGCACTGTGAATTACAAGGTAACAGGGTTAGCTGACAGGGGAAAGCCAAGGAAAACATGGGAGGAAGTGATAAGGATGGATTTGAGAGAAAGAGGGATAAAGATCTGATCAGAGATGGGTTAGTTTGAAAGTCAATTTCTAAAAGCCATACATTGACAAATGCTAGTCACATGAATCTGCTCATAATACACTGCAAATATACCAGCACCATTTGATCTTTCTCAATATTCTTTTCACCGTTTTCATTAAGTTTCATTGTTGTGCTAAAATTGTCTCAACAATTAAAATAAAATTTAGCTGATTATTTTCAGGCTAAACAGATAGGCTAAACAGATTTTCTCAACAGTTGGTAGACTGTTAAAGTGATGAGAATATTTTGTTCATGTGCTGATTTGATCCTCTTGTTGACAATTTACAAGAATAGTTAACAGAAAACAAAAGGGTGAAAGAAATAGACAACAAATAAATTTCACCAGAGGCAATAAAAGTTACTGCCTATTATTTTTTTTTTTGTGTGTTTTAAAGTATTTTAAAGCGTTTTTTTATTTCAATCAAAATGTTCGGTCAAATATGTTATGTTAGAATGAAAATAAAAGATGACTGACATTAGTTTGGCGACTGTCTCTGAAGTTTGATCATTTTTTTTTTTTTTTTGTACTTTTCTCCTTTCAATTAGGTAAAAAAGTAAATTTTAAGGCGTTTGAACAGGGATTTGTTGACTATTTCTTGAAAAATCGAGTTAACAGAAAAAAAAAGGGTCTTCGGCAAATTCCGGAAAATGTTGTCAGCTATTTTGAAGAATATGGTAAAATCAATCATACTTTTATCGGATTATAAAAATGCAATACATTAAAATACTTTAAAACACAAAACAAATTATCCAGGTAGGTAGAAAAGTAACTTTTATTGCTTTTGGTAACATTTATTTTTTGTCTATTTGTTTCTTTCACCCTTTTGTTTTCAGTTTACTTTTCTTGTAAATCGCCCTCTTGTTATTTATGCTACAGTCTCCATTTTGGTTTTCTTTAAATTTGTGAAATACTTTTTTCACATGCATTATACTCACCTATTTGATAATTCATCTTGTTACCGAAAAACATTTTCTTGAAATTTTGTATCCGACAGAAAATTCGAAGCATCAATGATTAATGTGTCCCATAGTGTTAAGCTGATTCATGGGAGATTATTTACATTTTTTTAAAACAAAATTTCACCTAATCATAAAATTGATTAATTTACAAAAAAAAAACTTCATCATATTCGGTTTAACACCCGTTTTACATGCTGGCACGTGCTGGATGGTTTTAAAAAAATTATCCACATCTTTATTTATCCTTCTTTCTTGCAAATGCATCCTTATCACTTCCTCCCATGTTTTCCTTGATCTTTCTCTGCCAACTGACCCTGTAACCTCAACTGTTCTACATCTACTAATCCAAGAACTTTCATCCATTCTTTCAATGCGGTCTCCTGTTCTGCACACATCTCCCAACACTGTCCATATTTAATCTTCTTCTGAAGTCACCAGATCTAAGCTTGTGTTTGAGACTCATATTGCACATCCATCATATCATACTCCAGGCAACATATATCCTCAACCCTCACTAGTCAGATTTCACTTCCATACATCATCACACTGCGTACACATGCCTGATAAACTCGTTCCTTGATCGATAGTGGTAATGCTCTGCTGGTTAATAATAGCAGAAGTTCTCTGAATTTACTTCATCCACTCCTAACCTTTGCAATCACACTAGTACCAGCTCCTCCTGATTCTAATAGTATCATCAAGGTAAAAAAAAAAAAAAAAAAAAAACTTCTAGAGCAACCTCAATAGCCTAGCCATCCAAATATACTTTTTCGCTATAATTCTCAAATGTATAGATTCTTAATTGAAGTGTAAAAACTATTTTTGTTTTAAGCGTGTGAATTTAATTACAAATAATCTTGTTCATCATCATCATATATGGTTTAACATTCATTTTACATGGTGCCATGTGTTGGACAGCTTTAAGAAATTTACTTCCAAACTAACCTATCTTTATTTATCCCTCTTTCTCTCAAGTCCATTTTCATCACTTCCTCCCATGTTTTCCTTGGCCTTCCCCTGTGAACTGGACCTGCTACTTCAACTGTTCTACATCTACTAACTCAAGAACTCTCATCTATTCTTTCAACGTGGCCATACCACCGAAGTCTCCTGTTCTGCACACATCTTCCTATACTGTTCAAATTTAATTTCCCTCTGAAGTTATCAGATTTAAGCCTGTCTTTAAAACTCACATTACATATCCATTGTATCATTCTCATATCATTTCTCTTCATGCAATGCATATCCTCAACCCTCACTGGCCAGGTTTCATTTCCATACATGTTCAATCAATTTCAGTGATTCAGAATGATTAAAATTATTTTTCAGAATGACAATAAAAATTAAACTTATTCTGGAGCACTGCACTTTGACATTACAATTTATTAATGTTAGGACACATAAAATTTCCTTGGGACTCAGAAAATCTTCCAAGAACTCCTTCAAATTAAATCCGTGTCTTAGGACTAACTAAAGTAAAAACTTATCAGAATCTATCTATATATCTATATATATAGTTAAGTATGTGCCTATGTTTATGTATTTCTATGTATAAGATTCACTCCTAAACTAATTAACTGATCATGAATTTTGAAAGAGAGCTTCTCGGTGTAAGGGGAGGTAATCCGGGCTATATTTAGTTTTAGTTTTATGCAAAGGGAGCAAAGAAGGGCAGAAGACCTTCATGAAAATCCAGATACCTATGATTTTGTGAAATTTTAACAATAGGTTATTAGACATCAATTAATAAATATTTCCCAAATTTCAGTTTCTTTGACTTTTAGGAGTATAATATGACTTTCTATTTGAAAATTCAAATATTTCAGATTTGCATTAATTTCATCTATAGTAATTAGATACCAATTAATCAAGATTCCCTGAATTTCAATTTCTTAACACCTCTTAAGCTTTAGCCTTCAATTTTAGACATTTTCTAAAATCAAAATTATGTAATAAATTTTGATCAAAATTGGAATAAGGATTCTAGACATATATATTGATTTGAATCCTTGTAAATGAACATAAAAATGGTGCAAAACTGTTCTGTTCAAGAAATTAATATATATATATATATATATATATATTAATATTTATAAACGAGCAGTAATACTATGGCTTAAAAGCGAGATTCTGACCCCGTTTGTTGTAGAATCACTCTCTCCACTGCTCGTTATACGCGCCTGCCGATTTGGCGTTTATAGATTTAAATCCCTCCTAATTGTGGCAAATTGTAAAACCGGGTTCGTGCCCTCCGACCGACGTGAATTAACATCCCCTACACTGAAGATTGCGTAAGCATGAACCATCGATGTCTGTAGGTAAAAATAATTAATATTTACTTTAAAAATATAAATATATATATATGCAAAATAAAAATTAAATTGAGGATAAGCGAATCAACAAACTAACAAAAATATAAACTCAAACACATATAAAAGCTCTACCAAGATATTTCAGTTGCTAGAAAGCAACAATCCTCGGTTGGAAATAAGAAATTTAATGAACAGAAATTAAAATTGTACACGACGCATTGGGGGGGGGGGGGAAGAAAAAACGTAAACAAACAAGTCAGGAACAGTAGAAAGTACTGTTCCTGACTTGTTTGTTTACGTTTTTTTTTTTAATTTTATGGCTTTGATGATTACTGACATTCTCAGCATTAAACCACAGGTTTTTTTTCATAATATTTAGTCTGTATCTATTTAAATAAATATGTTGGACTCTTCAATAATTGACCACTCTGGTCAATTTTTCATTTTAAAAACTATACATTCTATATATATATATAATATATACATACTAGAAGAAGATCCCTTCCCAGGACGAGTAAAATTAATTCCTTCAACAGAACAGTTTGCCCAACTTGTATGTCTCCTTTACGAAGATTAACATCAATATATAATGATACTAAACCTGATGTCTAGAATCATTATTCTAATTTTGATCAAAATCCATTACATAATTTTGATTCTAGAAAATATCTGAAATTTAAGGCTTAAGCTTAAGGGTTCTTAAGAAATTGAAATTCAGAGAATCTTGCTTCATTGGTGTCTAATGACTCTAGATCAAATTCAATGTAAATCTGAAATATTTGAATTTTCAAATGGAGGGTTGTGCCGATATTATGCTTCTAAAAGCCGAAAATAACTGAAATTTGGGAAATATTTATTAATTGATGTCTAATACCTATTGCTACAATTTCACAAAAACCTGTTTAAATTTTCATTCATGAGGGGCTTTTACTCACTTTGCCCCCTTTGCATAAAAATAAATTAAACTAAATATAATCCACATTAACAACCCTTACACCTAGCAGTTATGTTCCAAAATTCATAATGATTGGTTAATTAGTTTAGGAGTAAATCCTGTACGTACAAATATATAAACATATACAGATATATTAGATTTGAATAAAGCTTTTATTTTTCCTCAAAATTCTGACCAAACATGTATTCTGACAATAAATAAACTGTATTAAAATGATACTTTCGAATATGAATCTGGTTTTCTTGAAAACAAAAAAAGTATAAATCAGTTAAAAATAAAATTTTCTGTAGTTATGAATAGTAACAGTTCCTCATAACTGGATCAGTGAATATAAAAAGAAAATAATTTACCTCGTCGTCGAGAGCACTGCATTTTCTTCGTGCTAGCAGTTCTTTAGGAATTAAAACCTATGGAAATAAATGAAAGGATTAAAAACTATGGAAATAAATGAAAAGTTGACAAGAAAATTCTAATAAAGAAAAAAAAGAAAAATAATGATCTCAATGAACAGAAAATGAAAAACATATGAACTATTTTAAATATATATCAATGGCATGTTTATTATTTAAAAGTAACCAATGAATTATGTTTGGAAACTTATTTTTTTATTTTCTTTAGAAAAAAAAAGATGGCAAATCAATTTGGATTATTACAAAAGTTACCTCCCTTTTTTATTCTTCATAAGACCAAAATAAGTTGTAAGAATCCCGGTGGAGTTAAATTAACAATCAAATTTTATGAAGACTTTAGTGAATTCAGATTTTTCTTTTTGTAGTATATCTATGGGTTTTCTCACAAAATTTTTTTTTTTTTAAATTAAAAAAAAAAATAAATGAGTATTTGTTCTGAATTATGATCAAGACATCTTTTTACATTTTTATTTAACACATGTGCAGCAATGATGTTCAAGCACCCTCGATTTCAAAGCCTTGCCCGATTAACCGTTTCTTTTGTCAAACCATCTAATTAAACTATTGTTTCTAAAGAAATTAATTTGAAATCATTGGGAATATCAACACACACCTAACCCACTAATTATACACTTATGTCTAAAAACCACCAGGGATCGCTAGAAACTTAAACAAGTACTGCATGTAATTTAATCTTTTCTTTAATGGAAATAGACCCATGTTTACATTTTACACAACGGCTGCCACTGTAAAGCTATAACTAGGAGTAACTTTAAGCCAAGTAAGATATAATCTCCAAATAAAGGGAGACTACCACCAACAGTGTGTAAACAAATAACTTGATGGTGCGCTACCCGGAGCTGGCAGTAAACTAGCCTGGTGGCAGTAAACTAGTCTGCTCTTGTGATTTTGACCAGATTAAAAAAAGGAGTAAGACCATCAGTTGCTAGAAGATCAGTGTTGCAGCTGTACTAAGTCATAAAACCAATGCCAGATATTAAGATAGGTAAGAAAATTAAATATCTTTTTTTTAATCCTGACTTCATAGAGAAACGAGCAAATCAAACTCGAGTGGAATTTTTCTTTTTTAATTCTGACTTGATACTAAAAAAAAGTGCAAAGGTACCTCAGTCATAATTTAGATTTTTGTATTTTATCCCAAAATGATACCCCCCCCCCCCAAAAAAAAACATGTTCTGTGGTGGCCGCGATGATGCATTGGAATTTATAAGATATATATCTTAATCTTTTCAAACTTGTAGATATGTTTTTTAGTGTTTCATGAATATTATCGTGTGACATAATATTTTTTATTAATTGGTTTGAAAAGATTTCGACAAGGGAGTACAGAAATAATGTCCTTTTCAAGATTATACAAACAATCAGCTTTTAGATGTATCTGCATGTCTCTATGGAAGGCTTTGTAGCTAAGTTGATCTGTTATGTCATTAGAATTTATGAGATAATTATTGATTAGTCAGTGTGGTTGTCTTCCCTTGTCCTTTTGCATTGGCAAAAGGTATACCCAATCACTGTTCCCTTAGAGATACTTACTTGTCCTTGTATTTGAAACAGAATTCACCCGAGTGGGTTTAGCTGGCTCCATCCATCCTCGCCACTGCATCCCTCACGAAGGCCGACCAAGCCTGACGATTTGAAGTCAATGATAGGGTGATCTCTAGCCACTCACTGTTCCAACGATGAACTCCGTAGATACAGGAGCCCAGGTTGGATTTCAGATCAGCTTTAACCATAATCAGCTAGGGTTTCTTTGTTCACCACTTTGCCTTTTCCAACCCTGTAGGGGAGCTGGGGTAATTGCTTCATAGATGAATTCTCCCGGTTGAATGTAGAGGGCATGACCCAGCCAGTGCAGACATTTTGTGAGGATTTGAGTCGGCAGAAGTCATGATATGCAAAGCCAATTTGTGTTTTAATGACAGCTCCACCTTAATCCGTGGCTCTAATAATGGCGAAAAGATATTTGAAATCCTCGACCTCCGTGGAACATTTTCTGATGTCCAGTCTACTATTAATGAGCTTCAGCATGTTGCATCACAGATTGGGATGAAAATAAATGCCTCGAAGACAAAAATACAAGCTGCTGGCTTTGCCCCAACAGACAAACCATCTATCGTCCTCAATGATGATGTTCTTGAAATAGCAATACACATGAAAAAATTTAAATTGCTTAAAATATCTCAATAATAGCATATATAGAAAGAGCTTGATGATCCAAGAAAGAATTAATTTTTTAAATCTGACTAAAAATAAGGAAGTTATGACTATTTTTGCGCCTTGCACGATTGGATATTTTTCCCTCATTTTTACACTAATTTTTCAGTAAAGATGTTATATCTTTGTTAAAACACAAGATTAAGCAATAAAATTTGCCATGTAAGTGTATTTTTGTACAAGGAATCAGAATATGCCACTGAAAATCTCCAGAAAATAATGGTTTCAAAGTAATCTGCAGTAAATGCACATAAAAATGCTGCAATACCTTAAAAAAAAAACATGTATCCATTAGAAAAAAAAGAAGTTAGAAAACTCAAAGTTGAATTGTAATACATTTTATGTACAAGAAACTGAAATCTAATACTAGGACTGTTTAAAAATAAATATATTGCAAGATTTTTTTGGTATTATTGTAGATTAACACTTTCCGCTAAATCGCCCCCTTGCCTCTCCAAAATATGAGATTCTATTTTTTTTTAGGCAATTACATGTTAACACCCTGAAAAACTTGGCAGAAAGAAAGAAACAAAAACAATTATTTTAGAATTTAGATTAGATTATTCACATATAAATTTAATTTAAAATAATCCTCCATTTTAGGGCCATTCTAGCGTTTTAGGGCACTTAATCATTTTATCTATAGGAGATAAAAAAAATCCTGTGCGTTTTTCTTGTGTTTTTTTTTTTTGCGGGGGGCTCTTCTTTTTTTCTTTCTTTTTTTTTTTTAGACAATTATGTGTAGTTTTAAGACAGTCTTTGTGAGAGAAAGTGAGGGGGGCTTGCCACTCGGACTTCAGGTTAGTGGTAGGGCTAGAGGCAATTACATGTGAACACCCTGAAAACTTAGCAGAAAGAAAAAAAAACTAATTATTTTAGAATTTAAGGTAGGGATTACTTTCACATAAATTTAATGTAAAATAATTCACCATTTCCGAGCCATTCTAGCATTTTAGGGCAGTTAATTTTTTTATGGGAAATAAATCCTGTGAGTTTTCTTTATGGGTGTCTGCTTTTTCTCCTTTTTTTTTTAAAGACGATTGTGTGGTTTTAATGGTCTTTTTGTAGGATTGGGGGCTTGCAACTCGGACTTAGGGCTAGTGATAAGGTTAAGGAAGAGGTTTTGTTTTAGATGGTGGTTGCCATTCAGACTTAGTGTTAGGGTTAAAGGAGTTTTTTTAGGGGGTGGCTTATCACTAAGATTTAAGGTTAATGGCATGACATGTTCAAGAGAAGGCATTTTTAGGAGGTGGGCTTGTCACTCGAACCTAGAGATAGTGGTAGAGTAATTATTTATTTTATAAGTTATCAGCTTGCAAAAATATTTTTTAAATTGCACTAAAAGGCAAGAATGGCCGGGAAATGGGAGATCATTTTACGTTAAATTTATATGTGAAACTGATCCCTTCACTCTAAATTATTTTTTTGTTGTCTTTTTTTCTTTTTTCTACCAACCAAGACTTTTAGGGTGTTCATACATAATCACCTAAAAAAGTAGAATCTTATTTTATTTTTTTTAATTGGCGACAAGAAAGTCATTACTACTAGAAGTTCGAAAGTTGAGTGAAAACCAGTATTTCTTGAAGTATGTTTTATAAAAGAACCACAAACAGGATTAACTTTTTTAAGCACAAAAATTATTTTTGTCTTTTTTCTAAAGTTTGTAAACGAATTTTACAAAGCTTTATTTACAAAGCTAGTTCATAGCTAGCTGCTGCTGATTGACTGTTATATCAGTAATACTAGCAGCCACTGTTGACTTTCGCTCAAAATGAGACAATATTTTTTCGGATAAGTTAATTTAAAATTACTACTATCTAAAAACAAAACAACATACAATTATAATTTTAATGCATAAAAAAGGATAAAAGATTAATTTATTTACTAGTTGGGGTACGAAAAATGTTTTTTTTTTTAAATGTTCGATACACGTCATGTTGAAGGTTTATTTTTAAGATTACAAAAAAATAATGGATCAATTAATTTTGTACCCCGACAAATATTGAAATTGATATTTTTCCTGGTTGTTTTTCAAATTTCATGAATTCCCCAAAGACGAATTGTACAATATCTTTAAAAGAAGGGGGAGTTTTGCTGAAAACTCCAAATATATCATGTAGATTATTATTTATTAATGCATGTGAAAAGAATATTCATTTCCGAACAATATGGTGGTATTTTAACGACTTAAAGTGCTTTAGTTTTTAAAATAAAATATGTTTTAATGCAGTCAACTGTTAACCGAAGTGGAAAAAAAATATGGTTGCCATAAGCGTTTGTGTCTATATGGACTGGCTCACATGACCCCTAAGTATTTTAGTAGAACTATCTTGAAATCCGTGATTATCCAAACTGTTTTATGATCGGTGGGTATTGCTACTTGAAAAGTTCCCTTAGGGGTCACGTGAGCCAGTCCATATAGACGCAAACACTTATGGCTCCCATTTTTTTTTTCCACTTTCATTATGTTGGTTGATATTGGTTAACAGTTGACTGCATTAAAACACAAATTCTAAAATGTTGTCGCAATAACTGTTGGGGTCAAATCATGTACACCAGTTAACAGGACACTACTTCACAGAAGATTAGTTCTACGGATGCACGTGTTTGCAAATCCTCTTTCTGTATATTAACCTTTTACTATTTTATATATCATTCTTTATTACCTGCGTAAGTAAAATTGTTCGATTAATATACACAGTGGAAAATGGTCTAAAATAGAAGGATGCTAAATTGTTGAGAACCTGAGATCAACAACATAAATGTGTTGGGTGGATGTACGGCTGTAAACTGGAAGAAAGGATCCCATCAATTATCAGAAACTTAGTATTGGTGGGAGTACGGATGTTTGCGTGTTTGGCATCTCGAATGGTTTGGTCATATACAGCATGTCATCTCTTGCATCAAGTCCATAACATGTCTTGATATCTTAGGCACAAGGGAGCGTCGTCGCCCGAGAAAGACCTGGCTTTTGTGTGTAAGAAGCAATATGACTGCATCCAACCTGGTAGATATCAAACCATTGGACGAGACTGGATGGAGAGCAGGTGTGAGATGTTGCCTGGTGTTGCCCACTCCGGAATCCGGGACTCTCACAGCATCTTCAATATCAAAACTGGATGAAGAAGAAGTAGGTTTTTTCCTTCAAAAGCCGTCACCCTGATTCAACTTTCTGCACTTACTTAGAGTACAATTACTATTTTTTCTCGTACAAGAAGTGAACTTTCTTTCGGGGATTTCTATCCCTACAGGTGGGATGATGTAAATTTCAAGCTTGGATGACATCACAGGAGAAAAATAAATTGTGAAATGCAAGAAAAATAGAAAATTTAATTAGTAATTAAAGGAAACGGGTTTTTGTAAATGGTGCTTACCTTATGAGGTACTTTAAATTTACCACCAATCTTAAATGGAATGCCATCGAGAGCTGAGTTAGCAGAAGCTAATCCTAAAAATAAAAAAGAAAGCAAAATTACAAAAAGAACATAACCACAGAATTAGTAGAAATCGATTTCAAGATATGAAATTGTGTTAGAATTATAAGTAAAAAGAATTATGGCCAATGAGAGAAGTTAATTTGCATTGTCTTTGACAATAATTTTCTGCTGCCATCGTGTGGATCGAGTACCAATTCTAGCTCTCCGTCAATGACAATCTCTGACCCTTGACATCCATCTTTCTTCAATGTCGTCTAAGATGGTTCGGGCATGCAGCTTATTCACGAGATCCTTCTCTTTCCTCCAAATTGTTGGCACCATTATACTTTGATTTCCTTCATGCATGATAATGGTGTTATGACAGCGTTCCATCTCCGAAATAATCACGTTTCTGGTAACAGAATAAAGGAACAACAAACATATCGAAAATGAAGCCACCCTCAATAAAAAAAAACAAGAAACTTCTTTTGTTTATAAACCAGTGGTAGAAGAAGCCCTAAGTTTACAAGAGCAATATACACCCCTAAAGGTTGACTGTGCTTGTGTGGTCCCATAACCTTCTGTATCGCAAGGATGTTGTGACCTAAAACCAAATGGAATTTTCATTAATAGTTTCTTTCCAAGAATTTCCCATCTGTGGAACACATTATCACAGGACTGTTATCCTGCAGACTACAACATCATCATCTTCAAATCCATCGTCAATAAATACTTGTCAAACTGTCTTTTTAAAAAATCAAATTTTATACATTCCATTCATCGTTTTCAATCCTCTCATAATATTATTCATCATTAAAAATCCACCCATCTTATTAATCCTCGTCCTCGAGTATCTTTTGGCCTTGATAAGTGGTGACTCATTAGTATGAAAATTAAACAGCATGTAAACACAACCACTGTTTATCTAAAAGATTAAGTTGTAGAATACAAGTATAGAGATATCACCAGATTTCCTTAGCAAAAAATGGAGTCACTTTTTTGTGTAAACATTGGCTGTAAATTAAAATATTTATTTATTTAGAAAACATGTAAGAAACGCAGTTTACCAAGCCTAAAAGAGGACGTTAGAAATATAGAGGAATTTTTCCTCAAGCCTCTTTGTCATCATAAAAGCGAAACATTAAAGAGACCACATCAGTTTTTAGCTGATACCACATAGTGTACTAGCGTTATAAACATTACAACCACAGTCATGATAGAAAATACACACTGTAGTAAGAAAGATACTGACGTCAGAATTACTACTTAACTGTTACAGTTAAAAACTCTATTCTCTTTCCTTTCAGAAACATTGAAAAGAAATCAACTCATATTCGTTTATTTCAGTCTTTCTTAAAAAAAAAATGAAAAAGACAGTAGATTTGAGAGGAAGTCATGCCAGACTTGATTTGTTTAATTTATCTCTTCACTGAACTAATTCATCTTATATACTAAATAGAGCCAGATTATCCCTCTTTTCTTTTGTCACATAGCTACTCCTGCTTGGACTGTGGCAGTACGCGCCTCGTATACTCGTCGTGTAGAGGGTTGTCTGGTCGTCTAGTGGATGAATTCTTTCTTCTCTGCCGTCGTCTGTTGTCTGCAATAAAAGCCATGATGCACTCCGAAGACAAACTCCCTTTTTGAATTTAATTATTTTTATTGCAAGCATTGTTATTTCAACTGGGAGTCATTCACCGCGTCGAGAGAGAGGGAGAGAGCAAATCCTACTTTATCGTAGTTAGTTATTAATGTTTTCTTAACTATTCATAGAGAGGGGGGGAAGGATTCTCGCGCTTGTCTTCTTTGAAGGGAAATATTCCTTATCTTTACATTGTGAATCGCACGTCCTCTCAGTTCGCTTTCCGAATCAGACTGACTTAAAACTCGCTTCTCATGAGAACGAGTGATGTCACAGATCCCTTTGTTTCCCACGCAAGGCCCACAAAGTCACACAGCCTCTCGCAGGTGTAGACTGACGTTTGATCTGGGGTCTCGTCACCGGTAACCCTGTCACGTCTGCCAGCTCCGACTGTGAGAACAAGCCCTGTTCTGCACTCGACTGCCCGGCGTTAATTCGTGCAAGTCAAATCAACGATTCCCAACAGATACGTTCATTCCCATAGGGCCATTATCTAACATTTTGACCTTAATAGCTTTGCGCACAAACAGTACATACTTAAAACTGTTCAGTCAGTCAGTTTTGGCAAATATTGGTCTGTGTTCTAAATAAAAATAAAAATTCATTTTCAATCCAATTAATTAATTATTTATTTTGATGACTAATATCATAGAGAGTCGAAGGAGATAACCCTCTAACAATCCTAAGTTCTCTTCCTGTCACCAATGACACTTAAGTCTTGTAGAAATCTAATCTATTGTCAATTTTTTGAATTTCACCGCTAATACCCTTCCTCTCTTTTTGATAAATGATTTTTGTCTATTGAATGTTATTTGACCTATGTACAATAAAGTTTCCATAGCATGCTTTATAATCTGTGTATTAATAACACTAGTGCAGTGGTCAAATCGATAAGACACTCGCCTGCTAAGATGCAATTCAGAGTTCAATTCCCGTCTGAGGATGCAAAATCTTTTTAACATTTATTTTGTTTTTAAATCGTGGTTTTACTTTGAAGGAGCGGTAGAGAAAAATAAATGGTCAACCTTTTTTTTTAAGGAGGCCGTAAAATCTTTGTTTACATTTATTCATAGGTATAGAAAACCTAATCTACATAATAATATACTAAGGCATTTCATATTCATACATACGTTATCACCTTTCACACAAATTTCTAAAAAAGAGATCATCCGATATTGATTGGTGATTGATCCGATATTGATTGGTGATTGATCTGATGTTGCTTAGGTAAATATTTTGACCCATTTTAAAATGAATTGTTCCAAAATAAAATTGTTGTCCTGTTGACTAAAACAGTACAATTTCAAATAAATGCATTACAAAAAATGACATTTGTTGTATTGATTTCAAGAATATTTAGCTACGATTATTTTTACGGTAATAGGTCAGGGAATATTTATTGATCTAAAAAGAATTAGATTGCTGCAATGTTAACTAATACATAAATATAGAAGAGACATATTCGTTTTATTTATTGAAAGACTATTTAATTTGCAATGGCAATTACTTTCAAGGAAGAAGGAATCATCATTATTTTCTTAATAGTATTGACCGTGACAAAAATTTATCATTCCAAAAAGAATATTATTATTAACAGTAAATTAACAAATTGATGTAGAAAGTGCTGTTGAATTTCCAAAGGATCCTACTAGTTAGTTGTTAATATATGTGTCTGGATATTAGCAATGGTTGTGTTACCATGCAGCTAAGTGGCCCTCATCTTACGGCTCTCTTAATATTGACAAGTATAAGAATAACATTAGCTCGCCTCCTGCTGATGTAAAAGCAATAAAATATTAACTAAAACAGAAAAACCATAAAAAATGACTAATATTAACTAGAACAGAAAAACCATAAAAAAATGACTAATATTAACTAGAACAGAAAAACCATAAAAAATGACTAATATTAACTAAAACAGAAAAACCATAAAAATTGACTAATATTAACTAGAACAGAAAAACCATAAAAAATGACTAATATTAACTAAAACAGAAAAACCATAAAAATTGACTAATATTAACTAGAACAGAAAAACCATAAAAAATGACTAATGTTCACACAACACTTTTCTGCTGTGTGAAGCAGTAAAAGTGTAACCAAAAATGTTTTCACCTTCAGACTTTTATTATTGTATTATTTGAAAATGTTTTTTTCTTCTTTAAAGGGATCCTTTCTAAAATTGACTAATATAGGGAAAACTAGTAATTAAAATAAACTCGTATTATAAGCTAGTTTCGTTGCTATGGTAAAATGTGAAATTTTAATTGAGAGCAGATGACTGCAAATTAAAAAAATATACAATTACTTTTTTGGCTAGCCTGTTCAAAGTGGTGGGGTTTCTTTCAGGCTGGGTTTGTCTTGAAATGATTCTACCTTCCAATCCCTTTTTAATGTTAGAATTAGCTCCTTTCATCAAGTGGCTTCATGCCTTGTCTGGAGCAACTTCCATAAAACCAAAAAATCCTTTAGTATATTTTTTTTATTGAAAATTTTATTGGACACATGATGAAATAAAAATAAATAAATGAACAGACAGTTTCTTATGTTGTAGACGTCTCTTTTCTTTTGCATTTTAATTATTTTCTGAATGACAGAATAAAATAATATCTATACCAGGCATGTCAAACATGTGGCTCATTCCAAACATACTTTGCGCCCACATAAAAGATACTGTAATTTCATTATTTAATGGTTGAAATATGCATTTTTTTATAATTTAAACTGGGATAAACATGCGGCCTTAATTGTAAAACAGCAACCTTTGCTTTATCCAGAAAGCTTCTTTACACTTTTAAGTGTATATATATATATATATATATATCACATTTTATCGATTTCAAAAGCAGAAGATCATACGAATGCCTATGTGAAATTTAGCGTAAATTGATACCCCATTTCCAGCCCATTTCAGCTTTTTAGAGCAGTTAACCAAAAAATATTTTTGCTATGGTAGATAAATTCTGTATTTTTTTAGGAAGGGGGGGGGGTGTTATGATGAAAGATTAGTGAAAAAAAAAAAAAGTAATTACTTACCCTACCACTAACTCTAATTTTGAGTGGCAGCCCCCCCCCTAAAAAAACCCTCGTAAATCGCTTAAAAAAGTAGACCCCCCCCCCCCCCCCCAAATGTACATAATTCATTTTCCATAGAAAAAAAAAAAAAAAAAAATGTTTAACTACCCTAAAATGCTCGAATAGCCCGGACATGGAAGTTCATTTTATGTTAAATTCATATTTGAAACTGATCTTCCACTCTAAATTCTAAAATAATTGTTTTATTCTTATTTCTGTCAAATTTTTCAGGGTGTTCTCGCATAATCGCCTAAAAAAGTAGAATCTCAATTTTTGGGAAGGGGAAGAGAAAGACTCCAAGTTCGTATATTTGGGGAAGCATCAAGTCATTTTCGATCTCCCCTATCCCCACCATGAATAGTTTGATGTACGGCGTCAGACACAACAAAATAAATCAAGTGAGATGGAGAGAGAAAGAGAGAAAAAACAGCAAAATAGAAAGAAAGATAAAGCAAGAGAGAGAAAGGAAGAAAGAGAAATAAAATCAGCCAAATGATGAAAAAATAAGGACATAAAGCTCTAGCGATTCGACAGAAATCAGTCTTTGCTTAAAGAAAAAAACAACAACAAAAACCCGCTATTCCTAAATTCAAAGAAAAAGCAGAATTCCGCCTTTTCTGATTCACAAAAAAGTGGAGGTGTCATATCCCTGAATTTTTAGTGTACTATCAAAAGGAATGATTGAAAACAACAAACAAAATCATTTGTGTGCATATTGTATGTTCCTAAATAACAAAACTATTTTACAATAATTTTATTAAACAACTTCAATCAGTTGTCTGCGGCCCTCATAACAACATAAATTGATCCACAATGGCCCTCAGAGGATCCTAAGTTAAACATACTTGATCTATACAAATAAAAGTGTGTGTGCATGTACTTGCAAAAAAAAAAAAAAAAAAAAAAACTGACAAAAGAGGCTTAAGCAGTGGTGAATATGATATTTGTTGGCAACATTCATGTTTCTAGTGTCCACTATATTGGTAACATTAATGAAGACTGAATTTTTTGTTTTTCTTTCTTTCTCTCATATGCAATGAAAACAATACAAAATGCCCAATTTCACAGCCCAATTTCACAGTCAAAATGAAAATCGCACCAGAAAGTTACGTAGCCAGTCAAGTCTAATTGCGTCTAACTCTATCAGTCTCTTGCAATCCATGCCAGATGCAGATTGGCAACTTTGCCATCCACACCAGATGAAAACTGACAATTATGCCATCAACACTGCCAGCCAGTCACGTCAAATGCGAACCAGCAATACTGCCAGTCACATTTGACAGTCTTTCTTTTTAATACAAATGGACTCTCATAAAAAAAAATAACTTCGATCTATGTTCTAATTAGATGACAAGCAATTTTGAGACACCATAAATATTTTTTTTCATCATGCAATAGTTATATTTCATAGCTTTTTTTTTTTTAATTAATGTAATTCTATTGGTCATTGTTCTAAGTATTCCAGTTTGTTAGGAGCCAGTTTTAATGCAATGAAGTTTGTTTAAGAGAATATTCAGATATAAGTATGAATTTAATTAAGTTCATAAACCAACACTGAAAAATGTCACCCTGTAATGTTCAATGTAGGTAATTAATAGAAAAGCCTTGACAAAGATGGAGATTAAATTAAACTGGAAATCGTGTAAAATAAATACATTGTTTCATAATTATGCTAGACATAAATCTATAAATAAATTGGGAAGTATTAAAGTATTTACAAAATCCATACAATATGAAAATTGATTGGCTGAGACTAAAACATAGAAAGTGTGAACTGACAAAATAGTCATGAAAGTAGTGTCAACAGCGTGAATACATTTTGTTGAATGAAACGGAAGATTTGGAAACGAAATTACAATTCAAATATTTACATGCCTTTTTTCCATTTCAATAAATATACAAGTAACATGATTCTTTTTTCACGTAAGGTATTATTAAACACACACACACACACACTAATACAAGCAACAGCTGCTGTGCTATCATTTAATACATTTCTACAAACTGTCAAAGTATTTTATAATAAAAATAGCAATGTATTTCAGTGTAACATAAAATTATTAGAAAAATAAAGTAGCATTTCCTAATAAAAGAACATGTAGAAAAAGGCTACATCTGATTCTGAATTTGACCTGTTATTGCCAGCCAGTGTCTGGTTAGCACCGATCACAATAAATGGACTAGGACTCTCTGTTATATTCGCTATACAGGTTGACTGTAAAAAATGCACTCTGATGAAATCGGTAATAAAATTCACAATCCTTTCTGCAATCCAACCATATTTGGTACAAATAAACTTCAGTCTATGCATGACATATCCACCAAGTTTCAGTCATGAATGTCCAACAGTATATTTTATCACCATTTAACGATATATGAGGACATTCATGAGTAGGAGGTGTGATCTTGAATAGATATATTCATGATCGAAACTTGGTGGACAAGTCAGGCATAGACTGAAGTTTATTTGTACTAAATATGATTGGATTTGCAGAAAGGATTTTAAATTTTATTAACAATTCCATGGATGACATTTGATGGAGGTGAGGGTCACCAATCTAAGTACATGATAACAATGTAGAAGCAGTCCAGGATGAGTTGAAAAAGGCAGTTGACCATATCCTTTCTTCTATTCTCCAGTTGAGAACAGATCCGTCCTACTTTTACATAGACTTCTAAACATATTTATTATTTTGGGAGGTTGTGCTGTTTCATGGTAACAACATAGAAACAGTTCAGAACGAATCAAAAGAGATATCCAACTTTCTTTTATTCCCCAGTCAAGCAATAAAAGAATCAAGTCTATTATAAATATGCATAAGGAGAAACTATCTGCCTGTCCAGACCTTTTGTTCTTATTTACTTGCCTCCCCACAAGGGCAGAGTTAGACACAAGGTCGGTTTTTAATGTGGGGAAAATCCAGCTCCTTTGGATTGGAACAAAAATAAAAATTGCCTCAGTGAAGGAGAACTCTTTCTAGACTGACCAGGACAGAATAGACTAACTTCACTCAGTGTAGTATCAGAACAGATACTACACTTTCTTCTTAGCCAACCTTCTGTTACTAGAATAAAAATGACATTTATTTTAACTTGGTTTGAATTATTCTTCAATCAAGGCGATCCATAATACAGGCCTGGCAAACATGCGACTGAGGTCCACGACTAGGGGCGGACATGTGAAGACCAAAATTACTACTAAATAATAATTACAGAGAAAAGTTTTAGTAAGAAATCTCTTAGTAATGTCCAGTAATTAGCAATTATACATATTATTAGGAAGCAGCTTGCAATAATTGATTTATTTCCATCAATTAAGATTGTGTATCATAAACAAATAAAAATTTTCTTCATCTTCTATAAAAACAAATTGTATAAGTAACAAATTGTATATGTAACAAACATAACAAATTTTGTAAAAATTATAAAAATTGCTTCTCCGAGCATTATTTTGTTCATAAAGTATTTGATTTTGTAAAATGTTGAATTTGCTTTCTCATTGTATTATGTCATTATATTTTTTATAATAAAGTAGTCAATATAAACAAATTGACTCATGGTTTTTGAAATATCAAAAATGTGTCTTATTCATGGTGAATAAAGCGATCTTTTGTAAGTTTAGTTCTTTTATATTTTTGTACTTTTACATGTGATTTGATGAATATAAATCAATTATTGTAAGCTGCTTCCTAATAATATGTATAGTTGCTAATTACTGGACATTACTAAAACTTTTCTCAGTAATTATTATTTAGTAGTAATTTTGGTCTTCACATGTCCGCCCCCAGTTGTGGACCCCAGTCGCATGTTTGCCAGGCCTGTATTAGGGATCGCCTTGTCTTCAATGCTTTTGTGAAATGTTACGTTTCAAACAAATCTGTCACGTATTAAAAAAATAGGCAACATTTACTTACATTCAAACAATGAACTACTGACATCACCAGTTTCCTCTTTGGCTATTGTTTAGTGAATTTTATTTTGGGGTTTGTTTGAAGTGAAAATGAAAATGTACTGTCCTGTACAGGGATTGAACTCACATCCTTTAGTCTATAAGACATTTGTATATTCTCTGCTCCCACCACTTCTCGCCCTGTTACTCTTGTCACATGGATGGACAGAAAGACACACCCCTAGTCGTTACGGTGATTGATATAATGGATGAGCAATTTAATCAGTCAACTTTAAAAGTTTTGTTTATAAATTCTTGCCAATGTGCAGATATATTGCTGGTCGTAAATAATTTAAAATATAGCCATGTTTACAATTTTTGCCTTGAAATAAGTTAAAAATACCATTTTCAATATGAGGGTCAGTTAATAAAACAAACTGTTAGCACGGTGGTGTTTTCTTAAAAAACAATACTTGTTAAAACAGCTTTAACAAATCGAAAGAAAAATTGTTGTTATTTAATTATTTTAAATCTTAAAAATACCAAAAAAAATAATAATTTAAATGTTCAAGCTTTTTTTTAAAATACTGACTGACAAAAGAGGCTGTTGAATTTAATTAACTAGACCACCCGTGACACTAGTTTTTTTTTTTATTACTTAACTTGAAATTATTTATGACCAGCAATACATCTCCAAACTGGCAAGCTTTTTGTTTTTTTATTAAATTTTATTTTAAAGAAAACACCACCTCGCTCAGTTTTTTTATTACTTAACCTCACATTCTGAATGCTATTTAAAACTTTTCATTCAAGGCAAAAATTGTAAACGTGACGATATTTGAAATTATTTTTTCCTAAGAAACCTTCCGCCCAGCAATATATCTCCACATAAGCAAGACTGGGTGAATACTGCTAGTATATATATATATATATATATATATATATATATATATATATATATATATATATATATATATATATATATAATGTGAACAACTAAAGGACAGACCGTTTTTCTTTGTCTGAGGAGATCGTAGTTTTAATGGCTACGATCGAAACATCGCCATGGCAGTGTCGCCTTTATATGAATAAAAATAGTAATATATATATATATATATATATATATATATATATATATATGCGCATTAGAAAAAAGGATAAATAAGTAAAATGAAGAGAACAATTTTGATGTTAATGTTTGGGTTTTTTTTGTTTAATTTGATGAGAGAAAAAAATTCACTAAAGCTTTTTGAAAACGTATGTTTTGAAAATAGACAACAACAATTTTATGTATAAAAAAATGTTTTTTAAAACAAATTCAGAACATCTAATAATATATATATATATATATATATATATATATAGCTATTGTCCAACATGCCAGGATGTTAAACAGACATTAAATGAAATATGATGATTATATATATCAATAATAAACGATTATAACTTCACTGCAGAGTCACGGTATGCTTTACACATTAAAACCATAATATTACATCACCTGAATTATTACGTTAAAATAATTCAATTAAGAACTAGACCACAGCCGAAGCAACATCTGACAACTGTCTCTTAGGGGCATGAAACCCAATGTAATTTTGCGATTTATGAGGGTAAATTATAACTTTAAAAATTGTATCACTGCTGTAATATTGTTATGTACTTTTTTAAAAATTTATAATATTGAGCACATAAATAATGTTTAAATAAATAGCATTTTCTTTGTTTTTTACATAATTTTTCTATCCCCATTGCAAACTTTTTAAAAATGCATATATATATATACTTTATATATATATATACTATATATATATACTAGCTGTACCTACCTAGACCCCCCCCCCCCCCAGTCTTTACGTTCATTATCGTTTCAGTTGTTTTTTTGGAGGGGGGGGGTTAACTAAGTTGTTTATTGTTTTTTTACCAAATCATTATTTTTTCCAAAATAGGATTTGGGAAGTTAAATTGAATTATTATAGGATTGTTTGGTCATTAAATTATTAATTGAACCAAATGTTGTTTTAATATCAATTTATAAAATTATTGGCTGTAAATAGCTTTGAAAATGTTCAATATTTATATGCATGAGGATTTGCTAAGAAGTTTAAAGCCACAACTGATTTTCCATCAAACAGTTTAAATTCTTTCAGATTTCGAAGGGTCATTAAGTAATCCATCTTTTTTTCCCTAACTATTAACAAAAGATTAAAATGGGTGACTTCTTTATGAAGAAACTGAAATGCATTCTAGTGGATTTCATAATTAAACTAGTATTTTTTAAATTGGGCTTTCTAAAAGTTTGATTTAGCACTTCACCCTATTGCATTTTTGAGTAATAGTAAATAAAAAATAATGTGTAAGTTACATAGCGGTGAGATACACAGACACACAAGAAGCGGTAAGAGATTGTAGAGTAGAGGAACTTGCAAGATTTTCAATTCGTTAAGAAATTATATAGAAATAGAAAAATGTCATTGACTACCAATTTTTTTTAAATATGGGTTAATTTTATGATCTCTCCAAATCCAATAACTGAACAGTGATAGAAAGTATTGATTGGGGAAGAGGAGGAAGAGCAAAGTGCATTTATAGAACATCATGTATTGTGTTGCATTCACAACAAGAATAGTGCACTCTCTCTCTCTATCTCTCTGTACATCAATAGACAGGCACACATATAGTAAATACCGTAGTATACCATACTAAACTCAGACAGCAGATGACTAAGTACAATTTTGCCAACGCTGTTTGCTGAACGTGTCATTTTTGTCTTTGTTTTGCATTGTGTATTTGCCTCGAGCAAAAAAAAAGAGGAGGAGAGAGGGAGGGAGAGAAGGCGTATGAATAAAGAGTTTCCACACTGACAATGCTTATGTAAAGATTAGTCAAAAGCCCGTTGAGCAATTATGCCATATCATTTCAGTCCCGAAATGAAAAGAGATCGCCACAAGCAGTGTGTGTGTGTGTGTGGGGGGGGGGGGGCTCTACATAGAAATGGAGAGAGTTGAGATGAACATTTCAAAGCAACTAACAGAAAAAGAAATCAATTTAAAAACAGAAATAGAAAACTAATAATCGACACTGAACACTGGAGGAGGTGGATAGTTGACCTAATGGTTTGGTTGTTTAGTTTTACGACATATCAACACCTTTTGGGTCATTTTGGTCGAAGTTTTCATGCTTAAGGATCTTCAAATTTTATACTGTAAATGTATTGTTTGTAGACAGCTTTGTTCTATATTTTTTCAATAATCTGCAAACAATACATTCTATTTCTTTCTCTTTTTCTCTACTCTTGTTATTTCCAGGAAAGGTGCTCGACTGAGCTCCAATCTCTGGTTCATCTCTGTAAAAGATTCACAGAAAGAACTCGTCTTCTCCCAACACAACAAAGAACTTTCTAATACCTAAAACCAAATGGAATTTTCATGAACAGTTTCTTCCCAAGAACTTCCTATTTGTGGAATACATTGCAAAGAGACTGCTTCCCAGCAAACTACAACATGATCGTCTTCAAGTCCAATGTTAAGAAATAACTGTCAAGCCGTTCTCTTAAGTAATCAAATTTTGTCAATTCCATTCATCGTTTTCAATCCTCTCATAGTATTGTTCATCATCCAACTGACAATCTTATTAATCCTTATCCTCAAGTAACTTTTGACCTTGGTAAGTGGTGACTCATTAGTGTGTGTGTGTGTGTGTATATACACATACATACACACACACACACACACACACATATATATATGTATATATATACAAGCAGAAAGATCCGACGTTGCTCGAGATGGAATGAGGATCACTACTACATATTTTTTCGCTATGCTCCTAAGACCATATTACTTTCTTTTTTTTTACCGGCCCCTTTTCGCTCGTTTTGACACCTAATATAATCGAAAGAAGCTGAAATGTTGGAAAACTCTCTGAATTAGTGTCTTATACATATGGTTTAAATTTCATCAAAATCGAAGATACATATTTGAAGTTTTAAGGTTCTGTCCCCATGAGACAAATTTGACATAAGAATACGCTTAAATTTTATGTAGATTTTCTAACCTTTCTTTCTATAGGGAAAACACAAACATCACCCACAGCATTGAGTTTATATGTTCAACTGGTAACTCTCTTGACTGCGAATCAGTGGCGATTTGTGATCGGAGTTCGCGCCCGTCGACCGTCAGGAATTAGCTTCCTGCACTGAAGATTGCGTAAGCATGAAACATCAATGTCTGTAGGTAATAAATAATATCTATTTATAAATATTATATATATATATATATATATATATATAGATGTGACCCTGACAAGTATTACCACTCAGAGTCAGAGTGGATCTGGGAGTAATGGCAACTAAGGAAGAACAACATACTTTTCAAACCTCCCAAATTGGGGCTTCACTAATGAATCTGGTTTAAGGTCATACCCAGAGTCAGATTGGGATAGAGTTTTGGATTGTTAGGTGGGCAGAAGAAATAAAGATAGAAAGGGCTAGAAAAGATGGATTTCCGAATAGCATGAGGTTGTTGTGGAGCAAGCACCCTACCCAAGGATGTCCAAGGCAGTTTAGAGTTGTGCCCGTGACCCGTTGATCTAATTGATACCATTGCTGACTATGGAATTGGCGAGGATGAGTTCAAATCCTATTGAATCAACTGTGTTCAAATGCACACTAATACTTCTGGGAAAGGTATTAACCTAGAAGTCCCTCCCCATCATTATGAGTAAAATATGGACTTGTGTTCAAATAATTGTGTATGATCGGTATGGTATTTTGGCATTACAGAGGTTGAGGTGTCATAAAACAGATAAAGCAAACATTGCAGAATGAGTCAGTAAATTTGAATCCCTATTTTAATGTGCGGAAAGCAAAAAATGAAAACACCCCAGTCTCAATTACTAAACAAATCTTAGAGACTTTGACATAGTGATAAAGCAAGAAACAGCTGAAGAAAGAAGTCCAGACAAAACAGACTTGACAGAATTTCATTTCTTGACTTAAGTAGATGTTAAATTTATTTAACCTACATTTTATAACAAGCCTAGTTTTTTTCTTAATAATCATGGCATTATAATCGAAATACTCAGCCTATCACTTAATATAAGAATGACTATTACAAACAAATATTTTAAAAATCTACCAAGTCTAATGTACTCTTTTAAAAGCAGCTGCCATTGCTTTTACTAAGAAACAAGATACAATAGTGTGTGATTAATAAGATCAAGAGAGAGGAGAGGATAGGGGAAAGAGGGAGAAGAGAAGGAAGAGGGAAAAGAGGAGGAAGAGGGGAAAGAGGAGGAGAGAAAAAAGGAAAGACAGAGGAAAAAGGAAAGAAAGGAGAGGAGAGAAGAGAGAGAGATGTGATTATATCCAATTGCAGGAATATAAATATGAGCTAACAAAAGGCTTATTATTATTAGATGTGTACTTTTGTTAAGAATTTTTTTTTTTTTTTTAAATCAAGCTTTTCTTCTTTTTTGTTTAATGTGTCTCTTCCACATCAGATGTGGGTTGTACATTGATTATGGAGGCAAAAAGTGACATTTATTTTGGTTTCAATGTGCCATTGCTTGATCCAAACTCTGAAATCGTTTTTTTTTGTATATTTTATTTAATTCCTGTTTTTTTTTCACTATGTGACTAACACTTTTTAAAAAATTTACTATTAATGGAATATTTATTGAAAGAAAAAAAAAAGAAACTTTAATTTAAAAAAAAATTACTATTAATGGAATATTTATTGAAAGAAAAAACAACAAGAAACTTTAATTTTTTTAAAATTTACTATTAATGGAATATTTATTGAAAGAAAAAACAAGAAACTTTAATTCTTAAAAATTTGGTTAGAAAAATGTTTGTCTCCCTTATACTAGTATACCAGAATGACAAACTATCCAGTTTAACCAGCAGACTCGCTCTCTGTCTGCTCATTGACTAATTTTGTATACACTCTAGCTATATTTTGTTTGTTTTTATTTGGAATTTTGTCTTTTCCAAATTGTAAATGAGCTGACGTTTCTGAATGAGATGAGCTGACTCGGAACGATCTGCCGAAACAAATTCACTTCGAATTGATTGATTTTTTTCTCGCTTTGTTTTAACTTTGCTCGATATCAATGTTTCTAGACAAGAAAACCTGTATCTTTTCTCGATTTTAATTATAGTTTTATAACCATTTGGTTCAATGAATAATTTAATGACCAAAACGATACCATAATAAATAACTTCTAAAATCCTATTAAAAAAAGAATAATTCTGTAAAAAAAAAAAAGAGGGGGCGGGGAATAATTGTTATGGAAATGTTGTTTTGATTTCTATTCATAAAATTATTGGATGTAAATAACTTCTAAAACTTTTAATATGTGAAAATTTGCTGAAAAACAAAATTGATTGTTTATTCGACAGTTTTACATGCTTCCGAATTCTGTTCAAAGTCACAAAGTAATACATTCTTTATTTTTTCAACTATTAACAAAAGATTAAAATGCCTGGCTTGTTTACAAAGAAATGGAAATGCATACTGGTAGATTTAATTTTGTAATTAAATTATTTTTTAAATAGGATTTTTAAGTTTGTTTTAACTTCACACTAGTGCACTTTTTAGTTCAATCAATAATCGATTACTAGTAAATAAAAAGAAATAATGTGTAAGTTATGTAGAGCCAGGAAATACACATACATATGAGAAGTGGTAACATAATTTTATTAATATAGAAATGACCAATTATATATTCTATAGATTTAAAAACATTTGAAAAATCTTTAAATTAAAATTATTAGAAAGAAAGAGAGATGGAAGAAAGAGAAAGAGAAAGAGGAGAGGGGAAGAAAGAGAGAGGAGAAAATGAAAAGAGAAAGAGAAGTGAGAGAAAGATGGTCTATTTTGACCTCACAAGAGTTTCATGAATATTTGGAAATTCCAAAAGGTTTTCATACATATTTAATAACTAGCTGGCTTGCTATCAGTTGGCAAATTTTGCTACTTGAAACATTAATTTAAAATAATAAATATTTCATTCATAACTTTGTTGTAAACACGAAACAAATCTTTTTCATTTATTCATATAGATGAATTAACATTTTGGCAATTTCAATACAAATTTATTTATCTTTTAAATGTGACCATAAAGAAAAGAAAAAGAAAGAAAATCATTTTGCATTTTTATTTGCACTTTAGAAATCGATCGCAACTTGTTGAAAATCAACTTTGAACACAAATGTTCAGGAAATAAAACAACCATTGAATTAAAAAGCAATAACAAATAATATTTAATTAATAAAATATCCTTTTTAAAAACGAATATGCAAATTAGTTAACCTTGTGACTGATATCGCATATACATAAGCAGTATATAAAAAAGATGGTGTGTCACTGTGTAAAGTTGAATTAAGTTAAAATAGGGCGTTTCGACTTTACCATTAGTGCAAGAAATAGGCCCAACTTTTGTGTTTATTCATTTAGATATATATAACAAATACCGACTTAACAGTAGGGGTGGGCTATAGAAACAAAATTTTTCAAATTTATGCCAAAAGTGGCTTATAAAAATCTAAATATTTATCCAACTTTTTTAATGCGTAATTCAACAGAACAATTTCGCGTGATAAGCATTCTCTTTACGATCACTTGAAAACTAAATTTGGTCATTTGTCTGATCCGTTTGAAACATCAAAATCCTAGATATTTGATAAAAGACAAATTTTGGTTAGCAGCGAAAGAAAATCGGACTCCAGAAAAAATTTGCCCACTCCCAACTACCTCTGCTAACCAGAATCTTATCTTTTCTAAAACGCCCACAGTCGGAGTCGGGTGAAATTTGGGCCGTTTTCGCGGATCGACGCGGCCAAATCTCGTTTGAGGCTTGCGACCCTCCAATTTTGACCCGTTTTGAAAAAAAAATCACTTGTTCCCATCTAGTTACATATAAATGAAGGTAATAAGCCACTTTTGGCATAAATTTGAAAAATTTTGTTTCTATAGCCCAATTAACAGGTCACAAATGGTCTAGTTTTTATTAAAACTGGTACCATAAGAAGCAATACTATAATGAGAGAAAGAGAGAATAAATACAAGATGTGTGAAGACAGAGATAAGATGATCAATCAGAAGTGAATGCAGCAAGTTTGCTTAAAAAGAAAAAGGCACAATGTAAGAGAGAGGGGGATTTTCTAAGAGCAAATCTGCCACTGCCTTCAGACAGCTTCCACAATTTTACAAAACGCAGGGATCCCATCGTATGCGAGAGTGACAGCATACAATGTCTGGCCTGAATTTTTGTATGGCTGTGAGACGTGGTAGATGATGAAACGTCAAAACGACACGATCCTGGCTGCAGCGCGTCAAATGAGGAAATTGCCGGTTTAACTCTACAGGCCTCCATGAGGAAGTACGTCGCACAACTGGTATGGTTACATCACTCACCGTCAGTCATGCATGACCCTCAAAAGAGTGTCCGACATTGATGTTGATGACCCAAAGCCACAGAGTAGGGATCAGTTGATAATCACCGGATCTTGATGGGCTGCACAAGCAAAATGGCAACAGATGGGAGAAGTTGGAAGTCATTTACGAAAAGTCTAACTTCAAGATGACAAAAAACGAAAGTAATAATATAATAAACAAGCCGCGCGTGCGTAGTCCCCCTCTGTATGTGACTCGATGTGGCGAGTGTAAAATGCAATAAATTTGGGCAATTTGGGGCATTTTTGACCCCCTTGGGGGCGCGAACCAGAATTTTTCTGAGGTCAAGGATGCTCATTTTATATCCAGAACAATTGCCTCTACATTTTGGCCAAGTTTTAAAAAAATTGAATGGATGGATCAAACGTTATGGGAGGAAAGGGTCATTTTTTGCTATTTTGGGGGCTTTGACCTCCTGGGGGCGCAAACCAGATTTTTTCCAAGGTCAGCAATACGTATTTTCTATTAGGAACAATTGCCTCCATATTTTGGCCAAGTTTCAGAGAAATTGAATGAATGGATGAAAAGTTATGGGGCAAAAATTTCAGGGCCTTTTGACCCCCTGGGGGGCTAACCAGATTTTTTTTCAAAAATCGGAGAATGTCACTTTCTAACCTGACCAAAGTTACAACTTCATGCAAAATTTCAGAGAAATTCAATGGATGGTTGCGGAGAAAAATCCGGACGGACATGCCTCAAAACATAAGTCCCCTAATTTTATAAATCGGAGGACCAATAAAAGACCAGACAACTAAGATGAGGCGATACAAACCATTCGTACATGTACTAACTAGCAGCATGACAAAAAAAAATGGTTAGAAATCTGAAAGGTATAATTTACTTTCATTTGTAAAGTTCCATGCTCATGTGGAGAAAATGTATGGCAAGAGTGTTAAATATTAGACGAGTATAATTTTGTTAGTTTAAAATAACAGGAAATAGGGTTCAGTTACGGTCAGTTTAGTGTACTCAGATGTCAGCTCGACCTCCTGTGTGCTAGAAACAGATGTGATGTCACATGGCCCAAAGAGAGAGGGAAAAGGAGAAGTTATCAGATTGCTTGGAAATATACATGTGTGAACTTGTGGTTTTAGAGATGTCCGTATAAGATATGACTAAGCAGTAATTATCGACCTTTCTTTGTCTCCCCATCACTGGTCAGTGATTAAGAACAGACGATCTCAGACGAATAAACCTCTTCTTGTCTTCAACCATTGTCTTTTTTTGGTCCTTATTTTTTGGGTATAAACAAACTTGTTTGTAGGCGGCGTTTACTCAGTCAGGCAGGATCACAAGAGGGGGCACATGCAGGAATGAGTGGCTACCTAAAGCATGTTTATGTACTTCCACGTATGACACAAGAGGATAAAAAAAGAAAGAGCAGAAAAGAAAAATTAACAAAGACGTGGATTACAACAAATACAAAGGAGGGAAAACGTATTCATCACACTTACATGCATCTACTAAATCAATGATTTTACAGTCTTCGCCAACGCTTATCTCAATCTTCTCTCTAAAATACAAAAATTTTGACCACCCTTTTCTCAGTCAGTTTCGAAGGATCCAATTTAACTATGGCAAAAATTGCTGACTCCCGACTCCGACTGTGGGCGTTTTAGAAAAGATAAGATTCTTGTTAGCAGAGGTAGTTGGGAGTGGGCAAATTTTTTCTGGAGTCCGATTTTCTTTCGCTGCTAACCAAAATTTGTCTTTTATCAAATATCTAGGATTTTGATGTTTCAAACGGATCAGACAAATGACCAAATTTAGTTTTCAAGTGATCGTAAAGAGAATGTTTATCACGCGAAATTGTTCTGTTGAATTACGCATTAAAAAGTTGGATAAATATTTAGATTTTTATAAAAAAAACTGAAAGAAAAAAGAGAAACGTGAAGATGACGTTATGTTTCGGAATGTTTGAGATGAGGATTGATAATTTGCATTATTAGTATTATTCGAACTACTGTTCTTATCTGGGAGGTTATTCTCACGACTTTTCCGCAAAGTTCGACATAAAGATCCGAGTTTGTAGAAAGTCAGAGGTTACATCGGCCAAAACGTTGTGAGAATAACACGAGCACAAAAGATCTGCTAGGTCTTCAACTTATCAGGGTCAATTTCATAGTCTGTGATGGTATCCATGAGGCCAATTTTGAATCTAAGGACCATTCAGATATCAACTACCAGTTACTATTGGTGTGAAATCTTAGTGATGGTAAACGCTAATAAGTCATTTAAATGGCGACCACAATCTGACTAAGATTCTGCAATTTCTTTCTTAAAAACATGCTAAATGTTTTGACGATTTTATGAATAATTTATACGTCTCAAACCACCAAGTCAGTCAATTTGAAAAAATTAGAATGCACATTCATTTACCTACTTCCAAGTGTAACATAATCTGAAAACTAGAGTCCTGTTATATATCTGAATTTTTTAGATGAGGATTGATAATTTGTATAATTTTGATTATTCGGACTACATTTCTCATCTTGAGTGTTATCATCACAACGTTTAGTAAGACTACACATAGAAAAAACAAGAATATGTTTAAGACTCCCAAAATTCATACTAGAACGGTTCGCAAAGACCCGTGGCGCAGTGGATATAATACTAACTTAAATTCAGTTCTAAGTGATAGTCGGTTGAAGGTTCAATCCTCGTACGGACGATACGAAGAATTACAAATTACTGAAGACTTCTCCCAGTCATGGCTGACGGAACAAGAGCATCCTACCCCGTGAATAAAATAAAGGGTTCCGTTCGAAATTCCGTCCAGATTCCAGAGTTTGACAAAAATATTCCCGAGTTCGAAGAGATACACCTGAAGAAGGCCGGAGGTTACAATGGCCGAAACGTTGTGATAATAACACTCAAGATGAGAAATATAGTCCGAATAACCAAAATTATACATAGAGTCCTGTTGTATAAATACATTGAACAATCTATAATATCACCAAGCGAAGATGCATTAAAAAAAAATTTATTTGTTTCTCAGCTTGTAAAATATTGAAAAGAAAAAGAGACAAAGATTAGATTGAGGCAAACTTGACGTCACCACCTTTTCAAATCTTTGCGCACTAATTGTGAAACAAATGAGTCATTTACGCCGATCAAAAATATATCAACTTTTTGGGCGTTTTTGGCGGTAGTTTTTTTACTTTTAACTTGACATACACACACACACACACACATACATACATACATACATACACTTCCCTTTATATAATAGATTCCATTGATGTCATTTTGGAGGGAGCAGGGGCACTTCTTTTTTGGGGATCACCCTATATAAAATTTCTTTGTTTGTGTCATAATACTTTATGTGTTTTAATTAATATTTTTCTTTTTTCTTTTTGCATATTGAGCAAACAGAACACATTTTGTTGGAATATTCACAGCTAGAATCCCGTTGACATACCAGTTCCTGTAAGATCACTGAAGTCAAGCGATATACACGTCTCATGTCAGTTATACATGTACACATACATAAAGAGTTGCTGATACCGATGATATGGCTGAACATTTTCTGACACATGAAAATTAAGTCTTATCAAATATCACAATTTATTTTTCAACTCAAAAGCTGTTTTATATCAAGAAACTTTAATTTATATATTTATGCCATTGTATTTGAAACTTATAAACAATATTAATGTGAAGTTTACAAATTAAATGAATCAGATTATCTGAAGTTATAACAGAAGCGCTTCATCCGAGGGGTAACTTAAATGCTTCGCTTAACTTATAACAAATTCTTCACTGATTGAAGTTATACTCAATTCATTCAAAAAAAAAAAAAATTTATTAAAAAAAAAAAAAAAGAACACCTAAAAATTTACTTATTTAAAAAACTGATTTGGTCAAGCTCAAATCTCATAAATTAATTTGCTACTCAGATTTGAATTTAGATTATAACAAAAAGATACGAAGCACTCACCATATATGCCACGAGATGACCGGTCGGAATCCATACTTCCCTAGACATCAGAAAACAATCATGCTGTGAAAAGAATAAAATAAACTGTTAGATTGTTTTCAAAATATGATTAACATCCAATCAATACTTCAATCTTCCATCAGCAGATATTCTACTTTTGTCACTTTTAATATCACAATAACATTATTAACTTTTAAAACTTTGCCTTTCAAACAAACTAGGATCAAAGTAACAAAGGATGTAAAAAAAAGATGATTTGATTGTTTGTGTTTAATGACAAAACAGTTTTTGTTCTTCCAGAATCAGTGTTTTTACAATGTTTCTTGTTTGTGAAGGTGTTTTTAGAGTGTGGAATTTGACTATTCATAATGTGTGAGTGATTTTGTTTCATTTTTAGATTTTGGTATGTGAATTTTGTCTCTTTTAGATGGTTTACAATATTATTTAAGCCATTCTTTTGAAGAGAGTTTTTCAAATCGTTCGCTTGAAGATAATAAACATTTCTATGCAGGTTAATTGGTTTTTGTTTCTTGTCAGATGTTATTTTGTTATATTTGTAACTTTGTAATATTTGCTGCGTATATATGTGCATATTTTTTGCATTTCATTAATGTTTTATTGTTAGTCCTTTATTGCAATGGTTACACGGAGGTTCATCTTTTTAAAGTAGATTATGTGGGTCACTCTTGGGTGGCCGATACAAATACATGTTAGTATTTACCTCCCTCCCATCGCAGGAAGATGTGAAACAAGGTTGGAAGGTGGGGATTGAAAATCCAGCACATAAGAGGCAGAGCACTCTGGCCTATAAAAATGCCTGAGCACCCCCCTTCAGCATTCCCTGGTAGGGGCGCCTAGCAATAAATTAATCCCTTCTCAAAGAGAGAAGGTAAAACCTGGGAAGGTGGACTTCCTAGAACAGCATAGAACCATACCCCAGCCCGACAGAAAAGAGACCACCTAACTCAAGAGGCCCAATACATGTTAATACAGTGTTTTCCCTTTTATCGGTTATCATGTTTATGAAGCAGCTGACTAATTGTTTACTAGAAATAAGTCTAAGTTTTTTGGTGACTAGACCACCTTTGTTATACATTATCTCTTCTCTCTACATATAAAGTTAGGTATGTGTATATATATGTACAGTGTAATCTCCTAAACTAATGAACATCATTATGAATTTTGGAATATATATTCTCGACAACCCGGTGAGTAACATGGGCACAATATTTTTTTTTTGTAAATTTTACCAATCATTCGTATCCCCCCCCCCCCCCAATTTTAAAGTTAGATACAAAAAATTTAATAGAGACAAGAATGGATCTACATCAAATTTTGAGTTATATTAATTAATACATTTTAAAAAGGATGGGTGCTTGGTAAAATCCTAAACTATTGGACTTATCATTATGAATTACAGAATATGTACTCTAGGCAATGGGTACATTATTCTTTTGTAAACTTTACGATTTAGGAGGGGGGGGCGAAACGGTACCATACCACTCAAAGAAAGGAAAAATATAAAAATTTAAAACTAATGCTCTATTTATTGCTTATACCCGTCCTGGAACAGGTATTTTACTAGTTGAATATCTAATTTCTTAACTTTGATCTTTGTTGATAATCATATTTTTACAAGGAAAAGCAACGATTATTAATTCAAAACATTTTTATTTACAATAGTTTGTACATCTACCTTGGTTTACAAATACTTTAGCATTCTCACTCCATTTTGTTATACAGCTCAATTTTCATGGTTGATTATGGTATCAGGATACATTGTGATGTCATATATTCCCTCTTTTTTTTTTCTTTAAATTAATTACATCATTCCATAAGTCTCTAGGAAGCACATTAATAAACTCCTGAACGTTTTTATACATTTTAATAGAATTATAACTCTAAGAACGATAAAACCAGATAGTTTCTGAAACAAGAAAGTAAAGTTCATTTTTATAATAGTGACATTGTCAAAATATATTGCTTTTCTTTGGTTGAGGAGAACAAATAATGGACCATAATACTTAACATTTATCTTCTAAACATTACTTCTAGCAATAAATTACTTTCTATCCGTCAATTCGAACGTTTTAAAATGACTTTCAAATGTCATATATATACGGCTATAATCATGTTGACACATAGGTTCCCATAAGATCCCTGAAGTTAAGCCACATTAAGCCTGATCAGTACTAAATCGGTGACCATTTGGGAAGACCAGGTACTTTCTGTAACAAAGAGCTCTTCAAATTCAAATTAATCTACAAATCTGTGTCATTGAGATTTTAACCATCGCAGGAACTTATAAGTAAAGGTAAAAATATGTTAAAAGTTATTAGATAATTTATTTTATGATAAAAAAATAGAACGAAAATATTATTTTAACACTCTTTGCTACAGGACAGTTTAAAATAAATAACAGATTATGGTTAATTCTTTTATCTTGATTGTTAATGTTTCATATTCAAGTAACAATACATCAGTTCTACTGTAGAGAACAAAATCTGATTCTAAAATTTCAAAGTTATCGTTTCAACGGCGCTTCTAAGCTGTCGTAAAATTTAAATCTCTTATCGTACACATGCGTTTCAGTGCGCTACACTACAAATCGGACATATAAAAACACAACAAAAAAAAACAAAAACAGTATCTTCATAACACCTGGAGATCGATCTTCGGCCAAGCCGTAAGACTTCGACTATGAAAAAAAAGGGAAAATATTGTCTGCACCATGAATAAGGTTTTTGAAAACCGAAAATTTGGATAAAAAAAAAAATGATTTAATAAATATTTCATTTGTTTAACAAAATCTCGCGTCATGTTAACTGATTCTAAAATTTCAAAGTTATCGTTCCAACGGCGCTTCTAAGCTGTAGTAAAATTTAAATCTTATCAAATATTAGCTGCACCGACTCGGTGTTGTCTGGGATTCAGTACGTTCAAATTTATTTTGTAAATATTTCCTGTTTTTGTTATGTTCAGTACGTAAGCTAAAAATGAACCTGGTTTTGATTTAATAAGAACGAAGCATGGCGTAAGTACGAAAATAAAAATGCAAGAAAAAAACAAGTAAGGAACAATAACTCTTATAAAAAGAACAAGAGTTATTTTTCTTTTAAGGTGACTTTAAGAATTTCTACATATTAGGAAACTGCTAGAAAGTAAGAAAAAGGAATGAAAAAAAAAAGAAAAAAATGTTAATTAGTGAAATATCAATTTTGGTAAACAAAAAAACAGGCAAATTTACAAATAAGTTAATATACTTATAATATAAGGAGGACATTCTCTGTTAGGATGTCAGGATTTCTGTCTGTCCATAAAAATAATTTTTGTAAACATAAGAATTACATTGGGGAAACTCCTTACTACTTATTTTAGATTAAATAATAAATAAATATGCCGACACTGTGATTCGAACCTCCAAACTTTATGTTAACAGTCTATGCTTCTACCAACTGAGCTAAACTTCCAAACATAAAAGATATTTTAATTTAGATACTTCACAATGAACCTACAAATAATCGGAAATGAGGCTATGTACTGTAAAACTATTTATTCTTCCCTTTTTAAAATTATGTAATATCAGATATACATACATTTACAATTATTTAATAAAAAACAAAACAAATCAGTGTTCTTTTCGTTACAAAAAAAAACGAGTATTTTAATTTTAAATATGTGAAGAACATTGTAACCTTAGCCTTATTTCAAGAACAAATTAATATCTCTTAACAATAATCTGACTATTTCATTCACTTATTTTTACTTTTAATTTTTTCTAAAAAAATTCTTTTAGAGGGGGGGAAACACTTTTCTATATAATTTTAACGTAAATTGAGCACCCACTTCGGAACACTGAACGTTATTTTGAAGTTATTTCTTGAATATTTGTTTCTACACGGAATCACTAATTTCACATTAAAAAACATGCAATAAAAAGCATTTATAAATATGTAAAAACACAAAAATTGGATTATAAGAACGCCCCCCACCTCCTTTAAATTTGAAACAAAACAGAATTGGATAAGAAAAATATCCCACTTTGCTATTTTTAAAAATTTCTATTTTCTTTTCGGATGTTTAGTGTAATTTCAGCCATTTTTTTTTTTCATTCTAACTGAAGAGGTGGACATAAAACAAGTTAAAACACAAATAAACTTATCCAGGTTAGTAGAAGAGTAACTTATCTTGCCTTTCATAACATCTATTTCTTGTTTTTTACTCCTTTTTCGTTCTGTTAGCTGTCGTTAAAAATGCCCCGAAAAAAATTGCTTGAATTACAGTTTTGATAATCGCTCAAATAACAAAACCTTAATCAAAATACTGTTAGAACATTACATTTTCCCACGATTGGTGCCATTTATTGGATGTGTTTCTAACACTATTTTGTTGATTTTTTGATTTTTCACCAATTATCAAGGATCCCCGTGCTGGGGGGGGGGGGGGGGGGGGTTATATTTTTTTTCTTTTAACTAAAAATATTTCTTTAGGTGGGGGAGAGTAAAAAAAAAAAAAAAAATTTTTTTTTAGGGAGTAAATTTTTTTTCTTTTTTAAAAAAAATATTTCTTTGGGTGGGGAAGTAAAAAACAAAATTTGGTCCGAAACAAAGAAAATCAACGTCTAACTACCCAAGAAATATGACTTGGGCGCCATCGGTTTACGGGTGAGCGTTCATTTCTGACGCGGCAGCCTAGCAAAAATATATAACCGTAGGGAGTATATTTTCGCTAGTCTATTTATAATATAACAAAGAGGTTCTCTGTCACGATTTCTGTCCGTCTGTCGACGAGAATATTTGTAAACATAAAAAATACATTAGGGCACATCTTAACCACTAAATAATGCATAAACAATAAATAAATTTGACGCCGAGAGCGTGATTCAAACTCGCAACCCAGATGTCTTCAGTCACACATGATATCTTTAGTCTATCGCTCTACCTACTGAGCTAAACTCCCAAAGATAATGAAAAGCAATTTGATTGGGTCTATTAATTCTGTGTAGTGTACTAAATATTCTGTTGTCATGATGTAATGCTCCCAGGCATTAACTCCTACCTTTTTGAGGTGGGGGAGTGTTTGTTCGCTTATTTCGTTTGATTTTTGCACACATTTTGGATGAAATTTATTAATTAGTCTTAAATTGTATTTTTTATCCCGAAATAAAATTCAAATTTATTTTTTTAAAACTTGAAATTAATTTGGAAAACTGCAGACTTATTCTTCCAGAGATGATGTTATTGTGAGGGGAGCAGGGGGGGCACCGTGATTGTTCATTTTCATTTCGATTTATGCTTATTTAATTGTGTAGGTAAACTTTTGATTATTTTGTACACAGAGGCGCGTCCAGCAACTTTTTCGATAATCTACAATTCTTTTGTACACCAGAGGCGTGGTCGTAAACTTTCGATTCTTTTGTACACCAGAGGCGCGATCGTAAACTTTCGATTCTTTTGTAACAGATATACAAATTATTTTTTGGGATTGGTTTTTGAGCTTTCAATTTCCTAAACAGCTCCAATCAGTTTGAACTATGAAAGTTAAAATTAAGAAAAATACACTAAGTGCTTAACCTTGGTTCAGTGGGTTCTATTTTGGTATGTGTGTGTGTGTGGGTGGGGGGGGGCAACAACATAAAGTTGACAATTGATGAGGGCACCTTGACACAAACGGGACCCACAAAATATAAAAAGCGCCTAAACTGTTAAAGAAAGTTCTTTTAAAGTTTTGTCACAATATTGACAGGATAAATCTCGACTTAAAGAAAAGCACCCTCTTCCAACAGACAGAAAACATAAATCGCAAGAACAATGTTTTACTCAGAACTGAAACACACATACACTGTAAAAGCACTGTAGCTTCTGTCTTAACAGCATCAAGTCCAGCAAAGTACTAATCCCAAATGGTAAATTCTTCTTTTTAGTGAACATAAAAAATCAACTCAGTTAAATAACTCGATTTGCCGCTAGAAATGTTTTAATATCACCGATTGTGCGAAACGAATTATTTGCATAATCCGACACGTCTGGCTTTGGCAGTTCTGGATATTTATAATAGAGACATTACAAGTCATCATCACCTTGATCGGTATTAATATCCCTTATCACTGGGGCAGTGTTCACATAATTTTGTTTCTCCAGGTGAATGGCACAAAACACACATGTTCTTTTACGGGGCCGTCCATCCTCACGTTCATTACAAAACAATTACCAATAACAATGAATAAACGTAACGTTTTCTACTGACCACTGCACTAATTTGGTCCTTGATGACCACAAGTGAATGAATAAAGTATTTTGATCTTACCATAACTAGCTCGGGTTTTTTTTTCATGTACTAACGAGAAACCGCTTATCAAGGCCTAAAGGCCACATAAGGATAAGGGTTAATGAGTTTGTCAGGTGGACGGTGAGACATCGTGAGGATTAGAATTAGAAGAGGACGACTCAACAAGAATTTGTCAACATTGAACTTGAAAACGCCCATGTTGTAGTCAGCTGGGAAGCAGCCTTGTGGCACTCTTCCACAGACGGACAATTCTCAGAAAGAAACATTGCTCATGAAAGTTTCGTTTCAGGTACATAGTAAGAAAGGAAAATTATTTACAGTGGTTGTAGCTAGACGAGTTCTTGTGAATATTTTACAGACAGGAAACCACAGATAGGTGCTCGACTGAGCTCCAACCATGGAAATAACGATAGAGTAGAGATAGACTAGCAACCTCTCTTCTGTGAGAAAGAGGCTGCAGGGACCAGAAGATAGCATCCCCCACAAGATTTCAAAGCCAGTTTTGTACTCTGTCAAGGCAGGAAAGGGTGCTCTGAGAGGCATCTCCCCAGATGTGGCAACAGTACTCCATCTTAAGACGTATTTGACTCTTATACAGGTAAAGGATTGCGTCAGGAGTGAGATACTTTCTGGAGCGGTGGAATCATCCAACCATTTTTCCAACAACCGTAGCAGCAGCTTTGATGTAAGTCTTTCATTTTAGATCTGGAGTGAAGGTCAGTCCTAGGAGCTTATCAAAGCGGGGGGCTTCCTCAAGCCATTCATTTCAATTGGAGCAAAGTGAGGATTCGATGAGAGAAGCTTGGTTTTAGCCCTATTAAAAGTAACCAACCATCTTTTACTCCATTACTAAATCAGAATATATACTGTTTGTAAGTGTATTTTTGGTACTTTATGAGTTTTAATTGAACATACACACACGCAGAAAAGATGAGTTTGCTTTATATAATAGGTACATGTTGAAATAAAAAACCTCTATATTGTAATGTTATGATAGAAATTTGCAATGTCATTATTGCTGAAAATATATGCAGCAAGAAAGAACACAGTCCAATAAGCAGTTATGATTTGGATATTTCTGTCTCAATCTCCAGATTAGTGCCATTATCAATATATGCCAAGATGAGCTTCTCTTTTTCTCTTCTATTTTGCCAGTAAAACATTATGCAGATAATATAGTAGCCAATATAAATATATGATATGCCTATACGAGTGAAGTAAAATTGGAAGCATCCATCAATATGTCATGTGAGGATGCTGGAGTAGGGATTATTGCAGACTTTTTAGACTAAATTTGTTATGCAGGGAGATCAATAAGTTTATGAAAACATTCTGCCTATTTGACAATACCCACCCCCCACCCCCCCAAAAAAAACGAATATCACACTTACATCAGCATATACAAAAGACAATAATTTAATTTTTTTCACAAGTTTTAGAACCTTTAATATACATCTTAAAACTTTTCAAATGATTGAAAGCTGGAGATAATTAAATAATAGATAAATTAGGAGTAAGAAAAAAAGCTATATAATAATACGCTAAGGCATTTCATGTTCATATGTATGTTATCACTTTTCACAGAAAATTAAGTTGGGTATGCATATGTTTATATAGAGATAGAAACAACCTCTTGATTTTTCTGAAAACCCGACAAATTTATTTGCTTTTTGTAACGCCAAGATTTATTTCTTCAAAATTCCTAGAGATGACATCAGTTCCACAGTTCCTAATCCTATTTGAACAAGACAAGACAAAACAAATGTAGACTGATCAGAAATTGCATCTGTTTTATCAATGAAATAAAGATTTGTCAATCTGGCTATCCCTCTCAACATCCGTGGTAAGTTGTAGAGCAGCTGTGTCAGGAGCATCACGTTATATGGCAGTGAATGTTGGGCTCTCATCTATTTGCTCAGCATAGAGGCTATCCTAAGGTTAAATAAGTTACGCTGGTATGGTCATGTGGAACGTTCGGCCTCCTAACAGTTGCAGAAGTATGGTTGTCTGGCCAAGGAAAATTTGCAAGCAAATGATTAGACAAGGCCATAGAGAGTGGAATTTGGAGACAAACTGTGAGAACAGGAGAGTGAGCTTGTGTAATATCAGAAAACGTTTGATCCCTGAACAAGGGAAAAGTTAAATGAATAAGATAGCTACTGTAAATAACAAAATATATCACTAAAGAAAACGCTTTAAAAAATCAAAATATACTTTCTGAAATAAGTTTTTTTTTTAAATGGATTAATAAATTCTAAAAAAACAAAACAAAAAGAAACAATCAATTCCAATTAAAAAACTTTTTTTTTTCAAAGAAAAGAAATTTTGACGACAATGAGGGTCCCATAACCCTTTCTGTGGGGGAGAGTTTCAAGGGGTATTGCATGGTAGATAACCAATATACATTGTGTCTTCGACTGACCAAGCCTTATGGTGATCAACCCTCACCAGGCCGATATCACCCATCTAGTACTGACCAGGCTCAACATCGCTGAACTTTGGTGATCTAACAAGAACCAGTGTGTCAACATAATTATGACCTATTTCATCAGAGCTAAATTTGAAACATTTAGTTTAGGAGGAAAAATTTTTTTTTCTAATATCTGTAAAACAAAAGGATTTCACTTAAAAAGTTTTATATAAAAAGATTTTCTCTTTCTTTTTTCTGTTCCTCTTCTATCCATCCCTTTTTATCTCATATTTTACCTCCTGGTGAGACTGGAATTAACAAGTTACTGTTAAGTTCAAAAAGAAAAAGGGAATGGTTGAGAAAAAATACATTTTATTGTCAGGAGGCACACAGTTAGCATGACTATACAGGCTGAATATAGCAATTTAGAAATTAAACCATTTTTAAAAATCGCTTGATCTTTCTTTACAACGTTTGCAAAGAGGTAAAGGCATAAGATGATATCATTATCAAAATGTAAGAGACATTCTAGATAGCATTAAAACACTTGAATTTATTCGACAAGTACAGCACACCGTTGGTGGTGATCCTAGAAAATACATGAGGTTGATTGTAAAAGAACACTGTGCACCAGAAGGAACAATCTGAAATGTTACCCACAAAGACATTAGATACAAGTCTTATGTGATGAATAAAAGTTATTTTATGCCAGAAAAGGTAAAGGAAAATCAGAGCTAATAGACTTCGAAACAAATTATAAAAATTTCATAATCACATGACCCTAACATTTGGCCTCTTGTTCCTCAGATCTCAAACTACTATGGATGGCGCATAGTTGGGAAAAGAGTTAATGAACATACTCATAACATTGCTGGATTGATAAAGTCCAACAGTTGAATGTGCCAGCAGAGAAGACCACCACTAGCAGGCCCAAATTGCCTTAGGAGGCCATGGTCAAACGTGATAGGAAGGCCATGGGTATGGATTCCATCAAGCCTCACCAAATAGAGAGGAAAACTTAGATCGAGACTAGACAATCATGCCCCACCAAAGGATTAATAGTGGCCTGATTCAACAAATAAACCAGTTGATGATGATAATGATGATAACACAAAATAATCTCTAAAAGTCTCCATAGAGTAATGTGTAATATGAACAATACCACCTGATCCTAGTATGTATATGATCTATACCTCACATAAAAGCCATCATCAAAGCTTAATGAATAAAATTGCAAAACAATATATTTTTATCTTCAAAAACGTTTTTCATTAATACCTGCTTCAAGGGGGTTATTTTTGTGTACATATAAATCTGTTCTTAAATACGTTATGCACCCTGTAAATATGTGATTTTTTTATAGCCGTAAAGGTATGTGTTAATTAATCAGATTTACCTGGACTCTCATTGATGATATTAGAATCAAGCATTAAAAAGATGCAATACTGTTGCGTCAAAGGTTGAATGAACTAAAAAGAATACGAGAAAGATCTAAAAATAGGATTGGCTGATAGATTGTTTAGGTGTAGGACACCTAAATAATGTCTCATCTTACAAGTGTTTATCTGCCATATGCAAAAGAGACACTTTGAGCATATCTAATTTGACAAAGGATAAATTGGTGTCTTGCCTGGTTTATAATGTCACTGTTGCACAACTAGAAGTTAAATAGATGCTGACATAGTAATAAAGGTCTAACATTTGTAGTAAAGATTTGTACAAAATGGGTTGCTGTTTTAAGGCAGCTAATAAAATCTTTACTGAGTTTTAAAAAAAGAAGTGGTGAGAGGCAAGAAAAAACGGAAAAATATAACTGACTCGAGGAGGGGGGTTAAGTATTCTATAATTGAGAGAAAGAGAAGGGAATGCTGACATTTTGAGAAGTCAGAGGAAGTAGTGATTTATTAAACAGAAACAAATGGCCTGGATTTCAAGGAGAGAAAATGTACTTTGTATTATTTGAATCATTCAGACTACTTTTTTCATCTTGATTGTTATACGAGGCCTGTCTAAAAAGTATCTGACCTTAGACACGAAAAAATATTTCAAATACGTGACGGAGTTAAGACTCTAATCCCTATCAAAGTAGACCCCTTGTGCTTGCACACACTTAGCTCAACGATCCATCCACTGCCGGAAACACCTCTAGAAGTCTTCTTTTGGAATGGTGTTCATCTTCACCTCCGCGTTAGATCCAGCAGGTGTTTGGAGAAGATGCAATGGGTGTAACACAAATTAAGGAGTGGTTCAACCGATTTAAAAATAGCCGCACATCAGCGGAGAGTGACCAACGTTCTAGCAGGCCCTAAACGGTTCGGAGTGCAGCTGTTGTTGAGAAGGTGCGAAAAAAAAAGATAATGCGGAATGTGACGGCGGAGATGAACACCATTCCAAAAGAAGACTTTTAGAGGTGTTTCCGGCAATGGATGGATCGGTGGGCTAAGTGTGTGCAAGCACAAGGGTCCTATTTTGAAGGGGATTAGGGTCCAAATCCCGTCACGTATTTGAAATATTTTTTCTGACCTAAGGTCGGATAACTTTTAGACAGGCCTCGTATTCACAACATTTCGACTGATGTAACCCCCGATCTTCTTCAGGTGCATCTTTTTGAACTCGAAAACCTTCTATTCGAACTTGAGAATCTTTATGTCAAACTTAGGAACCTGTACAGAATTTTGAATTGAACCCTTTATTTCATCCACGAGGGTTGGTTATTGTTCACATGGCTTAATGGTTACACACGTTGGTTAACAATCAATTCTAAGTGACAGTCTTTTGGAGATTGAAGGTTCAATCCTTGCTATGGAAGATAATAACTACACTTCTATGCAGTCATGGCTGATGGAATGAGAATAATCTACCCTGTGAATTAAATAAAGGGTTCAGTTCGAAATTCCGTATAGGTTCCTGAGTTCAACTAGAAAGTTTCGAATTTGAAAAGATCTGCCTTGGTGTGGCATGCACTCTGGCGGGTTCCGCTGACTTTCTTCAAATGGGGAAGTTTCTAGGGAATATAAAATTCACACGCGATCTTCAATCACATGTGTATCCATCTAACTCATGTGACATTTTTTTTTCAAACAAAGTTAGTTTTTGCAGTTTTTTGGCAGCAAAGTGTTGCTGTCTTCTTACATACATCATCTGATATTCCCAAATGGCCCATCTGGTACTGATCAGGCTTACAATGTCGCTTGATTTCAGTGATCTAATGAAAACCGGTATGTCAATATGATTATGCCTCATAATTTCGAAAAGATGCATCTGAACAAGAAGAGGTTGGAGATTATATTGGTTGAAATGTTGGGAATATAACAATTAAGATGAGAATAGTAGTCCGATTAATAAAAACCACATAAATTATTGATTTTATTTTTTTAATTCCAAAACAAAATGTACTTAGTTTTCAATCTTTTGTTTTTGTTATGATTGAAAACAGAAAGAAACATTTTTTAGTTATTTAACAGATTGTACAGTCTGATATTTCAGGCTTTGTTTCTCTCTAAGAAATGAAATTCCATAACTTCCGATTAAAAAGAAATATTTACATATCTGTAAGTAAAATTTAAAAAATAATACGTCTCTAAAATTATAACCATTGTGAATGTTTTCTTTAGAATTTCTTCAACTCTATATTAATAAAATCATGAGATAACTTCACGTGTGTGTGTTTCTCACTTCAACGTAACTTTGATAATTACACATTTAATTATTTTTTTATTTACTATTAATCAAATCTATATAATACTAAAAGTCTATTGTTCTTGTATGTTTGCAATCAGCTTTCAGCTTTCCGGTTTTCAACATCCGGTTGCGCATGCGTAAATAGCATCGTCTTCAATCTGTTATTCCAATTCCGTTATTCTCTATTATGATTAACGAACGCATGAAATTTTTCATTCTGGAAATTTTTAAACAATTTCATTTAATTTCATCAAATAGTTTATTTGTTTTCTTCACGGCTAAAAACATTCAACGGGAGGACTTCGTAAAGTCTGTCGCAGTTTCCAAAAAACTCCTCCCTTTTAAAAAACAAAAACAAACAAACAAAAAACAACACTCATTATTAATATCAGCCATACTAGCGGTCGGTGAACGAAACCACCTCCCACTTTCCCTCTCATAGATTTCACCACTCCTACTCCCTTTGTTTTCGTTACGTACGCGAGAAAGCCTGCTGTACTTCCTTCCTTTCTCAAATCGCCCTAACCAACCACTTATAATTCAGTAACTGTAATTTAAAAAAAAAACAATTATAATAAACAGAACGACTCATAGAAATCTATCTATATTCTTTTTTCATTTTAATATACTTTCATAGAAATGCTTCTGTTATGTAAAAAAAACCTATTTTCTTTATGCCACAAGTGTCACGCTCATACATGAATTCCATAGCTAATATAACAAACTGACCCAACGGGTCACGGGTGGTCTAGTATCTATTAAAATGAAAAACAATAGTATAAAAATGAAATAAAGTAAAAAAAAATCCTATTTCAAGCTTCATTAATATTCACTCTTCTTCTCACACAAGGTGTTCATAGCCAGTCCCCTCACTCCCTGCAGTCATCAAATAATCAGCCTTCCCCTCCCTAGCTTGCTAATAATACCTGTGTATCTAAGTTTCTCATTTAATAATTAAAGAGTTGGAAAAAAAAATTCAAGTATTTATTAAATTTAAAAAAGGGAAAGAACGACAAAAGTAAAGAGATTCCCGGACAACGCCGGGTAGGTAGAGCTAGTATTAATTCGTTTTGCACACAAAACCATTTTCTTAGTAGACACATCATTTTTACTAAAAGAAAAATGTTAAAAATGATTTCTATTTTAGTTTAAACATAACAGAATAAGCAAACATATTTTAGCACTGATTGTTTGGTTACATAGAAAAGAGGGAAAAATCGTAACATGTATTTTGTATACTAAACAAATATATGATACTAGCAGGAAGACCTGATGTTGTTCGGGATTGAATGAGGATCACTACTCTGTTCTTTTTCACTATGCTCATATTTTTCTAACTCTCTAACCCTAAAGTGACAAGTTGTGGCGAAGACCAAAAAGAAATAGGATAGGCAGGAGAATACATTTTCATTACTCTCACCCACACCAGGAGAGGTAAAATATTAAAGATTAGAAATTTGCTTATTTTGAAAAGTAATCTTTTTTAGGACAAAATTGAACACAACCAACTATGGGAAAATCGAGGTACATCCCTGGGAGGCACATATAGAGAGTTTATGGCGTTCTTTTAGATCTGTAATCGCGTTTCTACTCAGGTGATAATTGTAATTTCATGGAAACGTATATTACAAAGACATTGATGATGAAAATCCTTATAAATAAACTTTTTACACACCATCAATTTCCTGAAAATACTGAAATTTTAGGAATTTCAAATAAGATTTTAAAAAAAAGGAAAGGAAAGAAAAGAAAAAGGATATGTGATTTCAAGTTCAAAAGAATATGTACAAGTGGGTGAGATTAGAAATACTGACAGTTTAATTCACGAGCAGAGAGAGGGAAAGAGAATCACATGTGAAATGGACACTGTGTGTGTGTGTGTGGGGGGGGGGGTTGTCAATATTGTTACTAACAGCTAGGTCAGAAATCCGGTCAGGAGAGAGGGAGATCAATAACTGGAAGACACAAGTACAAACACACACAAACAAAAAGAAGAAAAAAAAGAAGAAAAAAAAAAGAAGAAAGAGGAAAAAACTTTTCAATAGTAAAACACTAAGCTCTGCAAGATCAAAATCACATTTTTAAAGATTTTGCAACATCATAAGTTTATATCGCTTTGGTATTATTAACCGAAAAATAATGTATACGGGTCTTGTGTTAAAAAGACACGATATGAAAAAATATTGAAGTATCGATACTTTTAACAACTCTATATCTGGATATTGTTCCTCTTATGATAACAATCAAAGTAAGAAAGAATTGAGAGCAACAAGTTGTATCATTTGGACTACTATTCTAATTTTAGTTATTTTCACAATGTTTTGGCCAATGTAACCTCCAACCTTTTTCAGGTGAATCTTTTTGAACTTGGGAATATTTATGTCCAACTCGAGAACCTATACAGAATTTTCTTTTAATTCACGCCCGCGTAGATTGTTCTTGTTCTGTCAACCATGACTGGGGAGAAGTGTTAATTATCATGTTATTCTTAATTATTATCGCCTCGAGTAAGGATTGAATCTTCAGTCTCCAGAAGACTGTCATTTAGAACTGCTTGCCTATCAATGCTTTTAAACGTTTCACCACACGTCCATGTGGACAATGCTAGTATGAATTCTGGGAGCTTTAAACCTAATCTTGTCTAGATGTGTGTGTGCGTGTGTGTGTGTGTGTGTTAATTAATAGTGTTCTAATGTTGAACTCTAATTTATAAGTATTGGAAGGACAATCTACCCATGGATTAAATAAAGGGTGCAGTTTAGAATTGCGTACAAGTTCTCAAGTTCAACTAAAAGGTTTCCAAAAGATGCACATGAAGAAGGTTGGAGGTTACATCGGTCAAAACGTTATGAATATAACCAAGATGAGAATAGTAGTCTGAATAATGCAAATAATCAATCCTTATCTCAAAAATTCTGAGACATGATAGTGACAAGTTGTGTTGGTTATAAAGTACGAAAAGATGTAACATTTATGTATTCTAAAGAATGTCAGTTATGTGAAAGCTCGATGGAATTAAATTGATCTGCCCAGAAGATTCTTATCAACTTGAAACTAATATTTGCTACTTCACTATTTCAAATGCTACCCCATAAATAAGAAGATGGCATGTCTTCTTCAGAATTGTCTGATTTATTTCCCCCCTACTTCCTTTGTTCCAGCTCACTGGTCTAGTGATCTTCATCAATTTGCTGTTCAGATATCTCAATATAATATTTCAGTAGATTCTTTCCAAGAACTGCAGGCTTGTGGAACTCTCTTCCTGTTGACTGTTTTCTTCCTACCTATAGCCTTGGTCTTTTCAAGACTAAGGTCAATAGACATCTCCTGTCTTTGTGATAATCATCTTTCTTTCTTCTTAGCTCCTTACATCAAGTGGCTTCATGCCTTGTCTGGAGAGACTTCCATGAAAAAGAAAAAGGAAATACATCTGGAACCAGCTAATAAATAGATGTCTATTTCATCATTTCTCCTTGGCCTTTTAGCGAGAAGTAAAGTGTAGTATCAGTTCTGATAGTACACTTTATCCTTTCTGTCCTCGGTCAGTGAATAAGAAATCCTTCTTATTTTTTCTCTAATTCAGAGTACCCCTCTTTAGGGAGCTAGATTTCCCAACATTAAAAACTGACATTGTGTCTAACTCTGCCCTCATGGTGATGCAAGTAAATAGGGACTTGAGAGATGTTAAATCTGAAAACGTAAGAACAGGTTTGGTTTGATCAGGTTGTTTCGTTTAACGGCATATCAACCATTTTCGGGTTATTTAATGCTGAATCCATTCAGTTTGGTAAAAGTTGTATGCTTCAAATTCTTAATATCTTCATATTCAAGTAAATTTCTGTTTGGTTTGATTATTTTAATTAGGTTTGTTATTTTGCATGGCACACAAACCCTTTTTTTTTCGGTTATGTTATATTGTAAAAATGCACAATGCTGCATATTTAGTGGGGTGTATAGATGCATACTACGGACGGCAGGCCTGCAATGGGAGAACTATTTCGCTAAGAGAAGAGAGACCACCCAACAGAATTGGCTGGTTCTTTGAAAAAAATAATGTCTTCCTAGATACGAGGCTCCATGTTGTGATTGTGAGCAACTTGAGACTTTCCAAAAGTTATGATCATCCCAGATGGTGCTCTCCTCAACTGATCAGTAAGTTTTTATGTCCAGTAATAAAAGGGCCCATGATTTTAAAGTAACTGGCTGTGTCATCTACCACAAATGACACCAATATCTATATATATTCCAGCAAAACAGGCGGAGGGGGTCAGTTAGATTTATGTGGGTCTCAAAGACATGGGTCTTTGGGCCAAAAGCTGATGGACTTTTTTGGAAATTTGTCTAGATTTGTAAGTCCAGGATTTGTAAGTTCAGGAGAAGAAAACAAATATCATTGTAACTTCTCAAAATAAAACATTGTTACTTGTTTTAAACTGGAGTTGTTAGCTTTGTTTGGAAGAAAAATCCTTTCGTTACAGCAGTGACGGAGATCACATGATTGACACTATGATCAGTGTCAGAATCAAGCACCGAATTCAGATAAAGACAATGAGTGGTCAATCATGGCCTATGCAGTGAACACACACAAACACAGGTTCACAATATAAAATTATGTCATTTAGGTAAAAGTTCTTATGCTTCAAGTTTTTTTTTATTATCTTCAAATATTTATGGATTAGTTTATTTTATAGACATAACTAAATAGTCTGTAACGATAGATTCTATTTAATCCTATAGATGGGACCCTGACAAGTACTACTACTCTGGGGTCAGAGTGGATCTGGGAGTAATGGCAACTTAGTGGTAACTCCACACTTCCCCAAAACTCCCAGATTGGGTCCTCACCACCGGATGTAGTTTAAGGTCATATTCAGAACAGGGTCGAGGCAGGCAGAGTTTGAATATTTGATAAGGCTGGAAAGTAGGTTAAAAAAAAAAAAGGTAAAAATGCAAAAGGTAGAAAATGGATTTTGGGGTTGTGGGTGTGGTGAATACCTTGCCACCCCCCAACCCACCCTGCAAGTGTCCGAGGCAATTTAGTGTTGTGTCTGAGATCACTAAACACAATAGAATGGTTCCATAAAATCATGTTATTAACATATTAAAATAACAGAATCAATGGGATTAAAAGAATTGCGAAAATAGCAAAAAAAATGGGCTTTTTATTTTGAAAGCGACTCGAGAGATTGTTGAAACAACGTGTGAGCCAGTCACATTTGAAACACGCACAACATGAATATTCAGACAGTAACAGCAATGTAAATGTAAACTAAAACGTTATTTTCTTTTAACAAAATAAATCTACATATTTATGCACAGATCATGTGAACCCAGCGAGTAGGTAGTGGCACAGTAATTATTGAATAAAAGCTTTAAAAAAAATTTAAAAAAAGAATTCAGCAAGGTCAATAGTTTTATAACTTCTTGTGTGGTTAAAGTTTTCACAAAAAAAGTATCAATGAAGTGTGTGTCTACATCATAACTCACAATTAGAAATATTTTCTCTTAATTCTCAGGTTTTAATCTGGTTTATTTCTTAACTAAATCTTATATTATTAGCAGATGTACCCGGCTTTACCCAGGGATACATAATATATTACTATTACAGATATAAATTATTTTTAAAAGAATTTAAAATACAGTTGGGAAATTAGGCAAAAATAATTTATTGTGCTTTATCTATTTATCTGTAACCTATTTGTCTTAAAAAAAATAAAAACTTATAGAAGCATTAAGTCTTTGAAGTTGTCATAAATACAGATTGTGAGCAAAGCAGCCATTTTATTTACATTACTGAGTAAATAAAAAAGTCAAAATAAAGAGAAAGACACCGAATGCACATGTGGGGGGGGGGGGGAGGTGACAGAAAGTCATTCTCTAATGAAAAAAAAATAAAGTCATCTAACTTCCCTACCACCATCATGAATTATTTGAAGTCTTAGCCGTCACGGCAAAATTAACATTTTCAGTTTTCAGAAACAACTGCCAAAAGAGGGAAACAGAAAGCACGGCAAAACGAGATGGGGAGAGAAAAAAGAAGAGAGAAAAAACATGAAAAGAGAAAGAAAGATGGAGTGAGAGAGTGAGCAAGGGAGAGAGGAAGAAAGAAAAATAATAAATTCCAGCCAAATCGCGACAAAAAAAATAAAATAAAATAAATAAGCAGAAATCAGCCTTTTCTTATTTAAAAAAAGAAGCAGATTGCAACCACAAAGTAGAGAACTCACATCCATGGTAGGCTTTAGTGATTTAAGTAGAAATCTGACTTTTCTGGATTAAAAAAAAAAAATTCTGCTATAAAATGGAGAACTATCATTCCTAGTAAAATAATAAAATCAAAATACATTCGTTTCTTTCATCCATAACAAATAATTAGAGTTGGGCGGTTTTGAAATTTTGGTTTCGGTATCGGTTTCGGTTTTTTTCCCTTAAAACCTCGGTTTACGGTTCGGTTTTTCGGTTTTTTTGAAAAAATTTTTTAACTATGGAAGCTATTCATTCTCTTGTGTGATGATTAGTTATTATTAATATTTGTTTTTAAGACAGGGTAATAAAACTTTATAGACATGCGTAAAAGACTAGTAGTACACCCGAAAACCACGCCAAGGGAAAAGGAAGGATGGTTAAAAAAGAGTAGAGATTATTAATTCATCTAAAGTCATTTTTTAAGCTTTAAGGTAATTTTAGTCATAGAATTCATGACTTGGATTAAAGTTTAATAATTAAACTTTCGAATAAATTGTCAACTCTAAATAAATACCATATTAACAATTTAGTAAAATATAAATCGTTGCATAGTCTACTTTTTGAATAACCCATTTTTAGGAGAGAAAACGGTATACTTGAGAGATAGTTCTCTAGAAATGACAATTTATGTATGAAGTGGCTTTTCAAAAGTAAACAATGAAATGCCTAATGTTTAAAATAATTTAAAAAATCCGAATAAAGTGATACTAGCATTGGCAACTACTTTTTTTCTTTTTAAATGTTTATACCCGCTCGCTACTTTTCGTTTATTTACTTTTACAACAAGTATTTTTTTTTAATTTCATTTTAATAACTTATTTTTTTAGATAACTCTGAAACAAACATAAATAATTATTTTACAATTTTGAGTTGAATCAAATAGATTTTCGACATCATACGGAACGCGTTTGATTTTTTCTTTTTCATTTGAAAATAGTTTATGCTAAAAATACGATGTCATGTTGTCTGTCGTATTTCTCTTTTTTTCATTTGAAAATTCAAAATGTTAATGATAAACAAACTGTAAACAAAGATTTCTTCCTACAAGTCAATTAAATGTTTTTTATCATGTATTTGTTCAATCTGTCCTCTTACTAATATAACATTTTTTTGGTAATATTCAATTTTATTCAAATCGGAAAATCTTTTCAACCGTGTTTCCTTGTATATGGTGGCTTACTGTAGTAAAAACACAATACCGAACGGTTACGGTTTTAAAAAAAACAAACCGATTCGGTATTCGGTATGGTGACGAAACCGAAAACGCGGTTTTTCGGTAAAACCGCCCATCTCTACAAATAATATAACAGATAGAATACTGTTAGCAATATAACCAAATAATTGCTTCACTCGTAATTAAATAAATAATATAATATGTATCATTCTATTCTTTCCTGAGAATAAATTAAATTGTTGATTTATGTCTTTTATCGGAGAATGAATTAGATTTTCTTAGCAACAATTGATTTAAATTGTTTATGTACAAATTTTCGTTGTAAATTAATTTAAACTAAGCATATTCGACTTGTATTTTTTAAAACACGTTCACAATAAATGTCATGTGTGGCATATTCAGAATTAATGACAGCACCTAGCTGAGTTTCGTTAAACATAAATAATGTAATACTTATTATTCTTTTTTTTATTGCAAAATGTAAACAAACATCTCCAGGTAAATATACAATTGATTTAAATTGTTTATGTATTTTCATTGTGTATTCAGAAATAATGGCTGTTCCCTGAAGTTTCGTAAACAAAAATAAAATACTCTTATATTCTTTTTTTATTGGAGAACGGATTCAATTGACGGTCATTGTCTTTTATTGGAGAATTGATTACATCACCTTAACAAAATGTAAACACATGTTTCCAAGTAAATATCAAAATTGCTTTCATTTGTTTGTATACATATATATTTTTTATACTGACTGCTCCTCGCCGACTTCTGTTAAAAATAAATATTGTAATACTTATTACTCTCTTTTATTGGACTAGCATGGTTACCCGGCGTTGCCCAGGAACATGGACAACAAAATAGAAGAGTTAAAAAGCATATGTAAAATCTTTCTTTATTAACTGTTCTTTCTCGCGCTCTAGCTAGCTATCTCTATTCCCCTCTCTCTTATTCTTCTCTCACTTTCTCTGGCAACTAGAAAAAATATTGACAAATTACTACATATTAACATAAAAAATTGCTCTAAATGTTGCCCCCCCCCCCGACTAATTCTGTTCACCCAAAAGAATATTAACAAAAAAATGTGCCTATATTTTGTCCGAGACAATTCTGAAAAAGAATATATCAGCTTTGCAGGTGTGTCTGGTGTAGTTAAACTTTTAGCACACAGACATATAACTTTTCCTTATATAATAGATGTATCAAATTGTCATTTACTGTCTTTTTCTCGAGAATTAATTACATTGTTGTAGCAAAATGTAAACATCCAATTGTTTTCAATTGTGTAAGTATATATTCTTTTTGTGCACAAATAAAATAAAACACCTGCATTCGGCCAAAACTTCCTTTTTAAATACATTCATGAGTTATGTACGTCCGACTCACTTGCCTCCCTATGAGGGCAAAATTAGACAAAAGATAGGGTTTGTTTTAATGTGAGAGATAACCATCTTCCCCACCAACAAAAAAAGGGGGGAGGAAAAACTCTGCATAGGACAAAATAAACATTGGGCTAATTCCTATTTCAGTCACCTAAATCCATTACTGCGAAATGTTTTAACAACTTATCTTTTACTTATAAATACTAATTTGGTAGCAAGTACCAAGGTAACTCTGGGTACGTACAGTTAGTATCTAATAATGGAGAACATATATATACATATATATATATATATACGCATGAACAGCCATCTTCCGGGGAAACAGACATAAATAAAGACTGAAGAGCGTCCGATAAAGAGGCCTTTATAGGTCATCTTTGTTAGAATTTGAAACCGACTGTACCGATGTTGTTCTGATCTTCTGTAATACAAAATATATATATATATATATATATATATATATATATATATATATCCACACACAGACAGCTGTCAAAGGGAGAGATAGAGAAAATTCGGGGGTGGGGGGTAAAAAATAATGTGAGAGAGAGAGAGTGAAGGATAATACACACATTTTTTAAAGCAACTTTATTACCCATGCTCCTGGACAGTGCCGTGTAGCCGTGCTAGTGCTGTATAAAAGCAATTTTTATAAGGAGAACAATGATACAAGTAAAGACCTTGATTTGCACCTACTATAAAGAGAAAATTAAATCTTTTATATAATTTTGGCTGCAATCACAATTGTAAATAGTGTTAACTATGCTCTTCTACCTTTCTGATGACTATTAGTATCGAGATTGTTCAAGTTAATCCCACTAATGATAAGAAGTATTGTTGAATTACTCTATATCGCACCTGCTAATCAAAAATAAGCCCATCCTTTTTCATAAAAGCTTCTAATAATGAGTCTACAAATTAGGGGATTAAATAGGCTTTCCATCGAGAGGTTGGACAGTGTTGGTGATTGACGTATGCACATCATCATCATCGTCATATTCTATTTAACATCTGTTTTACATGCTAGCATGCATTGAATGGCTTTCAGAAATTGACTCTTAAACTAACCTATCTCTGTCCCACGTCTTTATTTATCCCTCTTTCTCTCAAGTTCATCCTTATCACTTCCTCCCATGCTTTTCTTGGCCTTCACCTGCTACCTCAACTGTTCTACATCTACTAACCCAAGAACTCTCAATCATTATTTCATTGTGGTTATAACATCGAAGTTTACTTTTCTGCATACATCTCATTATACTGTCCAGATTTAATATTCCTCTGAGGTCATCAGATCTAAGCTTGCCTTTAAGACTCACATTGCATATCCATAGTATCATTCTCATATAATTCCTCTATATGCAACGCATGTCCTCAACCCTCTCTGGCCAGGTTTCATTTCCATACATCATCAGTACAGATAGAATAAATATGAAGGCTTGGTGACTAAGTCAATGATTTGCATATAGTTCATTTAGATGACGATAATGAAGACTAGTCCTCCCCGTACACCACTAAAACGGCCTTGCGCCAAACTTTGTACATATTGTGCAAAGAAATATGAACAACTAGCTGTATTTACTTGACACTGCCCGGGTGGAGACATAATTCCGGGCGGAGGGCCTTTTTACTTTAAATTTTGTTCCACTAAACCCCCTTGTCGTTTCTCTTAATTTCTCCTAAGAAATTGCTAACCTTTCTTTACTCATTATTTCCATGGAAAGTGCTTGACTGAGCTTCAAGTTCTGGTTCCTCCTTTTAAGACATTCACAGCAAGAACTCATCTTCCGACCACAACTGTGAAGAACTCCCCTCCCCTAACATCAAACAGAATTTCCATGAACAGAGTTTCTTTCCAAGAACTTCCCATCTGTGGAACACATTACCATGGTCGTCTTCAAATTCAATGTCAAAAAATATAAACAATTAAATTTTGTTCATTTCCATTAACCTGTGTCCTCAAGTGGCTTTTAGCCCTGGTAAGTGGTGATTTATTAGTAAAATATTATGGAGAATAGAAAGTGGACCTTGGGTTTATTCTCGGCAGCCTCGTAACTCTCGCTTCCCTTATTTTGTCCTTTAGTCCTCAGATTCCATGAGCGATGTTTCTGACAAAGAGGGACGAATTGATGTTTTCTGGGTTGGAATCTATCCATCTAACACTTTTTGTTGGCTAGTGTTTGTCTTTGAAGTGGTAATTTTTTTTAACTCCTTACATCAAGTGGCTTCATGCCTTGTCTGGAGCGATTTCCATTAAAAAAAGGGGAAAAATAGTTGTTTTTTTTAAAGGTAATTCAATGAAAGAATACATGTTATTTAAAAGAAATTGGTTTTGCAATTAATAAAATCAATCAGACATTTTTAAATTATATAAATACTTTTCATTTTTTTTAATCATGCCATCTATATTGTTATCAAATTATTTATACAGGGTGGGCCAAAATAAGGGTCCTATCTTTAAATTTGAATAACTTGAATTTGAATAACTTCCACAAAATAAAAGTTAAACTCACCAAACTTTATGTGTGTGTAGATTGACCCTTCCGAGATTTTTTTAAATAAACATAACAAATTTTAGCTGAAAAATACTTCTTAAAACTTACAAAAACTAAAGTATTGTTTTTTACACTTTTTTGAGTTTTTTAAGCAAAAATAATGTTTTCTAAATGAGGGTACGTTCCTTAGGGCTAATACGGCTCATGCTTGCTTCGGAAGGGGTCCTTTACTTATTCTAAAAAAAAAAAAAAAAAAAAAAAAAAAAAAAAAATCAATAAATAAAAAAGTTATGAATTTTTAAAAATAGGACTTATTTTTGCCCACCCTGTATATACATATATATATATATATATATATATATACTTTTGAAAAAATTAAATTGTTATAAAACTATAAGTAAAATCAGTGGATGTAATTTCGTTATAAAATTATTTTTTAAATAGGATTTTTTAAAATTTGTTTTATTTTATATTGATGCATTTTTAATTTCAATAAATATTTGATTAATAGTAAATTAATAAAAAATATATTAATCAAATGTCTAAGTCATGTAATCACGAAACACACGTAAAGTTGTCTTGTAATTTTATTAGCAAAGTTACAGGAAAGAATCTATGCTGGAGAGCTTCACAACTTAAACAAATAGCATTTTCTCGATTTAAAAAGTATCAATTTTAAACTTATAAATATATCTTATTCATGGATACCATTTAGCCATTTCTGACTATAAAAGGACCATTAGAAAAAGTATCTGACAAAATAAACCATTTTTTTTCTTCAAATATCAAGTTTCTCTCCATGACAATATAAATTATATTAATAAGAATCGATTTAGGAAAATGTTCCAGAGAATTGAACAAATATATGAATATCAGAAAGGACAGACAGATTTTAATCAGTTATATGACACGGGTCAAAATTATCATTGGATTATATTTCTATGTCGTAGTCATACGGTTTTAAATTATCAAAAAGAGAAAAAATATATATAATTATTTTGTCCTCTTCGGAACAGGAAGTCACTGGTATGAGAACTATATAGGCAAACATCCTCGGTAGATGGAAAATACACTATGATAAAACAATAGATAAACACGAATGTATTTGTGTGTGTGAATTTATGTTCAGGAATCATAGCAGACACAGATAAAGGCACACACATATATAGGCACATGATCAGTCATTCTTAACATAGACATTGTCATGTTTAACTTGGTGATTAGAAGCTCATATCTATCAAAGCGAATGGTAAGGCAACGATAATGTGAGGTCAGAAAAGGTTAGTCCAAACAATGTCAGCCACTGTGAACGAGGAGTCTCACCATAAAACTAGTTGGGAATGTAAATGGTTTCAAACTGATCCCTATGTAGTTTCCTGTGTACAGAATTGCAAGCGGGGCAATCATATCAGAAGTGTCAAATGAGAATGGGTAAAATGATCCCCATCTGCCAAGTCAGTAGGCCAAAATTAGCGTTGCCTAACTATGTATGTATGTGAATAAGTAGGATATAAGCAGCTGTGTGTGCATATTATATATATGTGTGTGTGTGTGTGTGTGTGTGTGTGTGTGTGTGTGTGTGTGAAAAAGACAAATGGAAAAAACAAATTTAAATAAAGGAAAAAATCGTTCGGATCAGTGACGCTCGTTGATCTGAACGAAACCAGTAAAATCTCTCATTTCTTGATGATTTTTTCCTTTATTTAAATTTGTTTTCCCGTTTGTCTTTTTAACACATCTTGTCTTTCATTTTATGATATATCATGCATTTTATCCTCATATATATATATACATACACACACATACATACATACTAGAATATCTGTCCCAGGATAGGTAAATTTAATTCTTCAAACAGTTTGCACCACTTTTATGTCCCCTTGTGAAGACTGAAATCAAGATATGATACTAAACCTTATGTCTAGAAACATTATTCTAATTTTGATCAAAATCCATTACATGATTAAAAATTAAGCTTAAGGGGTCTTAAGAAATTGAAATTCAAGAAATATTGCTTAATTTGTGTCTAATGACTATGAATCAAATTTAATGCAAATCTGAGATATTGTAATTTTCAAATGGGCGATTATGCCCATATGCTTCCTAAAAACCCTTTAAAATACCTCAAAGAAACTGAAATTTGGTAAATATTTATTAATTGATGTCTAATACCTATTGTTAAAATTTCACAAAAATCGAAAGTATCTGATTTTTCGCGAATATCTTTCACTCCCTTTGCATAAAACTAAATTAAACTAATTATAACCCACATTACGATCCCTTATGCTTAGCAGCTGTGTTCCAAAATTCATAATGATCGGTTAATTAGTGTAGTAAAAAAAAACTTTAACAAAGAAAGTAATATGTTGTTATGAGCATAGTGAAAAAGGACATTCAATCCTGAGCAACGTCGAGTCTTTCTGCTAGTTCTTTTTAAATCTTCGTTTTTGTCAGACATATTGTTGCAATTCAATGCTTCATAAAGCTATCATTCGATGTAACTTTATTGAGGGGGGGGGGGGTAAAGAGCAAATAAATTAGTCTATATGAGTCTAAACATAAAAAAAAATATATATAAACAGAAAATATTAACAAAGATTCAATGCAAGCGAGAACAATATGGATAAGCATTAACCAACATTTCTTTTACTTTTTAAGATAACTAAACCACTGGTGACTTACTGGGTCAGTATGTGTTACATAGATTATCAAATATCTATCTTCCCTCTCTTTTTTCTCTCCCGAATTATTATTATCAAAAAAACAAACAAGATAACAAAATCCTAAAGGACCCCCCCCATCTCTGGTTTGATAGCTGATGTCATCCTTTAGTGACGTCATCCACTATACACGGTTATGCGCAACTGTCTCTGTTCTAATGGATGACGTCACAAAACAATCTATGGGGACAAAGATAACAAACAAACAAGATCTACTGAGTTTTAATAATATACTAGACCTTTGGGTTAAGATGGTTCATCTAATATATATATATATATATATAGTATGAAAATATATTCATGGCAATTAAGCTACAGAGAGGCGTCTATGTTACATCCCCACAGGGAAACGTCAGGCACTGTTGAGGTAAATCCTGAAAATTTATACACAATATATTATATCACCTTATATTATATGAATATACATGAAATAATAAATTTATATATATTTATGTCATTGTCCACATAGATGACACATGATCCTTTGGGTTATGGGTCGTCTATGGTCTCTGTTTTAATGGATATCGACATCCTTTTGTTACTTCATCATTTATGATGTCATAAAGATCTCTTCTCAGTATCTTCCACTTCCTCTCCTTTTTACTGGATGATGTCACAAAACGACGATGATATGCATTTATGACTTCATAAAGGATCTTCCACCTTTGTTTTAATGGATGATATCGTCCCTTTGTGATGTCATCCAGTGTGCATGAGAACAAACAAACAAGATACAGAGTTTTAGTTGTCTAGTAGACGACCCGTGACCCAAGGATAAAGGTTCTCACAAAATGGTGACATCATTTTGTGCAATAATCTACTGTAGCCGATTATCCCCCATGATGACATCATTCACTAAACACGGCGGATACAAGCAAGCCAGCAAGATCCACAGAGATTTAGTAGTATATAATCTAAATGAATAAATGACAAAATTGGGCCAATTTCTCACATGAACAGTAAAGTCAAAACACTGTATTTCAAGTTAATTCAAATATTGTTTAATTTCCTGGACAAATATTTAGCATTTGTGTTCAAATGTCCCTTTAAAAGAACAGACTTGATTTTCAACAAGTTGTGATCTATTTCTAAATTGCAAGTGAAAAGGCAAATTAATTTTTTCTTTCTTTTCCTTTCTTTACAGTCACATTTAAAAGATAAGTAAATTTGTATAGAAATTACCAAAATGTTTATCTATATGAACAAATGAGAAAGATTTTGTTTTGTGTTTACAATAGCGTTATGAATGAAAAGTCTATTATTTTAAATTAATGTTTCAAGTATTTCAAGTTGCAAAGTTTGTGAAGTGACACAGAGCCGGAAAAGTCAGCTAGTATATAATATATATATATATATATATATATATATATATATATATATATGAGAAAGGAAGGATGAGAGTAATCCGACATAATGGGAAATAAAAAAGGAAAAACCAAGAGATAGTTTTTATATATTCATCAACGTTTCGTCTTTATATTAAGACTTCCTCAGGATGATAATTTGAAGAAAAATGTCATTCAAGTACATCGAAGTTTGGGGTTGACATGGAGGAGAGTCCAGGCTGGAGAAGTCAATGGTCGCTAAAGAATGAAAAAAAAAAAAAAAAAAAAAAAAAAAGAAAAAAAAGAAGTCCAGCTTGGACTCTCCTCCGATACTCATAGTAGCCACGGCTACTACATTCCCTCATCTCTCAACCATGTCCACCCCAAACTTTGATGTACTTGCATGACATTTTTCTTCAAATTATCATCTTGAGGAAGTCTTACAATAAAGACGAAACGTTGATGAATATATAAAAACTATCTCTTGTTTTTTCCTTTTTCATTTCTCTCTCTCTCTCTCTCTCTCTCTCTATATATATATATATATATATATAAGCAGGATAATTCTCCCCGCAGCTTCCCTTTTCTCATACCCAATTTAAACTGTAAGTTGCATGAAGGCCACAGAGAAAATAAATAAAGCTAATCAGTAAAGAGGAATTCAAAATAACATTGAAGCGGAAAATGGCTTTTTTCCTTGTCAGTAATTTTCAATTTTTGGAAAGAGGCCGTTTGAAAAAAAGTAAAAATGTGCTGACAGATGGGGATAAGCAGCGGCGGAGGGTGGGATTGGTGAAGGGGGAGGGTTAAAGCAAGACGGGAGAGAAAGAGCGCTGGCATCAGACAGCAGGCAAGAGTACATATGATACTAAAAAGGGAGAAGGGAGACGCCCATGTTGTGCAGGTGCAGATCCCATTATGGTCCGAAATTCTGCTTTGGAAAAATTCAAAATGAAGGGAGAGAAGACGAGATAATCAGTTAATATCAAAAGATACGGCACAATAGAAACTGTGATTGCCATTATTAGAGTCAGACTTGTCAGATAGAAGAACCTCTTTTAAACTTTTTCTAGGACATTTTTAAATTAGTGTGTGTGTGTGTGTGTGTATGCACATATTTATTATTATGCTAAATCAATGTTTGTTTACTGAAGCTTTTTCCTATATTTTAATCACACAAAATACATGCTAAAATATTTCTGTTTTGAGATTGAGTTATGTTTAAAACAATAAAAAAAATTCCATTTAAATTGTTCTAATTAGTCGTAATTTGCAAATAACTCACCAAAGTGACATCTCTTACTAACTTTCTATCAATCACTTTCACCCTCTTTCACCGTATGTTGTTGCCCCCCCCCCCTTTTATTTTTTACGGTATTTATCATTCTTGCTTCCATCACATTCTCTGTTTATTAAAAGCTGAAGGTAATAAACGAAAGAATAAAAAACTTGGAATAGTCCTTTATAAACAAAAGAAAATATCACTAGTGGTACTAATATTATTTAACACATAGCTGTAGAGAAAGAGAGGGAGTAATCAGAAAAAGACTAATCTGGGATTTTGACTTTTTATTTTTTTTTTCAAATGGTCTTCGCAAAATAACTTTTTCCTGATTATATAATCGAACTAAAGTTCAATGGGTGACCCAACGGATCACATTTTTTTAGTATACACACACACACATTATATATATATATATATGAAAACTCTGTGGAATTGGAACAGAATCAAACCAAGACAGCAGATCTTGCGCGAAGAAAAGGGGCTCAATATCCTTTCAGATAGAGCTTTATAAAAATAATAATTAAAATAAGCCTCTTTAAATTTATAGTTATGATGACTACAAGACTTATTTATAACATTTATTATTAACCTAACTGTACCTACCCGGCGTTGCCTGGCGGTCTTTTTACTTTCATTTTTGTTTTGTTTCCTTTTTTTTTAACTGAGCGAATCAAAAATGAAATAAAATGAATCCTGGGCAATGCCGGCCAAGTATAGCTAGTTTTTGAACAACACAAAGTATTAGAAAGATCAATAAGGAAGTAAAGAGAATGAATAAAAAATGGTAAACAACCCCTTTCCAGTGTCATAAAGGTGCTGCATGATGATATCCATCACACAGCTTGTCTTAGACTGAAGCCTGGTAACACCCATATCCCTCTCCAGGCTGTAATGAGGCAGGAATTGCTTAATATATTTATATATGGAACTGAAAAATAAATACAGTGGGGGGGATATGGATTATAATCAAGGAGATATCTATAACAGGCCATGCAACTAAAATCTATGAGTGGGGGCAGGTATGATTATTATATCCTAGTGAAATAAGTATTTATTCATCTTCTGTGAAACAAAAGGTCAACACTGAGAAAATCATTAAAGAAAATTTGTAAAGATTACAAATATTATTTCTTCTCTCAGATTCATTATATTTTTTTGTTAAAATACTAGACAACCCGTGACCCACTTGGTCAATGTTGGTACATTTCACCTTAGCGTATATATTTGCTCCCTTAACCGATCAAGAATGTAAATAGATATTTTCAAGGTGCATCTAGAGAATTAGAGAATAAAGTTTCAATATGGGGAATTAGTGAGGTTTCATGAATAAGCATCGGGGATGTCAGTTATGACAAAAAATAAACACTACACTATTGCTGCTGAATAAAATTATATTTACGCCATTCAATCAAAACCCTTGTTGCCATAATGACTGACCAGACAGACAACCATTTACAGGTTGACCCACTATTTAAGTCATAATTTCATTATGTCATCCTCTTATTCTTTTCTTATCATTTATCGTCTTATTCTCCTTTCCTCTAACCATCTAATACCAAGTAAACAAAATGATCACAGGTTTAGTATTACATAGATTTTCAGAATTTGTAAATTGTTGAACATTTTTTTCTGATTACAATTATACTTTCTATGCTTTTAATCAATTAATATAAGTTATATTGTAGAAATACTGAGTGGATTTGTGTTATTATAACACAAATCCACTCAGTATTTCTGTAATCTTTTATTATACTAAAGCTGAGTTAATCAATGTTTGTTTCCCTAAAACTTTTTCCCTATATATTTTAAACACACAAAATACATGTTATAATATTCCTCAGTTTATGGATTGAGTTAGGTTTGAAAATTGAAAAAAAATAGAATAAAAATAAAACTTCCATTTTAATTGTTCTAATTAGCTGCAATTTTTAATTTATTCACCAAATGATCCATCTCTTACTACATTTGAATATTACTTTCACCCTTTCTCACTGTATGTTGTTTGACTCCCCTTCTCGTTCTTATTTTATATGGTGCTTCTCTCTTACTTTTTTCCTGATTCAAACAATCTAACCTGAGGTCAGTGGCTGACCCAACGGGTCAACTTTTTCCTAGTATCATATAAAATGGTTCCTAACTGGTGAATAAATTGATTTTTGTGCATTTAGTTATTTTATGTTAAAAGAGGATATTTTTATACGTTCTTTGTCCATTTGAATTTATGGAAAGAAATCAATAATTGGTATAGCTGTAAAAGGCTTATTAAAAATAGATATAGTTACTAATTAATTTATTATTAATAATTCTCTAGCTAAAAATATTTTCAGTGATTATTAATAGTAATTTGGTTTCCCCATTAGCTTGACCCAAATGTGAACCCTAGTTGCATGGTCGTCAGGTTTGCTATCGGTATCACCTTGGTTATAATAAAAATATTTATGTAAAAATTACATTTGCCAAGTTTCATATTTCTTTAAATTTCCAGCCACCATTGTTTTCATTGCTAGTTTCACAATTATAATTAAAATATAAAAACTATTTTTTGTTTTTACCTAATCCATTGTATAAAAAAGCAGCTTTTACTTGAATAAAAAAGTGTCATAAAAAAGGTATTAAAAATTAGTTTTTAAATGAGTTAACTTGTTTTGCAAAAGCTATACATTCCAGTATATATATATATATATATATATATATATATATATATATATATAAGTATGTATATAAAAAAATAAAATGAAAAAAAGTTTATATTGTGTTATAACTTTTTATTATTTATTTTTCTATTTATTTATTTTGTGACGTGTAGGAATATAAATTGTTCTGTAAAGAAAAATAGTTTTTTCTTGTTGATGGTATGGAGAACAAAATTTTCGACTGATCCTTCAGTCTTCATCGGTGTTTGGGGTTTGCGTGTGTACGGTGGGAGGTTTTCCCAGGTAATGAGGGGGAAAGAGTAGAAAAATCATAAATTAAATATGTGTATAAATGAGCACACGCACATACGCGTCCACACACGTAATGGGATGTGTACATGTACATTGATACACACACACACACACATACACCGACACGTGCCTATGCGCGTAAGCATACATACATATATACATACACCCATTCACAAATACCTTTTTTCTTTCTCCTTTATATATATATAGATAGATAGATAGATAGATAGATAGATTGAGAGAAGCAAGTAAAAGATGAGAATAAAGATTGTGAAAATACAAAATCTATTATGTCCTCAGTTGTTCAAACAAAGTGTTTTCAAATAAAAGAGATTTATTTTTCCTTCGTTAAGCTATGTCTTTTCAAAGAATGGAATCTTATCATCAGAGGAATACAAAGAGATAAGTTGGTCAGGGAATTACCAAAAGTCATAATTTGAAAAGATGTAAATATAATATAAGATAAATACAAGTTTAAAAAGTGTAGAAAATGTCCAATGCAAAGAAAATAGGTTGAAAATATAGGAAAAAGTTCACCGTTGAAGGCGCCATGAAAATTGTAGCAGCAGGTTCAAAAGTGGTAAATCCAGGAAAGATTGGCATCTAAAAATTGTAAAATCCGTTGAATTTTGGAGAAATCAAACCATTAAAGACCCAAATAATCCGGTTGGAAAAGGTTGCAATGTAAACGGTTAGGATGTAAGTTGTGTATTAAAAGCCATTTGGACGATTCCCATGGGCTTTCCGAATATAGATTTTATGGATTTGAGTTCAAAATTAGATAGTAAGTAGTTTTTAAAACCAGCCAGGGAGCCGGTAAAAACATGCAACTCAACAGAAATCGGAAAATTGATTACGCTGTTATAGAAATTAAAATTTAAACAGGTTGAGATTAAAGAAGAGGGAAATAGCAGCGAGAGAGTGGTGAGAGGGTTTAGACTGATGATGTAAAGGCAGGTTGGGTGGGGAGCCACCTGAAAACAGGTCAGCTCCAGATGTAAAAATAGATTTTAAAGCAAGTGGGACAATGAAGTGGCTGATTTATAATAAGTGAATGAAGGCCACATAGGTTGTGTCAAAAGAGGTGTGAGTGAGGATATAAGATTAACATTAATGAATAATGTTGGGATTGGTAAAGGGTTAATGCTGGGTACAAGAGTTAGGGAAAAGAAACTAAAAAACTAAATACCAAATATAAATGAGAATATAATTAAATTAATTAAAGTGTAAAGGATTAAAGTTAAAAATATAAAGGAAAATTTAAATTTTAATTAAATTATTGTCGAATGTTTAAATAAATGAAGAAGAATAAAGGAAGTACTATCTCAATATGTAAACGGAGTTGTAAAAGAAAATGCCAGGTAAGAGTATTTAAAATTATTTCTAATGTTTAGGGGGGGGGTAGTCTCACGATGCTAGAGAGATCAATATACAGGGGTAAGTAAGGGTTGGGGTTAAGATAATTAGAAGTGCGTAAAAAGGAAAGATTTAGCATACAATTAAATAAACGTAACTGAATAAGTGATAAATGAAATGAGAGTGAGATATAGTGGAAAAATAAAGTCATAAAGAGTTGACTGTCGGCTGCAAATATTAAAACTGAAAAATCTGTAGAGTATGCTTTTATAAAGAAAATAATATTAACCGTTAATGGAAAGAGCAAAGGAGATAGGTTCCTGTTCTTATATATATATTATATATATATCTATTAATAATGGAGTTTATGTATCTGTCTGTCTGTCAGCATGACTATTTACTAAGTCTGCCAGCATTCATAATATTTGTATACCTTTAGAATTAGGAAACTATTAATCAATTAATTTAGATTAGATAACATTAAATAACATTAGATTACATATAATAAACAAAGAAGAACAAAATTTCAAGACGAGGCTGCCATTAGAATGGAAAACGTGTCAAGAATCTTACTTAAAGTAATACTTTTTCAAATTCCTTATATACTGTTATTAAAAGTCGTTCAGACACTAGACGGGTTTTGTCATTTACATATGTCATTCCTTTTAACCTTCAATTAAATTCATATCTACAAATATACACTTATAACTGCTATTATAAAATTTACATATGTATTTACAATATTTTCCGATAAGGTGATATTCATAAAAATTATTCATACAATTAATTAAAGCCATTTTCTTCATAAACCCGCGTGTTTTCTACACCATACTTTCAATGGCAAGTACTGTTAAAATTGCAAAGTCATCCTTTCAAAAGTGACGTCAGTTTGAGAGGATATCTTTTCACATAATAATTCTTTATTTTCATTACGTTGTCAAGACAATGTGTTCTACTGTAAATTAAAATTAAACAAGGCATATCCCAGCCATTAGTAAATGGGTGACCATTTAGGAAAACTAAATTGCTGACCCTTCTTTCCGGTTCTTTCCGGAAGTGACATCATCGTGAGAGGATTTTCTACGGTAAAACAATTTTTTTTTTTTTTTTTTAACTGAAAATATTACTATTCATGGGGAAGGGTAAAAAAATTTTTTTTGGGGGGGGGGGGGGGGGTATTGCAAATTTTTTTTTTTTTTTTAAACTGAAAATATTAGTGTTCATGGGGAAGGGCGAAACAAAAAATTGGGGGGGTAAAAAATGTTTTTTTTTGTTTTTTTTAACTAAAAATATTCTTGGTTAGAAACAGAAAATCAATGTCTACCCACCCAAGAAATATGACTGGGGCTCCATCAGTTTACGGGTGAGCGTTCATTTCTGATGCGGCAGTCTAGCAAAAATATGCTCCCTCCGGTCGCATATATTTGCTAGTATATATAATACATCAGATTTACGATTATTAAAAATATCTGTATAGTAAATAAAATATCTACGTAGTTTACCATAAAAACAAATTCTTTTCTTCAGAAAATATGAACATAAAAAGTGAGGTTCATCATATGGAGGAAATAAGATCCGAAAACAACAGGATAAAAACCATGTTCATCATTCACTCCAAAAGAAGACATAGTTATGGCCGTAAAGAATGTTCAAAGGATCAAAAATCCAGAATGTAATTTATAAAACAATCCGAAGGAAGAAAAAATCAAAGGAAGTAAATCCTGGGTAATAATTCTTCAATCCCGAGATCATTTTGAGTCATTAAAGATTTCCAAAAAGGGTTATCAGTTATCTCTCCTTTTGGAAATCTACATAGACGACCCGTGTCCCTTTGAGTCAAGGGTGGTATGTTCCGTTTTAAAGAATGACATCATTCTTTTGTTAGTTCAACATTTATGACATCATAAATGATCTTTCCAATGTCTTCCATCTGTTTTAGTGAATAGTGTCATCCCTTTGTTATGTTAGAAAGGATCTTCCCGATATCTTCACCTTGTGTTAATGGATGAAATAATTCCTTTATGATATCATCCAGTGTGCACAGGGACAAATAAGATAAGATCCACAGTTTTACTAGTATATAGATATGAATAATAAATGATAATAAATTGTACTTAGCTTAACTTGACTTCACAGTTAAACTAAGTCCAATTTATTATCATGTATTAGTGATGCAGCTTTATCCGAAAGGATATCGAGCCCATTGTTTGTCTAAGATTTTCTGTCTCAATTTGGTCATATATATTATCGCAAATAAAAGATATTAATAAATAAAATGGCAACATTTATAAGTGCAATAACATTTATTTTTATATATATATATATATATATATATATATATATATATATATATATATGGGTATTTTGTGAGGAGAAATAAAAACAGAAGGCTTAATTAGTCTTAAGAGCTATATTCACTCATAGATATACAGTGTAATCCGGATATAAGAGAGCTGTCAGGACCGGAGAATAAGTCTCTTATATCCGGGTATTGTCTATTTTGTTTATGTAAGTATGGAAACACCACATATAACACTAGTTTATTTAACAGTTATAGACATAAAAAATACTTTTCAATCAGTTTTCACAAATAATTCAGTCAAAAATTACTTTTTCTTAAAAAAGGCAGTCATTGTTAAAACCGGATATAAGAGAGCTGTTGGGACCGGAGAATAAGTCTCTTATATCCGGGTTAGCCTTCTAACAACAACAAAAAAAAAAAACTTTTTTTAAGATATGGCTATAGGGAAGGTCATAGAAAGACTCACCAATGAGGTGAGAAAATTTAGCAACGTCTTTTGATTGATTTACAACATCACACTGTCACTCAAAACGAACACTCTTATAGTAGGGAGGACAGAACCAGAGAAAAAGTATCTTATAGCAGGGTTTCTCTTATATCCGGGTCTCTTATATCAGGGTCTAATTTATAGACATTAACACAGGCTGTAATTTTGGACCAAAGACAATGTCTCTTATATTCAGGGTTTCTCTTATATCAGGTGCTTTTATATCCGGGTTACACTGTACTATAGAATATTTATGGCTTCGATACCATAGGTTTCCAGACAGGGTCAAAAACTTTTTAGGCTAGTCAATAGTGCTGGTCCATATATTGTCAAGTTGAATCATAAAATACATACTTTATGATAGAACAACCTTTTAGTCTTTGTCTTGAAACCTATGCTATTGAACAAATAAAGATTGTATAGTTAATAGCATGATGACCCCCCCCCCCCTCCCCGGGGGGAATTTTTATACTACTAAGCTCTAATGTCTGGAGCACTGTTGAAGTAAATACTTGAAAAAAATTTATATATATATATATACACACACATTCCTAAAAGATTGGAATGTTAAAAAAGACAACAGATTTCCTGAAGAACACAAAACTTGCTGTAACAGCAGTGTAGAGCTACTAATTCCAAGAGAATATTTTCTCATGATGTGTCATACGAGCAGGCTTCTTTCCCTCCAAAAGATTGTGCAAGCAATTCCCTTGTATTTCATGTAGACCAATGTCTGGCGGCATTAGAAGCAACATAGCAATTAATAGTGTTCAAGGTCTATTAAGCAATAATGAATATGCATAAAAAGCATTCGAACAGCTTTTGCTTTTGTTTGAATGAAAGGATTACAGAAAATCCAGATGAATAGCAGAAAATATATGCGACTAAATGTCACTTTTAAAAATTCATGGAAAATTGATATTCCATCTAAATACATGTGTACACTCTCAGTCAAAAATGACAGAGAAAAAAAAATTATGCTTTGCCAGTGTTTGCACCAATATTCATAGAAAATTAGTTTATGGAATAGTGGATAAGCAAGCCAACAGACTAGTAAAAATAAGGGCATTTGTGCCCTTATTTTTACTTTCGGGCAATTCATTCGACCATATTAATTTGGTAAAAATAAGCTTTATTAAACAGAACTCAACATTGTATTCATATTTATATAAAATAACGTCTCAATCAATGACGTTAAAAGAAAAAAAAGAAAACGTCTCAAACTGGAAAGTTTAAAAAAAATTTTAAATTCAGTATTTACTTTAACAGTGCTCAATATGTAAGTACAGCTTAGTCAAGAAATTAACCTGATCACCCCCCCCCCCCGAGACTGAAACAAACATTTCTGTGTAGCTTACTTGCCATAAGTATATTTTCGTACTATATAATTTCCCTGGATTCCATAAATAAATATTCAATATAATATTGTTTATGGCCCCTTTAATGCTAAGACGGGCCCTTTAAGAAAATTATAATTAGGCTGTCAAATTTAAATGCAGGTCGTTGAAGACCGTTAATGACAGCCTTCTAGATATGCTCGCTTGCATAGACACAAATAACAAATAGATCTTAATTCTCTTTTATTCACCGTGATTGTTATCTTGGTGCACGGTCCTAGGAGTTCAGACAAAAGTTAAAATGTTGACTTGGATCTGAAAGTTTTTAATCGTGTAAACGGCAGGACAATCATCCTCCATACTGATGATTCCGGAAAAGGATGAAACACGTGTATGTGGATAAGAATTTAAATATATATATATATATAATAAACAATAACAAATATTTATTATATATATATATACATATTATTTCATGTATCCACATAAAATGTTATAAGGAGATATAATCTTTTATGTATCAATTTTCAGTATTTACTTCAACAGTGCGCAATACATACGTAGAGCTAAGTAGTAAGTTATGAAAATATATTTATTGCAATTAAGCTACACAGAGGCTTCCGTGTTTCATCCTCGTAGGGAATCGGCAGGCTAAAATATATATATATATATATATATATATATATATATATATATATGAGAGTATGGAATTTGAATTGCCGGCTAACCATAAAAACAATTGACACCGGATGTTAAAACACATCAAAGACAAAGATAATAAAGAACGTATAAAAAAGAGAAGAAAAGTTACATCTTCTTCAATGGTGATCACATGGATGAAAGGACACAGACACACATGCATCTCGTCATTATGATTATTGTTTTATTAAGAAATGACCAACAAATAAAGTTTTACTTCTCAATTCATTTTGAAATATGTTACCTCATGATAATTACTTCCCAATGAATCTATCTACTAGACATTCAATTGTTTCCAAAATAAAATGTTCTGTGGTCATCTCTATATTAATAAAATTGTGTGATCACTGTTTCTCGCCTCTACGTAACTTAACATTTTTTTTTTTATTTACTATTATTCAAATATTTATTAGAATCAAAAATGCATTCACGTTAAATAATTTAATTACAAGATTAAATCCACCAGTTTCTTCATGATAAAATTAGCCATTTTAATTTTTCGTTTATATTTAAAAAAAAAAAAATGAATTACTTTGTGAGCCTCCAAAATCTGAAAAGAATTTGGAAGCATTTAAACTGTTGAATAGAAAGTCATTTCATCTGGCTTTAAATTTCATAACAACTCACAATGTATTAAAAGATTCAGAGTTTTGGAAGTTATTTATTTATGCACAATAATTTTATAAATAGAGATTAAAACAACATTACCGTAACAAAATTAATTATAGTTTTAAAATGATTTATTTAAATTAATTATTTAATAACCAAACGATACTATAATTAAATTAAACTTTCAAAATCTTTAAAAAAAAAAATAATAATTTGGTTAAAAAAAAAAAAGACGAAACAAAATTGAAAGTAAAAAGATTCCCTGGCAATGCCGGGTAGATACTAGTGATGGGACGATTCCAATATTTTTCCTTGATTCCAATACAATTACAGATTATATTCTAAATTCCCGATTCCAATACAATTACCAATTCTTTTTAAATATCTAAATATTTAGCTAGAATCGTTGTCTTTTTAAAAATTTTCGGATAACTGTAAAAATCCATGTAATATGTGCATATATTTTCGCAAACGTAAAAATACACTTGTGGGGGTGATCTATAGATTTTAGTTTTAATGGTAGTTTAAAATCAATAAATATTTATTATTTTGTCATTAGTACCAGCAATGGTAAATTAAGTTTTAAACAAACAAAAAAAAAAACAATTAAAAGAATCGTTTTTGGCATCGGAAAATCGGCAAATTTTTTCGATTTAGATACCCCAAAAAGTTGATTTTTTTTAAATTCCTGATTCCGATTATCGTCCCAACACTAGTAGATACAGCTAGTTGTTTAATGAGAAAACAATAACTTGATTGAAGGGTGAAAGATGAATTAACTTTCTACAAATAACTAACACTTGCCTTAAACAAAAAAAATATTAAATGTGTAAAAAAATTTTAATGATATACTCAAAAAATAATAATAAATAAAATAAAAATACTAAAAAAAAAATACAATATACAGATTGATATCTACGAAATACAATCAAATTATTTTAATTTTATTTATAACTTGAAAATTACAGAAATTAAAAAATAAGGATAGAAATGCTAATATGCAGTTTGGGGCTTGATCCATAAGTACACCTGGGAAATGTTGAGTGTACCTCAACAAGATTAAAGATTATAAATTTACTGAGATTTATTTTAATGAATGTCACTTTACGTACATTGCTATAATCACGTTGACACACACAGGTTCTTGTTTGATAACCGGAGTTAAACCACATTGGATCTGGTCATTACTGGGTCAGTGACCATTAACACCAGGTGCTGTATGCTGCACCCCTCTGGTGATGGCAAGAGTTCTAAGGAGTCTCATCAATTATGTATAACGGCTTTCGAATATAGGCAGGAACTATTTTCGCATACTCTTGTATCATCACATGACACTCTAAATTTATTTGGAGCCGGCTCAACCCACCCAAGGTGAATGCCGTCACAGATCAGATCAGACTAGATCACTTTACTTACATCCCTCCCACCTAATCAATGCAAAGTACATCCTTGAGCTGAGAGTGCTCTATTTTGTAACAAAGAGCTATGCACATTATCACTAATGGAAACCGGTTACATGTGTGTAATTGTATACACAGAGAGAGAGGGGGGGGGGTAACATTGAACAAAAAACTGAGTGCTTAAAAGATAGCAAATAAAAAAGGTTTTGAATACTTCTGACAAAGCATCTATTACCTATGCATATAGATAAGATTAATGGTTGTATTGTTAACCAAATCAGCTAGTTGTTTTAGCATATGCCATTAGTGTAGTAGACAATAGCTACACACAATAGAATGTGTGTATGCATAGGTGAGAGGGGGGGGCTGATCAGTTGTAAAGATGTAGTTGTATATGTGGAGCTCAATTAGCATCTGATTAGTCCTGAGCAAGTAAAGATCAAATATAAGAATATGTTAATGATAGGTTTCTTCCGTCACAGTTTAACAATGTAGACATTCTGGAGTTTCTATACTCAGTATTTAAAACAACTCAATATTTTTTTACAACAAATTCTTTTAGTGTTTTAGTGCAAGTATTATTATATTATTATTTTTGCTGGAGGTGCAGATGACATCTTAGTCATGAATACATTTTAAAATCTGTGAAGCAAGTTCAAATTCTGGCCATGGACTTCTGCCTACTCTTTTCACAAATCTATAGATTTATCTACTTTCGCACAGACTATAAAAAATAGTCAGTTTGAAATGGGAGTGTGTGAGTTATGGGCGAAGAGACGAATCATGATCCATTGTGTCACAGGTCATTTTTTTTATTTACTAATGAATCACCGGTTATCAAGTTCAAAAACCACTCGAGGATAAGGGTTAATGATATGAAATAATTGTTCGTTGCGAGATGAAGAACCTTATGAGAGGACTGATGGAATGGATCCAAGTTCAAGTACTTGTGGGAATGATTCATAACAGAAATCTGTTTACATTGGATTTGAAGGCGCCCATATTGTAATATGCTGGGAAGCAGTCCCATGGTAATGTGTTCCACAAATGTGAAGCCCTTGCGAAGAAGCTTTGTATGTGGAAATTCCGCCTGACTCTAGGCACATGGCAGAAAGGAAAGTTTTTTTTTTGTTGTGGTAGAAAACGAGTTCATGCTGTGAATGTCTTTCAAGGAGGAACCAGAAATTGGAGATCAGTCGAGCACCTTCCATGTTAATAACGATAGAGTAGAGAGAGACTAGCCATGTCTTTTCTGTGAGAAAGGGGCTGTAAGGAACAGAAGAGATCATCCTCCACTAGATTTTGGAGTTGATTTTGACTGCAACAAAGAATGCTTTGTTACTGAATCTTTATGGGTTTTGCTATTTATTTTTCTTCAATTTTTTTATATTTTTTTGGCTTTTTATCCTCCCAGATGCCAGACATTCACCTGCTATTTCAGACTCAAAGAGAGATCTTTTTAGGATTCTAACCGTCCCTTTAAGTGCAATTGTTTGGATCTCTCTTGCACTTGGTTCACTGGGTGTATTCCCCAGGTAATTTTTTAAATTCTTCTTCATAAGCTCGGTAGCTCCTGTGATTACTGGAATCCTGGAGATCTTCCTAAGATTCCAGTTTCTTTTCATGTTGTACATAAGACCTTGGTATTTAGTTACCTTCTCACTCTCAGCTCTGTTTAATCCAGCATCATAAGGGACACTGACTTCAACTAGGGTTGCTACTTTTCCCTCTTATCCCATATCACTATGCCAGGTTTAACAGCTCCATTTTTTAGATATGTAGCTGTAGAGATTGCATAGTCATAGTGAATGGCGTATTTCCAGCAGTTTTTTCTGGTATATGTTCCCTGTACTTGCTGCTACACTGGATGATCAATTTACTATTTTTTTTTTTTGTTAATTTTCTTATTTCTGTTTTCGTTAGCATAGGGACGGGGCATTCTTCCAAGTCTGTCCTTGTTCACATTGAATGACGTCATCATTTTGTGATATGATCCATTAAAACAAGGGTGGAGACAAACGTGCGCAATCGATTACATCACAAAGTATGACGTCATTCATCAAACCAGTAAGAGGAGAAGGAAGAGATGCTTTATGATGTTTTATCTGTGACTCGTCTAGACCTCTTGAGAGGTCTTATTTATTTTCGACTGGTAGTTAGGAGCCCTAACTCTTAGGTAGCGTTAACAACGGCTGCTCCGTCAACAGTTACATAATATTGTGGGTAACTGTACGTGCCATGTCGCGCATGGAAAGGGACCCTACAGTTATCCCCGATGGGCTTTCCCGAGGCCACAACCCCCATGAACAAAGTAACGACTAATAGACTGGTTATGTGAGCTTATTGGCACCAAACAAGCACCCACTTTGCCCTCCCCACTCTAACTCAAAACAAACATGAATTTACAAAATAAAAAAAACAAACCTAAACCAGACACCCAACAAAAAACATCTTCGCCCCTGTCCTTGAGGCTCGCATTCACACATATCCGGGGACTTAGAACCAACATTAACGACGTAGAAACTTTTCTTTTGACAAACTCCCTGGATATTCTAGCTCTAAGTGAAACGAACCTTCAATCCTCAATTCCCTCTCACCACTTTGACATGACTGATTACCTTCCACTCTACCGTAAGGACTGACATACATATGCATGGGCTAGGAGTTTATGTTCGGAACACCCTCCCCTTGCCTAGAGAACATAGGTTAGAATCAGATGACCCTTCGAACCAGGACTATTCACTACTTGACTGTCTCTAAAAGCTTAGATAGAGCACTCTCACTCGACTCGAATGCCCAAATACATGTATTTGGGGATTTTAATGCACACCACCGAGACTGGTTGGGATTCTTCAGCGTTACTGATGCAGCTGTTGACTCTACCTTTAATTTCTCCTCAGCTCACGACCTTTCACAGGCTGTCACTTTTCCGACCCGCCTTCCAGATCGCGCGCACCAGCAAGCCTCACTTCTCGACCTGTTCTTGACCTCACTACCTGAGGCTTGTGTGGTGAATGCCCGTTCGGAAACTCTGATCATGTTGTGCTAATGATACTTATCACCTTAAAAACTCGTCCAAAAGCTGAAGAGCCATTGCTTAAAACGACAAGAAACTAGGAGCAGGCTGATTTTGAATCCCTCAGGGATCACATCAGTGATGCCCCATGGGGTGTAACCTTCTCACTCCCTGCTGATTAGTGTGCAAATGAGCTAACCGAATGGGTCCAAGCAGGCATTGATGCTTATGTCCCCACGCGAATATTCTTCAGCAAACCCCGCTCTCCTCAATGGTTCACCTCAGAATGTGCAGTTACTATTGCTGAGAGGCAGAAGGCATTCCGAAAATTCGGCCGCCATAAGTCAACTGCGAACAGACAAAAATTTGTAGAGGCAAGAAACGACTGCAAAGTTGTGATAGATGAAGCAAAGAGAAGGTATACAGAGATAATCAAAAAACGCATTCAGTCACAGAAACTAGGTACTCGTGATTTCTGGAAAATTTACAATAGTGTGATGAACAATGGACAATTCCCCCACTATCAAATCACAACGATGTAGTTTGCACGGCAACTGATAACACAGCGTTTCGCCATAAACTCCACTCGACAAACAACCCCCTCCCTAAATTCCCATTGCGGACTGAAGCCACACTTGAGAACCTGGTCATCACCCCGTCTCAAGTGAGAGACATCATAAAAAACCTTGACACCTCCAAAGCCTGTGGGCCTGATCTTATACCAGTAATAGTAATAAAGAAATGCTGTCCTCTCCAAACTATACAACAAATGCCTTACTGAATCTTGTTTCCCTGATAGTTGGAAAATTGCCTCTGTGGTACCAGCCTTCAAGAATTCTGGAGATAGAACTGATCCTCTAAACTACCGCCCAATTAGTCTACTCCCAATCTTTACCAAAATCTTTGAATCATTAATCAATCTAGCAATAGTCAGGCACCTAGTTAATGCTAAACTTCTTTCTGATCATCAATACGGATTCAGACAAGCACGATTTACTGAAGATAGCGTAACAGTCATCTCTGAACGCATATACCATACACTGGAGAAGGCAGGTGAAGCTAGGGCGGTAGCGCTCGATATATCCAAGGTTTTTGACAAGGTCTGGCATGAAGGGCTTCTAATAAAACTGCACTCATATGGTATTTCTGGACAAATATATAATATAATTAAATCCTTCCTAACAAAACGAAAGATTCAGGTTGTACTCGATGGCCGGTCTTCTAAGCAACATGGCATAAATGCTGGTGTACCCCAGGGATCTATTCTTAGACCTCTACTGTTCCTGATTTTCATAAATTACCTCCCTGATGCCATTGCGACTGAGATAGGAATATTTGCTGACGACACCACGCTCTACTCTCATCATGTGGGCAAAACCGACGCACACATATCTGAGGCAATAGTTGAATCCTTAGAAAATGACCTCCAGTCTGTAGTGGAATGGGGTAAAAAATGGATGGTAACTTTTAATGCCGCAAAGACAAAGCTACTTTCCTTCAATAACCACAAGAAACCTCTTCAACCACCGATTGTCATGGCAAATAGCACCCTGTCTGAGAGTTCATCATTCAAACTCCTCGGCCTAACTTTCACAGATAACATGAATTGGAATAAATACATTGAAAACATTGCCAAGGCTGCTGCAAAGAAAGTGGGCTCCCTCTACCGTGCCAGTAAACTTCTCACACCTAACATTATCCTATATCTCTACAAAGCCACCATCCGCCCATGCATGGAGTATTGTTGCCACATCTGGGCTGGTGCATCATCTGCTAGTCTCTCCCTCTTAGACAAGGTCCAAAAAATAGTCGCCAACTTGATAGGTCCTTTACTATCCACCAAGCTCCAGCCCATGTCCCATTGCCGCAATGTTGCTTCCTTGTGCCTGTTTTACAAGTACTTCAATGGATTGTGCTCTGATGAGCTTGCTGCTCTGGTACCCCCACGACGTAAATACACTAGACCAACCCGACAATCTGCCAAATCTCATCCATACACTGTGGAGGTCCCCAGATGCCGAAGAGCTTTCTACTCCAAAAGCTTCTTTCCTCGTGTTGCTCGACTCTGGAAATCCCTCCCTGCTCCCTGCTTTCCTGACGTTACTGACATGCAGAAATTTAAAACTAATGTAAACAGACATCTCGCTGCGCAGCTCCTAATTTCTTTTTTCTCAGTAGCCCCTTACGTCTACAGTGATGGCCTGCCTTGTTTGGGGTGAACTATGATAAAAAAAAAAAAAAAAAACAATAAACATATGCATTCTTCTTTATTCACCTGATTTTTGTTACAAATTAGATTTTTAGCTTTCTAATACTATGGTTAAATATTACTTACCGAATCATTCATATATATAGAGGAGTTTGAATTACCTACTAGACACCATCTTCGAGTGTCTTTGGTCTCTCTGTACAAGGGTTTGCCAGGATAACCTGACATGAGGATACTTCCCCTACAAGTAAACCTTGATCAAATATTCAAAATAACATAGTATTCGAAGCACAAATAAGATCCCCTATGGTATGGTTACACTGGCTCATACGAGGAATGGTGCACTTCCTCTAAGTGGTGTTGCCTCTAGTAACAACACTTAGCTGGATAATCCACCAGACTGGATGAATTCTTGTCCTGGAATCCAGTAAGACCAATAGACCACATAAAAGGTATACTATAAAATAGTTAACTGGTCATTTCTTTATTAACTCAACTTGTGAGAAATAATGGAGACTATGATTGAACACTCGGATATCTGTGTATATCTCATATAGAGATCAAGTGTTAGCCCCGGGAAGGGGCCCATTGATTTCTGAGAACTTCTACCAAAGTAAAATGAAAACAAATATATATATATATATAAGTAAGTTGAGATAAAGAAATTTAGAACATTGTTTATATCAGTTCCGAGAATTCAAACATCACAATTATTTGGCGTACGATCGTTTCCAAGACAATTTGGAAAATTCATTTTGTGTTATAATCTTGATGAATCAAATAGTATCTTCATCAGCGTGTTTTACAGCATCACATACAGAAATCATTTAAGAAAAAGCTTCAATATTATTTTAAAACCACATATATCCAGTTAATAATGGAGACAAAAGCCCATATATTACTCCATTCCTAAGTTCAAAGATGATAATAGAAATGACAATACATATGAAAATACATTCTTATGTATTTTCATCCCCCTCCTCTGTTTTATTAGATAAGATCATCTGTTTATACATCATAAAGGATTTTTTTACATGTTTTCCACTTCTGTTTTAGTAGATGACATCATCTCTTAGTGACATCATCCAGTGTGTACAGAGAAAAACAAACAAGATTCACAAAGTTTTAATAGTATACTAAACCCTCCGGGTCTAGACGGTTAGTCTAGTAATTATATATATATATATATATATATATATATATACATACACACACATACATTTTTCTTTATGGGTTGTAAAACGGAAAAAATAGAGGCATTCACCGAAATTAAAAAAATATAAAAACAAATAAAAATTATAATTGTGGATTGATTTTTCTTTGGTCATTGGAATGCAACTATTGTCCACATAGACGATCCGTAACACTTTGGGCCACGGATTCTCTGTTCTGTTGTAAACGATGAGGTTATACTTTTGTTACTTCATAAACGATCTTCCCTGTTTTCAACCTGTTTCAGTGGACGATGTCATCCAGTGTGTATGGAGATAACAAGCAAGATCCAGAGCTTTAGTAGTAGTATATATATATATATATATATATATATATAGGTAGGTAGCAAGGTAGATAGTCAAACTGAGATTTATTTCAATGTGCTATCAGATTGTGATTGAGGTTATTCAGAAGTTTTTTTTTACTTTGGTAATACCATTGGAGTAGAAGGAGTAGCTGATGTCAGTGTGATTGCAAGAGTTGAGAGTGCATGGAGTAAGTTCGGAAAACTTCTGCCATTAATAACCAGCAGAGCATTACCACAGTCAACCAAGGGAAGAGTTTATCAGACATGTGTATACAGTATGATAATGTATAGAAATGAAACCTGGCCAATGAGGGTTGAGGACATGTGTTGCATGGAGAGAAGTGATATGAGAATGATATGATGGATGTGTAATGTGAGTTTTAAAAACAAACTTAGATCTGATGATCTCCAAGGAAGATTAAATATGGACTTATACTATAAGGGGATGTATGCAGAACAGGAAACTTTGTTGGTTTGGTCATAATGAAAGAATGGATGAGAGTTCTTGGGTTAGAAAATGTAGAACAGTTGAGGTAGCATGGTCAGTTGACAGAGGAAGGTCAAGGAAGACATGGAAATAAATGATAAGGATCGATTTCAGAAAAAGAGGGATGAATAATGACTTGGCCAAAGATAGGAAGTCAATTTATTAAAGATGTCTCACACATGCAAGCATATAAAACGGACGTTAAACCAAATATGATGATGATATTGAAGCTATCAAGTTTGTACTGAAATTGTATTACTTCAGTGACACCATTGTAGTACAGGGAGGAGCAGGTGCTAGTGGATGGAGTAAGTTCAGGGAACTTCTGTCATTACGAAACAGCAGAGAATTACCATTGTTGACCATGAGAAGACTATGAGACATGTGTATGCAGTGTGATAATGTATAGAAGTAAAACCTAGCCGTCCAATATGTCAGTATGTAAAACGGACGTTAAACCAATGATAACGATGACGCAAACTTGGAACTTATTAAGCTGCTCAGTATTTACATGGTTGTCTTGCTGACATTTTGCTGCAGTTTTAATTAGTCACGTATTAACCTCGATGAGAAGTGGGATTTAAACTGCATTATAATAATCAACAAAATCCTTTCGGCAAAAAAAGAAAGGAAAACTGAAAAGAGAGGATCGCAAACAGAATAAACAAAGGAAGAGGAAAAAAAAAACTTGTGAAACAAAAACGACACTTGTCGATAATCTAGACTAGCAAAACTATTCGCCTATGGCGGCTTTCTCAAATTTTCATTATATTATCTTTATAAAGGCAGGTTATAAGGAAAGTAATGCAGTCATTCGAAGTTTTAAAAAAATCCTCAGGATAAATAACTTTTGGAGGCTGGTGTGTACGTATTATGCTCGGCAAGGCGAGAAAAAGCAAAGTAGATTACTGGCATGTTTAGCCACTGCCTTTATTTCTCTACTCATTTTGCATTCAATCTTTCCCTTTTGTTTCTCCCCTTCACCCCCCCCCCCCCCCGTCTTCAAGCTAGGCTTACATAAAAGTGGAAAGAGGAGGCACTTATAACAATTATCTACAATGACGATGTCTACAAAACCAGGTCACATGACCAATTCACAATTAAAAAGTAATCTAGTGTTCGTTAACCAATCAGGATCTTCCCGCACGATTTATCAAAACAAGTCAAGGAGTTGCTTGACTTAGATAAAAAGAAACATCATTGCAAACCAAAAGTGCCAGTTTCAGGGAGTTGCAAACAAATGACACGAGAGGCAAGATGTGAGATAACCAAAATCATCTCAGACTGATACGGTTTCATTGCAATGGTTAGACACACACAAACACCAACATCAACACCGTAGCTTTAAAAGTTTCAAAATAATGCACATCCACAAAAGGCAATGAATATTAAAAAGAAAATGATTTGAACCTATACAACATAATAAAGGGAAAAATATGTAAATCTAAATTCCATTTCTTTTCGTTCCTCTTTCACTGCTACTCCATTCTTCCTACCAAGGTTGTGAAGTCGGAATCTATAAGGTCCGACTGACGATTCTAAAATATCAGACTCTGAATCCTTATTTTAATGTCTTCCAATATTCAGACTGTCAAAAAACTACTGGATAGATTATTATGAAATTTGAAACAGATTTCCACCCTGTAAGATACTATGTATATACAGTATAAGTATATATCATTTTACATCAAAGGAGGTACAATATTGTGGCATCTGCGTTCATGCCAGATAACTTTATTTTTACTTATAACGTGAAAATGGAATAAGAACCCCCATAACCATATATATTATGAAACTACATTACCTTGTGTACTTGGATAATTATATTTCATACTTTCAAATAGCGAAAATGTGGGATGAACGCTGTGTCGTCTGATGCCGAATCTAGAACAAAAGTTCCTGTCACATCACCGCAGTGTTGCATCCATGTTTGTTTTACAAATACTTTCATGTAATGCGCTCCAAATAACTTACTGCACTTGTACCTCCACCTCAACTTACCTCCAACCCACCCGACTAGCAACAAAATCCCACCCCTTCACTGTAGAGGTTCCTAGATGCTGGAAGATTTTCTACTCTAATAACTTCTTTCCTCAGACTGCTTGTCTTTCGAATCCCCCCCCCTGCTCCCTTGACCGTACCAACATGCAGAAATTTAAATGTAATGCAAACAAACATCTCGCTTCCCATCTCATCACTTAGATTGCCCCTATCACAATAGCCCCTTACATTTCAGTGGCAATATGCCTTGTTTGGGATGAAGAAAAGTTTTTTTTTAAAAATGCTGGTCGATTCGTCATGTTGCCTAGTAGCAATAATGAAATGAACTCCAAAGTGCTCTCCAAGTGGAAAAAAATGCATCCCTTTTTACAGCTGTTGATGATTAATGATAGCATTGCTTCAGTGTTACCTGATTGGTTGGAGGAAATAACAATGTGTGAAGAGAGAGAGAAAATGTTGTCTATCTCTGTCACATGTGCCGAAGCTGTGGAAAAGTTAACATCCAGTTTTGTTATTAGGAGTGTAGAGTTATCAGGGCACAGTAAGGCAGATTTTAAAAAATAAATATCTATTAAGTAATTGAATTTTTTTTTTTGCTAAATAGAGTAATATATTTTAAAAATTTGTCAGTTTAAGAACAGCAATAGTGTAGTACATTTTAACAGAGTTGGTATTTATTTATCTCTCTTCCATGGCGGGAAGATGTGACACAAAGTCAGGAAAGTGATTTGAAACCAGCACCCTAGAGGAAGAGCACTCTGGATGAACAAAAATTGCCTATGCATGCCCATCGGCTTTCCCCAGTAGGATCGCCTCAGGCAATTAGCAATAAACTAACCCCTTCTCAAAGGGCGAGATGGTGAAGCCTGGGAGGGTGGACCTCCTAGAACTGCACAGGACCATATCCCAGACTGCCATCCTCAATTGCTTAGACTGTGGGTCTGATTTTGGTATGAAACTAATCCCGAAGGCTAGAGTTGGATGAATTTAGAAATAATGGCAAAACAACAAATTAAAGGGAATTGTTGGGAACTATCAGATGAAATATTTAACAGAATTTAATCTGTATATTACAGGTATGTGAGTGGCCAATGGCAGAAACATCTGAAATTGAGATGATTTCTCAACCTCGGATGCACCCCCCATCCCCCCCCCCCCCCAATTTCCCAACCTAAGAGGCCAAGATGTTCGCTCATAATCACCTAAAAAAAGTAGAACCTCATGGGGGTGGGGTGGGGAGTGAAGGGTGTTAATCTACAATATCTTTTTTAATTAATATTTTCAGAGAGAGAGGGGAAAGGCAGGTGAAGCAAGACAAAGACAAAAATGTGACGGAGAAACGAAGAGGAAGAGATAAAAAAGAAAACAGGAAAAGAGAAAGAAAGATAAAGCGAGAGAGAGGGGGGAAGATAGAGAAAGAGAAATAAAATCAAGCGAAATAAGGAAAAAATAAGGAATTCCGCTTTTTCTGAATTACACATCCCTGATATTAATATTGTATTAATAGTGTAAATATTCAGCGCTATATACTTTTTAAAGGTTGAGTTGAGAAAATAGTTAAAAGTCGATGTGATCAGAGAGATATAACAAATAATAATAATAATAGATCAAGCGGGAATTTATTTCTGCTTCGATGAATCCATCTTTTATGTTTGTATCCATTACAACACTTGTGACCCCCAACAATTAATCATATTATTGTTTGTACAGAGACAATTGTAATTAATAATGACAAAGAAATTATCCTAGTTGCGATAGCTTGATTTAATTCATTTCTTAAAAGAAAGGGCTGTAGTTTTAAACTGAGTAGTCAACAAATAAGGTTTCTTTACAAATTTATATCTTATTTTTATATATAAAATAAGACACCTTTTCCCCCCTATATCATTATGATCAATAGCTTTTTTACTACAAGCTACATAATTAAATCTGTTTCATCAATCATATAAGGCAAATGTTAGTTTGTGTTATTAAAAAAAAAATACTATATTTTAAATCAATTTTAATATTTAATCCTGATCAGTATTTTATTTTTGATTAGTCATAAATAGAGGAAAGGGGAGGAGCTTTTCCCCTCTCATTTCTATCTATTCCCACTGTCTCCATGGATATCAGGGGTGGGGGGGAAAGAAGACAATTTTTCCATATTCATGTTTTGTTAGCTATTACTCTCCATTCTCTTCCCTTTTTGATAAGCGGCTGACCTACATTTAATTCTAAAGAGAGGAAGGGGAGGATTGTCAGGTTTATGTATTTAATAGCGTGACCATTTTGTACTTGCTCCTGTGAGTTAATTGGTTAATATGCCATGCTTAGAGACAGAGGTTCGAAGTTCAAACCTCCCCCGGAGCATAATTATTCTACCCTGATTTTGTCCCTAAGTGAACTTAGACATTTCAAATTATAAGATTAAGCAGATTGTTTACTTTTACTTTTTTCCTGTAATTTACGGAAAGTAGAACCCGGGTGATGCTGGGTAGCCCTTCTGTTTGAAATAACATTTTAAAAATGATGCTGAAGCAGTGAAAAATAAAGTAGTAAAACAAACACATTTATGACTATAAGAGATTATTAATATAAAAATCTATTAAAAAATGAACCGTTTAATTGTTATAGAGCTTTTATAAGAGTGTATGACCAACTAATGAAATAGATACTTGTGCTTTTAAAGAACTTTATTTCGAGATGAAGTAATTATAAGTAGGTATCACAAACAGCCAGTTTAGAGTGAAAAAATTGGTAAATAAAGTGAAATTTCCCTCAATTTCAACTTGTGATAACTCATTTATTTTGGAAGCTGTTTTGATAAAATTTGGATGTAAACAAAATTTACTCTTTTCTCTTTATAAATGTACAATTCTTTCTCTTGTGTCATGAAGAGTTTTTCTTTTCCATGTTGGTGTTTTTCAACTTGATAGTGTGTCTCTATCCATATAAATAAAAACAGTCCATATCTTAAAGAAAAAGGTAGGTTTAATATGGAGTTTTAAATTGTCTTTCTTTAAAAAAATACTGAAAACACAATATATTATATCACCTTAAATATTTTTATTTGTATGTATAAAATTCAATCCTAAACCAATTAAATGATCATAATGAACGTTAAAACACAGCTACTAAGCGCAAGGGATCAAAATATAGGCTATATTTAGTTTAATTTAATTTTATGCAAAAGGGGTAAAAGGAGGATAGAAGCCATTCGTGAAAACTCAGATAAAAACTGATTGTCGTGAAATTTTTAACAATAGATATTCCATAATTTCAGTCTCTTTGAATTTAATTTTTGCCCAGTATTATCAAACTGTGTTGCGTCTGTTTTACAAGGTCAAAATCGTTTTTTTTTTGTCTTATTAATTTACTATTAAAAGAAAAATCTACCTTGATCTCTACTGTGCTATGAATCATATTACAAAAATTCAATATGTTAGCTGTTGAAATGAATCTTACAGAAACAGTCAAAGTTGCACTTCCATGTCATTTTTGTACGCTTTTTCAAGAGGTAATGTTATCTTGCCCAATGTATAAGCTGGCTTGATCTAATAATTACTGTTTCCATTATGATTAATCTTTATTTATCACAAGATGAAATTACATTTGTAAAGATTTTTCACTTGTTCAAAGTTATATACTGTACATATTAGCTTCTAGACCAATAGCACACAAAATGGAAAATTTTCAACAAACTTTGAATGGTCATAATCCGATGGCTAATTGTGCTGCCAAAATAAATTTGGTATCATGATTTATGTTTTGCAAAGATCTATCCCCACATTAAATGTTTTTAGATATAATGAATATACAATTTTGGTTTGGGATATCATTATAAGTATCCGTAAATCACATCCACATGACTTATCAACAAAAGTTAAAAATCATGGATTTATTTATGCCAATGTTAATCTTTCCGTAAAAGAATAATTTCAATAATTACGCAATTTAAGAAAAAGATAAAAATGGCCAAATATCTTTTCCAAATAGAAACTTAAATCAAATTTACATATCACTAAGAAAAAATGTGACCTGTGGGTCACCCATTGAGCTTGGGTTAGATTGTTTGAATCGAGGGAAAAAGTGAGTTTGCAAAGTCAGTTAAATATAAAATAATAAAAAGACAAAATCTAAACTGAGTCTGTTTGCTATATCTCTATAGCTATGGTTTAAATAACATTACTACTTCATGATATTCCCTCTTGTTTATAATGGACTATTCCCATCTTTTCTTTCCTTTATCTTTGTTAATAAACAGAGAGTAAGTGAGAATGAGAGATACTGTATAAAAAAGCGAGGTGGAGGGACAACATACAGTGAGAGAGGGTGAAAGTGAGTGATAGAAACATAGTAAGAGATGGGTTACTCAACATGTTAATTACAAATTGCAGCTAATTAGAACAATCGAAAATCAAAGATTTTTTTAAACATTACTCAATCCCAAAACTGTGGAATATTTAAGCAGTTATTTTGTGTGATTAAAATATACAAGGGGAAAAACCTTAGGGAAACAAACATTGATAAAATGATTTGTATAATAATAGATTTTAATTAACTAAACTCACTTTGTTTTTTTAATTTGAAAGCAGACAGTGCGAGAAAAAAAAAGATAATTGTGAGTGTTGGTAAAAAAATAGAAACAAAATCATTTATACTGAGTCATGCATTCTCAGTACCAAAGGTGTCGGAGATGGTAAAGTACTTATGTTGACGCATTACAACAATGGTATTCAAATTTTGCTATTGTTGTAATATTAATGTACAGTTGAAAAGATTCTCAGTAAGGAACTTAAACTGAGGTAAAACAAATTATATCTATATAACAGTTTATCTATTTTGAAAATTAATTTTTAATAGAAATAACATGAGGAAAACTTGGCCTTTTGGATAGGAGCAAAGTGTAGTATCTCTTCTGATACTATACTTCATCTGTTCTGTCTTCAGTCAGTAAAGGAAATTGGCAATTTTTATTTTTGTCCTAATCCAAAGTGACCCTTTTTAGAGAGCTAGATTTTCTCACATTAAAACACGACCTTGTGTCTACCCTTGTGAGGAGGAAAGTAAATAGGAACATAAGAAAGCAGGCATAAATTTACATCTAATATATAAAGTTATCTTATCAGATTTTCTATGTTAGACCTAAATAGCAATACATCTGACAAATCGGTATTAGATTCTGACCAACAACTTCTTCCTTTTTATCTTTGCAGCATGTTCTTTAGATTAAAAACGTGTAATTCGCTTCAGTTCCTTTCCGGCAAAGAAGATTATTACAATGGAGACAATTTTAAATAATGACCTAAAAAGCTCAAAATATAAGGGAGATAATACTTATTTTTAACTTAAAGGTAAAAATATGAGATATATCCCTTACATTTTCAGCCACCCCCCCCATCTTTATTATTTTTTTTTTTAATTTTAAAATTCAAACTAAAATGACATTAATGAATCCCAGACAACACTGGGTATGTACAGTTTGTATTTACTACAAATAAAGGAAATTCTAATGATTATCTTTATTGAATAGACTTCAACATAAATAGATAAAATAAACACGTTGCACAGAAATTGGTTATGATTGAAAAATACATCTCCAATGTCAGATAGTCTTTGTTTTATCGCAGTTAAATGATATGCAGAGATACTTTGGTGATCATCTCATCGGTAGAATGGGCTTCAAACTCACCAGACTTACACCCCCCCCCCCTCAGATTTTTATCTCTGGGATTATCTCCAGATAATGTCCACCAAAACAATCTGAGAAGGGTCACCACAACCAAAATCAGTCGTATCCAAGTGTGCTTGCAAAGCAGAGGTGCACATTTTGTTGAGCATATTGAACAGTGATAAAACAAAGACTTGAACATTCATGACTAAACTGGGTCGACAAATCGGGTATAGACCGAGGTTCATTTGTACCAAATATGAATGGTTGAATTGCAGAAAGGATTGAGAATTTTATTAACGATTCCATAGGTGGGTGGCCTTTAATTCAGGTAGCCTTGTATCTAGTTTAATTACATTTTTATACAAACTTTAGTGGATAATAATCAGCAGAGTTTTCTTTATTAAAAACTAGAAGAATACCTGTCTCAGGACAGGTAAAATTAATTCTCCAGAAAGAAGAGTTTTACACCACTTTTATGTTCTCTTAGGAAGATAAAAATCAAGATATATATTATAACGTCTACAATCCTTATTCTAATTTTGATCAAAATATATTATATGATTTTGATTCTAGAAAATGTCTCAAATTTTTAGTCTTAAGCTTAATGGGTCTTATAAAGAAATTGAAATTCAGGGAATCTTGCTTAATTGGTGTCTAATGACTATGAATAGCAATACACATGAAGAAATTTAAATTGCTTAAAATAACTCAATAATGGCATATATGGAAAGAGCTTGATGATCTAAGAAAGAATCTTTTTTAATTGCTAAAAATAAGGAAGTTATGACTATTTTTGTGCCTCGCACGATTGGATGTTTTCCCCTCTTTAAGACCATATGCGTTTTGTCCAAGGCGATCTATAATACAGGAAAACATGCGACTGGGGTCCATAACTGGGGGTGAACATGTGAAAACCAAAATTACTGCGAAGATTTAGTAAGATATTTCTTAGTAATGCCCAGTAATTAGCAACTATACATGCTTTTAGGAAGCAGCTTACAATTGATTGATTTTCACCAAATCAAATGCAAAAAGTACAAAAATATAAAAGAACTAAATTTACAAAAATAATCACTTTATTCACCATCAATTAGATACATTTTTGATATTTAAAAAATCATGAATCATTTTTTTTATATATTGACTACAGAAAATATAATAACATTATTTTTTTTTCAAAACTCCGTAAACGAATTTTATGAAGCTAACCGTTTATAACTAGCTGCTGCTGATTGATTGCTATATCAGCAATACTAGCAGCAATTGTTGACTTTCGCTCAAAATCGGACAATATTTTTTCGGATAAGGTAATTTAAAATTACTACCACCGAAAGAAAAAACAACATACAATTATAATTTTAATGCATAAAAAAGTTAAGATTGATTTATTTACTAGTTGGGGTACGAAAAAATTTTTTTTTAAATGTTCGATAAACGTTATGTTGAAGTTTGATTTTTAAGATTACAAAAAGAAAATAATGGATCAATTAATTTCATACATCGACAATAATTGAAATTGATATTTTTCATGATGAAATTTCTTATAGACGGATGATACAGCATTTTTAAAAGAACAAGGGATTAAAAAAAAAGTTATGTAAATAGTCGAAAATGGCATTAAGATTTTAATGACTTTATTTACTTAAAACTCTTCAAATATATCATGTAGATTAGTATTTATTAATGCATGTGAAAGGATATTCATTTCCGAACACAATGGTGCTATTTTGAGGATTTAAAGTGCTTTAGTTTTTAAAATATGACTATTTTAGTAGAACTACCTTGAAATCTGTGATTATCAAAACTGTTTTATGGTCGGTGGGTATGGATCAAATTTAATGCAAATCTGATATATTTGAATTTTCAAATGAGAGGTTGTGCCCATATTATGTTCCCTAAAAACCCTTTAAAATACTCAAAAAAAACTTAATTTAGGGAATATTTATTAATTAATGTCTAATACGTATCGTCAAAAAAATCGGAGGTATGTGAATTTTCACGAAGAGCTTTTACCCAGTTTTTACCCCTTTGCATAAAACTAAATTAAACTAAATATAGCTCACATTTGGACCTCTTACACCTAGCAGCTGTATTCCAAAATTCATATCATTAATTAGATTAGGAGTGAATCCTGCATATGCAGATATATAAACATACCTAACTTTATAAAGATGGCAATAATTAGAGGCGGATAAAAAAAAAAAATTTAAATATGCATATATGTATTTTTCTGGTATTAAGCTACATAAGCTTTACGCATTTCAAATTTGACAACACAAGACAAAAGCTTTTGCATTTATGCTTATAAATAGATAAATTTTAATATTTTGGTAATTCTTATAGTACAAAATTTATCTTTGAACTAACACCAAAGAAATGAAAAAAAAAAGAAGAAATCAATTCGCCTGAGCAATGATGTGTGTGTGTGTGTGTGTGTGGGGGGGGGGCTCTTAAAACAATAAAAGAGAAAATTTTGCGTCGCTAGAGAAAGAGAGTAGGAAAGGGGGTGGGAGAGAAGGAGTGAGTGAAAGAGAAGACAAAGGAGAGTGAAGCCAAATTTTCTTTTTATTGTTTTTAAAAGAACCTCCTCAACCCCACACTGAGAGAGAGAGCAGTCATCTCCCCCCTCTCTATGAACTCTTATGCCTCACCAGTATATCTTTCTAGCTAAGACATATTAGTTTCATTTAAGTTATCTCCCTTGATAATTAATGAGTATATTTTAAGAAAGATTTTCGTAATTTATCTGTTTTTTATTAAATCACTTTAATTACTGTTAATATCGACCGAACTATTGCATATATATATATAGGAAAAATATGATAATAAAATTACAAATAAAAACATCAAACATTAATTTATTATGAACTGTTTAAAAGATAGTTATGCAAATTAGGCATTCAAAGAGCAGTGTTTAAATCATTCGTCTGTACTATATATATATATATATTTATAAAAATATGTTGTAGTATTGATTTAAATGATAGTAACCCATTTTGATGTTAATATAGGAGTGATAAAAGAAAAAAACTTTTGCATTTATTCATTTAGATAAAACGAAAAGTGTATAACATGATAAAACACTAAAAAGAAGTAAAACCCATATAGAATTGAATAAAACAATGAAATTTAAAGAACCTAACAATAAGAGTTTTTACCAGTTGGACTGAATTTGCTTTAGATTAAGTAAGATTCTAGTCTCATTATCATAAAAATCACAAGAAAACTTTTCTTTTTAATAAGGATATTTCTTTTTCTTCTATTCACTTTTCCTTTGTTCAGGGGTTAGACGTTTTCTGATATTATGCAAGCTCACTATCCAGTTCTCATGGTTCAGTGGGTCACCTGTCTCTAAATTCCACCTTGTGCAGTTTTGTCAAATCACTTGTTTCCAAGTTTTCCTTGGCCGGCTAACCTTAATTCTAGTATTCTTGTGAAAACACAGGTATCGATGGCCAATCGAATTAATGTATAGTGTTATTTGTCATTCATCATCATAATCATCATATTTAGTTGGTACTGTTCCAGATGACGCGCCTAATTTCCGTAACTTCGCGTCGACAACGATCGGGCATGTCGCAGAAGCGTCCGAGCGCTAACGGAATAATAATGTTTTCTTTTTTATCTTATAAAAACATTGACAAAATTTTACCCCCCCCCAAAAAAAAAAACATTATTTTTACAAAAAAAAATAAAGAATTTAATCTATGTATTTTTTCTTTGAAATTATTCGTCTTATATTATCGTCTGCAAGCCTTCCATTAACGCTTGGCGTTTTCGTCTCGGCAACTCTCGGGCGCTTTCGCGACCTGCCCGATTGTTGTCGACGCGAAGTCACGGAAATTAGGCGTGTTATTTGGAACAGTACTATTTAGTTTAACGTCTGTTTTACATGCTGGCATGTGTTGGACGGCTTTTAGAAATTGACTTCCAAACTTATCTGTGGTCAGGTTTCTTTGAAAGTCATTTTCTTGATTGAGGCAAGATTTTTTTATAGGACGGATTCCCTTCCTAACGCCAACAGAGTAAGGTGATGCGAACCAGTGTTTTTATCGAGACACCATCTCTAGGTGATTATCACCAAGACTAAAAACACTTCAGTTGCCCTTATCGAAAAAAAATATATATTTCCCTCCCTTTTAAAAAAACCCCAAAAAACAGGGACACTAGCCAAACAAATGACTTGCTCGCTGTTTAAACTATTATGCTCTTGCATACATAATTGAACATTCTGGTCATTTCTCGTCTCTAAAACACAGCATTATACGATAGATAGATATTGTTATTACAAAACATCAATAAATAATGTTTGCAGTCAAATTTTAATTTTTTCTGCGTGATAGAGTATGAGCTAGTCATATAGATCAAAATATAATAAGCCAGAGATTATAGATGTGTTGCTGAGAATGGGTAGATAGATAACATCACAAACATGACTAAGATTTTAATGCTGTTAATTAACAAGTTCCTCCTCATAAAAGATTAAGCATTTAACAAATTAAAAATAAAACACTACCGCTGAGAAGAGTACATTTCAAAATGAAAGAATATTTTTGACATTTTATTTATTCTCTATCAGCACATAAACAACACAAAAATTAACATGTTTCCCATTTGTTGCATTTTAAACAATCTATATAACTAATCTTCGATTTTCAATGGAAAAACTAAATATTAAAGTAGTTATCACAAACCAGCCTAGAGTTTAGTGTGCGAAAATGATTAAATACACAGAAGTTTCCTTCAGTTTCAACTTGTGATAACTCAGTTATTTTGGATGTAAATAAAATTTTATATTTTCTCCTTATAACTGTACAATTATTTCTCTTTGTCCGTAATAGTTTTTTTTCCATGTTACTTAGGTTACTATTTTCAGTGACGGGCAATTATTTATTTTTAAGTTGGTGTTTTTCAACTGAATGTGCACAATATTTTGTCTCTATACATATAAAAACAGCCCCATCGTAAAGAAAAAGGGCTACTTTTCAATATAGGGTTTTAAGTTGTCTTTCACAAAAAGATCCAAGTTGAAAACTTTAGTGAATTAAATTTTTGCCCTCAAATTGTGTTTGTCTAATTTTACATAGTCAAAATCTGACATTTTATTAATTTACTATTAAAAGAAAAACCTAGCTTGATCTCCAATGTGCTATGAATCATATTATAAAGATTTAATGTGTTAGCTGTTGAAATGAATCTTATATGAACAGTTATAGTTGTGCTTTTGTGTCTTTTCTTGCAGATTTTTTTAGGAATAATGGTATTTTGACCAATTTTTAGGCTGGTTTGATCTAATAATTATTGCTTCCATTATGATTAATCTTCATGTACTACAAGATGACATTACATTTGTAAGGAGTTTTCATTTGTTCGAGCCCTACATTTTTAGTTACAGTGTAGAAAATGGCTTATGGACTAATAACACATGAGATGGAAAATTTTCTAATTTCCAACAAACAGTCATAATTTGGTGGCTAATTGTGTCACCAAAATAAATTTGGTATGATTGTTTATATTTTGTAACGATCTATGTGCTCACATTAAAAGCTTTAGATATAATGAAAATAAAAGTTTGGGTTGAGATACTTAATCTAATTCAGCTTTTTTTTCTAATTTATCTATCAATATCATATTTGTTTTCATGCACAGTTTGTACATACAATTAAACAAGAAGCGCTACGACACTGTCTTGAAGAAGTGGCAAAATGCATTGGGCATTTTGTGAACACAACTAACATGGAAATATCTATTCCCTAAATGGGACATGTCTCAAAAATGTCAATGAGTTTAGTTAGCAGTAGAGTTGCACAGGAGAAGTGTACAGGTAGCAAACTAAATGTACTAATCAGCAAAGACTGGATTGGATAAAATGAAAGAAATATGGAAGTCAGATCTTCTTACCAAGATGAAACATGACTTCTTTGAAGCCATTGTTACATCAGTTCTGGTATATAGAAGTGGTACGCAGACTTTTATCAAATGACTAGAAAAGAAAGTTGCCGGTGTGTAAACAAGAATGCTAAGAGCTGCTCTAAAATGAATTAAAAAATTATGGGTCAAACCTAAAAACAAGAAAATGTCACGTTAAGTTTGAAAAAAAAAATGTTTGTTCACTTTTTGGTACTCCAAGTTAATTTTTTAAATAGTAAATGTTTAATGAATAAAAATGACAATGAAAAGTAAATATATCAACAAATTATTTAATTCCCTCCCAAAATCGAGAATTTATTTTGGCAAATATTTGTTTAGGTCCATATTCAGGTTCCATATAATCTTTACGACTGAAAGTCATGACTAAATCCGTTATATTTTTCATCTCAAATAAAACCACAAGAAATAGTTCAAATACTTAGGGCCGGCGGGCAGAGATTGGCCGAATGCCGACGGCAATAGAGAATCACTATCAGCAGCAGCTCAGCCTTAAAGTCCAAACCCTCCTCAATGCGGCAGGGCTGTGGCAACGAGTAGTGTCATCGGGAACTTCAGTTGCTGATAGGGCCACCAAAGGTAGATTCGTCTGACACCCAGGCTAAAAAGGCTCTAGTGAAATCCAAAGGTGTCTGCATCTGGATTCGTCAACCTCTGGTTGTTTTTTGCCAGTGTGTCTGGACAATCTACGGCAAGCAAGAATATTCAGTGTTTCATCACAATGCATTGACGCATGTAAAACCACCACTTAATGCCTTCAGGTGACAACCTTCCTCAACTAATGGAATAACCGCTGATCCCTGTTGAAAAGTAAAGAAACCAAATAAAATCAGGGACAGGTTAGTAAGACCCTCCCAACTCTTTCTAAAAGTAGACAGGCCATTGTTTTCCAGATTTTTTAACTGAAAAACAAGCAGGTAGATCTCTAAATAGGAATGGGACTCAAGTGGGAGGAAATGAAATAAACATGGTGTCCTTCCAAGATAAATACAATTTGGAGAGGCCAAGATCAAAATAAAAGTGGGGAGTGGACATCTTGGAGGATATCTACTTCCAAAATATAAAAATGGGACCAGACTCATTCAACTACCTAAGGGGTTACCTCAACTGGGGTGGGTTCCAACAAGATTGAGAACCACGTGCGTCATGCTCAGACAGGGAACACGTACTCACACGCTTACAATTCGTACCCACTTTTTATTGAAATTCTATGAAATGTAATCTTTTTCTATCACATCTACACTTTGATCCCAGCCCGAATAGCGAGTGATTAGATCTTGGAAAAACAGACGAGAATAGAAAAAGAGGGCGGAGAAATAGCCATGTTATTACAACAGTTAATAATACCAACACCAGCTAGTCAGATATTATTGGCAAGTTGTTGAGGAGCAGACTAGTCAAATACTTCAAAATGACATTTTTTTATATATATATATATATATATATATATATAAAGTTATTAAAATATATTTATAGCAATTAAGCTACACCGAGGGTTCTGTGTTTCATTCTCGTAGGGAATTATCAAGCATTTTAGCCTAACGATTCCCTACGAGAATGAAACACGGAACCCTCTGTGTAGCTTAATTGCCATAAATATATTTTCATAACTTACTACTTACGTATTGAGCACTGTTGAAGTAAATACTGTAAATAGACCCATAATATTTTATATCTCCTTATAACATTTTATGTGGATTTATAAAATTACATCCGTATGTTTTTGCAGCAGAAAAAAAATAAACAGCACCCTTCGATAAAAAATGTCTTTTCGTTCGTTAACCTTAAAACTAGCTCTAAGGAATACGAAAAAGAGAAACGAAAATAAAAGCAAGCAGGTTCCCAGGCAACGTTGGGTAAGTGCATCTAGTTATAAATAATATGACTATACAAGACCGGTATAAAGTTTTACAAATTTAAATATGGTAAATTAATGTTAAAAATTATTTTTATTAAAATCTAATCCTTAAAACCTAGAAAGATAACAGCTTATTACTACAAAATGTTTGAAAACCGAAAAAGTCAAACTATGAATGAACCAAACAAGTTCAGCTGACCCAAAATGTTGGCATTATTTTCAAGTTTAGAGTTCAAAATCTGTGACACTACATTAAAACCATTTACCTTTTGTTTTTAGTAAAAAATACTAGACGCATCCATGACTCAGGGACATCTAGTATAGTAGAATTTCAAACAGAACTCAATCCCAGAACTAAAGAATATTTTAGGATGTATTTTATGCCATTAAAGTATGCAAGCAAATATATGCTCCCTCCAGTTGCATATTTTTGCTCGCCTGGGAGAATGGTATAAAACAACGAACCTGTACTGCACTGCCCTATAAGGAGGTAATGTCTGAGAGGTTGATATCATGACAACAGAACAGATACTACACTACTCCCCCCTGAAGTGAACATTGAAAGATAGTACATTAGTCTGAAATAGTATAGTAAACTGAATTGAATATTAAAAGATAGTACTATAGTACAACAATAGAAGTAATAGTATAGGTTCGGCTTTAGATAGACAGATACCAAATCTCCATTAGTAATAGATAACTTTGGAGATAGACGTTGATTCACTCAGCTTTAGTATAATAATAGTCTGAATAATGGAAACAACAACTGATTATCTCTTTTTGAGAAAAAAAAAATGGCGATTATGACATTTAATGCATCTCAAAAGGGTGATAGATAATAAAACATCTACTTCAACAAGATTACTCATTATTGTTAACTGCACCAACCCGGCGTTGCCCGGGAGTCCTTTTTTTTTTTTTCGCTTTTATTCCTTTTCTTTTGTTAACTACGCTGTTTGTTTTACCATTTAAAAAAAAAATAGGATTTTAAAAGTTAAATATAATTATTACGGTATCGTCCGATCATTAAATTATTAATTGAGCCAAATGGTTATAAAGCTATAACTAATTTTACGAAGGTAATGTTTTTATCTCTAAAAACATTATTGCACTTAAATAGTTTCACATAACTTTTAATACATGAGGATTTGGTAAGAATTTTAAAGTCACAAATGATTTTCTATTCGACAGTTTAAATACTTAAACATTCCTTTCAAATTTCGAAAGATCACTAAGTAATTAATTATTCTTTGTTTTAAACTATCAATAAAAGATTAAAATGGCTGACTTGTTTACGAAGAAACCGAAATTCATTTTGATGAATTTAATTTTGTAATTATTTTTTCATGGGATTTAAAAAAAAAATTTTGCTTTATTTCAGGCTATTTCATTTTTAATTTCAATAAATATTCGATTGATAGTAAATAAAAAAATTAAATGTGTTATTAATTACCAAAGTTGAAGCGAGAAACAGACATACGTGAAGTCATCTTTATTTTCATTAAGTTGACGCGGTTAGCTCCCAAAAATGGCTGCCAAATTTTATCTGATTTTCCAAGCGATGACAGGGCAAATTAATCCACCGAGATAATTATTTAAAGCAATATATCGCTCTAAGAATTATTTTTGGTACTTCTTCAGATTAGGACCCAAACTAACTTTGACCTCACCCCTGACCCTAACGATGGGATCAAAGTTAGTTCGGGTCCTAATCTGGAGAAGCACCTGATTTTTAATAATTGAAAATAAAACCATTTTATTATTTCAATAAAAAATTTTTATTTTATTTTAAGAAAACGATTAATAAACAGAGGGTATATAATTTCCTGGCATCTGAATTTCAATAAAACGTGTTTTGTTATAACTAACAACAATCTTATCAAATGACAAACAGTGGAAAAATTAGTAAGTAAACAAAGATTTCAAATGAACCATGACGAAATGAGAGAGAGCGAGAGCAACTGACACAGAGTTCAATTCCTGTAAACAACAGCAATCTAAAACTAAATAATTTATTATCCTCGCTGTATGGAGAGAAAAATAATTCAAAATATTGCTTACATATTTTTTTTTAAATAGGATTGTTTTTTAAAGTTCTAGTTTTCACTCAATTTATTTTTTATTTAAAAAAAATAATTCAATGTGCATTATCAAAGTTACGTATAGCCAAGAAACACACACACACACACACACGAGCTCTTGTCTGATAGTTTTTTTATATCTTTTTTTAAAATTTATATATATAAACCTTGCTTCCCATATGAAACTCTCATCGACCTTTTTTATTTGGCTAGGAGTAAAGTACTTCATCTGTTCTGTTCTCGGTCAGTAAAGGATAAATCCTTTTAGACTGAGGCAACTTTTATTTTTGTCCTAATCTAGAGTGCCCCTTTTGTGGGAGCTGGATTTTCCCCACATTAAAACACGATCTTGTGTCTAATTCTGCTCTCGTAGGGAGGCAAGTAAATAGGAACATGAAATCAGTTTAACGTGGGAGGGGGGGGGGGTCTAGCTCCCCAAAGAGGGCACTCTGAAACGGTACAATAATAGCCGAGTACGGACCCGTCTCTGGTAGGGTCGACCAGCAATACCCACTCCTCCGTAGGAGGATGTGATTCCTGGGAGGACCCCCCCCCCCCTCGGGTCGACTAGAAACCGACCTCATTCAGACAAAAGGGCCAGCGAACCAGACCCTGTGCCAAGTATTCTCCCGGTTGATATGAATTAAAATAGCCGAAGCTTTTCTTATAGTTTTATTAATAATAACAAAGATGACGAAACGTTTTTGTTTTAAGTCGCGTTCAACAATACAGCTGAAAAGAATAAAAAGTCTGTGTTCAATTTTACGTGATATAAGATTTAAGAAACTAGTGATGTTTACATTTAAAAATTTATTTTTAGATATGATTAAAAAAATAGTTTTCCCGTATTTGATTTTTATTTCAATATAAATATTTGATTTATAGTAAACAAAAATAATAATTCAATGTGTATTATTTATCAAAGTTCGGTACAGGCTAGAAACACACACACACACACGAGATCTTGTCTGATTGTTCGGATAGTTTTATCAATACAGGGATTATTATGATGCCAAAAATATGTCGCTGCGAATTCTAGTACTTAACAAAAAATGACAATCAAAGAAAAGAAAATATATATTTTTAAGAAAAGGTTGAGCCCTGCTCTTTTTAAAAAAAACCCCACATACAATAAAAACAGCATACAACCATGCGTGTGTGCTTTTGGTAAGATTACTAGACAATATAGATATTTAGTAAAGGCAATATAAACCATTCTACCTATATAAGTAAAGATTTGATCCTACAGAATCTTCCTTGATTTTATGAATATATAGGCTTAGTCTTTCTTTCTTGGAGAACTGAATGAGAAATAGATACTATGTAATTAATTGGTATCATCGCTACGTTCTTTGATCTTTTGAAACAAATATACAAGAGAAGAATGGTTTTCCGGAGAATCTTTAATGAAAATCAAGAGATTGAAATGGCTGACTAGACTAATCACTATATTAAAAAAGAAAAAAACTTCTCGTATGCCTTACATTTTTTAGAAATTATTTACTATTAATCGAATACTTATTGATTTTTTTTTTAATGCAATAGCGTCGAATAAAACGAAAATTTTAAAACCCTATAAGAAAAAAATGAATTACAAAATTAAAATAACCACCAGAATGCATTTCAGTTTCTTCGTAAACAAGTGAGCGATTTCGCATCTTTTGTTAATAGTTTTTTTTTATGAATTACTTTATAACCCTTTCGAGATTTGAAAGCATTTAAACTGCCGAATAGTCATTTATGGCTTTTAAGATTGAAAGTTTTGGAAGCTATTTACATCCAATAGTTTTATAAATAGAGGTTAAAACAACACCACAATAACTAAGTTAAATTATAGTTTTAAAACAATTAATCATTTAATGATCTAAGAATACCGTAATAATTTAACTTTCACAAAAAATCTAATTAAAAAAAAATGTTTAAAAAAAAAGGGTGAAACAAAAATGAAAGTAAAAAGAATCCCGAACAACGTCAGGTAGACAAAGCTTGTGATTAATAATCTTAGACGTTTCTCCAGCTCTCCTAAAACTAACCCAGTCTAATAATACAAAACCAGTAGATACAATGGCATATTATCAATATAACCTATTCTTTTTTTTTTTTCACCCGTTCATATTTACATTGTTTTTTTTATTCGATCTTTCTTCTGATGCTTCTCTCTGACACTAGTTACTAATAATGAAACCAAACCACGTTGTTATTTCGTAATAATAACGACAATAACAACAACAGAAAAACGATGATGCTAATAATAATAATAATAATAATAGTTTTAAATAATGGCCACCAGTAAAAATACAGAGGGTGGTCACAAAGTGGGGGATTAGTTTGTTGTCTATTTAAGTAAACTAAACATCGCTGAAAAAGAAGTGTTTTTTTTTTCGTTTCTAGCGTTTAAGATCGGGTATTTTTTATTTTTAGATTTATTAATTAGATCATTCAAAATAGAAATTGTTAATCGGGAAATTTCGGTTTTGGAAGAAGAACACCAGAAAAGAAATGCATTGCCCCTCCGCATCTAAGGTTCCCAAGCATTGGTAGAAGAAATTTAAAAAATGGTCAAATCATGCGAGTAAGAAATTAAATAAATATCTATATAAGAAAACTTGATTTATTAATGAATAAATTAATTAATATTAAATAACTCGTTTTTTTTTAAAATATAAAGTACACCATGGAGTCTAAATTCAAATAAAAGTTAAAAAAAAAAAACTGATCCCCAATTCAATCACACACCTCGCAAAGGAAAGCAAAATAAATTCCTAAACAGGTGTTATCAAAGACGTGTTTCTCGACAAATATGGCGTAATATCGAACCTAGATGCGAAAATAAAAAGGTCGTTTGTCCATTAAGCTATTCTCTTCTAGGGTTTGCCAAGAATGTTAAACGAATCGACTCCCATCTCTACTCACCCGAACATCAAAACATCGCGTCCTTCCAGGTTGCGCGGCCATAAGCCTCCATGTTTTTTCTCTGACGTCACTAGCCTTTCCGAGTGTGTGGTGGAAGGGGGGGGGGACGTAGTTATCTCCCTTTGGAGAGGTGACGCAGTTGTCTCCCTTTAGCTAGGGCAACTAGTGATGAAGAAGCGAGTTACTCTCACCACATCTCTCTAACTACTTCTTTGCTACCTTCTCTGCTAAAGAAAGCACTCTCTAGTTATCATCACTCTATTACACTCTCTCCGTGTTTATAATGGAACGTTTATATTATATCCAAGGAGATCCTTATACAAGGCCTGGTAAAATTAAAACTGGAGGCTTTTATATATGGAGACCAAAATTACTACTAAATAATAATTAATTACTGAGAAAAGTTTTAGTCAGGAATTTGTTAGCGACAGAGCGATGTCTAATAATTAGTTAATTAGCAAATGTACATATTATTAGGAAGAAACTTATGATTATTGACTTATTTCTGAATTTTTGAGATGAGAATTGATAATTTGTATCATTTTGGTTATTCGGACTACATTTCTCATCTTGAGTGTTATCATCACAACATTTCGGCCGCTGTAACCTCCAGCCTTCTTCAGGTGTATCTCTTCAAACTCGGGAATATTTCTGTCGAACTCGGGAATCTGGACGGAATTTTGAATGGGTCTATGGATATAGTACTAAGTTAAATTCAGTTCTAAGTGATAGTCATTTGAAGGTTGAAGGTTCCATCCTGGGTGCGGGCGATACAGAGAATTGCGAATTACTGAAAACGGAACAAGAGCATGCTACCCCCATGGATTAAATAAAGGGTTCCGTTCGAAATTTTGTCCAGATTACCGAGTTCAACAGAAATATTCCCGAGTTTGAAGAGATACACCTGAAGAAGGCCGGAAGTTACAGTGGCCGCCGAAATGTTGTGATGATAACACTTAAGATGAGAAATGTAGTCTGAATAACCAAACTTATACAGATTATTGACTTATTTCAATAAAATGAAATGCACAAAGAAACAAAATTAAAATATTGCTAATTCAAATAAAATGACTTTTATACGCTATTTCAGCATTTAGTTAATCCTAGGATAAAAGTTCCAAAGTTAATTTTAGTAAATGTTCAACTCATGGCGATACTTATATCAGGCATGGCAAACATGCGACTAGGGTCTATAGCTGAGGCGGACATGTATAAACCAAAATTACTACTAAATAATAATTACTGAGAAAAGTTTGAGTAAGGAATTTTTTTAGGAGAGTAGAAAGTGGACTTTCGGTTTACCTTCGATAACCTCGTAACACTTATTGTAGCTAGTTTTTTACCTTGAAGTAGTATTTTTTGAAGTGGCTTCATGCCTTGTCAAAAGCGATTTCCATTAAAAAAAATAAAATGTCCAGTAATTAGTTAATTAGCAACTATACATATTAGGAATCAGCTTACAGTTTTAAAAAGAAAGAACACAATTATAAAAGAACTAAATGCACAAAAAATCACTTTATTCACCATGAATCCGATGCATATTAGACATTTAAAAAATCATGAGTAAATTTGTTTATATTGACTAATTGATTACAGAAAATATAATGACATAATAGCAAGTTCTACATTTTATAATGTTTCAAATATTTTATGAACAAAATAATGTCCAGAGAAATAATTTTCATAATCTTTACAAAATTTGTGATATTTGTTACATGTACAATTTGTTTTACAGAAGATAAAGAAAATACTTATCCCTTCATAATACGATAATACATATTATACAATTTTAATAATAAAATCAACTTACATTAACAAGAACATAAAACCACTAAAATATATGTAAAAAGTAGGGGAATTTAAAACATATCTGATAACGGCTTAGAAAATTATGTATTACCAATACTGATTATGTTGCCATGAGAATGGTATAAACATTTTTATTTTATAAATAATATTTTAAGATAATTTCAAAACTGGTTCTTGAGTTTCCTTATAATAATGTTTGACAAATATATTGGACAATATAAACACATGCTCTCTTTTCATAGTGAAATCATACATATCAGAAACTGACAAAGATTTTTCTCAAAGAATGCCTGCAAGTGTTCAAACATTATAAAACAGAAAAAAAAACACCTACTGGATGGTGGTATCCAGTGGAATTTTAAAATTGCCACAATCTATTATTTTCAAAAAATGTTCACATTCTTGAAAGAAAAAACTTGTATTATTAAATATTTCTTCATCAGTTGGATAATCTTTTCACGTAACATAACTGACGATATACAAAAGAGACATTTTAATATCTTTAGAGATCTTAATTTCAAGATCTGGTAAGTTATCAAATATTCTGCATGCTATTTCATCCAGCAAATATTCACATTTTGAACAATTATCTCATGGATCAAAGTTGTATTCTTTGACCTCAACATCTAATTTAAGTAGCAGTTTAATTTTTCAATATGAAATTTTTCAATAGTTTGAACAGTTATAAAATATGCACCTTCAGAACTCTGTCTTAATTTTCCACATTCATTTTCTAAACAGTCTGTGGTAAATTCACCAAGCAGAACAAAGTTAAACCCATTGCTTAGCAAATATCTATAAACATCAGTTAAACTATTGCATGTATGTCCAATGGTTTAACTATATAATAATTTAATTCTTTTTCCTTGCTTACTTTTCATTTTTTGTGTCCTTTTTCTAAAATCAGAAAGAAATCTAAGGTTTTAATTTACATCTGATATCACTTTTTTCAGTGGATCATTTTTCTTAATGTCGCTATACATTTCTTTGATACTGACAATTTTTCAAAAATGTTAAAACCTTGTCAATAAAATGAAGTGTTTCTACAGTATTCTCTTCATTTGATAATGCTGTTACAGTTTGATCACAAAAACTTTTTAAACAATGGGAAACTTTTTGTTGCTTAACAGGTTTTGGGTAAACTGCCACATCAGTTCGTTTTGATAATTTAATAAACTTAGTTTTTTCATATTTGTAAAATCTTTTACAACTTCCCATTTTGCTAATATCTTTGCCTTCAGAATCAAATAGTAATTCAGAAGAAGCTTCAGTAAGCCAATTATTCCAAATATTTTTTAAAAGATGGACGGTCAAAAAGTAAGTACAAGTCATTTTTAGTTAGCCAAGGCTTATCATAAACAAATTGATTCGTCCTTTTGTTATCAGATACAATTGCAATCACTTGACTATTTAATTGTTTAATTATATTAACAATATTGGAAATTTTTTCATATGAAATTATTGCTTCTAACTTGGCAACAGGGATCAGTTTAAGTAAAAATTTTCGTCCATCATGTAAACATTTTACTGTGATTCAAAATACTGTTTTTTCTAATCCTTTAGAATTTTCAGTAAAACCAAATACATTTCCTCTGTGATATTGTTGAGAAACTTTTACATACCCTTCATCAACTAAAAGAATGTACTTTTTCTGATTTTCAGAAATTTTAGAAAATATGTCACCCAGAAAATTAGAATATTAAAATCATAATGCTTTGTCCCAATACTTGATGCGGGCCATAATATTAATTTATTATTTAAAAATATTCTTTTAAATCAATTTTTGATTTGCTGAGAAAACGAATCGCTTCATTGATCTGCGACCAGTGCGGAAACATTGAGACTCGATTTTTTTAGAAAGATAACAAATAGCTGTATGTATAACAGCAAGTAGCATTTAAATTTTCAACATTTTTATCACAAATATTGGAATACCTTCTAAAAAGATTCAGTTCAATTGTTATCCGATATTCAGCCGAGTTAGTGTTGACTGCAACTGACAGAATGCCAAAAATAACATTCGCCCCCAGTCAGAGATTACACATGCATGCTATACAGGCCTATATTAAGGATCGCCTTCATTCAACTTATTATTTATCAACTTTTCTTAAACTGCTACTAAGTAAAAAATTTTGCATCCCCCCTCCCATCAAAATGATCATATCTCAATATGTCGTCGTCGTCGTCGTCGTCGTCGTCGTCGTCGTCGTCGTCGTCGTCGTCTTCTTCATCATCATCATCATCATCATCATCATCATCATCATCATCATCATCATCATCATCATCATCATCATCATCGGTTTAACGTCCGTTTTATATGTTGGCATGTACTGGACGGCTTTTAGAAATTTACTTCCAAACTGACCTATTTCTGACAAATCTTTATTCATCCCCCTTTCTCTCAATTCATCCTTATAATTTCCCCCATATTTCTCTGCTAACTGACCCTGCTACCTCAACTGTTCTACATCTACTAACACAAAACTCTGTTTACATGACCAGTCTGGGTCGCTCTTATTCCGACAGGTTGAGGGTACATGTTAATCAGCTTGTCTAGCTGCTGTTTCCGACTGACAGGACAGGAGCCCAAACTCTTAGGTAGCGCTAAGAATGGCTGTTCCATCATCAGTTGTATGATACCGTGGGTAGCTGTGCATGCCATGTCGCACATGGAAAAGGATCCTACAGTTATCTCTGGTGGGCTTTCCCAAGGCCACAACTCCCATGGACCAGGTCACGACTAATGGACTAGTTGTGTGAGCTTATTGGTACCTAACAAGCCCCCACCTTGCCCACCCCACTCTATATCAAAACAAACATGTCATTGCAAAAAAAAAAAAGTCAAACCTAAAGCAGACACCCTTGAGGCTCGCATTCACAAATATCCGGGACTTAGAACCAACATCAATGACGTAGAAACCTTTCTCCTGACAAACTCTCTGGATATCCTAGCACTAAGTGAAACAAACCTTCAATCCTCAATTTCCTCTCACCACTTTGACATGACTGACTGCCTCCCACTCTACCGTAAAGACTCTGACAAACATATGCACGGGCTAGGAGTTTATGTTCGGAACACCCTCCCCCTGACTAGAGAACATAGGTTAGAATCAGATGACCAAGACTACATGTGCTTTAGATTGACTTTACATCACAGCGTTTGTTACTTATATTTCTTATACCGTTCCCCTTCGACCCAGGACTGTACTCTGCTAAACTCTGTCTCTGAAAGCATAGATAGAGCACTCTCACTTGACTCGAATGCCCAGATACATGTATTTAGGGATTTTAATGCACACCACTGTGACTGGTTGGGATTCTCCAGCCTTACTGATGCAGCCAGCAACTCTACATATAATTCCTCCTTAGCTCACTCCTCTCTCAGATTGTTGATTTCCCAACCCGCATCCTCGATCGAGTAGACCAGCAAGCCTCACTTCTAAACCTGTTCTTGACCTCACTGCCCAAGGCTTGTGTGACGAAAGTTCATAGCTCACTCGGGAATGCTGGTCACATTGTGCTAATGATTTATATCACCCTAAAAAGTCGTCCAAAAGCTGAAGAGCCGTTGCTCAAAACAACGAGATACTATGTGCTAAGCTGATTTTGAGTCCATCAGAGATCACATCAGCGACACCCCATGGAGAGAAACCTTCTCACTCCCTGCTGAACAGTGTACAAATGAGTTAACTGAATAGGTCAAAGCAGGCATTGAAGCCTATGCCCCCATGCGAACATTCTTTAGCAAGCACCACTCTCCTCAATGGTTCACCTCGAAATGTGCAGCTGCTATTGCTGAGAGACAGCAAACATTCCGTAAATTCGGCCGCCATAAGTCAGCTACTAATAGACAGAAATTTATAGAGTCAAGAAATAATTGTAAGGCCGTGATAGGTGAAGCAAAGAGAAGGTATACAGAAATAACCAAAAAATGCATTCAGTCACAGAAACCGCATAAGCAGGTTCAGGCGTTGGTTCCGCAAACACTGCCGAGACGTGCGTTCGCAACTGAGTAAGCACTCGCCATCGTAGGGGACCTTCCCGTAAACCCTATGACCATGTCAGCCAAGGAAGCCAGTTGTTCTACCATACCGGTCCCTATCACTGTCGTAAGGATAGCTTGTACTGCAGATGGCAAACGGGACACAAACAGCTGCCTCAACAAACCATTGTCTGCCGGGGCTTCTTCCACAAACTCCCGCATGCATCTCAGTAATTGTGTTGCCAACCGATCTCCCAGCAACTCGTAATTAGATCCTTCACTGTAGGAGCAAGTGAAGCGGGAATTGCACTGATTAACAGATTCAGTTGTTTTGGTGCAGACACTATCCCGTGGGCAGCAAAACATGCCTCGATTTGTACAAACCAGACATGGACATCTCCCGAGTAAGCGGAGAGTGAATTGGAGCTCATCATAAAACAGGGGAAGTTCCTAAGAAGCAATCGCAAGAGAATAAAACAGACAATTGTTGGTGGGTATCCTATTAAGGTGCCTGATTGGAACTTGACACTCATATGAGGTAGTTTCTATGAAGGAATGAAATTGGGGAAGAATTTTGGAAAATATATATGAAAATAGGCGGCCAAAAATTTACGTGAATGGGAAATATCACGTGTTGAGACAAAGCAAGCACAAGTATTAGAAAAAATACTGTATTAAATGCTCCTTTCCTTCAACAACTACAAGAAGCCTCTCCAACCACCGATTGCCATGGCAAATAACACCCTACCTGAGAGTTCATCATTCAAACTCCTTGGCCTAACCTTCACAGGTAACATGAATTGGAACACATACATTGAAGACATTGCCAAGGCTGCCGCAAAGAAGGTTGGCTCCCTCTACCGTGCTAGTGGACTCCTTACGCCTGACATTATCCTGTATCTCTACAAAGCCACCATTCGCCCATGCATGGAGTATTGTTGCCACATCTGGGCTGGTGCATCATCTACTAGTCTCTCCCTCCTTGACAAAGTCCAAAAAAGAGTAGTCAACCTAATAGGTCCCTCACTGTCAGCTAAGCTCCAGCCCCTGTCCCATCGCCGCAATGTAGCATCCTTGTGTTTGTTTTACAAATACTTCAATGGATTATGCTCCGATGAGTGTGCTGCTCTGGTGCCCCCTTGACGTAAATTCACTAGACTAACTCGACATTCTACTAAATCTCATTCATTCACTGTGGAGGTCCCCAGATGCCGGAGAGCATTCTACTCAAATAGCTTCTTTCCTCGTGCTGCTGGCCTCTGGAACTCCCTCCCTGCCCCCTGTTTCCCCGACAGTACTGACATGCAGAAATTTAAAACTAATGTAAACAGACATCTCGCTGCTCAGATCCCAATTTAAGCTGAACCACCAATCCTTCCCCCCTTTTCCTTTTTCTCAGTAGCCCCTTACGTTTACAGTGGCGTCCTGCCTTGTTTGGGGTAAACCATGTAAAAAAAAAAAAATTACAGAAAATGGGCGCATAAAAATAGCACGTGGGAAGTAAAAAATGGCCAAATCGAAAATGGCAGATATATTTGGCAAAAATATGTGAAAAACCTCTAATGCAAATCTATAATCGAATAACAGAAGTCTATACCACACAAGATGACCTAAAATTATAGCTATTTAAAAGCGATTAACTTAAATGTGAGTTAGCTATTGGGAGTCATCCACGCAAGAGCAAGATGCATGCCACGTGGGAATATTTAAAAATTGGGCGGGAAAGCATAAGAAAAGGACAATACGTTATTAACATTACAATTCTGAAAATCACAACAGATCTTAATTCAGTCGCAATTTATTAGCAATGGAAAATGTATTTTATAACAGAATCAAGAAAATTGAATTGCTATTCCCTATTAGTCTGTCTGAATCAAAACATTAAAATGCTAACTTTCTCCGAAAAAATTCCGAACGAATTGCAATGAAAATGACGTGTAAGGAATGAATAAAAACCCATGTTAAAATGCACTTACTTTCCGATGTAAACCTTCGAGATTGTAAGATTGTGTTTCTTCTGGTAGGTTCAAATTCTTTAAACTGCCGAATATTGAAAGAATAACCTCTGGACCGATTCGAAGGTTGCCGTAACGAGGAAAAAAATGTCTTATTCTTTCTTTTTTTTAATTGTCGGCTGACGAAATGTATATGCGTTGTTGAGCAAAAGAGAAATCCTCCTTGAATGAGGCAATTTAAAAAAAAAATTTTTTTTTAAAAAGATATGTAGTTCGCCGTGAAGAAGGATAAATGTGTTTTTGTTTGAAGAAGAAGGTTGTGTATTTTAAATCACGTAAGGGTTACCAATTTTGGCTAGATAGTCACTGATTTCTTTTTTTTTGAAACAGAAGATTGCATATTTTAAACGCATCGGGGTCACCAATTTTAGATGTTGTATGTAGATAGATTTATTCGCCGGAACAAAGGCATAGCACATTTTTATATATGGGGTTGAATATGGCAGACAATATGTAGTAGAGTTTTTACTGGAGTTCGTCGACTACTCTACAGTAGGCCTGATAGAGAGTGCAGGAATGTACATCTTGTCTCTTCGGAATCCTGGCTCGAACTAGTTAATCATGCTGATCACGTGACTTGGGTTTTGCGCCAAATTATGATTTATCGCGTGAATCTTGTTCAGTGAAGAGCACACTTCCGGTCAATCATGTGACTGCTCCAAAGACATTTGGACTTCATTTCCCAGTTCCTCAGCGACAAACGGCATATATCTGGTTCATAGAACCCTGCTGCAGACGTATTATCCCGTCTACTCATCAGCGCTACCTCTTTACCAGAAGATATTGATCTTTGTCAAATTGTTCTGGAACAGCCAGCTTTAGAGCATCTGAATCTTTCATCTCCGCAGTTTGTTAATGGCAAATTCCAGTACATGCCAATCACTACAGCAGATGAGCAAATTTTGTGCAAAACTTTTACAAATTCACCTTATCCACTCGTCCATGACAATCCTTGAAGGACTGTTTTTTCTTCCTTACACAGATTGGCTCACAACGCTGTCTCTGCCGTGGTGAAACTCATTTCAGCCCGGTTCTTCTGGCCCAACATGAGATGTGAAATCACTGCTTGGACCCGTTCCTGCTTACCCTGTCAGAAATCGAAGGTACACAAACATGTACGATCCCCATCTTGGCACTTTCAGCACCCCTGATGCTAGATTCAAACACATACAAATTGATTTGGTTGGACCCTGACCTGTCAGCTAAGACTATTCTTACTTACTGACATGTATTGATCGTTTTTCACGGTGGCCTGAAGCCATCCCACTAAGTGATATATCTGCTGAAACTATAGCGCGTGCCCTGGTGGCAGGCTGGATTTTGCATTATGGTTTCCCAGCAACAATTACCACTGATCGTGGCAGACAGTTTGAATCATGATACTTGGTATTAAATGTACAAGGACTACTTGTTATCACCGAGCTTGCAACTTATACATGTCCCTTCCCTCATGTGACCACGGGATGAAGAAACGAGGTTATCTCTTCATTTATGCACCAGAGAACTCATTTGTGGGGATAAACTTCTTGGCACTCATAACCTTCGACATGAAGGTAGTCTTAACGGTAGGGGCTCGACCAGGCATGTGTACCCTGTGTTTCTTTCCACTACCTATGTGGTGTCGTCCACCTCCATCTGTTCTTCTTCGGGTTCATTCGGCGACGTGACATTGACATCCATAGCCTCATCAAGGGCTTGTTGCCGTTGAGGTTCGGAATTTATTAAAGGGGCTGAGGTTTTCGGTGTTGAGCAATGTGGGCCATCAACAACTGGGTAGGTATTCTGTAGCGTTACCAGATTGCTCCCATCCACTTGCACTTGGTACTGTCGGTTTCCACCTGTTTCCATGACCCTCCTCGTCTTTCTCCATTGACGAGGGTGGGGACCATCTCAGTTCTGGATCTGGACGAAATCTCTGAATTTTAGTTCCCGAAGTGGACGGCAATGCTGGTTGTAGAACTGTTCGTTCAGCATGTGCTTTTTGTCCATTGCAACCTCCCTTAGTTAACCTATCTTTTTCCACTCCTTTCGTGTTTGGTACTTATCCTGTAAGACTGGGAGGTAATCCTTAATAATCCGATCATACAGCATTATAGCTGGGGATATGTCAAGGTCCTCAACTGGTGTGTTGCGATGGGTCAGCAGAGCACTGGCAGCACGATCATGGCATAGATGTCTGCAGTTATCTGTATTGTCGGTAAGTATACACTTAACTGTCTTTACCGCTACCTCTGCAAACCCATTGCTTTGACGGTAGTACGCTGATGACATTCATTCCTGTATCTCCCAGTTCTTCAGAAAGGAGTTGTACTCCTGGGACTAAAATGGCGGTCCTCCATCCGATGAGATTTCTTCCAGTGCACCATATGTGCAAAACCATGTTCTCATCATGTCACACACGGTTTTGGCCTTCCCCGATGGCATTAGGGCCACCTCCATCCATCCAGTATACCGATCAGCGTATACCAAGTACTGTTTTCCCAAATATCGACAAAGTCCACTACAACTTGTTGAAATTGAAATCCCGAGTCTGCTGCTGACATCAAGAGATCCTTCGGCTGAGATTGACGCAATCGTGTTGTAAGTGCGGCACTGGAATGGTCCGCCTGATGCTAGCATCCAGCCCTGACAGAACAACCATTGTCTTGCATTTGCCAGCATGCCGTTTACGCCTTGATGTGTGGAATGAAGTGACTCAAGTACCTCTGCTCAAAGTTGTCGAGGTATCAAAATTTTGTCGCTTTTGATTATCACTCCTTCTCTCACGCATTGACCAGAAAACCCGAGCTATGGATGAGAGGTCGTTGTTTGACTTGGGGAAACCTTTTTGCACCAGGTCTGCTAAGGTCTAGCATTCTTCATCCGTGGCCGTGGCAACCACGATCTGTTCCCATGTTATCGTCTTCAGCTTAGGGTCGCTGTCGTACATTGACGTGAAGGGCGCTTTGATTCAAGTGTTTATCATTTGGAACAGACTCTTTGACATACCTAGTGGGTATCGGAAAGCACAATCAGATGCTGCATTGTGTCTAATCTGGAATTTGTAAATCAAGCTTCATTCTTTGAAGTTTAAGAAACGATGGTTTTTAATGTTTTCTATAGCCTGATCAGAAAATATTTTTGTTAGGGGTTAGTGGTCCACTGTCACCAGCAAATCTGGACATCCGAGTACGAACATATGACAGGACTCTAACCTATAGATTAGGGCCAAGGCTTCTCCTTCCACTGGTGCATAACGCGATTCTGCATCATTGGTAAATCGGGATCCAGCCAGAATGAGCTTCCAGTGACCCTCCCCGCAACTCATGTCTGCTTTACCATGGAATTTGCAATGTTTCTGAGACAAGAAGTATGCAATTCCTGTTTTACTATAATCTGTTGCTAAACCCATAGTTCTGTTGATTTCGAATGTTTTAACTCATTCTCAATTTTATTTACGATCATCCCCTTTGTCTCTTGAAATAGTGTCTCATCCCAATAAAACTTTCGGTTCTTCGTCCATAATAGTTCCCGGAAGTGGGGCCATCATTTCAGCTTGTGAAAGGGCATATAACACCTGATTCACTAGTTCAAACCAGAACCTGACGCTGGTGATATTCATAGGTGTAGGAAAGTGAAGGATAGCTTCTGTCATCTTTTTGTGGGTTTAACACTCAGCAGTGATAAGAAACCCAGCAAATTCCACCTCTATTTCAGTGAAATGGAACTTGTCAGGGTTAAACATAATACCCTTATCTGCACAGTGGCTGATGTAGTCGACTGTGGGCCTGAACAAGGACTCTATCGAATCGTCCCATAGGAGGCTGTCATCTATGCACCGAGTTTTCCATGTCATATCTACTATAATGTCATCAAATTGATGGGTATATCCATTTCCTGAACTATGGAATCATTGAGGGGCCCAACAATACCTGTATCTGCCCCACTCAGTAATAAATGTGGTAGTGTCCCGTGCTGCTAGAGAGAGGTAGGCTGTGGTATCCATTCCACATGTCAATGACTGTTTTTCTGGTGTGGACAGGTATCCCATAGTCCTGGTTGAATGGGAACGGAGTGTGGTGCATTTCCCCCATGGTGGCATCATTCAATTTTTGTAGGTCCACCGTGCGTCTTGCAGACCCGTCTTCTATTATGCCGAGTGCAACGTCCTGGTCAAAATCTTCTTTCACCTTCTTCTTCCAATGATGGGGGACCGGTATTGGCATGTGAACTGCTGTCGGTGTTGTGCTGGGGACGAATATGATATCCAATAGTTTGCCTGCCATAGTTTGTAATGTTTGGTGTTGGCATATATTGAATGCACTCAACTTGAAATGTTCCACTATGAACCGTTCTAGTTGGTGTCTGTTGGCTTCTATTGGTTGGAATGGGATAGTATCCGGTTTTGATGGAACAGATGTCCTACGTGGACATCTGCATAGGGCTGTTTCATTTGCGGCCCTTGACGAGCTGCTCTGTGATCGCGAGTTTGGAAATTTTAAAGTCAACAAACCCAGATTCTTCAGAGCGGTTTGTGACAAATAAAAACCAGATGTGTTGTCTGACACATGCACCGCCTGTCCTGTCTCTCTTGATCCAACTTTTATGTGCAGGAATAAGACGCCTTTTACGTGCAATGCGTTGCCCATTATTCCCCGTATTCGGTAGGTAGTTGATACGAAGTACCCGTCCGGCTATCCAAGAACTTTTAAAATCTTGGGTCCACTCGAGCAAGTCTGGGCTCCAGTGTCTGTAAAGGTGAGGATGTGATGGCTATGATGGTTTATTGAACTCTTTAGCATATGTCCGAATGTAGCATGAGTTCTGGGAATCATGGTTGCTTTCCTTGTCACCGACGGAGGTGGCTCTGGGGGGGGGGGAGTATCTGAAACTGTCCATCGTCCCACTCAAGATGGGGAACCGTGTTTGACTGCGTCTCCTGTCACGTCTGTTGGTTTTGTGAGTTGGACGACTATCTGGAATACTGTTAGTAAACTTGATCAACTCATTTTTTGACGCTTTGCTTGTAGTTTCTGTTCTAGATGTCACAAGCTTCCGGCATATTTTCTTTAAGTCAATCCACAATGATGACATATCAGCTGAACTGCTGGAGAATCCCTCCAATTTATTGATCCATTAGGGTGTGAAGTCCTTCCACACCCTCTACAGGGCCCAGCATATCGATTTCCCGGGGCCGTTGTTCCTGGCTCGACCATTGCACATTGGAGAATGCACGTTATAATGTTTTAGCAAGAGAACGGTTCAGTTTTGCTTGCCGAAGTTGGAAAATGATGAAAGAAAGATTGAAGACACTGAAGACAGAGATAGAGGGAAATATGTATTAATATTGTTAAATTAAATAACAATACAGAAAAATCTTGCAAAACTAATTGTATTGCAGCTTTAAGAAGTCAAACTAATAATAGAAAGTTCTTTAACGTCCAAGAAAATTAGACAGCCCTGTGAATTTCTCAGGTTCCAATTGTCATACTCAAATTAAGGAGAAATATTCCTTACTTGTTCTCAGGACGAGATCATATTCAAAAAAGGAAGATTAAGGGTTTTTTTTGATTCAGCCCGCCAAAATTAAGTGTCTGTTGATTGGTCAAGGAAAATCGTCTTGGTCAATCAAAAGGGCTTTTTTAGAATAAAAGGGGTGTCGTGATGGACAAAAAGAGAACCACTCAGAAAGAAAGGGAGGTAACCATTTTTTAATACTCTCCCAACAACAAAAAAATGCGACAAATAAATTTACTGCATGCTATTTAAAGGCAATCAGTTACAATATTTGTGATTACTACATGAAATGTTGAAATTAAATTGTACAGAATATTCTGTTTAATGGGAATACGTATCAGGTATACTACCATAATATTTTGGGAATTATTCTGGCCTATTTACAATGAATGTGTTTTAATAATAAAGGTATTCAACATTAGATGTGGATTTCTTGATCCTTTTAGATCTGTAACTGGTCATTCCTTCTGAAGACTGAAAGTTCCATATTAGGCTCCCTACAATCCTCTATAGGGGGGGGGGTGTAACTTCATCAGACTCCTCATCTGCTGGGGTGTCAGGAAAATAGTTATGAGTGAGAGACAACTCCAATAGATATAAATGTTCGAGGTTATGTGTTTCCACTGAAGCATCATCTCTTTTTATTCGAGCAGAACGAACCTTGCCATCGTAGCCACTAAATAGTTCAATAACTCTCCCTAGCTTCCAGAAAAGCCTGGGCTTGGCTGGATTCTTAATGAGTATCACATCATTGACATTGATTTTATTGTGAAATTCAATTTCATGCAAATCCTTGCAATTTTCTCTCAGACTTAGCAAATATTCATTGTGCCACAGGTCTTTGAATTTGACATTAATTCTTCTCTGTTTTCAAGTTACTCACAAGGAGAGATCTAGTGATTGGTGCTGTCTTGACCAAGCTGGGTGTGTCAGATTGGAAGGAGAGCTCACAGTTTATGTTTGGATGAATGAAGCAGTTGGGTGTTAAGGGAAGCAGATCAACATCTGTTGAACATCTGTAGTCTGGAGTTCACTGCTCTTTGAATGTCTGATAGGACGGTTAGAAGGTTAAAATAACCGATTTTGGATTGGCCCAGTGTTTTAAATAGTCAGGATTTTATCACCCTGATCATTCTTTCCCAAGTACTTCCAATCCAAGGGGAGTATAAAGGTATTTTTATATGTTTGATGACAGATCTTATATATGAGTTGCAGAACTCATTACTGTTGATGTGATGTTTTATTACATCGTCACCAAAGGCTGCATTAAAAGAATGTGCATTGTCACTGTATATGTGACTTGGTGCTCCATAAATGTTAGAAAATCGAATCAAGGCGTGGACAAAGGCTTGTGTGCTCATATCAGGTACAAGTTCAATATGAATAGCTCTCACATTCATACATGTGAAAATCAGTAAATACATTTTATGAGACTTTCCATCTCTTTGAACCCAGATGTGACCTGTGTAATCAATGTCAGTGCATTGGAATGGGTTTATCAACCTCACTCTGTGTTTTGGCAAATTTGTCAACCTGGGGTACTTGAAAGCTAGGCTGTTGAATTTTCTACAAGTATTGCAGTTAGAGATCACAGTCTTCACAGACTGCCTGCTTGTGGAATCCAATATCCTGACAATCTCAATTTGGTCACTGTCGTGCCAATACCCAAATATTTGCATCGATGATGGCTATCAATGAATAATAATTTTGTAAGAGGGTGATGTTTGGCAATTAAAATAGGATAGACCAAATTATATTCATACCTTGTTGAATTGGCAATTCTGCCATCCACTCACAAAATCCCATCATAATCAATGAAAACGTTAAGATTCCTCACCAGCAAAGGAATTTGTTTGTTAATAGGATCCTTCAAATAGGCAATTTCCTTATCAAATGTTTGTAGCTGCATAAATTTTAGTAAGTAATTTAAAGCTGCCTGTTTTGAATCAGATTGTTCCTTTAGTCGTTGGCACACATTTACAAATTTGAAAATGAAGGCAGTTGCACGACATAGCTTGTTGAAGTCGGAGAACCAGTCAAATGGAATCAGTGGTTCCCCAATAGCTTCACTCAATGTATTATGGAAAACGTTTTCCACACGATACTTGTTTTCAAGGCTCAGACAGCTCAGTATACCTGTAGGCCAGCTTTCAGGCTCCTCAACCAGCCATGTGGGCCCATGTTTCCAGTAGTCCAATCTCTGCTTAAATTTTTCTAGGGTGATACCACGAGAAAGAAGATCAGCTGGGTTGTCAACAGAGGGGACATATTTGTAATGAATGTCGACCCCAAATTCCTTACTCAACTTCTCTTTCATTCCTTGAATGTCTCTGATTCTGTTCCTGGTATACAGACTTTTTGCTTTAATATTCTCTGTGAGAAGCCAAGATAATACAACTTGTGCATCCACAGAAACAAAGATGTTCTTAATGTTGATACCAGAGTAGGACCTCAGTAACATGGTTAAAGTCTTGAATGCAATATACACAGCAAGCAACTCCATCATAGGTAATGTTTTTGTTTCAATCGGAGCTACTTTAACATTAGAAAATATTATATGGGATTTCCCATTTTGCACGCCATAAACAACAAAGCCATATGCTTGAGGTGACGCATCACAGAATAAATATAATCTCAGTTGGCTATCAGTGTCCACAGCTTGTCTTGTGAAAAACAGATCACTTAGTCCAGAGAGGTCCTCGGCCAAATTCTACCAGATCGTCATTAAGTCAGTAGGTACCTCCTCATCCTAACTCAACTTAAGCAACCACAATCTTCGGAGAAGTATTTTTGGTTTAACCATAACCGGAGCACAAAGTGACAAAGGGTAAAATATTTTTGCTGTCTGAGCCAGAATATCCCTCTCTGAAAATATGTTCTTCTGAACTGAAGTGTTAGCAATGCTGATAGTGTCCAATTCAGGGTGATATTTATACTCTAACACTTTTTCATATTCACAACCATGTTGCACAATTCTGCCATCCTCATTTATTATATCTTGTAGGGGTTTACAATTTGAATTACACGACCTTTTTATAGAGGTTAATTATCTCCTCGGAAGAATTGCTAGTTATGCACAAGTTGTCGACATAAAATCGATATTTCAGCATCTCAGTACATGCATCATTTGCAAAACGACTCACATGGTGCTTGAGAACATAATTTAAAATAAAAGGGTTGGCATTGAAGCCACATATCAATGTACAATATTGGAAACAAAGCAACTTATCTCCATCCTTCACAAAAAATCAAAATCTATTTTTGTCCTCATCAGACTTGAGTCTGATGATAAGAAAGGCTTTCCTTATATCTCCTAATAAGACACATTTGTTAGTGACAAACAAAAGCAAAAGTTCAAACATGTTATTCATAATATTCACACCAGGATAACATGCTTCATTGAGGGAGTAATCACCCCCAGTCTTTAGTTAAAAACAGGTCTGATCTTAGTAGTTACCTGTTGATCAAACTTGAAAATCGGTCTATGGGGTATCCAAATGTACTTGTGGAAATCTTGTGGGGCAACTTCAATTCTTTTGATGATCCCTTCAGACTCTTGCTGACGAAAAGTATAGGTCCTATCTAAATTCTTTTTTCCCAAAGAAAGCATTGTTCTGTCAAGCACTTTAAGAGCAACTTCGATGTTGGAAGGAACAGACTCGATTTTCTCCCTATGCCAAGGTAGATCCACCAAATAAAAATTGTCCCTGAATTCAATAGATTCCTTAAAGCTAACAATCTTACTTCTATCATAGCCACCAATTAGTTCTTCGTCAAGGGAGGCAGGAGCTGAGTCTACAGCAAACATTTTTTCCAAATTTCTTTCCACATTGGAAGTTTCAAATACATCTGGGAATGGATCTGGGTAGGACGACTTTGGTTCCAATATGGAATTTAACTGTCGCTCAGGGCAATATGCATATTGAGAAACAACAGTGTGATAGTTTGCAAAGGTTTTGGAACTTCCAGATCCCACAGGATTAATTCGATGAGAGTATAAAAAGTGTTGTACACTTCCAAATGGAGGCAAATGAGTGATCTAAGGCTGGATGATCTCATGTCCTACGAACTCTGTCTCTACTCGACGTCTTTTTTTGAGGGAAAGCTCATCTTACATCAAGCAGACCAACCTCAGCTGGCAGCAGTTCTCAGAAATTATGTTGAAACAAAATTGGACAATGCTGTGACACAAACCGTTCCAGTCACAGAGCACAATGTACTAGACGGAGGATCTCTGCTTCACTGTTTGAAATGGAAGGAGGGGAGTATCTAAAACTCAATTGCAAATGATTATGCCTCATTTACTGTTGAACACTATGGGACAGCAACTGTCGTGTTTGATGATTATGAAGTTTTACCAAGTATAAAAGACTGTACTCATCAGCAGCGAAGTCGAAAACTGAATGCAAGAAAGGTGAACATTACCGAGGTAACAAAATTTGCTGGGAAAGAGGAGAACTTCTTGTCAAATGTGGCAAATAAGCAGGCGCTGATCCAGACGATCATTGAACAAATGTGGCAGAAAGTATGTGACGTTATTCAAGCAGAAGGAGATACCGATGTTGAGATTGCAAAGGCAGCCATCAATATGTCTGCTTTCAAATCAACCACCCTCATTGGAGAAGACACGAACCTTCTCTTGCTGTTCCATGCATATGTTTCCAAATGTACTGCAATTTATTTCCGCTCAAGGCAAAATCCTACGTCTAAAATATCAAGGTTCTCAAGCAGGTACTTGGCGAAGCAGTTTGTAATGATCTGTTCTTCCTTCATGCCTTTACGGGATGCGATTCGATGTCCAGGGTATTCGGAATAGGAAAGACGTTAGGGTACCAACGAATTGTCAAGAGAGAAAAGACAATGACACACTGTTCAAATACATTTTCTCTACTGAAGCAAAGCCAGGATGTTGTGAAAACCAATGGTTGTAAAGCAATGGTAGCTTTATTCAATGCGGATAGAGAAAAACTCCCTGGCATCTATTAGATACAATATGCTCTGCAAGAAAGTTGCAAGAGCTAAGACATTTGTCGCGTCAGAACGACTCCCACCAACGCCCTCTGCTTGTAAATTTAATTCTTTGCAGACTTACTACTAGGTTTATAAGTGGATGGGATGAAGTGATGAAATGGTGCCATCTGAGTGGGGGTGGAAGGTGGAAGGGGGCAAACTTGTTCCAGTGATGACGGACAAAAGCCCTGCTCCAGATGCACTGATTCAGATAATTCATTGCAACTGTTCAGAAGGATGCAATAACCTAAGGTGTACCTGCAGCAGGCATAAACTAGAATGTACATGTGGACATTGCCAAGATGGAAATTGTGCAATATGAAAAATGATCCAGTGGAAAATGATGATGAGAAGTTAAAAGTTTTGAAAGAGTACTGTGATGTAAGTGAATCAGGGTGGATACAACAAGGGTAATGGGTGTAAGGGTACCCATTGATATTGTATAAGGGTTTATTTGGCATCATTGGTAACCATTTCATGTGAAAGATTGACCCTGAAAACAAGTAAAAATCCAAGATGTATTGATTTATCATGAAAACTGACCGAGTTAATGCTTCACATGTAAATGGAAAATGACTTGTAAACTAAAACAAGTCATATTCGAAATTTGACACTTTCCCATACTCGGATCTTGTCCAACTTTTAGTATGTTGTAGACTAGACCCAACCTAACACAAAACCATAAAAAAACAAAATGTTGCGATTTTTTGGAGGGAATCAGTATATTGACCTGTCTAAAGGGACACAATAGGGGAAAGAAAGGCTGCCATAAATACAGATATAGAAAAAAAACATACATCAATAGCACAAAGAAATTATTTTTACAATTTAAGAAAAAATTTCCAAAAGAAGAAAGATACAAATATATGAGTATTAAGAGTGAAAATATAATTAATGGGTGAATTCGCTAATATTTAAATTGGAGAGATATAATGCTACCACGCATTGACTAACATTTAGAATATATTAGAAAAATGTGACATGTCAGGTCATCCACTGTCCTCAGGTTAGATTGTTTGATCAGGGAAGAGTGAGTTTGAAAAGCCTGTTAAAATTTTTTAAATAAAAGAGATAAAATCCAAAATTAGTTTTTCTGCTCTCTATATCTCTTCTACTGACATAAGCTAAGAAGTCTTTAATTTATTTTTCATCCATGCCAAAGACGAAAAATAAACGCCTTCTTCAGGGGCAGATAACTCTGCACGAACCAAACAAACAAATGACAGAGCAAATATTTGTCTCAAACATTAATGTATAATTCTATTCTCTCATCGAATGTTCCATTATTAGTCATAAAAGTTAGTAAACCCATGGCTGGTCGGTGGCCACAGCATCCTCAGACTTAAGAAAGATAATTTCATAAACAAACAAAAGAGTCTTCTAGTTTGTTTTTCAGGACGTATAAAATTAATTCACCGAACATAACAGTTTTGCACCACTTTTATGCCCTCCTTATGAAGATTAAAATCAAGATATAGTGATATTTAACCTTATATCTAGAATCCTTATTCTATTTTTGATCAAAATCCATTACATGATTTTGATTCTAGAACATTTATTAAAATTAAGCATAAAAGTTTTTAAGAAGAAATTTAAATTCAGTGAATATTGCTTAATTGGTATCTAATGACTATGAATCAAATTTAATGCAAATCTGATATATTTGAATTTTCAAATGGAAGGTTGTGTCCATATTATGCCCCCTAAAATTCCTTTAAAATACTCCGAAATAACTGAAATTTGGGGAATTTTATAAATTGATGCTTAATACCTATTGTTAAGACTTCACAAAAATCGAAGGTATCTAAATTTTCACGATTTTTTTAACCCCTTTTGCATAAAACTAAAACTAAATATAGCCCAAATTTGAATCCCTTACTCCTAGCAGCTTCTAGTTTAGGAGTGTATCAATTACATACAAATACATGAACATATAAACATACTTAACATTATAAAATATAATTATTCACGGACACATGTTTTTCCATTATACAGTACAGCTTATCAGCGTGGCTGACTTTAGTAAGATTCAAAATCATGACCACAGAGGCTGTAGTCGAATTAACCGTTATGCCATGGAAGTGTCCCCTGAAATACAGGACTTTTTACTGCACTTAAATGTCTTTGCTTTTATTATTGTTTTTTGACGATAATCACATTCATGAAATGTCTTATATTTATCTATTTGCCTTTATGTTTTTGAGGACGCTTGGCTTAACAGGTAATATGTGTCTGACCTACATCGCTTCTTGACAAGAATCCACATATACATAATTTTTTTCAAGAAATTGCTGAAAGATTTTCAGTAAAAATGATAAATTTTATTTCATTTTTCCCCCACAAGTCAGATATATAGAATACAAAAAAATTCTATCTGTCCACAGTTTTAAGTTATTAGACACATACTGGCCGATTTGACATAATGCTTAGCATGTCTGCTTAATGGGCTGGGAGACTGGGGTTCAATCCTCGGTAGAGTCATACCTGTCAAATGTTCGTCTATATCATCAATACAACAACACAATCTCCTTTGTCTTAAAAGAGTTCCACTTTCTATCAGAACTCAACCTATATAGTCAACCCCGAATCAAGAGAGATTACTCTTATCTCGAAATGGTCCAAGAGAGATAACTCATAATTCACAATACCAAAGACCTAAAAATCATACTTGATGCCCCCTTGCTAAAAGCAGCATTATAAGGTGAATGATCAAGGGTAAGTGGAGCAATCCTGGGAAAGGAGTGGTTCCCTCCTCTGCACTTTGGTGTAGTAGCTAATGAAAAGGGGGCCTTTGGGTCGCTCTTGACTATGGTCGACAACTTTATTTTTCTTTTTACGAAGAAACACAAACTTAAAATTTGTTAGGAATGTGGAGCTGTGCCACTGATAAGATAGTCCAGACGTTATCTAGTGTACTATGACTCATCATCATATTCGGGTTAACGTCTGTTTTACAGGTTGGATTGCTTTTAGAAGTTGACTTCCAAACTAACTTATCTCTGACCATGTTTTTATTTATCCCTCTTTCTTTCAAGTCCATCCTTATCAATTCATCCCATGTTTTCCCACCAAATGACCCTGCTACTTCAATTGTTCTACATCTACTAACCCAAGCACGTTCACACATTCTTTCAATGTGGCCATACCACCAAAGTAACATGTTCTGCAGACATCTCTCTATACTGTCCAGATTTAATCATCCTCTGAGGTCATCAGATCTAAGCTTGTTTTTTACACTGTAAATTTGCATCATATTCCACCTCTGTAAATCCGAGTCAGTTGGAGCATTCTTTCCTGCCTTGATAGAGTACAAAATCGACTTCAGTATCTAGTGGCGAATGATCTCTTCTTTTATCCACAGCCTCTTTCTCATGGAAGAGACGTTGCTAGTCTTTCTCTACTCTATCGTTATTTTCATGGTAGGTGCTTGAATGAGCTTTAATCTCCCCCCCCCCTTCCATAAAACATTTACAGCAAAAACACGTCAAGCTACGGCCACTGTAAATAATTTTCCTTTCTTACTCTGTCTACCTAAAACTAGATGGAACTTCCATGAGCAAAGTTTCTTTTGAAGAATTACCCGTCTGTGGAACACAATACCGCAGGGCTGCTTATCAGCTGACTACAACATGCTCATTTTTAAGTTCAATGTTAACAAATTCTTGTTAAGCTGTCCTCTTAAATAATCAAATTTTGCTCAGTTTCAACCATCGTCTCCCGTTATCAAGGTGTTGTCTTACCATCTACCTGACAAATTAATTAACCCATATCCTTGAGTGGCTTTTAGGCCTTAATAAGCAGTCACTCATTAGTACAAAACCCTCACATTACACATGCATTATATAATTCTTATATTATTTCTTTTCATGCAATTCATGTCCTCAACCCTCACTGGACAGGTTTCGTTTCCATACATCATCACACTGTGTACACATGCCTGATAGACTCTTTCCTTGGTCAACAGTGGTAACACTCTGCTGGTTAGTAATGGCAAAAGTTCCCTGAACTTACTCCATCCACTCCTAAGTCTTGCAATCACACTAACACATGCTTCTCCCTGAGCTTCAATAGTATCATCAAGGTAATGAAACTTATTAACAACCTCAATAGCTTCTCCATACAAATATACTTTCTCCACATCTGAATTCTCATCCGTTTCCATTGACCTACACTTCTTGCACATTATCTGGTAATCATCTTTCAGCCTACTAGTAATTCCACTGCACTTCTTGTATACCAAATGCTTGCAAGTACCGCAAAAAATGGAATTGCACCCTACTCCCTTTCCACAAACTCATCAGGGAAACTTTCTTCTGACTAGAAAGTAAAAATAACATAAGTGAACGCGACTACAACAAAAAGGAGACAAACAAAAAAGAATTTATTTTATTTTGGGGAATAAAATACGTCTCAGTGAATCATTTGAAGTAGGTTGCTGTCATGATGATGACGATTTATTCTAGAAGTGTTGGAATGTCGCCCCCTGTCTTGAATCACTAAGAGTCGGCTTTCCACAGTGATGATGATGATGATGATGATGATGATGATGATGATGATGATGATGATGATCCATCTAGCAGAGTTTGAAATCTAGCAAAGGTTTTGATTGGTACTGCTGCTGCTTTTGTTGCTGTTGGGCAAATCGGAATCTACAAAGATTGTGCCATAGCTATTCATTATACCTGCAAGATTGCAGATTTTTACACCTGACACCCAGAGTAGCAAGGCCCAGTGGTTACCTATGAAGTCAGGGAAAGTTTGGCGCAGAACACAAAGAAATGGCGGTGGTACATGTGCAGAAGCAATATTGTTATCATTATTCCATGGATTTGTAGTTTCATGCCTGCCACATCGTTGCTTGCCATATGCAGAATAAGAAACGTCCACAGAATGACAGATCTTGATGTTAGCTCTTCCTGGATTTTCACCAGAGCCCTGTTGGCTGGATAGCGCTGATACTACCATGTTGTCACCGTCCTTACAACGATGAGGAAAGGTTGAACTTTAGGGGGTGCTACTACTGCTGTCATTCCTGGATTGGTGCTGTTGTTGTCAATATTGTCACTAGATTGGTACTGCTGGTCGTCGTCTGGTCAGTCTTGCTGCTGATCATAGTCCTCATGGGTACCCATGTCATCTGGCTGATGAAGAAAAGGAGTTAGTGTCAAAATTGTGCGCGTCCCCTTAACATTTAATTCCTAAACGTAACAGATTAACAAAGATTTTTATTTTTAAAAAAGACGTTGAAAATGTTTGTGTCTGTGTGTTGAATAGATTGTCAGTTGAATGATGAAGAATATCATAATAGGATTGAACATGGATGAATGGAATGAACAAAATTTGATAGCTTGACCTTGATTGGCCCTGATAGGTGGTGACTCATTAGTAAAAATAAAAGAGTTGCAGACCGTCATGGCAACAAAAATAGAATAAAATGTAAATGATTAAACAACGAATGAAATATGATAAACTGCTGTTGTAAACGTAACAAATATTTTTATTTAGAGAAAAGACGTTTAAAGTATGTTTATGTTTGCTTGTATAAATTGTATTGCTTCCTTTTTTTAAATTTTACTTCAGTGTATAATCTCAAAAATCAAAGGCCCCCTTGCTGGGGCTAACACTTAATCTCTATATGAAATACATAGATAGCCGAGTGTTCAAGTAAAGTTCTCCCTTACTACTCAAACGTTGAGTTAGTAAAGAAGTGAAGAACATTTATTTTTATTTTCCCCAATTGACCAATTAACTATGTTATAGTATATCTTTCTTGTAGTCTCTTGGTCTTACCGGATTCCAGAACAAGAATTCATCTAGTCTGGTGAAGTATCCAGCTAGGTGTGTTACTTGAGGTAACCTCACTAGGAGAAGGTGCACCATTCCTTGCATGAGCAAGTGTATAGCTGTGTTGAGGGGATCTTATTTGTGATGCGAATACTATGTTATTTTGAATATTTGGTCAGGGTTTACTTGTAGGGAGAAGTGTCCTCATATCAGGTTGTTCTGACAAACCCTTGTACAGAGAAACCTAAGACACTTGAGGATGGTGTCTAGTAGGTTATTCAAACTCCCCTAGCTCTTTTATCTCACTTTATTTATTATTTTTCTTATCTTTCTGTTTTTGCTGGAGATGGGGCATCCTACCGGCTATTTCAGACACTCCAACCTAGAGATCTTTTTAAGATTCTAACCATCCCTTTAAGTGCAGTTGTTTGTATTTCTCTTGTACTCAGTTCACCGGGTATACTCGCCAGATAGCTTTTAGAATTCTTTTTCATTAGTCCTGTTGCTCCTATAATTACTGGTATGATGGAGATTTTCCTAAGATTCTAGTTTCTTTTCATATCGTACATAAGACCTTGGTATTTCGTAATCTTTTCGCTTTCTGCTCTGTTCAATCCTGCATCATTATGGAGACTGACTTCAACTAGCTTAGTATGAGAGTTAGTGTGTGTATGAAAATGTCCCTTGTGTTTGCTTCATGTAACTGAAAGTTTGTAAGATAGAAAGATGTCTGGTGATGTCCTGGTGATGCCCGAGCCAACTCCTTGATTGTATGTTCCAAAGACTCAAGTATAAGTCCTAGCACTGATAAATATTATGAGAAAGGGAAATAGTCTGAATATAATTGGATGCATGCCCCTCCCTAATTTGGATGCTTGAGGGAGGCGCCATCCTGACTCCCCCCTCTTCATGCAACTGTCTGTCTGTTATCAGCAGTAGTAATAGCTTGCAGTGTTGCTAGTTTTGTTCATCAAGCAGATGCTGCTGATTGCTGTTATTGCTTGTTGATGCCCATGATTGTGCAAGGCATTAGCATGGTAACATATAGTAGTAATTTCCCAAACAGAGGCTCTGGCTGAGATCAATGCTATGCATGTTTCATTGACGGGAAAAGTACAATTTACTTCGGCATGGAGACATGGTGTAAGACGATCTGGTTAGCTGTTAGTTTGTCTTTAGATGTGCATGTGAAATATTTTTCCATCCGTGCTTAACACGTTTGTAGCAGTTATACATTGGCAAACTATTTTCTTTTGTGTAAGTTTACGTGTCCACACTGAGTGATTGATCTATTATCCAATCAAAATGCTTTGCATGGGAAGTACTCCCGCTGAACTATTTACACAGTTTTTTCCCGCTTTTAAGATAGTTGGATTGAAGACATCAAGCCGAGCGCACATGCAGCATGCGCACAATTGGATTTAAGACATTAACCAGAACTGTTTTGCGTGCATTAATTCTGACTCTGAGCGCCATGGACCTTTTCCTTAACCTTTAACTACAAACTTGTTCATAACCTCTTGCTGTTGTTGATGGAGTGAAGATATGAATAAAACTGATTAAAAAAAAATGTAAAGGAAGAGTTTGTCCTTCTAACCACAAGTTAATGGAAATGATATAATGCAGGGATTTTCACGACCACCTGATTAAAGCAATAGACAAACAAATAAACTAGCACAAAAAGGTTTATACACACATTAACTGGTTGATAGAAACAGTGAAAAATAGTAACAACGTAGCTAAAGAAATTGCCTATATCGGTTTTGTGTCAAGGTGAAATGGAATAGACAAATGTTCGTCAAAATCTGAAATTATATATTGTGTACTTATTGGTTCTGGAGACAACTAGACGCCCTGCTAGCGCAGGTAACATCTGCCTCTCTCAGTGTCAATCATGGTTCTGCTGCTGGCACGTCTTCAAAGTTTACGCCTTAATCTTGCCCTGATTTGCTTGCTCTCTTCTGGCTGACTACTTAACCAAGGGGGGATAACCTATATATTTTCTATAATAACTCAATACTTCTTTTACATGTTGATTGACTACTGTTTGCGTAGGTAGTTAGCTCGTGCATGTGTACTTGATTTTGTCGGGCTGATAAGGTCTCAAGTTGCAATCAGTTCCGACAGAAGCCATAAACGATCAATGGAAAATATTGATGTGTCTCACTGTAAACAAGTATCAGACGGATGATTGGCTTTTGAAAACAAAAGAAAGTGACAAAGTGAAAAGCTTACGATAAGAAACCTAACCCTAACCTGCACATAAACACTGCATAAACCGATGTAAACAGTGTCAAATATTATTAGGCCATCTGGAAATTCTGAGTAATCTCCAACGTCAATAACAAATTCGGGATTTCCTCTCTTAAACTCGGAAATTACTCATGTTTATGTAGCTTTGCCAGCTCGCTATTGCTTCGCAAAGTTCACTACTTGAAATAATTAAATTCAAAATGTTAAACAATTCACATTTTATAAATTTGTTGTAAACGCAAAATAAAAACTTTCGCATTTATTCAAATGAATAGATAAACATTAACATTTATTTATATAAATAGATATTAACATTTTAGTAATTTTTATACAAATTTATTTATCTTTTGAATAAGACCGCCAAGAAATGAAAAGAAAGAGGAAATCAATTCGCCTGAGCGATGTTGTGTGTGTGTGTGCACTCGTTTTTTTTAAAACTTACAATTCATTGAATTTAAAAACAATAAAAAACATGTGGCATTGGTTGCTTTATGTGGTGTCACTAACTGGAGAGAGAGAGAGAGAGAGAGAGAGAGAGAGAGAGAGAGAGAGAGAGAGAGAGAGAGATAGAGAGATGCCAGTCTTGCCTCGTATAGCTTTCTTTCTAGTTAGTTTAAAAAGATTATCTCCCTTGAAAATAAATCAGCAAATATTTTAAGGAAGGTTTTTGTAATTTATGCTTTTTTTAAAAATTAAATCTCTTTAATTAATTACTGTTAATATTGACAAAACTATTGCATATATATGGAAAAAATAGAACAATAAAATTACGAATGAATAACACCAAACATTAATTGATTATGAACTGTTTAATAAATAGTTATGCAAATTAGGAATACAAAGATAATTCTTTAGGCTTTTCATCTCTACGATATACACTGTATTTCAAAATCCTCTTCTGTATTATTGTATTTTGATTGTAATATAGCAGTTATATATATTAATTAAGAAGAATGTTGCAAGTTTATTTTGTTTGATGCAGTTGATTTTGTCATGAAGTTTGTTTTCGTGTATTTTTTCCTTTTTGTCCTACTAATCATGAGTTTTACTGGGAACCCCCTCCCAATGGCGACTATCCATACTGCGGGTCAGACTCCATATTCATAGATATGCAGACAGCTATTGATCAACTCACAAGGGCAGTTAACATTTTTTAAATAGTTGGGGTTCAATCACCTGGGTGACGTTTTTGAGGTCAACTGTTCCGTCACATCAACGCCAAGCTGATATCCAAACACTGTGTTATTATCACAATCGCTATGGTGCTTTAGTACATTATTGCAGAAAACCATGCTCCTATATTTCGTCCAATCCAAGGAAACAAATACCAGGAGAAGATGACACGCTCACATTCTCCTTCATCCCTGAACTATTATCTATGTTAAAGATTATGTGTCCCAATCACAGTTATTTATCGACATTGTCGCTGTGTACAGTATCTGGCCTCTTAAATTTCTTATAGAAAAGCCACCAGTTTCTCCTATTGTGTTGCAGGCAGCAAACCATTCGCCCAAGTTTCTCATTTATTAGATCTGCAACTTTGTAAAGCCTTTACGTGGAATTTTAGTATTGCTCATATACCCTGCCCAATTTTAGGTGCAGATTTCCTCCACCATTTTTGTTTTTAACATAGTTAACCCAAACAAGGCAGACCACAACTGTAGATGTAAGGGGCTACTGAGAATTAAGGAGAAAGCCCTGGGGGGGGGGGTCATCCTAAGTTGGGAGCTGTGCAGCGAGATGTCTGTTTACATTAGTTTTGAATTTCTGCATATTGGTACAGTCAGGGAAACAGGGAGCAGGGAGGGAGTTCCAGCACGAGGAAAGAAGCTATTGGAGTAGAAGGCCCTCTGGCATCTGGGGACCTCCACAGTGAATGGATAGGACTTAGCTGATTGTCGGGTTGGGGTTAGTCTAGTGTATTTATGTCGAGGGGGCAAGTTCGTCAGAGCATAATCTATTGAAGTACTTGTAAAACAAGCACAAGGATGCAACATTTTGGCGATCTTTTGGTAGATATACATAAGCGCATATAAGTAGACACTACCACTAAATTGTCTACACATATGAGCTCCACTGTACCACTTATCAGTTCAGTAGTTTTATTGTCTTTTCATAGGATCTTTTTCAAACCTTTATTGAATTCCTTTCAGGATTTAACTCATGTAAATTTCGAAATGAACAAGTCTACCTATCCACTGAATGAAACATTTCATTGAGATGACAGGCGTTTCTGTTTTTTCATGCTCTTTCCATCTCTCTCTTGAGAAGTTAAAGGCAGCAAGGCCGAATTTAATTATATGCTCCAGCTAGAGATTATTCCCACCTCATCTAACCCTTGGGCATCCCTTTTACATTTAGTTCCTAAACGTTCCACTGATTAGCGTCCCACTGGAGATTTTCGTTGTTTAAATGTGATTACTGTTCTTGACCGTTATCTGATCTCTCACATTCAGGATTTTGCTTCGTCATTGAATGGTTGTACAACTTTATTTAAATTGGATCTAGTGAGGCTTATCAAATTCCAGTTAACCCGGCTGATATTCCTAAAACAGCTGTAACAACCCTCTTTAGGGCTTTTGAATTTTTTACTATGCACTTCAGTCTGCGTAAGCAGCCAGTACTTTTCACTGGGTTGTGGACGCGGTGGTATGAAATTTAGATTTTGTTTATATATTGACGATATTCTGGTGGCTAGTACCTCACCCAAGGAACATATAGTACATCTCCATCTTCGCTTTGAGAATTTGCGGCAGTACCAGTTCAAGATAAACCCTTCCAAATGTATTTTTGGTGGTATTTCTCTTATCTTCTTGGGCCACATAATTAGCTCACAGAGAATTCCACCCCTTCCCGAGAAAGTTAAAGCTATTGAGGATCTATAGCCACTAACTTTTCTTTGGTAACTGCGCCATTTCTTGGCTTATTGAATTATTACAAATGCTTCATCCCACATTGCACAGATATTCTTTCTCCCTTATCTGAACGTAAATAAAAAAACAGGAAAAAGAAGAGCTGTGTGACCCAGAATAAGACACTGAGTGCGATCTACAAGTGCATGTTAGTGATTGAGCGTATCTTATTTAGAAAGAACAAACAAATCGAGTGCTGAAGCAAACATATCTCCAAGCATTCTTCAATACACATATATATATGGGAAAAATTGAAATGCCTACTAGACACTGTCTTCGAGTGTCTAAGGTCTCTCTGTACAAGGTTTGTCAGGATAATCTGGCATGAGGATACTTCTCCCTACAAGTAAACCCTCACCAAATATTCAATATAACATAGTATTCAAAGCCTAAATAAGATCTCCTGGGTATGGCTACTCCACACTGGCTTATACAAGGAATGGTGCGATTTCTTCAAGTGATGTTGCTTCTAGTAACATTATTAAGCTTGATACTCCACCAGACTAGGTGAATTCTTGTCTTGAAATCCGGTAAGACCACAAGAAAGATATACTGAAACATAGTTAACTGGTCAATGGAGAAAAAAATGAATGTTTTTCACTTCTCTACTAACTCAACGTTTGAGAGGTAAAGGAAAACGTTAATGGAATATTCAAATACCTATGTATCTCATATAGATATCAAGTGTTAGTCCAGGAAGCCCCAGGATTTCTGAGAACTTCAAGTAAAATGAACAAAAGCGAATATATATATATATATATATATATATATATATATATATATATATATATATATATATATATATATATATCAAGTCTTTATTAATATTTTCTTTCTGAATTTCAAAATAATTCAGTGTAGCTAGACAATTGTTTCGTGCACAAACAAGCAACCAGGAATAAACATATAATTACCAGGATCTTTCGTTCATGCAGCTTATCAGAAGACCATCATTTGCTCTGTTGTTAAATGTGAACATTCATCGAGCTTTTACTTTGAACAGTTTTGGTAAATTTTCTTAACATATATATTCACCCATGCATGAAGTATTGTTGTCACATCTGGGTTGGTGCACCATCCTCTGTCATCACCGGAATTTGCAACTGGCTAATTTCAATATGTACCCATCTCCACAGTGGATGAACAACTTCTTTGCAAGACTTCAATGAATTCATCTCACCCTTTCCTTCCTCAGACTCATCATAAAGCTGTCTTTTCTTCTTTGCAGGGTCTGGCACACCTTGGAATTTATGCCACAGTGAAGTTTATTTCGGCTAGGTTCTTCTGGACGAATGTGAGGTGTGACATCACTGTCTGGACCCGTTCCTGTTAACCCTGCCAAAAATCGAAAGTTCACAGATATATCGGAGCTCCTCTTGGAATATTCAGTACTCCTGATGCACGGTTCAGCCATGTCCATGTTGATCTAAGTTTCTTCTATATTTTAATCGCATTGATTGTTTTACACGTTGGCCTGAAGCCATTCCTTTAAGCAACATTTCTACAGAAACTGCAAGCTCTAATATTTGGCTGGATTTTGCGCTATGATGTCCCTGAAACTATTACCACTGATCGTGGCAGACAATTTGAATCTCATCTATTCCAACAACTTTCCAGGATCTTAGGTACCAAACACATGTGGACTACAAGCTATCATCAAGCCTCAAATGGCATGATAGAATGCGTTTATTCCCAATTGAAAGCTGTTTTATGTGCTGTATCAGATCGACAGCGATAGAATAAATATGTACCAATTGTTCTCTATCAAGGAGGATTTAGCATATTCCCAGCAGAATTTGTCTATAGAATGCCATTATCTTTACCTGGTCAAATGTTTACCCCATTGGACTTGTCTGCAACTTATACAGATCAATATATAAACTACCACTGATGAACCATCGGCAACAAAGTATAAAATCTGAAGTCACTGAAGAAATTGCTTCATGGACTCATGTGTTTCTTCGGAAAGACTCTGTTAGAACTCCTTTCACATCACAAGTCCTTAATATGTGCTTACAGAAACAGATAAACTTTTAACTTTTTACATAGGGGGGCAAAAAAAACGTATCTGTTGATAGGCTACAACAAGCCTTTTTTAAACACTGTGGACATATAAAAGAGTAACATATGCAACAATTAAACAAGAATGTCAGATGATGTCATCAAAAACATAATCTGATTGGAAAATGTTCGTGATGGAGTTGTGTATGGAGCATCTTTATCTCCATCCACAAGTACTTTGAGGAGAAGGTTGCATTGTTGAAGTAGACAAGAGTCTATTTTAACATAGAAAGAACAATACTGGGAATATGACACGACAACTTTGGGTGTTTGGTCGCTACGAAAAGGCTATTAAATCTGGCTTTTCAGTGCCGGCGAGAGATACCATCACATTGATTCCAATAATTAAAAAATATGTGCAGCCAGGCACATCAATTATATCTGATTGTTGGCACATCTATAATCGCCTTGGAGCAGATGTTCCACCTATATAAAATCTTCTTGATCCTACTGAGGCTACACCTTCAGAGATACCTAAACTTTGTCTACCTACACACATCACCACTCCACGCAATTGTAGGCATGTCTATTGTCCAAAAAAGTACTATAAGACTATATCTATTTGAACTATGGTATTTAAAGTAGGACATTGTCAAATTCTTGTTCTCGTTATTGGATATCTACTTTCAAAGATTCTTTCGGCAAATTAGATATGTATTTTTTGCTACTTAGTTTAATGTAATCCTTTTTCTCTTTGCGTTTTACTTGTTAGCAAAACACACATTCGATTTTTTCCTGTTTCAACTTAAATATTTGCTAAAACTTAATTCTTTTAAACTGCCACCACCAATAAAGCATATCTTTGTTTTTTATTGGCTATAAGCCCAAGCAAGGGTAATGTAGCAGTAACATGCTTTGATGTACTATTTTCTCTTGGTGTAAACAGACAAGCAAGCACTGAGTAATTGGCTCATCGAATAATAGAATGGCTAGGCATATGAATACAGTTTGTTGGACTAGTTTTGAAGTGCAAGATTTTTCCGCTATGCAACAGTTGGAATTCGAGAGTAGCTGGTTCTCTTAACTCACCAGCTCACAATGGAATCTGCTATGGAGCATGACGCCTTACATTTTGTAAAGTTTACTATTGTCTCTCCGTTATCTCTTTCTAGTTCAGCAAAAATAAAAAGGCATTTTTTATTACATAACAATACTGTTGTCTACTTTTTCTTTTTCACATCAGAAGGACATTTCATTTAAGTGTTTCCAAGATGGAGTCAGAAGAGTCGTCGACCTCTACAAAAAAAAACCTTTCATCTTTGCTAAAGTATTAACTACAAGACCCATTCTATAATTAATATGGAGAGAAAAGATATAAGAACAAAAACATTTGCAAAAATATACGTGTATTAATAAATATTTGAAATGTTGTTTTGAATAGTGTTGAGACCTTGAAGATGCCGGTAATAATCAAGACAAACAAAATGCTATAATTAACAAAAGTGTATTTACAAAAGTATGTTACCGAAAGTATGCGTCCGATTCTGTGGCCATAACTGTCATCAATAACTGCCGCAATGCTTAGTCGTAACTATATTTATTGTGTCTGGGTAAGTTTATGTATTCCCGAAATAGGTAGATCAACTTACAGCATAATAAATACACAAAGGTTCCGATTGTAAATTCTCCTTTGCTGGGAAGGAAGAGGTTTAGTTGCATTGTGAGAAACTGAGTATGAGAAGGTATGTTAACAGATTCTTTGTGCAATACATCGGTGACACTGTGTGATATTAGCATCTTTTCGGGCACGCTGAAAGACAATCCTAGCCCGGATGCAGGAAACGAGAGGAGGTTGTCATCTCGCAGATGTCAGGTTGATATCTGGCTCTTCTTCTAGTTGAAAAAAGGCTGTAAGAAGTTCACCAGAGGGTCACTACGCCGAGCTGTCTGATTCGTACTTGACTAATCCCACCTCACTTGACTAATCCCAGCTCAGCATAACTACTCTATGCACACAGGAAGCCGATACAAATTTATTGATAATTATAAAAAAAATGAAATATAAAAAGATTTTTTGTAATTTAAAAAAAATTATTTATTTTTATGTTGGTGCGCTTTTGTCCATTTTAAAATTATTGTGGGGCTTTTGTTCGGTGGGTTTTTGTCTGGTGGGTTTTTTGTCTGGTCACCGATTCAGCGAGGGGTGTTAATCTCCAAATGTACAAAAAGATCGGTGCTTATTTACATTTTCTCATATTCTCGATTATACATTAAATCGACACCATTTTGCATCTTTCATTTACCACACTTATGTAAAAGGGGAGATAAATCAAATTTCTGGGACTTTTTTTACTGCATTCTTAAAGAATTTTTCTTTTAACGGCTAAAGAAAATACAATCACAGGATAAAATAAAACGATAACAATTTATTGAAATTGTGGGAGCGCCAACCTTAGCTTAGTAAGATATTGTGTCTTAGAGGAAATGCTAAGATCCACGCTTACATTTAGATTGTGTAAAGAAAGATGTTTAATACCCAGAGAACGGACACAACATGAAAACAATGAATAAAAGTTGAATGAAAGATAAGGCATGCATAAGTTGAAGAAGAATAAAATGTAATTTAAAGGTAACACAAAATATTTATATATTTACAAATTACAGAGCATTAAGTGTTCATTTCAAGTGTTCAGTTAGAGAAACAATAAATGTTTATGCTTGTGATTTATGAGTATGTATGTATGTGCGTAGTGTAACCATGTGTCAAAGTGTGTGAATGTGCATGTTGCCTTTTCTTCATGGTTGTACGAATGTGTATGTGTAAGAGTTGATAATTCGTTTAGACATTAGTATGTGTTTGTGTCTTTGTCAGAAGTGTGTGGTTGTATGCGTTGAAGAATGATAGGAGTGTAAGCCTTTGTGTATGTGTGTTTGTATGTGTGTTTAATAGTCAGCCGACGCGTTGGCACCCCCTCACTCAAACGCGGGAGGGAAGCCGAAGTTGTGTTCTCTGTCAAGTGTACGAGAGACAGATTGGAAAGAAGAAAAAGAGAAAGAGAGGCAGATTTTGTTGCGCGGTCTGCTTTTATACTGTTTCATGGTCGTTTGGCGGACGTAGTACAGAGCACACCATGTGATCAACATTTTTGGCTTTTTGCACCTTTTTGTTAGACTGTCGCTAGGAGCTGATTTTTATAGCCCCAGTTTGAGCGTTTGTTGTTGAAGTGAATTCGGGTTGGTTTCTGTTTTTGTGTTTACGCTGTTTGTTGATAAAATAGAGGATGTCAATCCGATAAAATAAATTAAACATCCTTTCCACATGGTTTGTTGTGGCACCTGTTACTGGATCGACAAAATTGTACTCATGATTTTTTTATAAAGAATATTCGTTACAAATTGAAAAGTGTAAGATAAAAAGTGTTACAACGATTTATTTGAAAGAAGAAGAAAGAAAAAGAATAAAGTTTTTAGTTAAAACTATTGTGCTTATCCAGAATTACCGAGACATTGGAAAAACAAAAAACAAACTGAGAAATATCTGTTTGATGTACGTACCCGTGACAGAATGAATATATCGTATACCAAAAATCAGGTAAATTAATACAGTAGTTTTTATTTTATAAAAGAAAATCAAATTTTATCAATAAACCGGTAATGTTTACATATCGGTGCCATTATTGGTCATATTCAAGGGAGCTAAGGGAGATAGCACCCAGAATTCCAGACTTTATTAGTCTAATTTGCAAAAGTTTGGATTATCTCCCTTGAATATAACCAATATGGCGCCGATATTTCAACCTTATTCGTTTATCGATAAAATTTTCTTTTATAAAATAAAAACTACTTTATTAATTAAGGTGATTTCTGGTATAGGATATATTCATTCCATTACGGGTAGGATATATTTATTCCGTCACGGATACGTACATAAAACAGATATTACTCAGTTTGCTTTATTTTTTTTCAAATCTCTCGGTAATTCTTGATAAGCACCAAAACTATTTGGTGCTTATCCAGATTAAGGAAGACATTCGAAAAAACAAAAAACAAAAAAAAAAAACCCGAAACACTGAGTAATATCTGTTTGATATACGTACCTGTCACGGGCTGAATATATCCTATACCAAAAATCACGTAAATTAATCAAGTAGTTTTTATTTTATAAAAGAAAATTACATTTTACCGATTAACGAATAACGTGGAAATACGACTTATTATGAATTCGGTTATTTCCCTTGAATAAGCCGTAATGCCGGACGTATTTCCACGTTATTTGTTAATCGGTAAAATTCAATTTTCTTTAATAAAGATATACTTAGTGACCAGGTGACCTGACTGGACAGGGCCAAGGCGCCAGCAATAAAAAATAAAGTTGTTTCTGAGCGTTTAATACTCAACCATGAAGTCTCTGAGAGGTGCCATATAGACGCTTAGCAAGTAGATGTCAACACAAATTTGAACATTTCAAAAGGTCTGATAAACATAAGTGAACTTTAGAATATTCACTTTTTTTTATCATAGTTGACAAAAACAATCCAATCTGGGAGTGGGATCCCCTCAGTGCGTCCTTTAGAACAAGATAAATATTTGTTTTTTCCCCCTTAAATGACAAATGTTTACAGATATTTATGTCAATTCTGGGCCCTGAATCTATTTTTCTCGTGCAAATCCATGAATCGAAAAAGAAAAGACCAACATTTTTAAAAAACAAACTGCTTTAAAGTTACTTAATTATAACGTTTTCTTTAATAATTAAGTAAATATTTATATAAAATAATCCGAAAAGGCCAATTAAAAAAAAGGCCAAACAGAATTTTCGAAGTCCAACCTGCTTTAAAAAATACCAAATTCGCGAAATTTAGCCTTAAAAAGACCAATCTGGTAACCCTGACTGCTACATATAGTTAACATATTTACAATCCTTTCGTGTAGTTTTTTTCTAGTCGGCTTTTTTTGTGTTACACCGGCCACCGCTACTAGAAACCGGTGTAAACATTAATTATGATGACGACCAAAAAGTAAGTTTACTTAACAATTTCATATCTCATTTATTTATCAAATTTAAGTTTGTTTGTTTATTTAAACCATTGTGTACCTAATATTACTTTTGTTTCAGCCTGATCAGTTTCAGCCAGAAATTCGTTCCGTACTGTAGCTAAGTACGACTAATATTGCTCTCTCTTTTTCTAAGAAAATCTTCTGGATACCCATTCACAAGTACTACTTGTGAATGGGTATCCAGAAGATTTCAGTACTTACGGAGTCAGTCTCGAGTATCGACGAAGAATCCTGATTCAGTCCCGGAAATGTCCGAAGCAGTTTACGATTTGAAAGCCGTAAAAATAAGTAAAAATGCAGACGACACTAAACATGTGAAGCCCCTAACAAAAATAGTTGAAGAAACACCATAAAAAAAGCTGGGATGAAGGTACCGCCCTCTTCATGTTAAGAATGCGTTTCTAAATAGTAACTTTATTGTTTAGAACCCCATTCTTAACATGAGGAGGGCGGGGGCTTCATCAACTATTCTGTTCCTACACCGAAGGTGATATTAAAATCAACATTATTTTACTTTTTAATTGCGATCTGGTTATGTTATTTGTTTTTGCGGACGTAATTGTAAGCAATGTTTCCTCCCTTTTTCTACGAGTGTTACTTTTTAGAAGGCAAAGAAAGGAAGGAAAGAAAAAGAAAAAATCAAAGCTAGACGAGTAGAGAAGAAAAGGCAGCATTGTCAATCAAGATTTGCAGTTGTTTGTAATTTTCGAAATGAATTTGTCTCCATCTTTTTGGCGATTAATCAACAAGAGAAGATAACTCTTTAGGCTATCTTGAAGATGTTAGCTCTCAAATGAGGTGGCTATTTTTTCACAACTAATTTTGTCTGTTTTATGTAGCGGTGACAAGTCCGTGTTGTCTACTTTGGTTCTTCATTCGTCCGGCTTATTCTGTTCTCTGCTTTCCTTTTCACTTCTTAATTAAAATGCTCACTTTTCTAGTTTATTTAAGAAGAATTAAAAAAAAAGAAAAAAAACTATTTTGCAAATATCCCGAATTATGAGCATTTTTCAGCAATTAAAAAAAAACAAACCCTCCGTTAATCTTATCACTAACCCTAAGTCCGGGTGGCAACGACCCCTCCTCCAAAAAAGATATTAGCTTGTATAAGTTACTCTCTTTCTTTCTTGGTTTGTTCTGAGTTTTTTTTTTTAGGGGAGAGTGCCATCCGGACTTCGGGTTAAGGGAGTTTTTGGTGCGTATGCTGATTAGCGACCATATAAAAAAGTATTTTTTATATAAAAACAATAATATATACTTATTAAGCATTATATTCTTACTCACTGTACGAAAAAGTAGAAAAAAATCCACTAGAACTTTAATTACAAGTAATTTTCCATTCTACGTATCATAACAGCATTCAGTAAGCCTCTATCTTGTTTTTTAAGATTTCAGTTATCTGCCCTTGAAATCTTCTTAAAAAACAAGATGGAGGCTTACTGAACGAGTCGCTGTTATGATACGCAGAATGGAAAAATACTTGTAATTAAAGTTCTAGTGGATATTTTTTTCTACTTTTTCGTACAGTGAGTAAGAATATAATGCTTAATAAGTATATATTATTGTTTTTATATAAAAATATTTTTTATATGGCCGCTAATCAGCATAAGCACCGAGTTTTTTTGTTATTTTAAGTTACTGAGGAAGGGTTTTGTCTAGTTAACCGTAGAAAGTAGCCACTTCCTGAAAAAGGATAAAAAAAACAACAAAAACTCCCGAATAAGAGCCTATCAAATGAGCACGCACAAATAATTTGTATGGTTTCATTTCAAAAGAGGACAAATTTGACTTGTCACTACTACAAAAACAGCTAAAACTAGCCGTGAGAAAATAGCCGTCTCATTTGGGAGTTAACATCTTTAATATAGCCACTCTTTGTTATGATGAGAACAAAAGCACCCCCTTCATCAACCTCAACTTTAACCCCAATTCGTTGATGGCAGTGAAGACCCATAATGTGACTTTGTCTCATACAGATCGTTAGGCAATCAAAATGGTAGCCATTTACAAACTCGTTTACTGAAAGTTTACTGAATATTTGAACATTTTAAAAAGTGGCTACATATAACCCACAAGTTCCAAAAAATTAAATAAGATTTTAATGCTATGTGGTTAGCATTAACTTTGCAGGAATCCAAAATGTTTTTGGGCAGTATTTGAAAACAACTTACTGTGGTTAATAATATTAACTTTGGGGAATCCTCAATACACCCTTACAACTCGAGTTATCCCTGCTAGTTGAGTACTTTGAGAGAGATTGAATTGAGATTCAAATTTAGCCACGTTGTGAGTTCTCTCCCTTTAGGTAAATTGAACACTGTCTGTTTCTTATTATTTGTGTTTATAAATAAAAAATACAAAACTTAATTCTCTCGCATTTTAAATGTGATTGCCACAACGGCCTCGCAGTAAGAAGCTTGGGTTCAGGATATTCAGATCCGGGGTTCTAATCATTTGACCGGCGATACAGTTTCATCATCCATACTGATGAATGTTAGTGAACATAAAACATATATTTCTATGGATATTAAAAACATATTTCTTTATTAAAAATAAATACATATATGTCTAGGTATAAAAAGGATATAAGCAAAAAGTCAAACTAATTAGAAAAAAAAATTAACATAAAGATATGATTTGATTCAATATTTCGTCCATGTGCTGACTTTATCAAGAATGCATGGTAAAGTAACAGAATCAATATTTATACATACATTGGTTTTATGGTAGCAGTGGGAAATCCAAATTACGAGGTAACAGGGTAGGAGATAGTGTTAGGGTAGGAGGGGGTTGTGTGGGTAGTGGGAAGGCGGTGGGTGTTATTCATCCTCTAAATATACCTCACATATAAATCTGCCTTTAGGATAAACCGTTCAAAATTGATGCCCAGATACAAAGACAGACAGCTTTACGTCATACATATCTATGGAACGAATCGCAAAACAGATTAGCATATGCAGGTTTTGGTTTGAAAGCTATAACAGTCAATGAAATAGAGGAAAATTCATTTTACTTTATATATAAGATACACAGACAGCTTTACTTTATATATATATATATATATATATATATATATATATATTAACTGAAGTACCCATCAATGCCGGGTTGCTCAAACCTTTCTTTTCTGTACGTCAGTTCAAATGAAAAGAATTAAAAAAAAAAATTGTTTTTACTTTAAATTGCAATAAAAAGTGCATTATTCAGGTTTATGATAATGATCGATATCAGCTAGGAAATAACTGGAGCGCTATAGCAACAAATAAAAACAATTCTTTAGTGTAAGATTCGAACCCTGAAAGATGGCATAGAATATTGGAATTGAAGATGGATACTTATCCATACGGCCACTGATCGAACGAAAATATTTTGTCTTTTTAACCTACTTAAACTATGAGTTCGGCATAGGGACACAAAATTAAGAATATGTTTTCCCTTTCTGCGTAGATTTAAAATAGTTTGATTGTGTAAAATAAATAAGCATAAAGAAAAGCTCCATTTTTAATAAAATAAAAGATGTTAAATACGTATGATGATTTGACAAAAAACAATTTTGGCTTATTTTTGTTTTTATTTATTTTTCTTACTGGTAGTAAAAAGTTCAGATTGATATGTTGTTTGGTCGACTAATAATCGAAAATATTAAAGTGGAAAGGAAACGCTAAAAATGGTGGAACATTTGTTTCTAATGTTATTTTTACATGTTTTTAATTTTGAATAATGAGTATTATAAAAAGTTCAAGAACCTCTGACATCGATAAGGACACTGGATCTAAGGTGCTGATTCCAAATTTGCCGTTAGTTTGGCTTTTAGATCAACCATTTAACTGATGTATACAAATATGCAGACAAGTTAGCTTTATATATAGATATGGACAGTTTGGTTATTTTGTTTTATGGCATATCAACCCTTGTTGAGTTATTTAATGCCAAATCCGGTCATGGTATTCGGTTTGGTTGTTTTGTTCCACGGAATATCAATCCTTTGGTCATTTTGGTAAAAAATTTTATGCTTCAAGTTCTTTATATGTTCAAGTATTTATTCATGGTGTTTGGTTTAGTTGTTTTGTAGAGGAACAATCTGTTTTTGGCTTTGCAGAACGTGATTGAGTTTTGCAAAGGGAAAGGAAAAAAACAATAACATTAATGTTTGGTGGATTTTTGGTCAGGAATCTGGTATCTTCAGACAGCCTGATCTGGTAGCAATGCTATTCTAAAATATGGTAAGTTTAGTTCATGGTACAATCATGTTGAAAACCACTGTTTTATGATAATAAACTTTGTTAATAACCAACAGATTTATCATTGATTTTATAAGTTTTCAGGATTTGTAAATTTTTCCTTTTTCATAATAGGGAAACCTGAGCAGATTTTGGTGAAGTTTTGATAATCAAGAAAATGCCACCTCAACCTGAACACACACCATTTCCATCCCCAGAGAGAGCAATTTATGGATTTGTTCTTTATCTTGGGTCATTTATATGTCTCGGTAAGAAACGTTTTATATCAAGAATTGCTGTTAGCGAAGTAAACGTGGTTGTTATGCAAAAGCCAATATTAAACTATAATAATATTATCAAACGTTTGGAAGATGATATGAATGAGATTTTCTAGACAAAAATGTAAGTAGATAAATAATGAAAATAAGTCCCAGGCCTAACTCATAAAACAACAACTTTTAGGCAAAATTCTACTTTATTCATAAACATAGAAACCTTCTCAGGTTATACACTAATTCTAACACTTCTTTAACAATTTTATGCTTTTTTGTAGAACAGTTTGCCTTTGGCCTCAAAATATGCCTCAGTTTCTTATGTCTCAGTTACTTATTCATTGGGGCCAAATCTCTTTCCCTGGAGCATTCTATTGAGGTCTACAAACAGCTAGTAGTCACTGAGGGGGAGAATTGGAGAATAGGTTGAATACGGAAGCAATTTGAAGTGCGATTCATGTAGTTTTGCCATTGTTGGTGATTGATTTGTGACACGGTGCATTGTCTTGGTGAAAAAGCAGTTTGTTCTTCTCTATTTGTGTTTTTTGTTTGTGATTTCTTCAAACTCACCTTAATGCTAAATAATATTCGCTATGGATAATTATTCCTTTCTCAAGCTAATCTATGAACAAAATATCGTGCGCATCTAAAAATACCTTGCCTGATAATGTTTACTTCTTTGGTCATTTTGAATGGCTTTCACTTGGTGCTGTCCACTCAGTTGACTGCTGATTTGACTCCGGAGTAAAGTGGTGGATCCATGCTTCATCCATTGCCACATATTGATGCAAAAAATCCTTTTTGTTGCGTTAAAACAGTTGCAAGCATTTCTCTTAATCGTCGACGCGTTATTATTTTTAATTAACTGTTAGCAAACGCGGCACCCACTTTGAACACAGCTTTCTCATTGACAAATGTTCATGCAAAATGGTAAATACACTGCCTCCTGATATCTTCCTCTTCTATCTCATACAACTTCAATTAAATTGGTCAAAATAAGTTAGAGGACCTTTTTTTATGTTTTCCAGGACAACTGCCAACTTTGGATGACCTAAGCATTCAGCATCATTTGTGTCTGTATGACTGCGTTTAAAGTCAGCATACCACCTCTTAACCTTGGTTTCTGATAGAGAAGAGTCTAATTAACTCATTGCTTTGCTGGAACGGTATTTTTCCGTCAGAAAGTAATGCTTTATCAACAAATGAAATTCAGATTTTTCTATTTTGAAAATTTGAAACAGTAGATTCACTTAAATAACTAATTTGTAACCTAATAATCTGACTGGACTCAAATTTTGACGCATGTCATTTGAGGAATTTTTTATCAGTGGCGCCATCTATATGTCAGCACGAAACTTATTGAGTGAGGTGTTGAAAAATGTTACTTTTTCACATTTTTTCCCCCAGGACGATCAAAATGAACAGAACAGTTTTGCACCACTTTTATGTCCCCTTATGAAAATTAAATCAAGATATAATTCTACATGTTCTTTAGCTAAATCAACGAACCGTCTTTTTTATTTTTTGACTATAAGGATTAATGAAAAATGAGGAATATTATGGGAGTACTAACCTTGATCAATGGTATGAACTGAATATTACTCATGAGGTGGTTTTTAAAAAGAATTTGTTGACATTGTTGGGCCAATGATGTGATCAACAGGCCCTTTGCTGGTGAAGCCAATTATCTCTTAAGAGAGATAATTGTATTCCTACAATTGTTCATTTTCTTCCTTCTTTTTTCTCTTTTCAGTTTTGTACATATGTTGGGCCTTCATACCTGACCCATGGCTTCATTCAGTCGGATTCACTTATTACCCACAAAAGTAAGTTGTTTATTTTTATTTCCTTTGAAAAGTTACCATTTACTTGTGAACAAATCTATAATGAAAAACTCTATATCAGTTTGATTTTTATATAATTTATTACTTATGCCAATTAAATAACAGAAGAAGGTAAGCTAGAAAGAGTCTACTTGGTGATGGCTTCCGGTTTTGAAATCGAAATTTAACAACTGATGTTTATCAAAAAAACAGTTCCTCATATTTTAAGTTGGATGTTTTTTTTTGTTGAAAACAAATTATTAACTTGGCAGTTAATAATTTGTTTTCAACAATTTTTGTTTTATTAATACATAAGAAAATCAAACTGGTTCTTATAATTAGAAAATTTTTATTTTTTATTACAAATAACCAAATCAAACTTATTTTTATAATTGGAATGTTTTTTTGTTTTTTTTGGCAATTAATTGTTTTCAACAATTTTTTATATGTTAATAAAATAGAACCAGTTTGATTTTCTTATGTGTTAACATAATAAAATCAAACTGGTTCTCATAATTAGAAAAAAATTATTTTATTTATTTATTTTTTATTACAAATAACCAAATCAAACTTATTTTTATAATTGGGATACTTTTTTTTTAGTTTGAAAATATTTTTGGTACTTCTACAGAATTTGAACCAAACTGTTTTTTTAACCCTAACCGTAACCTAAGTTTTAGGTTTAGTTCGGCAAAAGCCGGTTTGGTTTTGTTCAGATACTGAAGAAGTACCATATTTTTTTAAATAGTTTATTTTGAAAATATTTTAAAAATAGTTTATTTACTTTTTATAGAGATAACTATATTAACGAAATGTTTTAAAAAAAAAAAAACAAAGGTGTAAGGTTGAAAATACTTAAATTAAAAATTCTGCCAAAATCTAAACGGTCTAAAATAATAAAGGACTGTCTTTTGATAAACACAGATAAAAAAGAAAAATACAACGTAACACCATATAACTAATAGTTTATAATAAAACCCCCAAATTTTTATAAGTAACAATGTGATGAAAGATGACACATGCATTAGGTGGTCCCTCTTTTGGAGGCATAGGTTCGAATCATGTACGAGTTGCATTTTTCACTTTGTGTTTTTCTTTGTTCATTCCCAGCCTCATGGATTGAATTAATTGATAATATAAGTGTCAACAAAAAACAACAGGATACATTATTTTTCTCGTGTTTCTCTCTTTCTTTTTTCTCTTGTTTCTCTCTCTGTGTCCTCTCTTTCTTTTTCTCACCCCTCTCACTTTAGTTTTTCTCTTTCTTTTTTCTCTTTATGCCCTCTCACTTTCTTTCTAAATAAATATTTACAATTTTGTGCTTACATTCCATGTTTAAAAACATATTGGCTTACTATTATTTTGAAAAATATTTCATTAAATAAGGTTCCTGTTTTATATTTGATGACCCATAATCCTTCGAGTCACGGGTCGTCTATGAACTATTTTAATGAATTACGTCATCCCTTATGACGTCATAAAGGATATTCCCGGTATCTTCAACCAAGTGATCAAGAACATGACACATCCCTTATATATTGGCTATAACAGAAGCGTATAATCAAATTAAAGCTACATAAGATGAGTGAAACTGCCAGTAAAACCTTCAATTATATTATTCAATAAATATATTTTATTTTCACACATTTGAAATTTAGCATTAAAAAAATATTTAAAAATTTAATTTAAAGCTTTATAATAAGCCTTTGTTTAAAAATTGACTGATAATTTATTTTATATAGCAAATTTCAAGATTTTGATGTCAATCCTTATTTATTATTTTACATGTAAAAAGTTGGATCACTCCACAAAATCTTCTAATATTAGAAAGAAATCAATTTTTTTGTTAAGTCCATCCAAAAATTAGTCAAGTATAAAAGTTTTAGACTTGTATCTTTAATGGGTAACTTTTTACAAAAGGTTTGGTAAAGTGTATATTTGATCCATTTTTCTGCTAAATTGTGCTTCTGGCCATGTTTACATGATTGAAATAAGAGGTTTTTATGGATGTACTAATGAAAATTTTTTTTAGCTTAATCTGTATAATGTTATGAATCATAATAAGTTTCAATGTGTTAGCTGTTAAAATAAAACTTACTTCTGTATCATTTCTGCACATAGTTTGTGACAGCATGTGATTTTCACCAATGTTTAAGACTGGGTATATCTAAGAATTATTAATTCCATTTATATTATCTTTCTTTTAATGAACTATGGCATTATATTTATGAAGATTTTTCACTTATTTGAAGCTTTTATCTTCAGTTATACACTGCTTAAGTTGGTCTTGTATTCTATATCACACAAAACGCAATGTCTGACTAACTTTGAATGGCTATAACTCGAGTACTAATTGAGATACCAAGGTAAATTTGGTATTTTTTTTTAATATCTTGCAGCACTATATATGGATACATACAAAGTTTTTTGGTATATTCAAAAAAAAAATTCAGTTTGGGATACCTAATAAAAGGAGAAGGTAATATCTGCGAGTATAGTATTATAGCAATAGAAAAGATACTACACTACCCTCCTCCCCCACCCCCTAAAAAAAGGGGAGAAGGTATACTTCTACAATCTTAACTACTATTGGACTTTCTCCATCAGACAAAAGTAAATACATAAACAATATCCATAAACTAATGCTGCAAATTGAACTTGCATAAACTAATGCTGCAAATTGAACTTGCATAAACTAATGCTGCAAATTGAACTTGCATAAACTAATGCTGCAAATTGAACTTGCATAAACTAATGCTGCAAATTGAACTTGCATAAACTAATGCTGCAAATTGAACTTGCATAAACTAATGCTGCAAATTGAACTTGCATAAACTAATGCTGCAAATTGAACTTGCATAAACTAATGCTGCAAATTGAACTTGCATAAACTAATGCTGCAAATTGAACTTGCATAAACTAATGCTGCAAATTGAACTTGCATAAACTAATGCTGCAAATTGAACTTGCATAAACTAATGCTGCAAATTGAACTTGCATAAACTAATGCTGCAAATTGAACTTGCATAAACTAATGCTGCAAATTGAACTTGCATAAACTAATGCTGCAAATTGAACTTGCATAAACTAATGCTGCAAATTGAACTTGCATAAACTAATGCTGCAAATTGAACTTGCATAAACTAATGCTGCAAATTGAACTTGCATAAACTAATGCTGCAAATTGAACTTGCATAAACTAATGCTGCAAATTGAACTTGCATAAACTAATGCTGCAAATTGAACTTGCATAAACTAATGCTGCAAATTGAACTTGCATAAACTAATGCTGCAAATTGAACTTGCATAAACTAATGCTGCAAATTGAACTTGCATAAACTAATGCTGCAAATTGAACTTGCATAAACTAATGCTGCAAATTGAACTTGCATAAACTAATGCTGCAAATTGAACTTGCATAAACTAATGCTGCAAATTGAACTTGCATAAACTAATGCTGCAAATTGAACTTGCATAAACTAATGCTGCAAATTGAACTTGCATAAACTAATGCTGCAAATTGAACTTGCATAAACTAATGCTGCAAATTGAACTTACATAAACTAATGCTGCAAATTGAACTTGCATAAACTAATGCTGCAAATTGAACTTGCATAAACTAATGCTGCAAATTGAACTTGCATAAACTAATGCTGCAAATTGAACTTGCATAAACTAATGCTGCAAATTGAACTTGCATAAACTAATGCTGCAAATTGAACTTGCATAAACTAATGCTGCAAATTGAACTTGCATAAACTAATGCTGCAAATTGAACTTGCATAAACTAATGCTGCAAATTGAACTTGCATAAACTAATGCTGCAAATTGAACTTGCATAAACTAATGCTGCAAATTGAACTTGCATAAACTAATGCTGCAAATTGAACTTGCATAAACTAATGCTGCAAATTGAACTTGCATAAACTAATGCTGCAAATTGAACTTGCATAAACTAATGCTGCAAATTGAACTTACATAAACTAATGCTGCAAATTGAACTTGCATAAACTAATGCTGCAAATTGAACTTGCATAAACTAATGCTGCAAATTGAACTTGCATAAACTAATGCTGCAAATTGAACTTCCATAAACTAATGCTGCAAATTGAACTTCCATAAACTAATGCTGCAAATTGAATTTTTGACTGATGTTTAGCCCAAATAATCTCATTCATAAATGCGTTTTTGGAATTTTGAGTAGGACAATACTATTACACTTTCATAGAAAACTAAATCTTCATCTTAAAATTCAAAATTCTTTTTTTATAATCAGTTTTTTGCTTAAAATTCCCTTGAAATTGTAAAGTTGGAACGATACACAAATAATCAAGAAAATCATATTTAAACACTCATATTACATGATACAAAGATAAAAAAAAAAATATTACAAAACTTTTAGAGGGTGAGGGCATAGTTTTAAAATAAACTTACATAGTAGGTAATTGCTAATAATTGAACCTGCACAGCAAACTAATGCTAAAAATTTGAACATTCATAAGCTAATGCTTAAAAATTGAACTTGGATAAGTTGATCCTTAAAAATTGAACTAATGCTAAAATTTTTTTAAATGTCAAAAAACAAAAATTAAATTTAATTTTGTCTAAAATTATATTGATGTGAAATATTTTTGTTTAATTTTTCATTTCAGATACTGGGCTGTGGCTTTACCTGCATACATAATTGTTTTGGTGTTGCTTGGTTATTTCACATACATCGCATCCATCTTCATCAACACTCCCAGCTTGGATTCTTTAAGTATTATTACAGGTAATAATGGGAACAACACAATCTCAAGATTTTAGATTTTGTACCAAAGCTGAAATATATTTTCTCCCTTTATATATTAACAACGCTGAGTACAGAGTACACAAATGCTTACCTCATTTACAGATTTTCTTCTCATTAGATTTTATATTAAAATTTATTTATTTCATAACAGAATTTAACAAACTAGCAAAAATATGCCCCCCCCCCCGCTCTGGTCGTATATTTTTGCTAGTATATTTTATTTAAGTTTTTTATTTTTAACTTAGTTCACCCCAAACAAGGCAAGTTGTCACTGAGTGGCTACTCAGAATTAGGATGAAAGTTTAGGGGGTCATCCTAAATTGGGAGCTGTGCAGTGAGATGCCTGTTTACATTAGTTTTAAATTTCTGCATGTCGGTACAGTCGGGGAAACAGGGAGCAGGAGGGGGGGGTCCAAAGGCTAACAGCTCGAAAGAAGCTATTGGAGTAGAACATTCTCCGGCATCTGGGGACATCCACAGTGAATGGATAGGATTTAGCTGATTGTCTGGTTGTTCGAGTGTATTTACGTTGAGGAGGAACCAGAGCAGCAAGTTCATCGGAGCACATTCCATTGAAGTGCAGGGGTTGGAGCTTGCTGGATGAATTAGATACTCTTTTTTGGACCTTGTCTAAGAGGGAGAGACTGGTGGATGGTGCACCAGCCCAGATGTGACAACAAGACTCCATGCATGGGCGGAAGGTGGCTTTGTAGAGATATAGGATAATGTCAGGTGTGAGAAGTTTTCTTGCACGGTAGAGGGGGCCCACTTTCTTTGCAACAGCCTTTGCGATGTTTTCTATGTATTTATTCCAATTCATGTTACTTGTGAATGTTAGGCTGAGGAGTTTGAATGTTGGACTCTCAGGTAGGGTGTTATTAGCCATGGCAATCGGTGATTGAAGAGGTTTCTTGTAGTTGTTGAAGGAAAGGATCTTTGTCTTAGCAGCATTAAATGTTACCATTCATTTATGACCTCTACAGACTGGAGGTCACTTTCTAAGGATTCAGCCATTTCCTCAGATATGTGGACGTCGGTTTTACCCACATGACGAGGGTAGAGCGTGGTGTCGTCAGCAAATATTTCCATCTCAGACACAATTTCATGAGGCAGGCCGTTTATGAAAATCAGGAACAATAAAGGTCCAAGGATCGATCCCTGGGATACACCTGCATTTATGCCATGTTTGGATGAATGGCAATCGAGGACAACTTGGATCTTTCTTTTGGTTAGGAAGAATCTAATTATATTAAATATTTGTCCAGTAATATCATATGAATTAATTTTTATGAGAAGACCTTTATGTCGGACCTTGTCAAGCGCTACTGCCCTAGCTTCACCTACCTTGTCCAGTGTATGATATGTGTTCAGAGATGACCGTTAGGATATCTACAGTAGACTGTGCTTGCCTAAATCCATACTGATGGTCAGAAAGAAGTTTAGCATTAACGAGGTGCCGGACTATCACTAGATTGATTAAGGATTCAAAGATTTTAGCAAAGAGCGGGAGTATACTGATGGGGTGATAATTCTGAGGGTCAGTTCTATCTCCAGAATTCTTGAAAACTGGTACCATAGAGGAAATTTTCCAACTATCAGCGAAGCAAGATTCGACAAGGCATTTGTTGTAGAGTTTGGAGAGGACAGGGGCCAGTTCAGCAGAGCATTTTACTGGTATAAGATGAGGCCCACATGCTTTGGAGGTGTCAAGGTTTTTTCATCATGTTCCGGACATAACATGGGGTGATGGTTAGGTCATCAACTGTGGCTTCAATCTGCAATGGGAAATTTGGGAGGGATTTGTGTGCAGAGTCCAAAGTGGAGTTTGAGGCGAAATGCTGGGCAAGTAGTTCAGCCTTATCAGTTGCCATACAAACGACATCATTGTGGTTGGATAGTAAAGGATTTGTTGATTGCCCATTGTACACCACACTATTAAAGATTTTCCAGAAATCACGAGTACCTAGTTTCTGTGACTGAATGCGTTTTCTGGTCATCTCTGTATACCTTATCTTTGCTTTATCTATCAGTCTTACAATTTTTTATTGACACTATAAGTTTCTGTCTATTTGTAGTTAATTTATTGCGGCCGAATTGTCAGAATGCTTGCTGCCTCTGAGCAATAGCAGCTGCACAGTTCAAGGTGAACCATCGTGGAGAGTGGGGCTTGCGGTAGAATTTTCACATGGGGACATCAGCTTTAATGCCTGCTTTGACCCATTCGGTTACCTCATTTGCACACTGATCAGCAGGGAGAGAAAAAGTTTCACTCCATGGGGCGTCGCTGATGTGATCCCTGAGGGATTCAAAATCAGCTCGCTTGTAGTATCTCGTCGTTTTGAGCAACGGTTCATCATTTTTGGTAAAATATTTTAGGGTGATATCAATCATTACCACAAGGTGATCAGCATTCCTGAGCGGGCTATGGGCATCCGTCACACTAGCCTTGGGCAGTGAGGTCAAGAACAGGTTGAGAAGTGAGGCTTGCTGGTTAACAGTCAGGGAGGCTGGTCGGGAAAGTGACAGTCTGTGAGAGGGAGTGCGCTATGGAGAAACTATACGTGGAGTTACCAGCTGCGTCTGTATAGCTAGAGAATCCAGCCAGTCATGGTGATGTGCATTAAAATCCCCAAATACATGTATTTGGGCACTCGAGTCAAGTGAGAGTGCTGTATCTATGCTTTCAGAGACAGTTAAGCAGGGTGCAGTCCTGGGTCGAAGGAGAACAATATAAGAAATATAAGTAATTAACGCTGTGCTGTAAAATTAATCTAAAGCACATCTATTCTCTAGTCAAGGGGAGGGTGTTACGAACATAAACTCCTAGCCCATGCATATGTTTGTCGGAGTCTTTACGGTAGAGTGGGAGGTATTAAGTCATGTCAAAATGGTGTGAGGAGATTGAGGATTGTAGGTTTGTTTCACTTAGTGCTAATATATCCGGGGAATTTTCTAGGAAAAAGGTTTCTACGTCATTGATGTTGGTTCTAAGCCCCGGATATTTGTGAATGTTAGCCTCAAGGGCGGAGGTGAAAATGTTATTTGGTGGGTGTCTGCTTTAGGTTTGTTTCTTTTACTTTGTATTGTCATTTTGGTTTTAGATAGAGTGGGGAGGGCAAAGTGGGTACTTGTTTGGTGCCAATAAGCTTACACATCCAGACTATTAGTCGAGACTTGATTCATGGGTGTTGTGGCCCCGGGAAAGCCCACCGGGGATAACTGTAGGGTCCTTTTCCATGCGTGACATGGCACGTACAGTTACCCGCGATATTATACAACTGTTGATGGAGCAGCCGTTCTTAACGCTACCTAAGAGTTTTGGTTCCTGCATTACCAGTCGGAAACAGTAGCCAGACAAGCTGTCTAACATGTACTCTCAACCTGTTAGAACAAGAGCGACCCAGACTGGTCATGTAAGAATTAGTGAGGAAAAAACTTTCCCCAAGTTGCCAAGATAGAGAGAAAGAGAGATGGTGTTCATTGTTCTAGTCAGGAAACAAGGCCAAGCACTGGGTGTCTTTGAGGTGTCCTTGTGCTAGTACCTCAGCGTCTGGGTAATAGACAAAAAAGGAGTACATCTACTCCTTAAGCAATTTTAGGTTTGCAAACCGGATATTTTGTTCGAGACTCCTGCTCTAGGAAGGTTGTTGATCAGGACTAAGGAAACCTCCCTTCTTCAACAGTTTGCTGCCAAGACGTAAGTAGACAGTAGCACCGTTTTTATATCAGAGTTTTCTTTCTGCTAGATGGATGATCTGACAAGGTCTACAGATCCAACACACCGAGAAAGGTAACTCTGCGCCTGTGTACTAGTCAGGTATTTCAGAGTCCCCCCGCAGGTATTTAAAAAAATTAAAAAATTCCATATATATATGTATATATATATATATAAGTAGATAGAATAAGTTTTGCTCTCTTCCCCAAAAAATAAAATTAAAGATAGGTTCCCCTCTCATAATAGGTAGAAATGGGGGGAAAAATTGAAAGCGTGGAAAGCTTTTTATTTATTCATTTCTTTTGAAACAAATTAAATATGGTTACTAAGATACATAAATAACTAATACATAAATAAAATAAAATAAATAAAATACAAAGAGAAAGAAAAACATTAGCACTTTGATTTTTGCCAGTCATTCATAGAGACGGCTTCATTTAAACAGGCTAGAGGAAAACGTAACAAGTTCACATTCTGGTTCGGGTGGGGTGGGGGGTGTCTCTAAGATTTACTCAGAGCTTCCGTTTATATATATATATATATATATATATATATATATATAACAACTTATTTTCTCAAACAACCCATGTTGCCTGGATTGTAAGAATCGGCTAATGACACACAAGTAAAAAAAGAGACATTTATTTGAAACAGAAAATTAATTAAATATGGTTAAAAGATATGTAAATAAAATTTTAAAAATACTAAGAGAAAGAAAAAAAATTATGAACAAACATATACTACACTAACGCTCCCCACCCACCCCTTCCTCCAAGTAAGAATTAATGCCTGGGAGGATTGTATCATCATGAATGGGCATGTATTACACTATTTTCCAAAGGAGAAGGTAACACCTGGGAGGATGGTCTCATAACAATAGGATAGATACTACACTACCCACCAAAAAAGGAAGAGGTAATGCTTTGGAGGATTGTATCAGGACGAATGAACATATACTACACTACCCACCTAAAAATGCAGGTAGTAGTGCCTGGGAGGTTGGTATGACAACAGAACAGATACTATACTACATCCCCCTCATATCATTTTTCTCCATGCAATGCATGTAATCAACCCTCACTGGCTAGGTTTCCCTTCCACACACTGCGGACACATGTCTGATAGATTAGGTTAATCTCGATATGGTAACAATTAGAACATTCAAATAAGTTTCAATAAGAGTTAAACTTTTCAAGGAATCTTTAAATAGCATTAAAATTTTCCTTTGATTCCATCTGGGCTCACTAGGGTAAATTCTCGGTTAGGTCCATAAAATAAGTGAAATATATTTAGAACATAAAGAAACAAAATTAATTTTTTAAAAACTGATTTTCTTCGTTTCATTAAACAAAAATAAAAGTAAACAAAGAATATCTCAATGAAGAATGTATTAAAAAACAGGTTTAAACATTTAAATAATTACTTTTATTGGTATTTTAAAGATTTAAAATAATTTGCTTTCAAAAAAATAATAATCTGAATTTGTTTTGATTCATTTTCTGCTAACTTTTTTTATTTATTATTTGACCTCATATTACAAATGCTATTTTGAACTTTTCTTTCAAGGCAAAAATTTTAAACATGACTATATTTGAAATTGTATTTCCTAAAAAAAAAAAAAAAAAAAAACCTTCCAACCAACAATATATCTTCCCACGGGATGACTTGAAATCTTTTTAATCCCTCCAAAAACAAAAACTTTTTTAATCCTATTTTCTGACATTGGAGACTTTCCTTTTGCAGTTTTGGTACACCTTGTGTGTTAAGAATCCAGTACGGCTTTTAACTTCTCGCTGTTATAATTGACAATGTTTTTAGCACGCTATCTCTCTATCGAAAATCCAACATCGACAGTTTTAGTAATGGTTATGGTGTATCCGACATAAGTCTGAGTTCTTGTTGCCAGTGTTGTGTAGGACATAAGTCCGTGGTTATGTTGTATCTGAATAAGTCAGAGGTTTTCGTCGCCAATGTTGTGACCTGGAAGGACCGATAATAAATAAGACAACGCGGTGGTATGTTTACAAGAGTGTATTTACAGAGATACAGAAAAGTATGTTACAGAAAGACTGATTATCCTTCGTCGTAGGCTCCTCTATGGCCTTTTGTGCTAGGGACAAAGTGTAGTATCTGTTCTGATGCTTTACTTCCTTGGTCAATGAAGGAGAAGTCCTTCTAGACTGAGGCAATTAAAAAATTTTCCAATTCACAGTGAGGAGCTGGATTTTCTCCACATTTCAAATCGACATTGTGTCTAACTCTGCCCTCATGGGGAGGCAAGTAAATAGAAACAACAGAATGATGGTCAAATCGATTATTTGCCTGTTTATCTCTAGGTTGGATATTCAGACCACAGCAGGATTGATGTTTTTGTGGGGTCATTGATGGAAAAGTCAATATAATTCTATTATCATTTTGGCAAGGAGTTTAGTTCCAAGAAGAAACTCTTGTTACATAATCTTTGAAAAGATTCTATCAAAGATGACCAAAGAATACCTCTAATCTTTATATTTATTTGTCACACCAATAGTGAGATTAAAATGCAAAATTCATATTCATTTCTACAAAGCCGCCATTCGCTCCTGCCTGGAGTACTGTTGCCATTTCTGGACAATGTGCAAAAATTTCTAACCTAATAGGTCCTGCACTATCTGCTAAGCTCCAACCCCCGTCGTGTCGCCGCAGAGTTGCATTCCTGTGCTTGTTTCATAAGTACAGTGATGAATGCCATCCCCTTCACGGATGTGAACCAACGGCCCAATGACTGAAGTCAAATAAAGCTTCTTCAGCCATTTCGAAACCTTAACAACAGCTTAGGAAAAGACCAGGCATCGAGAGAATGCCCCCCCCCTCTCCTACTGACCTGTGAATCTGCCCTTCTAAGACCCTCTCTCCTGGTTCAGAAGCACCCTGGGTCCAGTGGAAAACAATCAACTGCCTGAGAACGGAAATGGGGCGATTAAAAGTTGCTATGTATATATGTGACTACAAAACCGACCCAACCATCTGCGAATGTAAAGAGAAGGACCATACGATGCAACACTGCTTTGTCTGCCTTCTACTGCCCAACCGGTGCAGCTTGAAAGATCTTGCAGAGTGCAACACTAATGCAAATGGACTGCATAAAAAAGTTGGAAACTGTCGTATGACCACATGCTGTAATAAAGACACGCAAAGAAGAAGAATAAGTACTTTCATGGAATGTGCTCTGATGAATTTACGGCACTAAAAGAAAATACTCCTGACCGATCCAACTAGCAGCAAAATCCCACCCCTTCGCTGTAGAGGTCCCAAAATGTCGGAAGATTTTCTATTCTAATAACTTCTTTCCTTGGACCGTTTCTCATTGGAATTCCCTTCCTGCTCCCTGTTTCCTTGGCAGTACGAACATGCATACCTTTAAATGTAATGTGAACAAACATCTTGCTGCCCAACTCCTCACCTAGATTGCTCCCCTTTAAATCTGGCCTCTGCCACAGTAGCTCCTTATGCTTCAGTGCCTTGTTTGGGGTGAATAAAAGTAAAGGAAAACAAACAATAGAAGAACAGCTTTCTAATATACTGATCATGTGTATGCGATCGTGTCGGAAGGGTAACTAATTTGAATATTGCTTTGTAAAAGGACATCTCATTAATTAACTGTTCTTTATTATTATTTTCTAATTCAACAATTTTTTTTCATTCTAATATAATACATAGTTCTATTTATGAATATTTTTTATATCGTGGATAAATGTTTAGAATTTTGAATGAAAAGAGCCTTTCTGGGCGTTGCGATTCTTTTCCCAGGCAATGCCGGGATATGGGTCCTGCTAAAAAATATACTTAATCTGGTTCGGCAGTGTGGTGATTTATAAACGTTAAATAATCACCTTCAAAGAAAATGCAGCTAAGGGGAATAACTCACTAAAATAATAAGAGTTATTCACCTTAGCTATTAGCATTCCTTACTTGCTTTTAACAGACATATTCACAAAACACATTTTGAAACTAATGCATCCCGGGTCCTACAGCTCGATTTTAATAAAAAACAAAATAAAGATGCATAAAAAATGCCTTCATGTGAAAAATCTTTTTAAAATCATTTTTGTATTACGGTTTTCTTTCTTGAAATTTTCTGTAATAAAAAAACGAAAATATTTGTTTTTGTTTTGCAGATGAATATGCATTGCTACGAGATGACAAGCCTCTTCCAGTGGATGCCATCCCACCTCTCTATGATATTCATGTCTCACAGGTCACACGACAACTCTACCGAAATAATTGAAGCGATTTTATCATTTGTAAATAAAAGCTATTATTTTGTAATATTTCATTTTTATTTTTTATTTACAAAGATGACAAAATGGTAATATAGTTAATAGTTGCCATATTGTATTAATTTCACAATTATATAATTCTCCCAGCCTAGCAAAAATATACAACCGGAGGGTGCATAAATTTGCTAGTCTTTTTAAATTTAACTGGTTTTGCAGACTCATTTTTTCCTGATTCGAACAATCTAACCTGAGATTAATGGATAACCATTTTTTTCTAGTATTAGTGTGAACGTTGATGAGGACAATATAAACAATGGTAATTCCTTTTCTTAAAAGTTGAGACAAAAAAAGGTAAACACAAATGTGTATTTCAATCTTCATTGCAAAAAATATTGAATTGGATAAAACTAGAGAAAAATATGCTGGGTTAGAATGGTCTCCTAAGTTGATCTAGTATAAGAATTAAATACAATATGAAAACCAATAATCATAAATAGTAAATTAGAAAACCAGTAATACAATTGCAATATGAGTAGCAGTAAAAAAGTAATAATTCTATAATAAACTAAATCTTGTCTAGATATGTAGTATTAAGTCTCCTCAAATTTATACTAGAATTCTCCACATGAACTAATGATTAAAAGCAATGAAACTAGACATATAAAGAGACAAAATAGGGAAAAAAGAATATCAAAAGTACAGGAATAGAACATGTATACACGAATAGAAAATATTTTTTGCACTTAAAAACTTTTCTTTTAAAAAATATGAGAATATAGTGAAAATATATATATATAATACACATTGCTCTTTATTATAGAGTGAAGAATACTTTAATAGTTACAAATAACATCTTCGAACATAATTGTGCAAATATTTCTGATAAATTAAAAAATAATATTTTGGTACAAAAATAAAAACTACAGACTTTACATACTCCCGGGCAACGCCGGATAAGTACAGCTAATATATTATGAAATGATATATATATATATATATATATGTATTTTTCTTGCTGATGGGTCACTGCTTATCAAGGACAGGGGCCACTAGAGGATAACGGTTAAAAAGATTGTTGGTTGGACAATGATTGCCGCCACGAGAGGATTGGAAACAATGGGTGGAATGCGCAGAAGATTATTTAAGGAGTTGATTTTTCAAGAGGATAGCTCAACAAGTATTTGTTTGCATTAGACTTGAAGACGGCTATGATGTAGTCGGTGGGTAATAGTGGCATCTTGTTCCACAGATGGGATGTTCTAGGAAAGGAAGTTCTAAGCAAGTTTTCTGATGGTTGAATCCTTACTACAGGTGATAATAATGAAAAATAACAAATTAACATTTCATCATGGGTTTGAAAACATACACATGAAGGTCAGAGGTTACATCAGCCGAATCGTAAATATAACCACTAAGACGAGAATAGTAATCCAAATCATCCGAATTATCAATTCTCATCAAAAAATTCCAGAAAGTAATAAGTTATCGCCCTTAACTTAATATAAAACTAACTACAGAACAGAAGATTAGAATAGTTCATTATAAAGAATAGTGAATATCACCAGCAGTGTTAATACTATTTAATCTATAGCTGGAGAGAGATATAGCGGACAGAAAGACTAATTTTGGATTTTTATTTTTTTAAAATTTAACTGGCTTGGCGAACTCATTTTTTTCCTTGAATTGTGAAAATAACCAAGATGAAAATAGTAATCCAAATTATCAACCCTTATCTAAAAAAAATCGAAACAAAACAATAATAAAAAAAAAAATAGAGAAGCAAATATTTTATTTACATTTCCTAATATTTCCAATATTTGTTTGAATGAAAAATAAAGAATCAGACAATTGAAATTAGTGGGGATAAGCCTATTTTTAGGTGTTGACGATTGGGACCAGCCCAGATGAAATTTACAAGTGTCCAAGCTTATAAGGAAAACACTGCCCGACATGAGGAGGAGAGGGGCATGGCACTTTGTTTGGTCTCGTTTGCTTTCGCTTACATTCCAGTGGCTGCACGTTCAGATTGTTCTATACACACCTGAAGGTTGGTTTCAAATAATTCACACCTGAAAGCGAGAAAAGACAAAAATGAGTCAAAGAAACTTAAAAATTTCTATCAATAAAAGAAATTTGACAATTTGTAATAATCATTATATTCTTTTTATATGATGTCAGTCAACAGTCAATGGGTAATGATAAATCATTCGGTTTAACGTCTGTTTAAACATTTTTTTTTTTTTTTAAGATTTAAAATAATTAAATTAAAAGAATTTGTTTTGATTCGTTAAAGTTTTGTCATTGTAGAATTTACCTGATGAGGATGAAAACCTGCCCTTCGTTAACCCCAACACTAACTCTTAGTTTGAAGTGCGGCCGCGATAAGGTTAAACAAAATAAATTTAGCTTCACCTCATAATTCATTAGAACTGCAATGCATTTTGCTATCAAACAAGTAGATTTTATTTTACTTTAAAATGGCTACCAAATAACATTACTGGCATCAATCCAGTGGTCTTGGTTGGACCCTGAAATCAAAAAAAGTATTAAAGACTATAATTCTGCCAAATTTAATACAATATTTTATAAAATATTGTGAAATTAGTAAATACTGGATTTGATGATAATGAGGATGAAAACATGCCTGCCTGCCGTCCGTCCGTCATCAGAATCATAAATACGTTAGTGTTTATACTGTAGTGAACGGATCCTCATGATGCACCGGTGTGGTGTGACTGCTGGGTTGTTCTCTTTTATTTTACCTGAAAAGGGGCAGTGAGTTAAAGGGAATCCACCACGCTGTATGTGTCTTATGAACTTTCTACAGAATGGAACATATCTGGCTTGTCAAGATATCTTTAATCTACCTTGATAGGTAGAGAACTGCAGCTATTCATGTTAGAAACTAATATATTTCATGTTTTGTATGATGTTACGTTGCTGTTCTTTATAAATGTCAACTGTAAATAAATGTTTAAATTATACATGCTTTTAGTTTCATCTATTATTCGTTCTGACAATAGATATGTTTAGGATATATGTTTAATACAGAACTGTGAGATAAAATAACTTCATAACCCAACAATACTTTTTGGCCTGTTTGAAAATCAAATCAATATAAATTACCGTATTGGCATATCCAATGAGTAGAAAGGATTCTTTAAAGCATAATCTGAATAGACTTCATAAAGCTTTTTCAGAAGCTGATCAACTCCAACTTGGCGCGGATCTGTTAGAGCAATGAATTTTATGCCTGAAAGAAAGAATAAAAAATCATTTTACTTTTTTATAAAAAAGGTGGAGGTAATTCCTGTGAGGATAGTATCATGACGAAGAATATTATACTACGCTGACCCCCCCCCCCCCTAAAAAAACCAAAAACAAGAAGAAGTTAATGACTGGGGGGATGGTATCATGACAACAGAACAAATACTACACTATCCTCCCCACCTCAAAAAAGAAAAAAGTAAAATGTAATGCTTGAGAGGATGGTATCATGACAAACAAACATAGTTTAAGACGCACATTACACATCCATCATATCATTCTCATATCATTTCTCTCTATGCAACGTATGTCCACAACCCTCACTGACCAGGTTTCCCGTCTATACATCATCACACTGCGAACACATGCCTGATAAACTCTTCCTTTGGTTGACAGTGGTAACGCTCTGTTGGTTAGTAATGGCAGAAATTCCCTGAAATTATTCAGTTCACTCCTAACTTTTTCAATCACACTAGCACCAACTCCTCCCCGAGCTTTCATGCTGGAATAAAAAATTCGGAAATCCTAGCTGCAGCTCAGTGCTCCAAGAATACATCGAAGGCATGTGAACTGGAGAATAGTGACAAAGCTGTGGAATGATCCTAGCAGGCCTTCTGACTGTGTCCGCACAACAAAGTTTGTTGTGAAGCTGCTAAAAAAGGTGTGGCAAGATCGAGACAAGTCAATGCGAACTTTGGCGAGAGAAATTGATGTTGAAGTGGTGACTACAAAAGAAAGTGATGAACGAGGATCTTTGCTACTCCTCATACAAGAGTCGCAAGGGCTAACTACTCACCACCAAGGCTCAAGAAAACCGCCTTATGAAAGCCAAGAAATTCCTCAACAAGGTCAAACATCCAGTTGAGCTCTGGTTCTTTTCAGGACCAGTTGAACAGCAGATGGCTAGCTGATAGTCCCGCACGTCATGAAGACCGAGTTTCCTCAAACAGTGATGGGCTTTGGATCTATTTTCAGCGAAGGCCACATCATGGTGCTCTACATCTTTGAAAAGGAACTCAGACTTAATTTAGATGGCTATATTAAATTGCTGTCCAATGTTGTCAAATGCTGGGTGGAGAAGCAGGCTGTGAAAAGACCATACATGTGGCAACAGAACTCAGCTCCAGGAAAACCCAGAAGTGGTTGTCTGAAAACTAATACGACTTCACCAGTCAAAACATCTGGCCTCCCAACTTGCCTGATTGCAACCCTATGGACTATTATGTCTGAGGCACAGTTGAGAAAGGCACCAACTGTAGTGCCTGCAACACCAAAGACGAGCGGATCACCAGGATCAAATTAGTGTTCAGGCATCTCTCAAAAAGGACATTATGAAGGCTGTATGCTCTAGGTTCAGGTTTACAGTGAGCTGTATTCGACAAAAAATCCTCTTACAGATACACTTTGAATTTCGAGAATACATCAATTATTGGCCAAGATATGACGTTTTTTCTTTCCTTTCCAAACTGTGTCAAATTTGTCTCAAACACCTTGTATGTAAGTAAATTATATTTCCGTGCATTCATGCGTTCTCCTTGTTGGTGTTACTAATTTAATGCTGCCATCTCTGCCATACATGTTAAATGTTTTTTATCTTATTTTTCCAACCACATGTATCCTAATTTTCCCAATACTATTTCAGTCTATAATCCTATTTTATACTAAGTACACTAGTCTTCAATAGTATAGTTTTGGTTTCAGACAGATACATAATCTCCATCATTAATATATTATAGATAGATTCTTCTTCTTCTTTCTGCTGCTTCTCCTCTTGTTCATCATTAACAAATATATTTTACACTACCTTCGCCCTATACTATTTTATACTAAGTACAATAGTCTTCAAGAGTAGAGTTTCGATTTCAGACAGACAGATACATAATCTCCATTATTAATAGATATAATTAATTTATATTGATATTGGGAACAGACTTATCTCCAAGGGAGATGATATGCCCCTGACACTGGAGACATGTCCTATCAGCATTATTAATATAACACGGGAAGGTCTTAATCGTTAAATGGCATGGTTAACAAATATTCACTTTCTAGCTTATTTTTCCGCCCATATGCACCGTATCTTTGATACAATAAAACACGCAGACATTGTTGCCATGTGTAGAGAATAAAAAAAAGTCTACACAGACTTTATAAATTGGATATCAAATATTAATAATTATAAACAATGCATCTGGCCCCTTCCAAAATAAACAGAAAATATATATAAAAAAGGATTTTGTTGAACTCATTTTTATTTTTCTAAATCTCTTGCAAACTCTTCTCTGAATGATTTATCATAGTAGCATTGTGTGAATTTGTGTTTGTGTATGTTAACTGCACAGGTAATGATTGGAATCGATGCTTGATTTTGACACTGATTGTACTTGTAGTGTCAATCATGCGGTCTCGGTCATTGCTGTAGTAAAAGGATTTTCCTTCCAAACAAAAGCTCTAGTTTTAATTTTAGAAGTTTAAAATGATATTTTGTTTCTCTACCGAATGACACAATTACAATCAAAACCAATATCTCTTCCAACCAAACACACACAGTCCATCAGCTTAAGGTCCATCTATCCATGAAAACAACAGAAATCAAATCTCCCTCTGCCTGTCTTTCTCCAAATATGTATAGATATCAATTGGACCACACTGCAAGACCACTCGAAATTTATCAGCTGTTTATCTATGGACATAAAAACTGACTGACCAGGGTGTCTATTATATTGAGTAAACATAACTTTTGTGGAATCTCAAGTGGTCTGCATAAACTTTTTTTAAACTATTTTTTCAAAGAAGCTAATCAATTTCTTTGATAGTCTCTTAACTGAATATTTTTTCCCATTTTAGGCCTGTCGTTTGTAACATGCCTCTATGGACCATTGCTGAACATAGCATGCATCGCAATACATATTCACATGGGTCAAAAACTTCATTTTTTAAATATTAATGTTACATATAAATTTAGAGATTTAGTATATACAGATTACAACAGATCAACAAAATAAACATATCTTATTTTTATCAAGATACTACTTTAATTACTTTGTAAATAGTGTTCAATATCAATAGAGAGAATAGAATGTGAATTGGGTAATTTTCTTTACATGTTTTTGTCCTTTTTATTTGTATCATTCGGTTTATATTTCGGAATTTTCAGATAAAGATTGATAATTTGTATTATTTTGATTATTCAGACTACTATCCCTTAAAAAATTTTTGTTTTAAAAACTTTTATTCACCCCAAACAAGGCACGTTGCCACTGAGACGTAAGGGCCTATTGTGAATTAGGGGCCATACTTACAGGAAAATCCTAAATAGTTGAGCAGCTTTTCCAGAGTCTATCTGTTCTGTTTACGTTACATCTAAATTTCTGCATCTTAGTACAGTAAGCCAAGCAGGTTACAGGGAGGGAATTCCAAAGGTTTGCAGTTCGAGAGAATAAACTATTAGAGTAGAAAGCTTTCCGGCATTTGAAGGCCTCTACAGTGAAAGGTTGGGATTTTGTTGCTTGTTTGGTTGGTCGTGGATATTTATGTCGAGAGTGTACCAGTGCCGCGAGTACATTGGAGCACATTCCATTGAAGTACTTGTAAAACAAGTACATGGATAAAACATTGAAACGATGGGACAGGGGTTGACGCTTGGTTGACAGTGCGAGACCTATTAGACTGGAGTGGTTGTTATTTTCACAACATTTTGGCTGATGTAACTTCCGACTTTCTTCAGGTGTATTGTGGCAATATAGTCACGAGTTACGTCCCTTGAACCATTTTTAAGTTATCTGATCTGAACTATAATTGCCAACGGGTGAGAATGATCAGTATCTATTCTGCTACTACACTATCTTTTGGGGCTTGATTTACGCCGGTCTATGGGTCGGTCCTGTGCAGTTCTAGGAGGTCCACCCTCCCAGGCTTTGTCTCCCCTCTTTGGGGAGGAGTAAGTTTATTGCTTACTGCCTGAGGCGCCCCTACCGGGGAATGCTGACGGGGCTGCCCAGGCAATTTTTAATGGCCAGAGTGCTCACTTTCTTGGGCGCTGGCTTTTCAAACCCCACTTTCCCGACCCGACCTTGGGTCACATATTACTTGTGGGGGTATGATAAAACTGGCCTTGTGCCTAACCTCCTGGAGAGGAGGTAAATAAATACTACACTATCTTTTCTTTGTCAGTGAAGGGGAAATTCTTCTAGACTGAGGCAATTTTAATTTTTGTCTCAATCCAGAGTGCCCCTTTTTTGGGGAGCTGGATTTTCCCCACATTAAAAACTGACTTTGTGTCTAACTCTACCCTCACGCAAGTAAATTGAGACTCTTCAATTTTTAAGTATAAAAAAAGACTCACACATGCACACTCACAGTGCGAGATTCGAAATAGAGGTTGGGTCTGGAAACTGGCTGAACGTATCTGGCCCAGCTCGCAGTGTTGTTAGATTTAGTATCTGGGCAATCAAGACGGGACACCCAGACAGCTGGCCATTTCAGTATGACACCTTGTACAGCATAATTCTCAGATAATACAAAGTAAATTGTACTTTATTTATACATTGTCTAATGAATTTTTCATGTTGTCCCCAGCAACACATGATGATTGTGTCTAAGGACTTATAATGTAGACATTTTCACATAAAAATTATGTCTCTTAATGGGCATCCCCATTTTGTGTACCATGTATTATGTCCCTTTTATGTCCTTACGAAAATGCATATTCAATATGGCGCCGGCCTGCTTGGAGAAGACAGTCCAACACGTAGTCGTTATACAAATGTTAAAATAGAAATATAAGATATTCTTATTTAACAAGTGCATCTTTTCGAACTTGGGAATCTTTGGCACCTATACATAATTTCGAACTGAACCTTTTAATTAATCCATAGACCCGTGGTGTAACAGTTAAAGGTTCGATCTTTACAATAGGCAATAACAACTAAGAATAACATGAAAATTAACACTTCTACCTAGTCATGGCTGACAGAATGAGAACAATCCACCCTGTGGATTAAATAAAGGGTTCAGTTCAAAATTCAGTATAGGTTCCAGAATTCGATAAAGATTCATAAGTCTGAAAAGATGCACACGAAGAAGGTCGGAGATTACATCGGCTGAAATGTGAAAATAACAACCAAGATGAGAATAGCAGTCCGAATAATCCAAATAATTCAAACACAGTTTATAGTTTAAAAAAGCCAAAAGAAAAAAGAGTGCTGATGTGGTTTAGAACAAGCTGTAATAATGGCAAGACGACAAAGAGAGAAAAAGAAATAGTTGACAGCGTGAAGTATTAATGATTTTTGTAACAGTAACTTCTTACCTGTCATGCTTTGAAAACAATGCAACTTAAAAGTGTCCGTCTCTAACATCTCAATTCCTGACGAACGAGACTCTGGTGACAGTTGGCAGCTAATGGTGTACAGCCTGCAAAAGAAAACAGAAGAGAAAATTAAAATTTGAAGTGAAACCACAAAAAAAAAAAAAAATGTTAACAATACTACAAACGAGTGTGTCGTTGGCCTAATGGATACCATTACAGATTATGGAATGTATATCCTCAACTCTCACTGAACCGGTTTCACTTCCATACATCATGTAGAAAAAATACTATGGTGTCCATGTTCGTTGCTGTAGTTCTGTTAAAAAACACGCCATGTCAAAGGCAATTTTTGCCACTATGGTTACATGAAGAGGGAGAGAGAAAAAAATTCATTCAAATTTTCATCGCAGAATTTTCTTTGAATTTGAAATTACACGCCATCACCGTAACCTGAAAATATATTTGTTCCATGTATGCTGGTTTTATTTAAAACAAGAACATAAGTCAGCCGTGAGACTGCATACTTAAGTATGCAGAAGTAGAAGTATACTTCTGCCTGACAATGTAAGGATGGGCCTTATTTCTCCATGTTGTATGAAGTATTTCCAAAGTTATGCCATGGAAACATTAATAACTCAAAAACTATTTATCTGATCAGGCTGAAATCTTGTATGACGGTTACTGTTACCAAAGAACATCAGATTTGGAAAAATCGGAAGTTATAATTCAGTCAAAATCGAAGTCTGACTCAACTTGTTACGGTTAAAGTCATAAGATGTGCCAAGTATAGAGTCTCTACGATGAACAAAACCAGTTATTGCCAAAAGTATTACTTTCACCTTCTTGACCTTTGACCCAGATATCTCAAAATTAAATCAGTTCTAAGTTAGACCATGGCCGATATTTTGATCAAGTTTAGTGACGATTGGCCAAGTGATGTGGATGCTAGGCTGTACGCAAACAAACATAGTGACAAACCAACAAACTCGGCTGAAAACATAACCTCCTTGGCAGAAATAAAAATGTGAAACTTTAATGCATGGACTAGTAGTTGCAGAATTGTGAGTGTGTGCCTCCAACAGGTTATATTTCACAAGTGCCCCATTCCGATGACTCTTACAATGTTTGTGTGACAGATGAGATCACCAAGAGATCTGTTCACTGTTGGATTATAGTGACAAATATTTGTACAACACGATTACCACTCTCTGAGCTTGATTATAACAGAATGACATACCATGGCAAGATAACCGGTAATCACTTTGTCCAAAGGTTTTACATCAGTTTCCTTCTACTAGATGAGAAACCCCTATTTACCTCAGTTTTGAAATCAAAGTGATCCTTCTCCCAGGCAGACACTCATCCAGAACTAACAAGCTTTGTCAGTCCAAGGCAAACTGGTTTTAAGGCACAAATACAAATACACCCCCCACCCCACACACAATACTGATAAGAGAGATGTACGTATTTTTCAGTGTATCTGATAAGTACTTCCAAGATTTTAAACCTAGGACCATGAAATTTGGTAGGAATGATCCTGTACCCATGAAAATTCTCTTGAAGATGGTTACAAGTAAAGAGGCCACCTTTTGAGTATCATGCCGTCTAGAAATACATATCATCCACAGAAATATATATATGTTACCCACAGACAGTTGTTTCATAACTAATCTGTGTGGCTTGACATAGTGAGTGTATCAACCCCAAAAATTTAAAACCTTTAAGACAGTCATTACCAACCGTGACCACTGCTGTCTGAGTTAACGAACCTGCTACAGAGAGTCAAGGAAATTATGTTGGTTTTAAAATTAAATTATTCATTTGTATACATTTTACGATACTGATAACTGAGCAGACTTGATTATTTTTACCAAGGAGAATTTCCCCCACTAGACTGCTCCACCCATAGGGGAGCATATATATAAAATATAGTCATCCACAGAGAGCGGTTTTGTCGTTTCATAACTCATTTTGAAGAAAACTCCCAAACGATTATACCAGTTCTTATTACATTCTGTTTGTCTGTTTTATGGCATATTAACCCCTTTTGGAGTTATTTAAGGCAGAAACATGATAATACCACAAGTTTCTATTTAACTCATAGCTGGGAAAGTAGTTCATACCTTTTCCAATTACAGTTTACCATCACTAACCAGCAGAGCGTTACCACTGTCCACCAAGGGAAAAGTTTATCAGGTATGTGTATACAGTGATGATATATTGATAGATGTGTAATGTGAGTCTTAAAGACAGGCTTAGATCTGATGACCTCAGAGGGAGATTAAATCTGGACAATATTGGGAAATGTGTTCAGAACAGGATACTTTCATGCTATGGCTCCATTTAAAGAATGGATAAGAGTTCTTGGGTTAGTAGATGTAGAACAGTTGAGGTAGTAGAGTCAGTTCATAGGGGAAGGCCAAGGAAAACATGGGAGAAAGTGATAAGGATGGACTTGAGAGAAAGAGGGATAAAGACCTGGCCAGAGATGGGTTAGTTTGGAAGTTAATTCCTAAAAATTGTCCCACACATGTTAGAATGTAAAACAGACGTTAAAACAAATATGATGAATATATAATTAAATGCAATGGATTTGACTATTTGTGTAGCAATATTTGGATGTGGGGGTGTTAGAATGACGTAAAAAAGGAAAATTCCATTTTGTAACTAGTAAAGTAGAATTTTCCATTAGAAGTTAAAGTTAGAAAATTAAGCTGACGTATCAGTAAGTTGCATCATAATGAGAAGTCTACGTGGCAAAGAAGCGAAATAGATCCAGCCTCTTGGGTATCGAACGTTGATGAATAGACAGTTTGGAGGTTCTTTTACCAACTCATATAGAAGATGGTCAGGAAGAGATTTATTCTCAAGATAAATCGGTTATGCCGTGGAGCGTTCATCCTCTTGAATAAACCATTGCAGAAGCATAGATGTATTGAATTAAGAAGATTGATCGGCCAAGGAAAACCTGAAAGCAAGTGATTAGACAAGACTATACAGAGTAGAATTTGGAGACAATTGACCCGCTGAATTGTGAGGACTGGAGAGTGAGCTTGTGAAACATCAAAAACATCTGTCCTCTGGACAAGGGAAAAGTGACATTAAATGAATAGAAAAGAAGTATCATCTGGATGAACTAGCAAGAGGATAATAGGCAGCCCAGAGAAAATAATGGAGTTGTTTTTTTTAATTACTTCCATTATTACAGCTACATAGAAAAAGATGGCCGCAACAAAAAGAAGAAAAAGATCAACATTATGGCGACAGCTTTGACAAATTACTACAGCTATGTGTCATCAATGCAACAAGACACAGCTGCTTACAAAACTTCTGTCGATAAGATGACGACTCGAAATGTGTTGGGGATCAAAAGAATTCCTTGGCCATTATATTAAATTTGAATGCTGTTTCGACAATTCCAAAGTCTGTATCAGTATCCATTATACAATTTGTGTCCCCTACCCACCCAATTGGATTTGTGCGGGCTTAAAAAAAATTCACAACTGATGTACCAGATACAGGTTGCTTTTTCCCTATGGCAGCATCTCCTCCATTAAGGAAGAGGATCAGCTTTATACTTGACAAGAAAACAACTGATGGAGACTAAACTATTAAAAAAAATTTTTTATCCTGACCTGTCTGCACAAATGTGTAAAAGGCTCCTATTTCAGTTGGCCTTGTGTCATTTTTGCCCATGTGAGGAAATTGAATAAATGCACAAAATATTTTGAAAAAAGAAAAAAAGGGGAAATAATATTTACTTACGAGTGAAACATACTGGCTAACATGATCTTTTCGTTGGTCGTTAGTTTAGGTCGGCCAAATTTGATGTTGATTGGGTAATTCTCTTCGGCCGCCAAAACTTCTAGAATGTCTCTGCCATCACGAAGGAATCGACCCTCTGACGCAATGCCATTAATTCCAAGAACTGTGTGGCCAACTGAAGATTAAGTTGAAAAAAAAAAAAAAAATTAATTCAATGTTATCAATTAAAAAGGTCAATGATGCTTGAAATAGCTTTAATGTGTGCATATGTGAACACATTAAAGCTATTTATTATGTATATAAGAGCCACATCAATACAGCAGATATTGCACATAGAAAAGGCATATCTTTTCAGATAAATTTATAATAATAATAATTAAAAGGGGATTACCTTAACACTTAAAGTGTTAAAATAAGCATTAATAAATAATGTATTATTTTTATATATTTAATATATAAAGAAAAGTAAGTCGGATTCTCAAACTTAAACATAAATAGAATTGCATCTGACAAATCGATATTTAATTCTGATTAGCCAGTCGTTTCAGTCTGTGTTTTTTTTTTCATAAAAGAAATTCCAATCGATTTCATATTCTATCAAGGTTTGATAATTCTTTCAGTAGCATACTTTTCAGAAGATTCACAAAAGATTACTTATTTACAAGTTCCTGACTATTTGCTGTTAAAACTACTAAAAAGTGACATAATCAATGCCTGTGAATTGTGACCAGTCAGCATAATTTAATTTCTACTACTATTAGCAATCAGCATGCATGTGTTAGGATCGAGAGTCGTGTTCAGTAAATCAAGCAATGTTGCATGCAAAGACAGAGTAATAATTAATAAACAAAATGAAGTAGTTCAAATAACGTTTATTGAACGTGTGTGTACGTGGAATGGTGAAGTGTGTGATGTATGCATGTGTGTCGATGGAAAAACAGTTCTTGAAAAGGTATAAGAAGAAATGAATCCGGCGTAGGAAAAGTCTTTGAAAGCCGTACACAAAGAAAATGAGTTGAGAACTCTTACCGTTGTTTGACCACGTGTTGATGGAAGAAAAGTGTGTTGGTTGTTGTTTTGCCGAGACTAGTTGAAGAGAAAAGCGCGAGACGAAATGCTAGTGTATTAGCGTCGTTCTGCCGAAGCCAATCGACCAGAAGAGAAAAGTGAAACGGAACGCTAGTGTCAGCGTCGTTCTGTCAAGGCTGGTCGGTAAAAAAGAGATGGATTTTCCGTTTGCAACGGTTTTTATAGTCAGAAGGGCAGATAACTCTGGTGTCACTTTACAGTGCCACCTGTCGGTGAAAAAGCGATACCTACCGGCAAACCGGTGTAGTTATGTTTTGAAAGGAGGAGGTAACTGCTGCACATGTTAATCTAAAACACACAATACGATGTCCATGAAGATTCATTATATTTTTTATTCATCATTTTCACATTTTTGAACATACATGTGAAAAAATCAAAAAATCATTGCTATATCAAAATATGTATTACGGTCTGCAAATGTTAACTGTGAAAGTCAGCCATTGATCTTAAATTTAAAATAGAATAATACCGGTGTCTTCAGACATTTTGTACATGTTTCAGTAAATATGATTTTGCTTGATTGCTATATACGTTAACAATTTCCAACAGAAAAAAAGGGGGTGAAAAAAAAACAAAAAAACAAATAGTCAACAAATAACTGTCACCAAACGCAAGAAAATTTAATCTATCAGTCTGCGTAGCTTTTAAGTTTTGGAACTGTTTTTAAAGTGTTTGTTTTATCGGATTTTCTATCGGTATTTACAAGGTTTCGAAAAATGTAATTCAAGATGGCATCGTTTTTTTAGTTGATGTGAAGATTCGATGTCGTAACTGTGTCGTGTGGTTTTAACTCTGGGAGTTCTGTTGTAATTTTTTCCGTTCGTGTGGCATGAGAACAATTTTGTCATGTAGTATGTTTGGGAGATTTGTTTGCAATGTTCTAGCGATTATTTTATTTGCAGAGAATGGTGCACCATTTTGTAATTTTGTCGTGCGTAATGCTAAGAGTGCTAATTGAGGTTCTTTGTCACTTTTGAATGCCTTTTTTAACGTCTTTTTTATTGTCTGTATATTTCTATCAACCATGCCATTTGCTTGATGATAATGTGGGCTTGTTTTTGTGTGACGAAAATGCCAATTTTTTACAATTTTTATTTATTCAGACGAATTGAATTCTGGACCGTTGTCACTGACAACTGTTTGTGGAATGCCGAATTTGTCAAAAGTTTCTTTTGATTAAAGTTTTTGTCTGGCAATCATTTATTTTGTGTAAATCAATAAATCTTGTTGTATAGTCAATGATTGTGACATACGAATTTCCGGACGGTGAAATATGTCTGTACCGACTTTGGTCCATGGTATGGTAGGTATTTCATGATTTATTAGTGGTTCGGCTGGTTGTTGATTTTTGTAATCGATGCAGTATGAGCATGTCTTAATCATGTCTTTGATTTGAACATTAATGCCGGGCCAGTTTATACATTCCTTGGCTCGCTTTGTGCATTTTTCGATACCCATGTGTCCGGTATGTATTTCCTGTAGAGCTTCTCTACGTAATGACTTAGGTACAATGATTCTTGAACCTTTTAAAACGAGACTATTGATAATCGATATTTCATAATGAACAGAGACAAATGGTTTAATGTTTGTTGATATTTTGTCTTTTGAGGACCATTCTGTTCTTGTATACGTGATGAGTGTTTGTAGAGAGGAGTCGTCTGCAGTGGCTGCTTTATACTCGTTTAATTTAGTGTCGGTTATGGAGTAATTTTTTTTATTACCGCATGTATGTGCGATTTCATATCTTCGTCTGATACTTCTAGAGTATTTTTTTCAAGTATGTACGTGATAGAGTATCTGCAACAATTGATTTTTTACCAGGTGTGTAGTTTAGGTCAAAATCGTATCTTTGTAATGCTAGTAGAAGTTTTTGGATTCTTAGGGGGGGGGGGAAGCATTTAGTGATCGATTTTTAAAAAATATTTGCTTCAACGGTTTATGGTCGTTTTCGATTCTGAAATGAATTCCGTATATAAACTAATGAAATTTCTTGCATGCGAAAACTATACTGAGAGCTTTGCTCTTTATTGGACAGTAATTTTGTTCTGTTTGAGTTATTGCACGAGATGCAAACCAAACAGGCAGCCATCTTTCGTTGTGTTTCTGCTCAAGTATAGCTTCAAGCCCATGCTTACTAGCATCTGTAGTTATTTTTACTGGTAGATCAGGATCATAAAATTGTAGCACTGGTTTTCTGGTAATCATTTTTTTTTAGCTTTTTTATTGCTTCGATTTGATTTTTGTCGAATGATAATAAGTTGTCACTCTGTAGAAGCTGGCCTAATGGTGCTCTAATTTCGGAGTAGTTTGGTAAAAATGTACATAGGTAATTTGTCATACCTAGGAATCTTTGTAATTCTTTTTTGCCTGTAGCGGCACATGAATGATCACTTCCACTTTGGTTGGATCTTGTTTTATCCCTTCGCTGGTTAATAGATGCCCAACGTACGTTATTTGTGATGCATTGAAAATACACTTGGATTTATTTAATTTTAATCCGTACTTTTGGATTCGTTCGAAGACCTGTAATCTATTTGTGTGTTCGCCTAAAGTGCTGGACCAGATTATAATGTCATCCTGTGAATTTCTTGCTCCTTCTATGCCTTCTATTATTTTTGCGATTTCTTTTTGGGAAACTTCACTGGCGCTGTGAATTCCATAAGGCAGTCGTATGAAGCGATATCTTCCAAAAGGTGTGTTGAACGTTAACAGGTGGGAGCTTTCTTCGTCAACTGGAATTTGCCAGTATCCATTAGATGCATCGAGTTTCAAGAAATATTTAAAATTATGCATTTGTGAAAAAATGTCCTCCGCTGTAGGGAGTTTGAAGTGTTGCCTTTTTATGGCTTTGTTTAGATTTATAGGGTCTAAACAGAGTCAGAGTTTTCCGTTGGCTTTATAAACAATGAGTACGGAATTTACCCAGTCTGTAGGTTCACTAACGGGTTTTATGATTCCTAATTCTGCCATTTTTTAAAATTATTTTTTGAGGAACCAATCTTGGTGGATGAATTACAGGAGTTATTTGTGGATCCACTGTGATATGATGTTATTGGCAAAGCACCGATTTCTCCGAAATAGTCTTCATATTTTTCTGTTATGTCGTTTGCATTTGACAAATTTATTTAAAAAATTCTCTGAATTAGGTTGACATCTTGTGCTGTCTTCACATCTATAACTGCGTGCAAGTTGTTTTTGTAACAATGAATTTTATTTGTTTTGATATTTTTTGTATTTAACGACTGCTGCGCATTTTTCTAGCCCTTTTATAGCTGTGTTATTGTATCGAGTTGAGGTTTTTTGCAGTTGGGGTTTTGGAATAATATTTTTATATTCTCTGAATGGCAGTACAGTCACGTCTGCTCCAGTATAAATTTAGAATGTTATATTCGAGTTATTCACTTTTAGTTCGACCGTCCAAATGTCTTCTTGAGTCTTGAACTTTTCGATTTTGTGCACGTGAGATTTATTTAAAGTGATCATTTCGAATGCATGTATATCGTCATCTGATTCATCGTCGGAATGTGTCTCCACTTTATGTACAAATTTTCTTGATTTGCACATTTTCGCATAATGTCCTTTTTTTTTTTTGCATTTTTCACTTGTGAAATACTGGGCAATTATTTCTTTGGTGATTGTAACCATAATAGTGACAGTTAGTGAAATTTTGTGGGATTTCTATCACTTCCACTTGCTCGTTTTGACGTCTCGATTGCATATGGCGAGTTATCAGAGTTTTGGTGCCTTTTCTGTCGTGTTGACTATATACTGCCAAGATTTCGTTATCTTTTGTTTCGGATGTGGCATTCAGCATCCTTGATTGGCGTCATGTTTGCTTTGCACTCTGACCTGCTTGAATTATTTTTTGTAGGTCTAAATGTGGTTCTCTTAATACTCTTTCTCTCATGTCTCTGATTCCACATATCAGAATATCTCTGGTGAGACTGTAAGGTCGCCGAATTCGCACTGTTGTGACTTTTGGCGCAACTTTACCACATGCTCATCGACTTTTTGATGTTCTGCTTGTCCACATGTGAAGAATTTGTGTCTCATGGAAAGTTCTGTTTTTTCTGGGTTCACAATATGCATCAAATTTTTCGATTACTGTTTGAAGGTTCATTTCTTCATCGGGTGAATCGAAATCCAGAGTAGAATGGAGGTCACGGCCTTTGGAACCGATGCAAGTTAAAAACATTGAAGTTTTTATTTTATCTGGCTTTATGTCACTTTCTGTTGCTATCAAAAAGAGATTGAATTCTTTTTTCCACTTTTTCCATGCTGCGGCTAGATTTTCTTGATTAAAAAGAATTAAAAAGATTAGCCGATAACTTTTGGAAGAAATTAATCGCGTTCAATAACAAAATGAATTTCTATAATCTGTCAGCTCGTTGAATCTTTCGAAGGACTAATTGAAATTTTGAAAAACATGTAAAAAACATTGAAAAAATTAAAAAAAAAAATTTGCTTAACAAATCAAACAAAATCATGTTTTGAAACTTTTCGGTACACAAACAAAAAAAACATTTGGCACTTCTGCATTTTAGCAGTCACTTACTGTGATCAGAAATCGTAATTGAAGAGTTCCATTCATTCAACCCAGTCAACCGGAAGTGCCAGACTGAATTTTTTTTCTCTCCCAAAATTGATCTGAATAACCTCAATCTGCGAGATATTGGTAGTTTAACAAACGAGCCTCAGAAAACAATAGACTTTTGCAGGCACACAAACTTATTTCTTCCAGCGAGACAAGCACATGTTAAAGGGCAATGAAATTGAGAGCAACATTATATATAAAAAAAAAACAATGTTGACTGTTTGTTGGATTTTCGTTTTAAATTATAAATTTTAATTTTAAAAATCACTGTTCACTATTTTGAGAAAGTTTTAATTCATACAATAAAAAAAATCACTGACTATTCATTTAAATGATAAATTTTCGTTTTAAAAATCACTTGACTATTTTGAGAAAGTTTTAATTCATAGAATAATAAAAAAAACACATTTTTATTATTTTTATAAATTTTTACATTATTAAATAAAATATTTTCATATTCAATAACGATACATTGTTCGCTGTTATTGTAATTTTGAATAAAAAACGGTGCTTATGCATATCAGCCCCGACATTACCCATAAGCACCTAAAAAACATCTAATTCTGTAACTTCCGGTTGGTTGTCTGCCCCTGCCTTCAAAAAAGGAAGGCAAATAGTCCGAGTGACTGCTAAAATGCAGAAGTGCCAAACATTTTATTTAAAAAACATTTGGTAAATTTATAGAACTGCACCTTTCGTATTTCGACCACCCCCCCCCAAAAAAAAAGTTTCTACTTTTTTGGGCAAATTACATGTAAACAGCCTCAACAAATATTCGCTATGAAAAAAAATTATGAAAATTTTTATTATTTTAGATTTTAGGAGGGGGGGTCACTTTCTTATATAAGTTATACGTAAAGTGAGCACGCATTTCTGGTCCGCCGAATCTCACCTCTCGTATTTCGACCCTTAAAAAAAAAGTTTCTACTTTTTGGGGCAAATTACATGTAAACTACCTCAACAAATATCCGCTCCTAACATCTAAAATAATTAAAATTTTCATAATTTTTTTTCATATCGACCAAATTATCGTCTGCATATCGCGATTAAGTCCGGGATTTGTTGCTAAAACTCGGAAATCTCCGTTAAATTCTTGGAGGTCTTTTTTGCACAAGTACCCTTATTATTAGAAGTGACGGAATTCCTAGTTTGGTCACGTAAATTATTATAGTAAACAAATTAATTTTTCTTTTTATTATTAAATTCAATAACAGAAAGCCTCGAATTTTTAACAGAAGTAAATGAACAAGCATTTGAGTAGAATATATATATATATATATATATATATATATATATATATATATATATATATAAATAGATAATAATACGAATGTGTAATTAACTGTTTCAAATTAGACATTTCTTTTTGTTTTCAGGGAGAAATAAATCGATATGACGTGTGAAGGATACAAACCTTTAATGGCATCTCTCTCCCCGAAAGCAACGACCACTTTATCATCGTGTACTTTGAGAACAACTTCCAGTGGAAAACCGAACGTTTTCTCCACTTCTGGACGAGCACAGTTGTGGTCATATTGGTAAATAAGTCCGCCAGCCTTGTTGATAATATAAACACTTAAGACGGCCATTTTTTTCCAGTCCACAAGCGGCCGCGTCAAAACGATAGACCAGAATATTACAGAGGCTCAGACGAACAGCAATGCTCGTGACAATAATAATGATAGTAGTAATACTGTAATTTGTAGATAAGCACCTTCAACTAAATCCCCCCCCCCATTCCCTAGAAAATGAGATTCTATTTTTTTTTAGGCATTTACGTGGAAACACCCTGAAAAACTTTAGGACAAAAATCAGTTCAGCATATAATTTAACGTAAAATGATCCGTCGTTTCCGGGTCATTATCAAACGAGATAGCGTTTTAGGACATTAACCAGATTTCTTTTTGCTAAGAGAGATAAATTCTGTGAATTTTTCGATCGTTGGTAGTCTTGGTGAAAACCACCCCTTAACCCTACCACTAACCCCAAGCCCAAGTGGCAAGGATCATCTTCTAAAAAAAACTTCCCTTAAGTCCGAGTCCGAGTAGCAAATCCCCCAACCCGTAATCCTACCACTAACCCTAAGTCCCAGTAGAAAGCACCCCCTTAACCCTCCCTTAACCTTATGACTAACAATAACATGAAGTTTGAATAGCACCACTTCCTCGCAAATTCTGGTTAACTGCCATAAACGCTATCTAGTTCAAGAATGGCCTAGAAATGGGTGTTGGATTTACGTTAAATTTATATGCGAAACTGATCCCCCATTCTAAAATAATTTGACTTTTAAAAGTCGTAGTAATAGAATTAGTAGTAGTAGTAGTAGTAGTAGTAGTAGTAATAATAATAATAATAATAATAATAATAATAATAATAATAATAATAATAATAATAATAAAAAACAAAAAAAAATTTTTAAATTAAAAATTTAAAAATTAAAAAAAAAAAAAAAAAAAATTTAAATTTAAAATAATTAAAAATTAAATTTTTTTTTTTCTTAAATTAATTAATTTTTTTTTTTAATGGTACCGCCTAGGCTGACACCAGACGAAATATTTGTAGAGGGTCGAGGAGGATGAGCAGACCGCACAAACCAGACCTCCACTGGAAAAGTGCAGAGAATACTGGAACCGTGGGGAGGCTTATTGCCACCCAAATCCCAGAGAAGACCAATTGTCCTTACCAGCGAGAAATCAATGGTAAGCGGCTGTTGCGATACCGCATCGTTATCGAAAAGAGGTGAAGAATACTGGAAATCTGGGGAGGGTTGTTGTCACTCAGACTCCAGGAAATACCACTGGTTGTTATCGGTGAGCAATCACTGACGATGATCTGTGTGAGAACTCCTAGTGAGTACAAATAATAATTATGGTCGTAATCAATAGTATTTTCCTCTGTTATAAAATAAAAACGCTTATTATTAAAAAAGAAATGAATAAGCTTTAAAAAAATTAAAAATGACATAGTTCTTTGGTGAAAAACTAGCAGGGATACCCGGCGCTGTCCGGGAGACATAGTATGAAAAATACATATTATGTTAGATAGATTACTTCCCCTGCCTTATAAAATAGATTATCTCCCTTGTCTATTATGTTAATGAATTACCTCCCTTGTCTTCTAAAACCGCCTCAGTTCACATATTGACCGATCACTTGGAACTCAATTTGGTAGAAAAAGGCTGAATGTCCTTTTTTCAGTTCAGCCTCTTTGCAAGAAACTGTCAGATTGAAAAGACATTAACAAAGAACATCATCAGATAGTTGGGTTTTTTAATTTAGGCAACAGACACGTTTGTTTGTAAGACATTCCTTTGTCAGACCACTGTTAGAGTATGGTGTCCAGGTCTCAGCTCCATATCTAATACGTGATATCCAGCATCTGGAGAGAGTTCAAATACTGGCTACTCGAATGGTGCAGAGTCTATAAGATCTGCCCTATGAAAGCCGACTCAAGAAATTTAACCTTTTCTCTCTTGAGCGCCGACGATTACACAGTGATCTCATTTTGGCCTACAATTTCCTCAATAGTCATTACGATATACCTCAGGACCTATTATTCACTCCTGCACGGACACCATAAGAAACTATTTCACCGCTGATTTCGATTGAACCGGAGGAGGGCTGCTTTCTCAATCAAGATCCCTGGACTTTGGAATAGTCTCCCAAGAGAGATAATAAACGTGCCAACAACGCAGCAACTTAAGCTGAATTTGGACGGGTGTATCCTCTTCTGTGTAAATTTCTACCATTCTTTTCCTACATTGCAACTGAAACATGCTTGTTTTAATTTTTGCCAAATTAATTAAATTGAATATAATTTTCTATACATGTCATACACCTCTGTGTTTTTTCTTTCCTTTCATTTAAATTTCTGCTTATCTTTCAACAAATTTTCAAACAATTAATACCAAAATAAAAGAGTTAAAAAATGTTTATTTTAAAACTTCTCTCTTCCTCTTCCTCTGGCTGCCGGCCTCTCTCTCTGGATCTCTTTCCGACTATGCCCCTCTCTCCCTCATCTCTATCTCTTTGGCAACTGGTTCAATATAATAGAAAGAAAGAAACAAAAGAAATAAAGCAAGAGAAAAAGAAAGCTAACTGACTGGTTGTTTGACCTAGTTTCAGTGTTGTTTTTGAAACAACTATCACTAAGAATGAAAGAAATTACCCCCCCCCCCCCTCCTGCACTAATTTGTTTCCTCGTGACATCAAAGGGAATGAATATTAGACTATTTTTTTAATACCATAACCAGGTCGGGGTTACAGTTAATTCGATGATATAAGATTTGTAAGTGTATGTTGTGTAGTTTCTGACTTTTACTCGGACACACACACACACACACACACACACAGAATTACGACTTTCCTTTATATAATAAGCTGGCATGTCTACCCGGTGTATCCCGAGTGCTGGAAAAGAAAATAGAATAGTTAAAAAAGTATGTGTGTGTCTCTCTCCTTCTCACTCTCTCTTTCTCTCTTTCTTATGTTACTTTTTAAACTTCTCTCTCCCTTTGACTGCTTCTCTCTAATTCATTTGTAACTGTTTAAATATAATAGAAAGAAAGAAAAAGTAATCAGCAGCCGACTCTTTGACCTAGTTTCAGTGTTATTTTTTGAACATTTGCCAGTAAGAATGAAAGAAAGTAATTTTTTTTTTCACTAAATTGGTTTTTGGTGACCATAACCGAATGAATATTAGAGTATTTTTTTCTTACCATAACTAGTTCAAGGATTGAATGATGAACTTGTCGAGGTTGAGAGGATGAGAGATGCTTGTTGGAGATCCCCGTTTTGTAGTAGGGTCGCTGCGCCTGTGTTCATCTGACTGGCCTTGTTTGGAATGAATAAAAAGGGTCACCAAATTTTCGGTTAAAATGACAAACTTCTCTACAATTTAAATCAACTTTATGCAACAGTTTCATCAACACAACATACGGCCCGGAAAGAGGCTAGCAGCAAAGTGTAGTATTTGTTCTGATGCTGCATATAGTCTTTTTTGTCCTCGGTCAGTGAAGTAGAAGTCACTCTAGACTGAGGCAATTTTGATTTTTGTTCCAATTCAGAGTGCCCGTTTTGGAGAGCTGGATTTTCCCAACATTAAAAACGGACTTCGTGTCTAACTCTGCCCTCCTGGGAAGACAAGTAAATAGGAACACAGGAATATAAGACAGGTTGGTTCAGCTAGCATGAAATAGAATTGAGTTCATGAGTTCCCTCTTGTCTCGCGAAGCCATTGCGAAAGGTGAGAAGCAAGATATTCGACTTGTCTCAGAGACGTCTCCAAAGTAACAGTCTTCTCGGCTGAAACCACACAAAATAGTTGTGAAGAGTCAAGGAGGATGGAAAGATTGAGGAGGGAAAGCACTAACCAGACCTCCACTAGATGAGTGCGAAGAGTACTGGGATTTTAAGGAGGCTTATTGCAACCCAAATACTAGAGAAGACTAATGGTCATTGCTAGTGAGAAATCAATGGTAAACGGCTGTTGTGTTAACGTAAAGTCAGTTGCAATAGTTATCGAAACAGGTGGAGAGTACTGGAAATCTGGGAACACTTGTTGTCACACAGACTCCAATGAGTAATCACTGATGATGTCCTGTGTGAAAATTCCCAGTGAGAAGCGAGATAATCGTCTCCAAAAGAAATATGACGTCTGTTCACATTGACATCTCAACTGGAACTGTTTATATTTGGGCGCCAAACGGTTTCGGCAGAAATGGAAAAATCTGCGTATGCGCAAAGCGTTCTAATCGCCCGACGTATCACTACACGACCGAGAACATGCCAGTGTGTTCCTATCTCCAGTCCATGATGCCAGATTACCTTTTTTTATTCTTAGTCTTACATATTATAACATGTAATGTTTGGTGTGAGGCTCAAGGATGTGCTCAATATTGATTGAATGAGATGGGGGCGGGTGTAAGTACAATGATATCAAAATAATTTTTGGTAAATTTCACGTCTTTAAGCGCATCCAGCATTTCACAAAAAACAATGGGGATCCGTGTGTAATCCTGCTCCCAGCCCTGAACCCCATATTACAAGTTCAATTTTAAAAATTTTATTTGAAGAATTTTGAAGTTATAAAAGTTATCTTTCCTTTTTATGGATCTCAGGTGCAAACACAGACCCCACAACGTTTTTGTATCCCCCTTTTGTCAACATGAAATGTACTTATCCAAATCTTCTGGGTAATGTACTTTCAGTATATATAAGGTTATGGACGTTTATCTCAAAATCTCGGAGGAGTTTGTGACCTTTTTATGGACGTCCGGCATATCCACAAAATTATTCAACTTATCCCTCCTTACTCAACACTGTCAATACACATTCGCCAAATGAAAGGGAGGTAATTCATCCAAACTCGATGGAGCAGTAGTACTAGTATTAATACAGCTTTCTTGTATATGGAGTACTGATGCCATATCTGGGGAGGTGCTGCTTGGAGCACTGTTTCTTGTCTTGACAGAGTACAAAATCGACTTTGCAATCTAGTGGCGGATGATCTCTTCTGTTCTCTATAGCTGCTTTCTCACAAAAGAGATGTTGCTAATCTTTCTCGACTCTATCATTATTTCCATCGAAGGTGCTCGACTGAGCTCCAATCTTTGGTTCCTCCTTGTAAAACATTCACAGCAAGAACTCGTCTTATTACCACAACTGAAAATAAACTTTATTTTCTCCCTCCATGTGCCTAGCACCGGGCAAAATTTCCATGTACATAGTTTCTTTCCAAGAACTTCCCGTTTGTGGAACACATAACTAGGGAACTGCTTTCCAGTAGACTACAACATAGCCGTCTTCAAATCCAATATCAACTAATACTTGGTCATAAACCTTCCCGATACATAAGAAAACTTTGTTAATTCTATTAATCATATTTAATCCTCTCATAATATTCTTCATCATTAAACTGACAATCCCTCCATCTCATTAACCTTTATCTTAGAAAGGCTTTTGGTCTTTTTTACTTTCATTCTTGTTCTGATTTGTTTTTGTTTTTTTTGTAACCATGGCGATTTTTTTCACCAAATTATTTTTATTTAAATAGGATTTTGAAAATTAAATTCAGTTATTACATCAAATGAAGCAAATCAACTTTATCTGGCAGAGAAAATAGTAAAGTGAAACAAGCCATGCAAAGAGACAGATAAAAGATATTTACATCCACATACAGTCTCAATGTTTGTCCAAGATTGCTTTACACCTGGGTATGGTAGTCAGTGTCACGACTTCCCCTGCCAGGCTGTTTTACGGAGCAGAAACACGGACAGAGAATGCTGTTTTTCTTCTATTAAGACGAAAGTGATAGTGGTACATATTTTGTGGATGCCTGCAAAGACTGTGACTTGGTGCTGGGGTAAAAATCTCCATTGATGATGTACGCCAGAATCAAGTCTCCTCGATTTCTCCGCTGTTCAAGTGAGAACAGATTTAGTCTTTGGAGCCATTCTTTGCAGGTAAGCGCGGAGAGTCCCTTTGCCAACTGTTGAACACGCTCCAGGTGTACAATATCTTTTTGGAGATAAGGATTTGTTGCTTGGATGACATATTCAAGAATGTGTCGTACCACAATTATGTATAAGGGACGGAAAGTTAATTTCACCAAATTATTATAAAACTATAATAAATTTTTTAAAGATAATGTTGTTTAAATCTCTATTCATAAAATTATTGGATGTAAATAGCTGCCAAAACATTCAAACTTTTTCATACATAAGGATTAGCTAAGAATTTCAAAGCGAGAAATGACTTGCTATTTGACAGTTTAAAGGCTTCCAAATTCTCTTCAAATACTGAGCGGTCATGAAGTAATTCATTCTTTTTTGCAACTATTAACAAAAGATTAAAATGGCTGGCTTGTTTATGAAGAAAAAGAAATGCATTCTGGTGGATTTAATTTCGTAATTTAATTAATAAAAAAAATATGATTTAAAAAAAATCGTTCTAGGAGTATTGCACTTTTGATTTCAATAAAAATTGATTAAAAGTAAATATAAAAATATAAAAGAATGTGTAAGTTACACAAATGTGAGAAACACGCACATGCACAGAAACACGAGATGTGCTAACATAACTTTATTAATATAGATGAGGTTAAAGATGAATTTTTTGACTTGCATTTCTCTATTTATAAAGTTGGGTAATTTATCACACTGACAGTGAGATTAAAACACCAAATTCATATTAAAAATAGAAGAACAAGAGCTTTCAAATATTGATCATATGTGTGCAATTGACGTCCTAAGATGACTTAATTTGCATACTACTTTGCAAAAGGACATCTCATTAATTCCGTGTTCATTCTTATTGTTTTTTAATTCTATTATCATTGATTGTTGTGATTTTATGATCACACATAGTTCGATTTTTTATATCGTGGATAAATACTCAGCATTTTGGGTGAAAAGAGTATTTATGGCTTCTCCGGTCAATTTATTTCTGGTGATAGCGATCTAGTTCTACATTGTAAATTATAAAAAAAAGACCCCCCCCCTAACCATACACACGCACACATACACACACTACGGCCAAGCACACAAGTCAGTGAGTATCAATCCACTCTTCTCCCTGCACACATTAATTTAATTAAGAAATTAGATCCTACCATTATGCATTTTGGTTCATTCATACATTTTATTCTTTTGTTGAATTGTAAATTAAAAACTCAGCCTCTCCCCCCCCCCCAAAAAAAAAAAACACACACACACACACACACACACACACACACACACACACACATACACACACACACACAGTGCGACCAAGCAAAGAAGTCAGTATTTATCCTCCCTCCTTACTTTTTACAAATATTTTGGGTGAAAATAGTCTTTCCAGTTCTTTCCGATCAATTTTCTTCTGAGGATGTCTCGATTCTTGGATTCTTCAATTTTTCCGTGGAATGCCGGTACATGAGTTCCATTAGTTTACAATAAAGGACGCTCAATGATTTGAGAATGGGAATGGGGCGATCAAAAGCTGCTATGGCTAGATAAGGCTACAAATCTGATCCATCTGTGAATATGGAGAGGAAGACCATACGATGCAGCCGTTGCCTTGGCTGTCCTCTACTGCCCAACCAATGCAGCTTGTAAGACATTGCAGAGCACAATAATAATGCAAATGACTGCGTTAAAAAGTGTGAAATTGTCGTATGACAACGTGCTTATGTGGTCATACGGCAGTTTGCCACTTTTTACGCACTCCTTTGCATTATTTTTGGACTCTGCAAAGAAGAAGACTATAAAATTAATTTATCATCTAAAATTCTTACATTCCATAATTTTTCGCTCTTTCAAAGAAATTAATTTCAATGGAGAAAGTCACCGTGGAATTTCCATGGGCCCCCGTTAGTGAAATGAATATTTTGGCAAATACACACGTAAGTGTCTGAAAGGAAATTTGCACATTATTGAGTACACTCTCTAAGTGTGTTCAGATATATAAAAAAACGAGACAACAATCAGAGTTCATACTTCAGTCAGCACCATTGTTACTAAAATGGAATGAACATTGGTTTCTAGATACAACTGTTTAAAACTATTTTCTTTCTTTTTCATAATCTATCTATTATCCTAATTTTGCGGTCGTTAACAAAATCTTACTTTAGGTTAACAAAAGGTGATAGAAACAGAATAAAATAATAAAAAAATAAAAATGACAAAAACGAGCGAATAAGAGAGATCCGGTAGTGATTCAATCCAGTTTCATTAACATTAAAAAAGAAGCTAGCTGCTTTTATTTTCCGAAACACGGTTAACTACGTTAACTAAAGTAACAACAATAATAATAATGATAAAAAAAAATTACAAAGAATCACAAAAATACCGTTAGACACAACGATAACAGAAAAGGGTTACTATGTTTTACAAAAATACAAGGTCTTGGAGTGTACTTCAACCAAGAATAACCGCAGGGGTTTTCTCGGAAAAACAAACAAAAGAGTTTAAAAAAGGTCATACAATTAAAAATGAAAAATAGATACATACAAATTCAAAAGACTTCTATGAATACTAGGTCGACAAAGTTTCTTCTCCAAGGACCTCTGAGCCAAAGTCTTTTTTTCAAAAATCTTTGTTTCAAATTGTCCCCTTTTCGTTTTCTCTCTCAAAACCTATCTTGGTTTTTAAACCCTTTTTCATATAAAAAGGGGGTTCCTTGGAATTTTGTTCTGCTTAAACTTTTCTAGTTGAACCAATTTAAATACTTTTAGGGTCTTCTTCTCCTAATATTCTTTTTTTAAAGAACTTCTGATAATAAAATTTTCCTTTCGAGAACGTTACTCCGCAAAACGACGGGATCTGACTAAAAAGTGCCATTTTTCTTAGGACACTTCTCTGGAAATGTTCTTTAAATAGAATTCTTTCTTTTTAGAGCCTTTTTGCTCTCAACGTAAAAGGGGGTAATCAAATTACGTTGACTTCTCAACAGAGCACAAAAAACACGTCCTCTCTCTGAGGATCGGCTTCTGGTACTGAGGTTAAAGTTGGCGGCAGTAACAGAGATTGACCAAGGGGACAACTTTGATTACACGAATCGGAGTCTGGAGGTCCGTTGGTGCATCATCGCCAACGCCGACTGCTAAAAGCCCCACCTATTCTAGCATAAGAAAGAAAAAAGGACAAAGACGATCAGGATGATCAAAATAGGGTAAAAAAGGTACAGGCGAGACCCATCAGTCAGTATCGTGGACCCCCACCACCATCACTACTTCTAGCACTGCTTAATGGTGAAGGAAATAAAATTTCCAAACTATCTATTTTACTAAAGCTGAGATAATCAACATGTGTTTTCCTAAAACTTTTTCCTATATATTTTAATCACACAAAATACATGTTAAAATATTACTTGGTATGGAGATTGAGTAATGTTTAAAAAAAAATTCAATTTAATTGTTCTAATTATCCACAATTTGCAATTTACTCACAAAGTCACCCATCATTTACAAAGTTTCTGTCTATAACTCTCACCCTCTCTCACTGTATGATGATTTATTTCCCTCCTCCGCGCTCTTACTTTATGCAGTCTCTATCACTCTCGTTTCTGGCTCTCTTTTGCTGTTTATTAACAGTTAAAGGCAATAAAACTAACTATAAAACAGAAGATTGGAATAGTCCTTTATAAAAAATAAATGATATCATCGCAATTATTAATACTATTTAACACACACATAAACATACACACCCACATACACACAGATAGACTAATTTCGGATTTTGAATAAGAATAAGAATAAGAATAATAATAAGAAGAAGGAGAAGAAGAATAAGAAGAAGAAGAAGAAGAAGAAGAAGAAGAAGAAGTCTATTGTATTTTATTTAACTCCTTTCTAGTAGGTTAGACGCAAGGTCAGGTGTCGTTTTGAAAAGCCAACGCGCTGACCTACAAAAATGCCTGATAAGCCCCATCGGCATCACCCGGTAGGGACGCCTCGGCGATTAGCAATAAACTAACCATTTTCTAAAGAGAAGGTAAAGTTTTGGAGGGTGGACCTCCTAGAGCTGAACAGAACCACACCTCAGTCCGACAGTAACAAAACCACAGTTGGACTGATTGTCAATGACGTATCCCCGACTGGTACGAACCCCCACTTAAGCTGTGCCAGGTAAGTATATTGCATACTTCATAGTTCCGTCGTCATTTCAAAGTGAACCAGGGGAAGTAAATGTGATGAGAAAAACAAGTAATCTCCCTTAGCAACAAAATATAATAGAGTTACCTCCCATGAATCAGATTTGGTTGTCTCGTGTATTATTTTATGTTTCACCAAAATACGGAATATAGTAAATATTAATATTAGTGTTGTATTAATAAGAAGCATTATAGCTGCACGTTCAATGTTGTTGATGTTCGAAAAAGTATTTTGGGTACTCTTATAGTCGTCAACGTTCGGGCAGGTCTCGGAAGCGCCCGAGAGTTGACGAAACTATTAAACAATCAGGTTACAACAGACAGTAGACAATCAGGTTACAGCAAGCAGCAGATAACTTTTGGAAGAAATTAATCGCGTTAAATAACAAAAATGAATTTCTATCATCGCTGTCAGCTCGTTGAATTTCCCAAAGGACTAATTGAGTTCTGCCAGCAAAAGAACCAGTACACAAAAATACTTTTGGGCCAGCTGCAACCCTAACCCTAACCCAGAAACTGTCATAAAAGCAAAAAAAAAAAAAGAAAAAAAGAAAGAAAAAAGATTTGCTTTAAAACAGTGCGTTCGTTAAGAAAAGAAAAGAAAAACAAACATCGAATTAATAACAGTTGCTTAGCTATGGTTTGTTATTATTGTTTGCTAGTCTTCAATGTAGCGTTTGACAATTTTCGCCTCGTCAACTCTCGGGCGCTTCCGTAACCTGCCCGAACGTTGACGATGCGAAGGCACGGAAAAATGGTGCGTTATCTATTTTGTTTCGGATACACATGGAATTTGGAGTAAAAATTAAATACTATTTTTCATAAATTTGATTGACTAACAAACGCGTTGCCCGGGTGGAGACATATTGCTGGAAAATATCGTCATGTTTGCAATTTTTTGTATTATTGTAGATTAACATCCTCAGCTAAATCAGCCCTTCCAAAAAATGAGATTCTGATTTTTTAGGCGATTATGTGCGAACACCTTGAAAAACTTGGCGGAGAGAAAAATCAACAAAAAACAAAAATACAGAAAAAGAAAACAAAAACGAACAAACCAAAAAATGGAACAAAACTAAGCAAAAAAAGAATTTAGAATTTAGAGTAGGGGATCAGCTTCACATATGAATTTAACGTGAAATGATTCCTCATTTACTGAACATTCTAGCGTATTAGTACAGTTAACCAAGTTTTTTTGTTTGTTACCGGGGATAAATTCTATGCATTTTTGAAGGTGGAGCGTCTATGTTTTTAGGCGATTGCGTGTGCCACTAGGACTTAGGTTAGATGTAAAAAATTGGTTAACTGATCTTAAAAGCTTGACTAGCTCGGAAATAGACGATCATTTTACGTTAAATTTGTATACGTAACTGATCCCCCATTCAAACTTCTAAAATACTTTTTTTTATCTTCTTTCCCCAAATTTTTTCAAGGTATTCATACATAATTGCCTAAAGAAAGTAGAATATCATTTGTTTGGTAGAGGAGGGGGAAGGGGTGATAAAAAATAGAATAAAGAAAGCGTTTTAGTTTTGCCTTATTTCATTCAAGCAACATGTAAAAAAGACAAAAATGAAAGTTAGCTCCCGGAACAACATCTTACAGAAACTGATCAACTCTAAGTAAGGAGCCACAACACACTAAGATGTACTGTTTTGGCACTGTGCTATTCCTCTGTGAAGTATGCTTGTCTTGTTTGGGAGAGATCAATGTATGCCAATAAATTAGACCCAGTGTTGAACAACACCTGCCAGTTGATCATTGATTGCCTGAAGCCTACCAACCTGAACAACCGGTATCTCCTCACTGGCATTGCCCCCGCAGATGTGAGATGGGAAGTAGCCAACCGAGTAGAGATCATAAAGGCTACTAATGATGATTGTCACCCCCTTCATGAATATGAACCAACGGCCCAACAAGTGAAGTCAAGGAGAAGCTTCCTCAGCCATGTCGAGTCCCTAACAACATCCCAGGAAGAGACCAGACTACAGCTGTGGTTCAGAGAGCTAGAGAATGGACCCCCTTCTACTGACATGGGAATTCCTCCTTTTGAGGCTCTGCATCCTGTCTCAGAAACACCCTAGGTCCAGTGGAGGACATTCAATTGCAGGAATGGGGCGATCAAAAGTTGCTATGGCCAGATAGGGCTACAAAACCGACCCACTCATCTGCAAATGTGGAGAGGATGCAATACTGCCTTGTCTGACTCCTACTGCCCAACTAGTGCAGCTCGAAAGATCTTGCAGAGTACAACAATAATGCAAAGGACTGCATAAAAAAGGCCACATGCTTCAAAGACACGCAAAGAAGAAGATTCTATTTTTGATTTCAATAAATATTCGATTAATAGTAAATAAAAAATAATAATTCAGCGTGTATTTATCAAAGTTACATATAGGCGAGAAACGCATGCACACATGCACACAATATCTTGTCAGATAGTTTTATTAATACAGAGATTATCGCTATTTACTTGCCTCCTCATGAGGGAAAAGTTAGACACAAAGTTGGTTTTTAATGTAGGGGGAAAATCCAGTTCCCCCAAAGGGAGCACTCTGGGTTGGGGTAAAAATAAAAATGATCTTAGTCGAGAAGGATTTCTCTTTCACTGACTGAGGACAGAAAAGATTAAGTGTAGTATCAGAACAAATACTACACTTTGCTTCTAGCCAAAAGGCTAAAGATTATTGCTGTCCTACAAAGCTAATAATTATCTTTCAAGCAAATTTTAAACATGTTAAACAAATGTGAAATTCTTTGCCACTCTCAGTTAATTTATTTAAAAAAATTGCATACATAATTATATGTTTTTAATTCCAGATTAACTTTATTAATATCTTTTTCTTAGTTTTTACTAATTCATTCATTCACTTCGTATTGAACCAGATGATTCTATTGTTGGCAGTGGTTTCCCTGGTATATTCCTAGACATAATTCTTTCTAGAAAGACATCATGTACTTACAATGGGGACCACATGGAGGTTGCCAACATCCTAAGTGGAAGTGTTTCTGTGAAACGAACTGGATTTGAACTTGGAACACCAAGGTTGTCAGTCCGTGTCGTTAACCACTTAGCTACCGTCACCATCCCAAATTTTTCTAATGAGTCAGTATTTATAAATTCTAAACGCCCCTCGAAGATAAGGGTTAATGAGATGGATAGATTGTCAGTTGAATGACGAAGAATATTATGAGAGGATTTAAAATGATGAATGGAATGGACATAATTTGAACACCTATGAGGACGGTTTATAACAAGTCTTTATTGACATTGGAGTTGAAGACGACCATGTTGTAGTCTGCAGGGAAGCAGTCCCGTGGTAATGTGTTCCACAGTTGGGAAGTTCTTTGAAAGAAACTGTTCATAGAAATTTCGTTTGGCGTTAGGTATACAGAGGAAGAAAGGGAAATTTTTTGCAGTTGTGGTAATAAGACGAGTTCTTGCTGTGAATGAATGTCTTACAAGGAGGAATCAGAGATTTGAGCTCAGTCGGCCATCTTCCATGGAAATAACGATAGAGTAGAAAGGCTAACAGCGTTTCTTCTGTGAGAAAGGGACTATAGAGAACCAAAGAGATAATCTGCCACTAAATTGCGAAGTCGATTTTTAACTCTGTAAAGACAAGAGATAGTACTCTAAGACGTGGCAGCAGTACTTAGGATGTATCTAATTTTTATGTAGAAGGTAGAAGATTGCATTAGGAGTCAGGTACTTTTGGGGAGCAGTAGAATGATCCTTTTCAAGTTTAATCAAATTTATAGAATTATAGCATTTTACAGTCCAAAAAAAAACCCATAAAAATACACCTCCAAAATATTTATTAATCAATTAAAAACACAAGCCACGCCCCAAAAATGATATCTAAAAACAAGCTATTAAATTCTTTTACAATCATCGGCTCCAAACACACAAAAAAGAGAAATTGTAAAATTCCAAGTCACGTGGTATGTTTACAAATAAGCCCGTTGGCAAAGATGGACGTATCTCACCAAAAAAAAAAAAAACAACACAAACAAACAAAAAAAACAAAAACAATCTTCTCTGTGAGCCGATCATAAATTATAAAAGAATCTCACAGAGGCAACACAAACACTTCACCCCAGGGAGTCGAACAGACCTGTCAAATAAGCGACGAGCAAATACATCAAACTCTCCACTGCTGCTGCTATTTTCTGTAAAATCAAACCATTACTAACTTTTCCTCATTGACGCCGCCAAACATCGTAAGCACATAACATATTTTCTCAATTTTCAAAATACAATTAGATACCACATTTCCTTGTATTTTCACATAGATACATTGAAGTAATCCTCACCGTTGAAAGAGACACTTTATTTAAGCAGTGAAAGAGACACTTTATTTAAGCAGTAAACAGACATTTTATTAAGATATTGAAAGAAACATGTTATTAAAAAACTAGATGAGACTTTCATTCAATAACTGTATAAACGTTTCATATACTGATAATAATTAATAAATTGTTTATTGTTACTAAAGCTTTTGAATTCTTGTTTTTGAGATTCGGTATTTGGATTATTCAGACTATTGCTCTCATCTTGGGTGTTGTTCTCACAACGTTTCGGTCGATATAAACTCCGACCTTCTTAAGGTGTATTTTGACAATGGCTGTTATTGGTGAATAGTGGAAAAAATGTTTATGTTCTTTTTTTCGTACGCACCATCGTCGTTAAGATTAAAAAAATTGTGATGTACTTACGAAACGGAAAAGAGCGTTGTGTAGTTTCCATTTTTGTATTAACTCATATTATTAATCCTCATCTCAAAAACAAAAAGTCAAAAAGTTTCATACCAAATCAGTACGGACCTGAGTTAATAGAAAAATGGAAACTATGCAACATTCTTTTCCATTCCGTAAGTACATCATAGATTTTGAAATCTTAACGACAATGGTGCGTGCGAAAAAAGAACATGAACATTTCTCCCCACTATTCACAAATAAAAACCATTGTCAAAATACACTTGAAGAAGGTTGGAGGTTATATCGGCCTAAACGTGAGAACAACACACAAGATGAGAGCAATAGTCCGAACAATCCAAATACATATTGTTTATTGTTAATACAACTGTTTTTTGAGTACTGGATTCTTATTTCTATCGTTATTGTGTTGGATTCTGACATTTTGCTTATTTCTTTGGTTTTTAACAAGAATTGAATTTGTTAGTATCTCCAAAGATTAAAATTACCTGAAATTATGACAAAAACAAAACAAAAATTGAATCCGTAACAGAATCGAGAATGTTTAATTAGTTAATTGTAACACTATTTATTTTGTGTATGAAACAAGAAATGAAACTAGAAAAATACGCGTCCCTGGACGGGTAAGATTAATTCTTTAAGACAGAACAGTTTTGAACCACTTTTATGTCCCCTTACGAAGACAAAAATAAAGATATAATGCTATAAAAGTTATGTCTAGAATCCTTATTCCAATTTTGATTCTAGAAAATGTCTAAAATTTAAGGCTTAAGGGGTCTTAAGAAGAAATTGAAATTCAGGAAATCTTAATTGGTGTCTAATGATTATAGATAAAATTTAGTGCAAATCTGAAATATTTGAATTCTCAAATGAGAGGTTGTGCCCATATTATGCTCCCTAAAATCCCTTTAAAATACTCTTAAGAAACTGAAAATTTCGTTAATATTTATTGATTAATGTCTCATACCTATTTTTAAGATTTCACAAAAATCGAAAGTATCTCAATTTTTATAAAGAGCTTTCACCCTCTTTTTGCTTTCTTTGCATGAAACTAAATTAAACTAAATATAGCTAATATTATCCACCATTAAGCCTAGCTGCTGTGTTCCAAAATTCATAATGGTTCATTAAGTAGTTTATGAGTGAATCCTATAGATAGAAACACATAAACATATACACATACTTTAATTTATATAAATAGAAACTGGTGCTACCAGATCAGGCTGTCTGAAAATACCGGCTTCCTGACTTAAAATACACCAAACATTGATGTAATTGATTTCTTTTTCCTTTCCCGTTGCATAACTCAATCATGTTCTGCTAAGCTAAAAATAAATAGAACATTTTTCCTCTACAAAACAACCAAACTAAACTAAACACCATGAATAAATATTTGGAGATATAAAGAACCTGAAGCATAACACTTTTACCAAATTGACATGATTCAGCATTAAATAACACAGAAACGGTTGATATGCCATAAAACAAAACAACCTAACCAAAGCATATAAATAGAGATAAAATGGACGACATATGTGTGAAGCATAAGATACAGTGAACATAAATACTCGTATTGAAATTTATAAATGTGTATTTTGAGGTGTTGCATTAATACCGTTTTTTATATGTTTTTAAATGTTTCACTTGCAATAATTGTCTGTTTGTTTAGTTCCATGGGTTCAGCGTTGAGAAAAGCGTTTGAATTTATTAATATATGAATCTTCTAGAACGACAACATTTGCGGCCATCCCACTTGGGTTTTTTGGTTGTTATTTTCTTGACAACGATCTGGTGTCTGGGGAAAAGTTAATTTTAATGAAATATCATAAGTTTTCTCCTGAGCCGTTACAAGTATTTGGACTTTAGATCTATCCTCGGTCTAACATTCACAGTCATCATGAATTGGAATAAAAGCATAGAAGATACTGACAAGTCTGCTGCAAAGAAGGTAGGCTTCCTCTACCGGGTTAGTAAACTTCTCACACATGCCAGTATCTTATATCTCTACAAAACCACCATTTGCCTATGCATGGAGTATTGTTGCCACGTCTGAGCTGGTGTACCAACCAGTAGTCTCTCCCTCTTGGACAGGGTGCAAAAAAGAGTCTCTTACCTAATACGTCCCACACTGTCTACTAATCTCCAGCCCCTGTCCCATCGCCGAAATGCTGCATTCTTGTGATTGAACTTACTGTAGTTGTACCCCATCAACATAAATACCCCCAACCCCTTCCGACTGACAGCAAAATCTCACCACTTCACTGTAGAGGTCCCCAAATGCCGTAAAACTTTCTATTCTAATAACTTCTTTTCTACGACCACTTACCTTTGGAATTTCCTCCTTGCTCCCTGTTTCACTGACTGTATCGGCATGCAGTAACTTAAATTAAATGTGAACAAACATTTTGCTGCACAACTCCCCACTTAGGATGCCCTCTAATCACAGTAGCCCCTTATCTCTCAGTGGCAATAAGCCTTGTTTGGGATGAACAAAAGTAAAAAAAAAAAAACAGTAGTTTCTTTCCAAGAACTGCAGGCTTGTGGAACTCTCTTCCTGCTTACTGTTTTCCCTACCTATAGCCGTGGTCTTTTCAAGACTAAAGTCTATAGGTATCTCCTATCTTTGCATTAATCATCTTTCGTTCTTGTTAGCTCCTTACATCAAATGGCTTCATGCCTTGTCTGGAGCGATTTTCATAAAAAAGGAAAAGATATGAAAAGCGAAATATACAAATGAAAACTAGAGGAACAGTCGAAATTGTTGTCGAAAGCAAGAACACGTTTTGTAGGTTGTGTTCTGCATTTTCTTTCCTTTGTTCCAGCTTGATTCGTTAGTCTGGTGGTCTTCATCAATTCACTGTTCAGATATAAAAAGCGAAATGTATAAATGCTAAGTAGAGGAACAAAACCTGCAAAACAGTTGAAATTGTTGCAAGTAAGAAAATGTTTTGAGCTTGTGTATGTGACGGAATGTCTGCACATCGAAAACGGTTATTATTTGCTTTTCCTTAATAATGGAGACTGATTGAAGTACATGGTGTGAATAAAAACAACGTTGTGTGTGTGTGTCTGTGTGTGTGTAAAGGGCTGTTACTGGCGACTTAAATGTTGATTGAATATTCCGGATATTTTTGCATACTAGATAAATATTTGAAAGTTCTTCCTATTTAATTGCCTCCCCACGACGACAGAGTTAGACACAAGGTCAGTTTTTAATAATGGGAGAATCCAGTTTCCGAAAAATAGGAACTCTAGATTGGAACAAAAAATAAAAAATTGTCTAAGTCTAGAAGGATTTCTCATTCACTGACTGGAGACAGAAAGATGGAGTGTAGTATCAGAACAGATACTACACTTTTCTCCTAGCTAAAAGGCCAAGGGATATTTGAAAGCTGTTGTCTAAGTTAATTCCAGTATTTATACAATGTTGCTTATTGTTAAAATTAGACGTTAGAAGTTTTGAATGCTCTTGTAGTATTTGATGTACTATTTTCTTTTGATGTAAATAGACATATTTGTTCCTGAGTGATTGGTCCACCAGCCAATCAGATGTCTTGGCGTAAGAATACAGAAATTTGTTGAACTATTTCTTGCAGTGCCACACAATTGTTTTTTTTTCATGTCTAATCAGTTGGAGTTTTGAGATCGTACTAACAGGACGCATTGTTGTTGGTCTTTTCAACTTGTCAGCAACATGATAAAATCTACCAAGATGCATGTCACCCTTTTGTAAAGATGTAAAGATTGATTATGAGCTGTTTTTAATTCCTTTTCAACACAGCCCAAAATAAAAATATTTCTATTAACCTTCAATGTCGTCTACTTTATCTATCTATGTAGTCAGATGGCCCTTCTATCCCAGCCAACTTTAATTATAAAAGAGAACAGATACCCTTTTTCTCGCTGTTATACCCTCTTTGCAGTAAGTCGGAAGAAAATGAGTTGAATTTCTAAGCATAGTGCAAAAGAATATTGCGTTGGCACAAAATATTTAGGAGTTATGTCCCCTGAAATATACTGAGCAACAAGAGCATGCAAATTTCTACTTCCCAAACACAAAATATACCTAAATTCTACCTGCAAACGAATGTACAAACTGGATATATATTGCTTTCCTGGCTGGCTTTCAGGGCATACTGGCTATGTTCAGCTGGTTTTCCTGTCAGATTCCTTTTACGGATGCAGTCGTTTAAGAATCCCAGAATAGCTTACTATCTTTAAATCAGCTTTTCTTCTGGTTGCAGTATCAGGCTCCCAGAACATCAACAACAAAGTAATTCATATTTATTTGTACATTATTCATTGTCTATCTCTTTCTATTTGTTTACCCTGGCAATACATGTTCTTTATTGATTATGTTGGGAGACTTAACACAGTCTTTCATTTTGTAATTACGTCTCTGATTTTCATCCCTTCACGTATCATGTTTAGTCTCCCCTATAGAACATTCACAGGTAGAACTCGTCTAGACACAACCACAGCAAGGAAATTTTTCGATCCTCTTTCTCTGTACCAAAAACCAAACGGAACTTCCATGAACAATGTTTAATTTCTAGAACATCTCATCTGTGGAATAAAATACCATGAGCCTGCTTCTTGACCGACTACAGCATGGTCGTCTTCAAGTCTAATGTAAACAAATACGTGTTGGACCATCATCTAGATTAATCAATTCCTCTTAAGTAATCTTCTGCCAATTCCACCCATTGTTTCCAATTCTTTGGTGGTGGCGATCATTGCCCAACTGACGATCTCTTTTACACTTGTCCATCGAGAGGCATTCGGGCCTTGAAAAGTGGTCACCTATCAGTAAAAAAATAAAATAAAAATAAAATCCTCCTTATTGGATCCAAGCGTTGGTGGTGAAAAGAGAGAAGCTTAGTTTTAGAGATGTTAAAGGTAACAAGCCACCAGTGCACCACATGCTTCAGGCCCAAAGAGAAAGAATCAGCGAGATTTTGATAATCACTGCTCTTCGAGGTGCTGCCATAGATAGTTGTGTCGTTTGCATAGATATCAACAAATGATCTCAGAATATGATTAGGAATTTCATTAATAAAACCCAGGAAGAGTTTTGGTCCCAAAATTGATCCTTGAGGCATGTCGGCATTGATTCAATATTCTGTGTTCTGCTTATCAACAACTACTTTTATATGATCCAACCATTTTTTCAGTAATCTTAGCAACGGGCTGGATGTTCATCCTCCATTAGAAATAGAGTATCAAATATTCAAATTCTTCAATTACTTTTGACATAACTCAAAGGTCCGACTCTCAAATTGTAATTAACAATTCTCCAAAACACGACTCTTGTCAATCGAGTAACCTGACACAAAACGCTAACTCAATTTCTTTCTCTTTTTCTCTCGCTGAACACTTACCGTGGTTATAATTCGCCAAGTTAATTTTATTGTCACAACCCGGGAGGAAAGTTTCTACGCTTTTTATTTCAACGAGAATTCGCCAATGCAAAACAATGTTCGATTGCATAAGTGAACTCTTGTCCTCGCACAGGAATAACAAGATTCTATCTCCAGAGCAACACACGGAGCGACCATCACTCTTTTATCTTCAGCGTGCAATAATAATTTGTGTTCAGTGAAAATGAGTTGTATAGTATATAAACGAACATTGTCTGTGTGTCCAGCTAAAAGTAAAAAAAAAACTACACAAGACATAGCAACAAATTTGATATATTCTTTCACACTATTGCTTCGGACAAAATATAAGCAATTATTTTAATATTCATTATTTTTGGAGTCAATAGGAATAGAATTAGTCGGGGGGAGGGGGAAGATCCAATATGTAGAGTGACTTTTTAATGTTATTATGTAGTTATTCGTCAATGATTTAATCCAGTTGCCAGAGAAAGGCTGACAGAGAGAGAGAGAGAGAGGGGGGTTCAGAGAAGGAGAAAGAGAGGGGGAAAGACGGAGAAAGAGGGAAAGAAGAAGTGAGGAGAGAAGAGAGAGGGATGGGAGGGGATAGAGATAGATAGATAAAGTGAGATAGATAGATAGAAAGATAGAGATAGAGATAGAGAGAGAAATTTTAAAAGAAAAATGTTATACACACGTTATCGTTTGCGATAATATTGTTTTGATATTAAATAACCTAAGAAATGATTGATATGCCGTACTACAGAAAAAATCCAACAAAACCATATTAGTAATGATACAAGAATGAAGGAATATCAGTGAGTTGGGGCAATCAAATAGGCGCATCGAAAAGCAACCTCCATTTAAGCATATGTAAATAAGACATTTTGCGAGCAGACATTGTCCTATTGCTTATTTTGATGCATAACGTAATAACGACCGCTTGCCGAGTAATAAGTTGTTTGTTTACCACAGGTAGTGCAGTGAAGTTGAGTAAAAATTATTGACACAAGCTTTTGGGTCAACGCTCGCAAAATACGGGCAAGAGGATGGACAGAAATAATTTCCGGTTTGTCTATGCAGACAAAATAAATAACAGGAAACATATTTGAAAACTTTGTTTTGAGACTGCATTTATGAATGTATTGTTATTGTTTTTTTGTTGTTTTCTGATGTTTCTGGACACAATTTTTCGAACTTTTCTTCTGAAGAGTCGCACTTATTGAAAACCCAGATATATAACTCTATATTATTGCTGCTTATGTGTCGACAAAACGGTCCGTCAAGTATTTGAATTTTGAAAGGTAAATAAAGATATGGTTACTTGAATATAACTTTATATATATATATATATATATATATATATATATATATATATATATATATATATATATATATATATATATATATATATATATATATATATTTCTATATATATATATATATGTATGTATATATATACATATATATATATGTATATATATACATATATATGTATATATATACATATATATATATATATATGTATATATATACATATATATGTATATATATATATGTATATATATATATGTATATATATATATATATATATTGATTAATAAAGTTTAACAATGTTGATAAAATGAACTTAAACCAATCTTTTTTTCAAAAGTGCTCAAAACAAAGTAGAGCTTTATAAATAAATAAAATTCACATAAACATTAAATCAACCTACACTAATTAATTTGTGTTTCTGTATAAGGCGTATGTTATATTATGAGGGGCCATGTATTCTGAAAACGTGTAAAGTTAGCTAGTATGGATTATGAACTGGGTGAAAGAAATAGGATGGAGTGCAAAATAGGTGCATATATAATTTGGGACACACAAAAATGTTCCCACGGTGATTCATTCAGAGAATCATAACACATTGGATGTGAGTTGGACGAGATGAAACACTCGGATCAAAAAGGTTAGACACAAAAGCGATATTGAGTTCTGTTATGACATTGGTTGAAGGGTCAAAGGACTCTGACGTCACAGATCCTTGGTGAGAAATTAGCTTTCTAGACAGTTCACCATGGAGGCGCGAGATGGACACATGTCGATTAAAGAGCTCTGCAATGCGTAGAGTCCGGTTGACATCGCCAGATATGGGCTAAGACGCAGAGCAAGACCCGAACGGCGGGACAAGAATATAGCCGATTGCATCCGTCACATTCCACAAACAGTATGAAAGTAAAAGAGAGTGTGAATGAAGGAACCGACGAGTGGAAATCTCTCCGATTGAAGTGTGAAATAAAAAGATAGAATCTCTTTTAAAAGTTTTGCCATCGAGCGTTTTTGTCTCCCGTGCATGAGGCAGTTTGCCCACAAGACAGATACTTCACTACGATCACGAGCCAGCAACGGAGATGGGTGTGCAAGCAAATCCACGACCAACAGTGAGGCAGAAATCTGTAAGGTAACTTTAAATATTGATTTAAAACGTAAGAACGATTTGAAACATGTTAAGGACATTATAAGTTTAAAGCCAGTTTAAAGGCTTAGAAACTATTGTTAAAATGTGGAGATAAAACTCTGTTAATTATTCTGCATTTAAATGAACGCTAAATTTATTTCGATATTTCGCAGTGAGTTTCGTGTTGTTTCGATTTTTGGTGGTGTCTCGAGAAACGCTGACCCAGGGCCTGCGCCATTACGAGTTTTAAAATTATATAGACTAAGATGTGTAGAGCATTGTTAAAATATTATTTAGTAAAAACAAAAAGTTATAATGTCACATATATTTAATTGTTGCTAAGTGACCTGACGTTTCGAGCATGAAATGGGCTGATTTCGAACCATGGGTTACCGCAAAAAAAAAAAAAAAAATTGAAAAAAAGCAAGAAAAACAACGTGCGAGGTCCGATAAAAAAAAAAAGAGAAAGACGGAGAGACGGGTGAGAGTTCGATTTTTGGTGGTGTCTCGAAAAACGTTGACTCCAGGCCTTCGCATTACGAACTATAAAAAGATATAGAATTTGTAAAGCATCGTTACAATATGAATGATAGAGTTAAAAAACTATAATGTCACACGTACATCATTCAGGGATCTACTCCGACAATAACTAAATTCCCCCAAATAAATTTCAGATATAGAAAAGTATGAAATTCAGACGAGCAAAATAATGAAGTTCTTTCCAAGGTTATGACTACTGAGGTAAGAGTGGGGTTGAAAACTTTTATGCGCGTCAAATTTTATCATAATTTTAAGAGAGGCGACTTAAATTGGAAAGAAATTCGTTATTTTGATCGTCTGGATTTTTATATCTGAAATTTCCTTTGGACAGTTTAGTTATTGTGAAAGCAGCTGAATGATGTACACCTGGTACAGAAACACAAAGTAATTAGTGTAGACTGATTTAATGTTTTTATCAATTTATATCTATTCTTGAGTGTAGTGTTTGGATATTATTATTATTATTATTATTATTATTATTATTATTATTATTATTATTATTATTATTATTATTATTATTATTATTATTGTTATTGTTCTTGTTCTTGTTCTTGTTGTTGTTGTTGTGGTGGTGGTGGTGGTGTGTGTGTGTATTAGTTAAATATAAGCTGAATTATTTCTACACTTGATTATTGGAGAAATGGTCATTTGATTAGTACCATTGGAGAGCCATGAATATTATAACAGTCCTGTTTTTAAATCTCTGAAACAGTTACATGATAAACAGCTGATGATCCCCGTTTTAACATTTCACGCTTAAGTTAAGGTTCCCCTTTTTTTCCACTGTTAGATACTTTAATCCCCCTATTTTTATTCATGAATTTTCCAACGAATTCTAAGTCTGCGATATCTTGGATTTAGTTAGTTTCTCTGGGAATTTAAACTGCATTTCTTTAAAAAAATAACTCAAAGCTTCTTTAGACTATATATATATATATATATATATATATATATATATATATATTTGGATACACCAAAATTAGGACCTTTCTCTGGCATTTTGGTAAAAGTTCATCCAGGGAAGGATCTTTGTCCTACTGTACTTTGCTCTCAGCCAAAATGGCCAAAGAACCATAAACAATAATGTTTTTGTGACTAGGCATTTTTAAATGAATGAAAAAAAAAAAAACAACAACAAAAAAACACTGATTTAATCGGAATATCTTGTAATGGAGGTGGGTAGTATAGTATCGGTTCTGTTGTCATAAGACCGCCCCTATGAATTACCTCCTCCTTTTTAAGTTGCTAATATGTCATATAATACGCAATCAGTACAATTTCTAGACGACAGCAATGTTTACTTTGAAATCCAATTTATTTAGATTATTCGGACTACTAGTTTCATCTTTGTTATTGTTTTTAAAACGTTTCAGCCGATGTAACAGTTCCATATTTCGAACTCGAGCACATATACGGAATTTCTAACTTAACAAATTATTTTATCCACGCGGGAAGATTGTTCTCGTTCAATCAACCATGACCGGGTAGAAGTGTTAATTATTATATTATTCATAGTTATTATCGCCCGTAGTAAGGAAGTAAGGATTGAACCTTCAACCTCCAGAAGATTGTCACTTAAAACTGATTATTAATCAACACTTTTAACTGTTGCGTCATATGGAGAATACTATTATGTATTTTAACCAGGGTTTAAAGCTTCCAAAATTCATACAAATAAAACAAATTATCAATCTTCATCTAAAACAAAATCCGAAACATCAAATTTATTTACTTAAATAAATGAAGCTCCAGTTTATTAACTAGGAGTTGCGTGTATCATTTGGATTATTCGGACTACTGATGTAATCTCCGATCTACTTCAGATGCATCTTGTCGAACTCGGGAGCCTTTCTGTCAGACACAGAAATCTGTACGGAATTTTGAATAATCCATGGGAGTAGCTTGCTCTCGTTTCGTCAGCCATGACCGAGTAGAAGTCTTAAGTAATTCGTAATTATATTCTTAGTATCGCCTGTACTGAGGATTGAACTTATAACCCCCAGAAGACGGTCACTTAGAATCAGGGGCGGATTGGCCTATAGGGACATTGGGCAAATGCCCGGTGGGCTGGTCCTGGCTGATGTTAAAAAATGTTGTTTATTTTTCTATGAATTCTAAAAATGAAAAATAATATACATTGTTCAACTTAACACAAAACCTCTTACATTTTTATTAAAAATGTTTAATTTATCATTGATATTTTTAATTTCATTGTCATTTGTCTTCTTTGCAGGAAGTATGGACATGAGCAAGAAGAAATAGAAACGAGGAGCAGAAAAAAGAGTGTGAGAGAAAAAGAAAGTCATTAGAAGCTACTGATGCTACAAGCTAAAAAATCACAACATTTTTTCAGCATCGGGATGAACCTGAAAATAGTCATACACAATATATGACGAAAGTTTCTGCAACTAAACATTATCAGCTTGTAGATAAAGACACTAAACAGTAATGGGGAAATTTAAAATGTAGAAAAGTCTGAGATTCTTCACGTACCTGAACAAGTTCCTAAGTATGGTAATGTAGTAAGCAAAGTTGGGGAAGACCCTAGCACTGTCCAGACACCTAACTACTTTACCAAACCTAGTGATACAGTTCAACCACGTGAAATAATAAGATCAAAGTCTAATATATTTTTACGACAAAATGGAACAAACCGAAGTTAGTTAACATACGGTGAAAAGACAAAATTATTTTATTGTAGTATATGTCTGACTTACACTAGATCTGATAATGTATTTATTACAGGCATGAAGGGCTGGAGACATGTTCACCAGCGTATTAAAAAGCATGAGAAAAGCAAATATCACAATGATTGTGCTGAATCTCATTTCCTTACCATGGGTAACAGAGATATTGGGTCATTATTGTTTACAGCACAGAAGAATTTAGAGAAGGATCAAACTAGAGCAAATAGACACATTATGGAAAGAGTTATGGATCTAGTTACAATTATTGGAAAGCGGGAACTAAGTTACAGAGGGACATCATCTGTTTCTGAAGCTGCTTATTCATTAGACAATCCTTTGATTGATCACGGTAATTTTCTCGAGCTTATTATACTATTCAGTAAATATGACATTTTACTGAAAGATCACTTTGACAAAGTTATCAAGACAAGTAAAGGCAGTGCATGGATCAGGCAGTAAGGGACGAGTGGATTTCATTACTTTGATTTCTAAAACAATGGTGAACCATGTTATAACTGCAATTTCATCATAAATAAAAAGTGTGATAGCAGAAGAAGTACGTGAAGCTGACATGTTTTCTGTGTAAAATGATAACACACAAGACATTTCTGTAAAAGATCAATGTTCTGTGATTATTCGATACATATAAGATGACCAAGTTCCGGAAAGGCCGTTGACTGTAGTAAACACAACTGATTAAACCGGGCAAGGTTTTTGTCAACTGCTGAAAGAAACACTTAAAAGCAATGCTCTTGATATTTCTAACCGTGTGGGAAATGCTACTGATGGTGCATCCAACATGCAAGGGCTGTACACTGGATTTTTTAACGGTGACCTAAATATACATCTAAGGTGGAGGGGAAGACAAGGTTAGTACTTACTTTTGTCCCGGACAATGGGAGAGAGGTAGTGAAGGGAGGGTGGGAAGAGCGAGCGAGAAGACTGGGGCGAGGTAGAGGGGAGGAGACCGGACGAGGGGAAGAAATACTTTTGCCTGCAAGGGGTGGGGGGAAACAGCGGGAAGATAGTGGGGCAAGGGAGAGGGGTTTCGACTGTCCAGTTAGAGGATAAGGGGGCGACCGGGTAAGACACAGCTTTTGCCACAGGGAAGAGAGAGAGTTAATTACACTTTTGCCTGCAGAGAGGGAGAGGAAACGGGTGGGGAGAGCCCCGGGCAACGGGAAGACAGTGGGGTTAGGGAGTGGGGGGCACCGGGGAAGACAAACTTTTGCAGACGGGGGAAAGAACGGGAAGATAGTGTGCGAAAGAGAGGGGAGTTGCCCGGGGAAGAGAGAGATAATTATACTTTTGCCTGCAGAGAGAGAGAGAGAGAGAGAGAGAGAAATGGGGGGGGGAGGCTCTGGCAACGTCGGGTACCCCTGCTAGTAAATGAATAAATGCAAAAGTCTTTTTCATTTATTCCAACTATATTCATATCAAAACACGTTAAGCTTATTTAATTCAATTCTAGATTTAAATATTTCCAAACATTATATGTACCCAACAGACCACTGTCAAAATACACTCACCAACATGCTTCATTTAAATAATAATTTACAGACACTCTGAAATAAATTAATATTTTGCACAACTCATTTCTATTTTTGTACTCCACTTTCCTGACATAAATGTAATATTTTTCTTCATATTAATATTAATATTATTAATTACAACGATTTAATGAAAGACGTTTAACATTCAAAAGTATTATTTTTAAATTCGAAAGATAACTTCTGTTTTTGTTGTTGTTGTTGTTGTTGTTGTTGTTGTTGACGATAACGATGTTGCTGTTGCTGTTGCTGATGATGATTATGAAGGTAAGTATTACATTTGCCATTAAAGAAAACAATAAAGAACCCCCCTCCTCTCAACTTTTTCAATTACAAAAAAATAAAAAAAATAGAATCCTATAAAAAAAAAATCGTCATTAAGTTTGGTTTCATATTTCTGTCTTTAATATAAAAGGCGAAAAACACAAACTAACCATTTTAAAGTATTCAGGAATATATAATCTTTTCATTTGACCAATTGACGTTCCGCATTTGTCGATTACGATGAATAACCAATAAAACGACAAGATGCACAAGAAACAAATAGTAAACAAATAACTGTTACCAAAACCAATAAAAGTTACTTTTCTTCCTACCTGATAAATTTGTTTTATGTTTTAAAATACTTTAAAGCGTTTTTTTAAAAAATCTAAATTGAAAAGTTCGGTCAAATATATTACGTTATACTGAAAAACCAAGATGTCCGACAGTCGTTCGCCGACACTCTACAAATTCTGATGATATTTGTTGTATTTTTTCCCTTCAATTAGGTAGAAAAGTAAATTTTAATGCGTTTGAGACGTTTACTATTTGTTTGTTACTTCACTCCAAAAGTCAAAATCAAACTTCGAGGATATCTGCATACGGCATCTTGAAAATGGAACAGTAACACGATATAATTTGGACGAATTATTAAAATGCAATAAAAACGCTTTAAAAAACTATAAAACACAAAAACATAGGCATGTATGTAGAAAAGTAACTTAATTGCCTTTGCTAGCAGTTATTTGTTGATTATTTGCTTTGTTTTTTCATGTCTTTTTTCCTGTTGGTTATTCTTGACAATTTCCCCGATTTTTCGTTTAATATCTTTATTATGAAGAATTGATTTTTATATTTATACAAAATCAAATCTCACCATTCGAGTATATCAAATAACACAATGACTATCACATTTTTGTTGTTTTTCTTCAAATGATCAAAATGTGAAAAGAACATTGTTTCTTAGTTTTTCTCTAGATAAGACTATAGCTATATTAATTACTGCCTGGAGAGCGAGTAGTTGTTGCTAGTTACTATATATTACTACTTATTACTATATACCACTTATTACTACTAGTACAAGAATAATTCCTAAAATTCATACTAGAAGTGGCTTCAAAGACCTATGGCGTAACGGATATAAGTGCTACGTGATAATCACTTCTAAGTGACAATTTTCTGAACGTCATGGCTGATGGAATGACAGCAAGCTACCCCTGTGGATTAAATAAAGGGTTCCATTAGAAATTCCGTACAGATTTCCGAGTTCGACAAGATGCACCCGAAGAAAGTCGGAGGTTACATAGGCTGAAACGTTGCAAGAATAACATTCAAGATGAGAACAGTAGTCTGAATAATCCAAATAATCCAAATTATTAATCCTTATCTAAAAAGTTCCAAAACATAATAAGAGTTGTTTCTGAACTATGTTCATGGGCTAGTTGTTTTAACGTCACATATTTTTTCGGGACCTTATATGAAATGTAGTTTAGCTGATATCCCTTTAACAACTGAATTTACTAATTTATTTCAAATGTCTCTTATGTCAGGTGGTTAAGCTAATTAATAAAGGGTCAATTTTCATGCGAGATTCTATTTGACCTTATCCAGAATAAAGAATTGCACCTGGAGAAATATCTGTATACTTTCCTTCAAAAGTATATTTCTTCAACGAAATATGTAAAATAATTTAAAAAATCAGAAAATTGTTCCACACACTTTTATATTTACTACAGATAGATTTTGAAAACAGATGCGTTCTAGTTTAATTACACTGTAGTTTAAAGATCTTCATAGAAAAGTCGTATTGTTTGAAATCACATTTGTAGCAGTCATAAACTGAGTTCACATTTTGTTTTTGTTCTTTCCAACTGCTACACTTACCAAAAGAATACTTACCTATCTCTGACGGCTTTCCACCTAAACAGTGTGCGATGTGGCAGTCAGAAACATTAACATTTATTTCTTCTGCAGAGGACAGTCTCTGTGAGCTGATTTGGTCAAACGATGACCAATCAGCTTATAGTGCGTATTAATTTAAACCGACCCTTGAAGAACTACTTCCAGACCCTTAGGGAATTACAGACAACAGTCAGAGAGTTTCCTGACACTAACGAAGACAGACGTCCTCTCTCGTGTCTCTGTCCATTGGACAATCGAGCAAGGCTGTTCTCCACTGGGAGAAATACAGCTAGAAGAAAAGCAGCAGCCAACGAACCTTTTTCACTTTCTTACTTTATTAATTCCTTTAATTGACTATCAACACTTTCGGTAACCTACACCCAACGGTGTATGGCACCTAAATAAACACACATCGTTGTTGTTTATAAAAGGGCTTTGTTTTCCTTTCGTTTGACGATCGTTTTGTTATAAAATATTATAGGAGTTTGTCTTACAGTCCATGCTAAGATAGGCTCCTACACACTAACTAAAATAAATATTCAGCTTTTAGATTTTGCCAATACCATTTAATAGCCTGGAATAATCAGATAAAATCTGTACGTATTCTTGTATATCACGGACCGTTTACCAAATAAAGCTGTTCTAGATTTGGCTTTTAAGAATGTAATACTTTTCAAATCTTCAAATTAAAGAATTATTTGATAATACATAGTGAACGCCTCCCTCCTCAAATGCCACCAATGGAATTTTTAATAAAATTTACAATATTTTCTACGATCCAACCATATTTATTACAAATAAACTTCAGTCTATGCCTGGCTTGTCCACCAAGTTTCAGCTATGGATGTCCAACAGTCTTTGTTTTATTGCCATTCACTGAAATGCAGGTATATTTTGGTGATAGTCTCATCAGTAGAGGTGTGATCATGAATGGGGTTCATACTCACCGAACTTCCCAAATTGTTTTATCTGTGGAGTTATCATAAAGATAATGTCTATCAAAACAATTCTCATACTTTCTGAACTTAAGAGGACCATCATAGCCCAAATCAGGCCAGTGCGAAGAGAAGAGTATGTCAGAGTGACTAAAAACTTTGTACGTGTTATCTAATTGTGCATATCATTGAACGATGATAAAACAAAGACTGTTGGACATTCATGACTGAAACTTGGTGGACAAGTCAGGCATAGACTGAAGTTTATTTGTAACAAATATGGTTGAATTGCAGAAAGGATTGAGAATTTTATTAACAGTTCCACACGTGGTATTTTGGAAGGAATCACTCTGTATATATATATATATATATATATATATATATATATATATATAAAAATAGGATAATACACAATCCTTTCTGCATTCCAAGTATATTTGGTACAAATACATTTCTGTCTATGCCTGACTCGTCCACCAAGATTCAGTCAAGAATATTCAACCGTCTTTGTTTTATCACCGTTCAATGATAATCACACGTGGATATGACGGCTAATGACGTCAATAACTATGACACCTCTTTTCTTGGCATTGCCCTGATTTAAACTGTGATGGCCTCATTCACTTAAAGAATATTCCGAGGATTCTTTTGATTGAGATTATCTTTGAGATAACAAAATATCTGGGGAATTAAGGTCTGGCGAGTGTGAAACCAATTCAAGATCTCAACACCTACTGATGAGATGATTACCAAGTCGTCCTCCATATTGAACAGCAATAAAATAAAGACTATTGGATAGTTATAATTGAAAGTTAGTTGACAAGTCAGGCATAGTTCAGTTGTATCAAATATGGGATGATTGTAAAAAGGATTGGGAATTTTATTAACGATTTCATGGGTAGCATTTTTGGGGGCCGACAGAAGTGTCAGACTATTTCTGAACTATAATCATATCTATAATCCAAAGCAAGACGGTTATATGTCGACTGTAGTACATTCTAAACATCTAAAATAAATGAACGCCTTAAAGCTAGAAAACATTCGAGATTTGAATATGTTCGTTTACTTGCACAGTCGACAACACGATGAGATTTTATTTTAAACAGACTGCCTCGTTTTTAAGAAAACAATTCCTATTCAGACGAGAAGTGCGCAATAGATTTGCTTTCTTTATAACTGCATTATACTATTAGCTGAAATACTTCGCACCATTGGGCAAAATATCACGTGTTTAATTGCAGCTGGCTAAGGGAAGAAGATAAAAAGATTCTTTTACACATGTGGATTGGCGGGCTATTTTTGTTTATAATATTCTACATTTAAATATTTCAATACTAACAGGGTGTAAAGCAATTGTTGAACCTACTTCTCGCTATTTCGGTCATCTATTAATCACAGTGTAACACTATGGAGAGGGAGCGGAGATTTTAAAATTTGTCATAAGTTTTATTGACAAAAGACACAAGACTCGAAATTATGAATTCAAAATGCGAATCATTTTGTTAAAGAATGTGTCAAACGTAATTGGATTAGGACTTTTAAAAACACAATTGTGCAAGCGATTTTGTAAACGTAACTGTGTTTGGAATCTTTTATAGCGTCAGCCAGAGAACAATGGACTTATTATTAGGATTTAGTAAATAAAATTAAAATATCCGACTTCCGACTAGAATTATCTGTTGGGTTGTAAACAAAGGAAAATGCGCGGTATAATCTTGACGTCAATCGTTACGTAAACAAGAGGACTCGATATAGATAAATAGACAGACAGAAGATAAAGGAAGCAACAAGAGAAGAGAAACCAGAGCACAGGGAGAAGAAGACGAACAGATGGATGAATTTACACAACCAAACATACCAGTGCCGTAGTTCGCTGATAACAGAATATACACACACGCATGCACACATATGCATACAAGAGTCGCAAGTAGCGGTACACGAGTCCTATTAGTTTACAATTATGGATACTCAACGGCCTGAGAATGGGAATGAAGCGATTAAAAGCTGTTATAGCCAAATCAGGCTACAAAACCGATTTAACCATCTTTGAATATGGAAAAGAGGGCCATACGATGCAACACTGCATTGTCTGTCCTCCATTGTCTAATCAGTGTAGCTGGAAATATCTAGCAGAGTACAATGATAATAATGCAAAAGACTGCATAAAAAGTGTGAAACTCGTATGACTGTATGCTTTAAAGACACGCAAAGAAAATCGTCCATGTTCTGAACAGTTACACAACTAGTTCCTCACTGACAATACCTGCTGCTGCTGATTGCTACAAATAGCATACTTCGATAATTTTACATCATATATCTTTCTTTATATAGGGTGGGCAAAAATAAGGGTCCTATTTTTAAAAATTCATAACATTTTTATTTATTGATTAAAAAAAAATTTTTTTTTAGAATAAGTAAAGGACCCCTTCCGAAGCAAGCATGAGCCGTATTAGCCCTAAGGAACGTACCCTCATTTAGAAAACATTATTTTTGCTTAAAAAACTCAAAACAGTGTAAAAAACAATACTTTAGTTTTTGTAAGTTTTAAGAAGTGTTTTTGGGCTAAAATTTGTTTTGTTTATTTCAAAAAATCTCGGAAGGGTCAGTCTACACACACATAAAGTTTGGTGAGTTTAACTTTTATTTTGTGGAAGTTATTCAAATTCAAGTTATTCAAATTTAAAGATAGGACCCTTATTTTGGCCCACCCTGTATTTCATCACGATTAAGTAAATACTTTTCCATTTTATTAACATTTTTCTCTTCAGATTTTCACACTTTTCCTATCGAACGTATATTTCGGAAAATCTTGGAAAAAAAACCACATCAGTTTAAGCTAGCATTCAGGTAGATAGGTGTAAACCTCATCACCTGGACATTTACTTCGTGACAAAAGATTTCTAAAATAATAAAAAATACCGACAAAATTTGATGTTTTTTTTATATAATAAAAATGTGCCGTATTATTTTTAAATAGCCCACATTTTTAGGTGAAACTTCAATAGTCATATCGGAACACGTAGCGAATGCAATTTATTCTCAGTCCTCACGGCTTCAATATTTACATTAGTGTATCCGTGATACACTAGAATCCAATGGGAAAGACGAAGGTGAAACACTTGGGAACAATAATAATTGTTTTTATAATAAACTACAATACAAGAAGGATATAACATGGATGCTCCGATACAAATTAAACACATATAGTATCACAAATACGTATTGTATGCGACAAAGAAAAAGGGGAAGTGCTAAACACAAAGGAACACTTACTCATATATGAAGTGTGTGTGGCTCGGGAGTTTGTGTTCAGATATCAGATCAGTGGAAGTGTTTATGCTAAAACAGGTCGAGCCTCTTTTTCTGGTAATTATCACGTGGCCTTTTAAGGAATCAAACTACGTGATCAAGACGCCTTCTAGCATCGAAGTAAATTATCTCGCCAAACGAGAAAATTGTACCACTACATTTGTAAACTATTCAAATCTTAAAACACGTAGTTTTAGTATTTTAAAAAAGTTTAAATGTTACTAATTACTTGATACAATGGCACTATCTTGTCTTCTTCGCGTGAGACTGTCGAAGGAAAAGCAATATCAACAGAAAGAATGACAAAGTCTATCAATACAAAAATAATTAATTTTTATTGACAACATGTTAAGACAATGAAAAAGCAAGCGTTCGTGATGTATGAAATGTTCGAGAACGTTTTCGGTGAAAGAAGAGTTGTTTTGTCTGTAAGGAGAAATTAAGTATACATTTATTTCGCGCGAGATTTGGAAGTGCATATCTCTCGTGCTGTGATTGGTTGAAAGAAACTGCTGATTTGAGCTTTTGTCCAATCGAGAGTCGATACATAAACACATTCACTGCCGCTGCTGCTTATAACACGACTACGCCAGCACAAAATATTTATTATTTTTATGTGCGGGTGCTTCGTGCCCCTCATTTTTGTGCTTTGTCTTCTCAAATGTAAAAAATAGTGATCGTCTTGTGTTGTTGTAGTCTAACATCAAGGCATACACGATGACGTCAGTCGTAATATTATCATGTAATAAATAAAATTTTGAATTAAAAATGCACAAAATGTACTTGTTTGTTATTGAAATGCGATGGGATGCCATGAGTTTATGACTATCGGGGTACCCAAATACATCCACATTCTCCCATTGATTTGGCATAAAAAAAGCATTACATTATTTTTTACTCTTATTTGTTTCTTTTAAAAAAGAAAGGGTCGGCTTTTAATAGCTGCACGAACCAGTAGAAACATGAATTGGTGAAGGGTACAGAACGAAGCCAACATAAAATCTTTGATTCTTTATCTGCTTAACCTGTCAAGGAAGAGGATAGCTTAAAATGGCGCTCACGAAACACGAGAAATACATTAGCGTTTATAATAATCAGAAAGCGGAGAGCATTCGGTGCATCAAGATTAGCAGGTGTGTGTGTGTGTGTGTGTGTACCAGGGAGGGGATGGGGTTGGAGGGGGATACAACTATCAGATTACGTGTAATCAGAAGTGAGCGTGAGGCTAAGGAAGTTTTGAATTTAAAGTTTTGTAGTTTGGAGTCACGGAGTGCATTTCACTGGAATAACGGGGCGTGGTTGGCCAAATATGTACAGTCGAAGACTATGCGATTGACTATTCGAAGCAATTAACAGAAAAGTAAATCAATTGAAAAGTAGTAGAAAACCCAGTGCGCGCACACACAAACACACACCCACATATAATTTTTATACAAAAAGACAAAACCTAGTTATGTATGCTGAAGTGAATATGACATTATCAAATGAAAGAATGACAAAGTCTATCCGTACAAAATGACATTTTTTTTATTGACAACTCAAGACACTGCAAAAGAAAGTGTTTGTAAAGATGTTCAAAAAGTCCCGGGAACGTTCTGGTGAAAGGTAGGAATTTTGTCTGTAAGAAGAAATTGGGTGCACATGTTTGTTTCCGCTAGCGCCGTGTGCCTTTACGTGTGTATAAATGAATGGGAACGAAAATATGTGTGTGTATTGGCGTACCCGGTTTGTTAGTGAGTGAATGTATGTGTGTTCATTTCGGCTGGCGTTATTTGCTTTTACGCGTATGTAAATAATGTGTCACTGTTTTGTTAGTGAGAGAATATATGCGTCTATGAACTTGTATACATGTGTGTGTGCTTCGCTGGGCTAGAGAAGTTCGTGAAAGCTTCTCGTCATGTGTGTGTTATTTGTCGAGGGCCGTTCGACCCAAAGGGCCTGACCAGAGTGTATCGTACGCACTTATGTTTGTCACTGGGGAAAAAGGAGGAACAGCTGTGTGTCTGGGTTTTTATAGTACGCGTTGAAAGTATCTGATTAACTGAAAAAACCCTACTGATTAGAGCCGAGTCGACACGTAAATGCAACATTCAATGCGCTGCTGCCCCGAACAATCCTGGTTTCCATGGCAAAACTGGCTCGATTTTAATCAACCCTACTTTATCGTTCGCCAGCATAGGTAAACCGGAAATAGAAATCTCTAAGTTTGGAAAAGAAGATATTCTGGTGACATTTAATGTTATTTAAGCTCATAACTAAGAGATTGCAACTTCCGTTACTGCCGTGGTTATGCTTACCAATAACCAACGGTAAACTTGAGTTTATTAAAACCGAGCTAGTTTTGCTATGAACTCCAGAGCACATCAGTAGATTCCTTTTTTTTTTGTATCAAAATTCAATAAATGGGTCTCTTGCATCGGTAATTTAACACTGTAGTCAATTTGTCTAAAAAATCTATACCTACCTTATATATATAATACAATATTAATTACTACATTTGAAGCATCGGTTAATTAAAATATGCGAGAGATTTATTTTCATTTCTTCAAATAATAATAAAAAAAATTAAATTAAAATTTTTCGGCTTAACAAGCCTTTTTCAGTGGTATACAGAAAAGTTTTTTTTTCATTTTTTTCTACATTGTTGAAATCTAACGACGTCGCCGCCGTAGACAACCAGCTACTCCCGATGTTATTTGATACTTTAAAAACAAAATATCCTGATACTTGTAGTGACAACTTTGGCACGTTTTTATAAGTATTAAATGTAATATTATTACATTTGCAGCATCGGTTAAACAAACATTGTTAAAAATAGCAAAATTCGTCTATTTAATTTTACCTTTTTTATTTTTTCAATTTTTCTAATGGTCTTATATATATATATATATATATATATATATATATATATATATATATATATATATATATATATATATATGGTCTTTATATATATATATATATATATATATATATATATATATATATATAAATTAATCAGATTTTATTAAAGTTCAAAAACAAAGAGTGATATTGCGTCCTTAACTCATGAGTTTTCAAAGAAAATCTCCCCCCCCCCCAGAGGACCATTACCGCAATGACATTACTGCGGGTAATAAAAATTAAGCTTTGAAAATATATAAAAAATATATAAAACATCAAATATATTGGCCCAAAACACACTGTTTTTTTAAACTTATACAGTTTATCCAAATCAGAAAGTTTAAAACAATTTCAAGAAGAATGTCAAAGAAGTCGATTAAAAAACAACCCATGGTAGTGAATGGTAATCCAAAAAACCGAAAAAGTTATCCAGGCGGGAAATTTGTTTGCTATCGATGGGGTATTGATTCACTCCTCTCAAGGAGTTAGGCACAAGGCCAGTTTTTTTTTTATCTTACTCCCACAAGTAAGATGTGACCCAAGGTCGGGTCGGGAAAGTGGGGTCTAAAAATTGCCTGGGCAGCCCCGTCGGCATTCCCCGGTAGGGACGCCTCAGGCAGTAAGCAATAAACTTACTTCTCCCCAAAGAGGGGAGGCGAAGCCTGGGAGGGTGGACCTCCTAAAACTGCACAGGACAGACCCATAGACCGGCGTAAATCAAGCCCCGAAGGCCAAGACAATACCAGTCTATGGGGTGCAGTATCCATCAGAACAGATACTACACTTTGATCTTAGCCAAATAACAACACCATAGAAAAAGCAAACTCATACAAAAAGTTCAGAAGACTCACTCGGTGTTTAATATTATAATGTCCACTTAAGGGTTCTTAGGAACTGATAGTAGGAATGTTGCAACCATAACTTCCTGGTTTGTCGTAGAGAAAATGATGGAGTAGAAATATGCAGTAAGATCCAATCAAAAAACAATAGTTAATAAAAATTAAAAATAAGGATTGAAAAATGAAAAATATAATATTCAATGTACGGCTTAAATTTAAAATCAGCAGGAGTTAACTTAAACGAAAACTTAAATGTATTTTAGGTAGGAGAGGTTCGGGGAAATAGCAGAATATGAAGAACAAGGAGGGGAGGATATAAAATATAAGGCAGTGTCAAAAGAAAAGGGTGTATGGTTGTAAGGTGGGCATATTAAAGAAAGATAGAAAGTTGATGTTAAGTAAACTGAGAGAGAGGAAAAACGGCAGAGAAAGGAATACATTGAGGGTAACGGGCCGAAAGGATATAGAAGCAGAGTGGGGTGGGACTATTGTCTAGCTATGTGACATCGACTAGACAGGAAATTAAGCAACTACGACGAGAAAGTTGGGGTTAATGCAGGGTGAGGTATCAGGTTCTAGACGCATCCATATATTCGCAGGCATACATACACACAGGATATGTGCACACATACTCACAAACGAATAAAAACATTTAGTCTCTTTCTCTCAATTGGGGCTATTTTTACTGTTGACTAAGTAATTAGTGTTTCACTTGTTACTTGTATACCTTTTGCTTTGCCTTGTTAGAATGGCTCGTTGGGCCACAGTATTGGTAGGCCTTTACTTCGCACCTCCACAGAGTTACCACTATTCTATGTTCCCGATAGTTGAAGAGCTATATTCCCCACAATGTTCGCTAATACTGCTTCTGTCAACCAATGAAACCTTATGATATCCGCACAAACAGCCAAAGTAACAACAAAAGACGATAACCTTTTAAATAGCATATAGATAAATGTAATTAGTCGGCTCGTCTTCTCTGTTGCGATCATTGCTGTTTGGAATCTTTCCTAAGTGTCCACGTGTGTTCCTCGTCGTCTTAATCAGCAGCGATCAAAGCATTGATCTCTTGCCCAACGATGAGAAGTGCTTTAGCTAATTAGTAGAATGCAATTATCAAGAAAGTAAATTTGTTGTGGGCTTCTCGTCTGAATCGGTAACTGTTTCTTGAAAACGAGACAGACTCTGTAACTTACGCTTCTTCATATCGCCGTAAAAATATATAATCTTATTATAATGGAGATTGTGTGCGTGTTTGTAATCGAAATTACGTCACATTTCTCAAATATACGACATGTTTTTGAAAATCAAGTCAGTCCTTGTAAATAAAGAAACATTTAGAAACAAGTGCTAAATAGTTGTCCCGGAATAAAACAATATTGCGAAACAAAGGTAATTGTTATATTAACATCCAAACAATTATTTAATTAAAAAGCAATAACAAATTATAGTTAATTAATAAAATATCCCTTTTCAACACCAATAGACTAATTAGTAAACCTTGCGACTGACATTGCATATACATAAGCAGTATATATAAAAATGATGCGTCCATTGTGTAAGATTGAATTAACTTGAAATAGGGAGTTTTAACTTGACTCTTAGTGCGAGAGATTGGCAAAACTTTCGAATTTATTCCTCTCTCTCTCCATATCTCCCCCCTCTCTCTCTATCTCCCTCTCTCTCTCTCTCTCTCTCTCTCTCTCTCTCTATATATATATATATATATATATATATATATAGAGAGAGAGAGAGAGAGAGAGAGAGAGAGCAGGCGAAAAAAAAATATGCCAGAGCCAGACAACTTATCGTCTTTGTAGAGTTTGCTTAGGTTAGCGAATTACTATTACATACTTATCGCAAGTATGTACAACATATGATCGCCTTTGAACGAACTATTCAAGAAAGAGAACTACTGGATTTGAACGGCAGAATTGTTATGAAAATATTAATAAAAACTATTATTGTATTATTATGTTTGGTCAGTGGTAACACTGTCCAGCGTCATTGTCTCCATACTTTCTGTAATTGTGTACTGATACATATATTTGTTGGTATAAAATTGGGGGACTTATGCTTTGAGGCATTTCCATCCGTCCGTCCGTCCGGATTTTTCTCCGCAACCATCCATTGAATTTCTCTGAAATTTTGCATGAAGTTGTAACTTTGGTCAGGTTAGAAATTGACATTCTCCGATTTTTGAAAAAAAATCTGGTTAGTTCCCCAGGGGGTCAAAAGGCCCCGAAATGGCAAAAAATGAAATTTTTTGCCCCATAACTTTTCATCAATCCATTCAATTTCTCTGAAACTTGGCCAAAATGTGGAGGCAATTGTTCCTTATAAAAAATAAGTATCGTTGACTTTGGAAAACATCTGGTTCGCGCCCCCCAGGGGGTCAAAAGCCCCCAAAATGGCAAAAATGACCCTTTTCTCCCATAACGTTTAATCCATCCATTCAATTTTTCTGAAACTTGGCCAAAATGTAGAGGCAATTGTTCTGGATATAAAATGAGCATCCTTGACCTCAGAACAATTCTGGTTCGCGCCTCCAGGGGGTCAAAGGTGGGTCAAAAATGCCCCAAATTGCCCAAATGTATTGCATTTGACACTCGCCACATTGAGTCACATACGGAGGGGGACCACGCATGCGCAGCTTGTTATTATTGCAGTGTTAGAGTGAAGGATTTTAACTATAATAAAACCTATCCTTGGGTCTGAGTTGTTTTCTTACAACAATTTATTATAGTTAATTCTACAGGCCTGGTCTGGTGGACGATCGAACTATGGAGCGTCTGTTGAAGCCTGATCGATTGGAGGCCGATCCCAGTTCACCGAAGGCTGCCATGGAGTGGAAGCACTGGCTAAAGACGTTTCAAAGCTTTCTTCACTATGTCTGTTCGACCACGTCTGGGGGAAGTGCCACCATCGACACATTGACTTTTCTCACAAACTATGTTTCTCCAGAGGTCTATGTATGTATATCAGAATACACTACGTATTATGAAGCAATCAAGTTACTTGAAGCCCAATGTATTAAACCAAAAAATGAAGTGTTTGCCCGTAATTTCTAGGCTACTCAGTGGAGAAACTTTGGATTCTTATTTGCAACCTCTGAAAGTTTTAAGTAAAGATTGCAATTTTCATTCTGTCACTGTCAGCCAGTACAGGGGAGTCAGTTCGTGATGCCTTTATTAGTGGTTTGCAGTCCTCTTTAATTAGACAACGCTTGCTGGAAAACAAAACATTAGATTTATCTAGAGCCTTGGAATCTGCCCAAACAAAAACTTCTGAGCTCTATTGTACTAATCAGGTTCCAAATACAGTAAGTGCAAGTATTGAACAGGCGGAAGCTCCTATTAATGCTGTGCCAGAGGCTAATGCTGTGGTTGCTGCAGCTAGTACACCTGCAACTAAGTGTTATTTCTGTGGCTATTCAAAACACCTTAGAACTAAATGTCCTGCTCGGGATTCATTGTGTCATAAATGCCAGAAGCAGAGTCATTTTGCAAAAGTTTGTCATGCTACTCCTTCCTCTGCAAGGAATGTTAGTGCATTTGCTAATGCCAGCGATAATCCCATTTTTCTTGCAGCAATGACATCAGCAGTTGCTCTTTTATCATTGTCTGATGCAGTTATCAAGATATCTTTAAGTGCCAAAGTGGATGTGCGCGAGTACTAATACTGATAGCGCGAGTACTAATAGTTTTGTTCACCCAGATGTTGCTAAAACGTATTCTTTGAAAATATACCCAGTGTATAATGACGTATCTATGGCATCTACTCTTTTATCGGGTGAAACTGAAGGGGTTTTATGAAGTGGATTTAAAGGTAGAAGGTCAAACTTATGATGGATTCTAACTGACAGTGTTTCCAAATCTTTGTAGTGATGTTTTACTCGGAAAGGATTTTCAAAAATTACATAAATCGGTAACTGTGAATTATGGTGGCGAATTACCCCATGTTGTTGTGTGTAGTTTAAATAGTATTGAAGTTGAACCCCCAGAGTTATTTGCTTACTTAACACCTGATTTTTCTCTTGTTGCCACTAGGTCGCGACGTTATTCTTTTCCAGATCGCAAGTTTATTGATTAAGAAGTACAGAGACTACTAAAAGAATGTATCATCGAACCTAGTAAGTCACCTTGGAGAGCACAAGTGGTTGTAGTGAAGCACGCAAGACTCGCCTTGCCTTTTATTACTCGATGACGATCAACAAATTTACTCTGCTTGACAGTTATCCATTACCTCGCATTGATGAAATTGTAAGTAAAATAGCAGAATATAGAATATTTAGTACTATAGATTTAAAGAGTGCCTGCCACCAGACCCCTATTAAACAGGAAGATAGGCCCTATACAGCTTTCCAAGATGGAGGTCTTTATCAGTTTACACGAATACCATTTGGTATTACTAATGGTGTTGCCTGTTGTCAAAGAATAATGGATTCTATTATTAAAGATGAGAAGCTGAGTGCCACATTTGCATATTTGGACGGCATAACAATTTGCGGTATGACAGAAGATCATGACGTCAATCTGATAATAATTTACAGTATTTATATGTACCTGCAGTTTATTGACTAATTATAAATTAATAAGGGGGAAAATGTTATGAAAATATTAATAAAAACTATTATTGTATTATGTTTGTCGCTATACTTTATTGTAATTGTGTACTGATACATATATTTGTTGTTATTAAAGTAATATGGTCAAGGATTTTAACTATAATAAAACCTATCCTTGGGTTTGACTTTTCTGAGTTGTTTTCTTACAACAAGAATGCCAAGAGAAAATAAAGAACATTCTCAAGTCTGATTTATTTTTTAACTTATGATTCAGAACGTGAAATCGTCGTGGCTTCAGATACGAGTTCATATGGCATAGGAGCATGTGTTTTACATAGAATGGACGGACGTTCGCTGAAGTCGATAGCGCATGCTTCTCACACACTCTTATCAACCGAGAAGATCTATTTGTAAATAGAAAAAGAAGCGCTAAGTATCATTCTTACCGTAACAAAGTTTCACCGTTTCATGCACGGACGATTTTCATTATAAACCGACCATAAACCGTTACTAATAATTTATGGATCGAAGAAGGGGCTACATGCGGCTAACAGATTACAGAGATGAGGAATCTCCCTCGTAAATTATAGCTACAAGTTTGAGTATCTCCCATCTTGAAAGATCAATCATGCAAACGGACTCTCTAGATTGATACCGAAATCGGTGAAACTCATTGAGGACACGGTAATTGCTTCTCTACGAAAGAAGCTGAGGTGAACAACACGTTGTGTATCATCGTAAGAGAACTTCCAGTGACACTAGGAGAGATAAAAACAATGGCGATGATCGATGATTTTGTAACAGATATAAAAAAGGCATGATAAAAAGAACCGAAGAATTCCGGAAGCATATGCCATCTGCAACGATGTAGTAATGCATAGTTACCCGGTGGTAATTCTAGCTTCATTGCTAAAACGTATTCTATGAGAGTTCTATGTTGGACATCCAGGCCTATAACTGATAAAGAGTCTTATGCAAAGTTACGTCTACTGGACGAACATGCATCGAGGTATCGAGAATACAGTTTAATCATGTAAAGGGTGTGCGTTAGCAGCAAAATCGCCTCCCATAAAATTCAAACCTGGGTCTAAAACAGACTGATCGTGGTTAAGAATCCATATTGACTTTGCTGGCCCATTGGACGGGTTCTATAATTTGATTATAGTGGATAGCTTCACTAAATCGCCAGAGATACGTAAGTGTTAAAAGAAAAGAAAACGACAGAAACAACAATCGGGTTTCTGCATGAATTGTTCGCACGTTTCGGAGTCACAAATTCTGTAGTATCGGTTAACGGTACTCAATTCACGTTCAGTGAATTCAAAATGTTTTGTCAGTCGTTTTTAATGGAACACCTCGCGATCGCGCCTCATCATGCAAAAAGCAACGGCCAAGCGTAGTGATTTGTCGATACTTTTAAAAGAGCGTTAAAAATTGACGGGTACTCCCATGGAGAATGTCATACAGGATTAGGCCAACGGTAATCGTCACAGACATTACTGAAATTAAGATACATTTAAAGCAAGCGGCAGGGTTCAAACGTTCTCGAGATCAAAGAGTGCTTAAACATATGGGCGTGTGAGCTTTGCTTCCATAGCTTAACGACCTCAGATCCTTTGTATAATTCTAGACAGTGCTCGACAATTCAGATTTATATATCTTAAAGGGGGCCATTATATATATATATATATATATATATATATATATATATATATATATATATATATATATATATGCATAAACGTTTCGCTTTTATTTCAAAATACATCTTGAGAAACGTCTTTAAATAAAGACGAAACGTTGATGAATATATAAATATTTTGGTTTTTCCATTTTCATTTTTCACACACACATACACCCCCACACACATATATGCGCCCGTTTCTACTACACAATTATGCAGAATTCAATAGACTTTTAATGTATGTAATTTTGCGTTACTACTACTACTACTACTACTACTACTACTACTACTACTACTACTACTACTACTATATACAAAGCCAAGAAGACTTTTGTCCGTATCACTGTTAAAAATAATCTATTTCACTAACATACTAACTTATGGCCCTGTTTCGGCCAACGCTGTGTTTTATTGTATCGCATCGAATGTAAAACACCGAATAATTGATGAATGGATGCTGAGTCGTTTCTCACACACATCCAATCACTTGCCTTTCGATTTCTAACAGTTTCGAAAAGCGTTGTCCCATCGTTAAAATGTTCTAATTAAAGCTTCCCAAAGGAGGCAATACAAATTACCGCGCAAAAAAGCGATAAACAAGTCGCTTGCTATTGTTTTACCTTTCCATATGCCACGAACATGACCGTTCTTAAATGACAGACAGCTGTTTAATTCGTCAACTGATTGTAGCATATCGTATTTTATATCGACACGGCCATGATGGAACCTTTAAGGCAATAGAAGACTTAAAAGAGATACGATTTGAGACTGAATCAAGTTCGAAGATGGTCAGATCGATGCCAATCAATATAAACAAGTTAACAGACGAAACTTCAGTTAAGTCCCCAAAAATAGTACAATTTTTTTGCAAGTAACACTTTCTTTTCATTTTTCCCCTCCTTTAGTTATATAAACCTCGATATAACTGCACCGTTGTTTTGTGTTCTCTTTCGTGTCAAGTAACGTTTTAAGCCTTGTTTTTCCAGCACAGCGGACGCGAAATTTCATCCTTTATTTGAACGGGAAAAATTTAAACAACATTAAGGCAATATATATATATATATATATATATATATATATATATATATATATATATATATATATATATATATATATATATATGGGAAAATGAAAAAGGAAAACCAAAAAGGGATGTTTTTTTATGTGTACATCAACGTTTCGTCTTTATTTATAAGACTTCATCAGGATGATAATATAAAGAAAAATGTCATGCAAGTACAAACACATATAGGGTTGATATATTGGGAAGAAGGGAAGAAAATAGTAGCCACTACTGGAGAAAACAGTAGGGTGGACGTCCGTGCTTGGTGGAGTCAATAGTGAGGAATGAAAAATGAATGTTTATGAAAATGAGTGGAGAAGAGTGGAAAGATGGCGGTGAGCAAGGATACTGTAGCTGGTTGTAAGAGAAAGAGGTGTGGGGATGAGCGGGAATAATGTGGATGGCAGTGAGTGAGGGAGTGGAGGGGTGGATATATATATATTTTGGTACAGAAAAATTAGTACAACATTCGTACCGTCGGTTTCAAGCACAGAAGGACTTAGCCATCCGGCTCTCTTCAGCTTCTGTTGTCATCTATTTCGGAAATGTGAAGTCACGTGTCACTCTCGTTTAGACGCGTTATTTGCTTAGAGTGTTATGCCTGTTTGTTTAAATTTAGTGTAAGGAAGGTTTAATAAGGTTTGAAAAAAGGGGGATGTTGAAAAGTAACAGTTGAGATTAAAACCGGAGAAGATTTAAAGAGATATACAAAAATAAAAAAATAAGAAAATAAAATAAAAAAATATTTCTATATAAATCCCGTGAGCCAAAATTATAAATGACAAGCTCAATATTTAGTAATTAGAGCTTATGAATATATTTATTACAAGATTTTTATTATATCATCTTCATAAATAACTAGCGGAACCCGTCGCCCGGCGTTCCACGGGAGAAAGTTCTTCCTTATTGCATGACGTCGAATAAAAAAAGAAACGGACTATTGTTCCCCTCCCTCTACCGTGTTGGCGAATGTTTTAAATTAAAAAAAAAAATTGGTAGAGTAGATTGGGATCGAACGCTAAAACTGTCGATCATGAAACCTCCCTTTTCAACCACTGCACCAAGGTTTCAAGTTCAAAATACATGTGAAAATAGGCCAATTAAGCTAAGCTTGTTTATTGGTATGCCTGTTATGTTAAGATTTAGCTTCTGCCGATCAAATGTAATGTTCAACAATGACACGGTTTAGGTCATTTGTTGATGAAGTAAATGGATTTGGGCAAGGTTTCTATAATATGCGTGTTAAAGGTGTGTGATTTTGAAAATGTAAATGTATCGGGGTCTACGAGTATCTTGGCGCTTATTGAATTAAGTAGGATGTCGATTCGATCAAGATATTGTAGCCGCCATGTTGAATGAATAAATGTTGCAGGAACTGTGTTCGTTAATTTTATTCGTTTAATTCCGGAATGAATGTAAATGTAGAAGTCATAGGTAGAATTAGAAATAATGTAATCTGATATTCGCGGAAAATCATCGGAGTGAACGGGAGCGGCCATTAAGCCTTTGCGTATTGCTTTATATTATGCAGTAAATTAATACCAGGCAAATAATAAATAAGAACCGGTGTTTTGTGAAAATTAAATTGTGTGTATTAGTTCCCGGTGTCGATGAGTAGAGTGACAGTACATAATTGTTAGGGAGAAAAGATTTTGCTTCCACCTATATGGAGTTGGTTTTTCGGAGAGACGTTGATGGTGGGCCAAATGTAATATTTAGTGTTAGGTAGAGAAAAATGACAACAAATTTACTAAAACACGCTCAAGTGAATAAGTGTAGTATAGTGGTGAGTTTAGTAGCCTGTAATGCATGTGGTTATTTTCCTATACTCCGAGAAGGTACAGGGGAAAAATCGTCTCTACTTTATATATTAGATGATTTATACCCAAAGCAACTCATCGGATTTGTTTGGGTAAAATTATTATAAGATGATATAATAAAAATCTATAAAATAATGTTATTATTATTATTAATGATAATATATATATATATATATATATATATATATATATATTATGATTATTATTATTATTAATGATAATAATATCATTTTATAGATTTTTATTATATCATCTTATAATAATTTTACCCAAACAAATCCGATGAGTTGCTTTGAGTATAAATCGCCATTTAAAAAAATTACGAAACTATCACTACAAAAAGTGTTGTATTACAACACTCGACCACATTCCGAAATTATCTTTTACATAACATTGCACCGGCATACTTTCTATTGCTTTCAATTAAATTAAGTTGTTTCTTGAAGTCTAGAATTGATATGCTCGTTGTTTTATTGTTTACGGTCTCCATTTTAAGGAATTGGATTTATCGCGTTTTGCATTCGATTACTTCAAATGGTGTTTTTATCATTCGCTTCATTTTACGCTGGACACATTTTGTTTTCTTTGAAACGTTTTCATTCTTTTCAGAAAGCTATTAATATATCGTTTCACAATCGCTTTCATTTTTCTTGTTTTGTTCTTCATTGAAAGACATATTTTTTATATTCCTAAATACAATCTATTCATTTTTTGTAGAAATAAACCTTCTTTTATTCACTACTTACTATGCGAGTTTTTTTTGATAAATTTATACTTATATATATATATATATATATATATATATATATATATATATATATATAATGATAATAACATAGACATGTACAAAATCTGCGGCTCTGGCATGTCGATGTTATCGATCAATAACTGTTATAAACTGAGATCTCATCAGGCAGAGTTAAATTCCGATCTTAACCTTAGATCATATTTGAAAAATAGTTATTTCCAAATGTGATCTAAGGTTAATATCGGATTTTAACTCTGCCTGATGAGATCTCAGTTTATAACAGCTGTTGATCAATAACATCGACATACTTTGTACATGTCTGTGTAAATAAAAAATAACCATATATATACATTTATATATATATATATTATAAATAATCAGACTCCTAAGGTTTAAGCTCAATGGATGCTATTTTCTTAACACCAGAGCATGTGTAAATAAACAATAGAACATTAGATTTCTTTTGAAAGGTGAATAAATACATGATTACTGGAATCTAATTTGCTTTTTTATTTATTTAATTTTATTATAATTATTGGTGTCCTGTTTTTTTATATTTAATATTATAGTAACCATTATTTTGTAGAGCTGTATTGTAAAAGTTTGTTTGATTTTTTAAATGCATTTTCGTTGCTAGAATTATTCATAAGCTTACGTTCGATAGAATTCGGAATCTGTTTTATGATTGATGAGGGGGGGGGTGATTAGACTTTGGGTTTACGTATATTGGATTAGCGTTATCTTTTAAATATGGTTCGGAAGTATTTTTTTTATTTAAGTTTAACGTGACATCTAGAAAGTGAGTAATTTTTATGTTAGCCGTACTAGAAGCTCTAATTTTTTCATTTCCATATGTATAATTTTCTTGAAGTTTTCTCTCTTGACTTTGTTGGAATTCATTATTATTGCTAATCCACCATCTCTATATAAGCCGATATCTGTATTATCAAATATATTTGTGAGTGTATATAAAATAAATAACCCCACAAGATCTGATGCGTCCACAGAGTCAAGGGCACCTATAGCAAAATCAAAGGAGTTTGTCATATTTGTTTTAATCCATTGGTCATTATTCTTGATTAAAACTGATCTCGTACATTTTTTAATGATGTGGATTTCATCCTTGGATACATCAGTATTAATCGAAATTAAATATAAAAAACAGGACATTAATAATTATAATAAAATTAAAAAGAAAATAAAAATAAATATAATCTGGTATACACCACCCTATAATCAGATGCTAAAAACTAAATTGGGCAAAAATTCCTAAATCTCATTGAAAAACACTTGCCCGTAACAAATCCCCTGCATAAAATATTCAATAAAAATAACCTAAAACTATCCTACAGCTGCTGCGAAAACCTAGAAATGATAATTAAGGCACACAATAAAAAGATACTGAAAGAGAATAGCAGAGAGGAAAAAATGACAAATTGCATGAAAAAGTGACCACTATAGCAAAAATAACACTAAGAAAAACAAAAATATAAGCACTACAAATAGTAAAAACGCTAATAGCAATCACCCAAATAAAAATGAAAAAGAAATAGAAATAAACAAAACCCTAATAGTAATTACCCGAATAGAAATGAAAAAGTTAGCAATGAAGAGAAAAGATGTAACTGCATAAATCGTACACTTTGTCCACTACAAAACAAATGCCTAACCAAAAGTATTGTTTACCAAGCCACAATATTTGCCAAAGAAAGTCCGAATAACAAGAAGTACTACATGCGTATGACCTCCCTAGATTTTAAAACCAGATATTACGACCACAATAGCACATTTAAAAACAAAGAACGCCGAATTAAAAAAAAGCACTAGGAAACCACTATTGGGAGCTCAAAGAAAACTGACGCTCACCAATAATTGAATGAAAAATAATACGACAGGCTAGTACATTTAGAAATTATGACGACACGTGTAGATTATGTCTGAATGAGAAATTTGAAACTTTAAAGACCCCCAAAATCTATTAAACTATAGAAGTGAAATAGCAAACAACTGCCTGCATAGAATAAAATTTACCTTAGGTTAACAAAACATAATAAATAAATAAACAAATAAAACAATAAAAATAAAAGTAAACTAAACTAAAACCTAAAAAAAACCTTAAAAACTAAAACCTAAAATAGAAATATAAGCAAGCACGTGTAAAAATAAGGTCACCCATTATATTGACACAACAAAGAAACATCGATCAGTCATCTTATAGAAAACAGAACAATAGAATAGGAAATAGGAAGTAAAATAAACCGAATCTTTGTTTGTGAGCTTAACGATTAGCTAAGAGAACAACAAAGAAACAAGGATGAGTGAAGCATCCGATAGAAAACAGAACAATAGAATAGGATATATGAAGTAAAATCAACCGAATCTTTGTAAGTGAGAAGCTCAACGATTGGCTAAGAGAACAACAAAGAATCTGATTGGCTAACTAGCTAGACGTCTATAAAAACACCCAGCAAAACTAACTCCATGCATTTTAGCCTGACGATTCCCCCCGGGGATCAAATGCGGAAGCCTCTGTGTAGCTTAATTGCCATAAATATATTTTCATAACTTACTACTTAGCTTTACCTAGAAAAATCGAAAAATAAAAATGTATAATCAAGCAGAGATTTCTATTATTTTTAATATATATATATATATATATATATATATATACATATATATATATATATATATATATATATATATATATATATATATATATATATATATATATAAGTGATTGTATACCTTCGATATTATGTTCTACATGTGTGTATAGGCCCGAAAAGGCTTGGTTTCCGAGTTATAGGCCATTAAAATAAATACTGATCAACGTTCTTTAATTAAAACATCTAACACGTACACTGTGTGTGATAGTGCTCTGAGTAGATAAACACTATTACTGTGAAAGGATCGCAGGTAAAATACACCAACAAAACCATGAAAAGGAATGACACTAAACAAATATAGAAGCCGTTGAGCTCAGAAGAGATATTGATAGAACCGATCGACATCCTGCGAATGTTGGCCCTTCTTATTTTAGGCAAGAGAGTACAACATGCAACAAAACAACACATAGGATAAACGATCACTGTAAACAATTAATTGAACACACGTTGCTATTTTATCCGTAGCCGGGGTGAACTTGTAGATTCATACCTTTCCCAAAGTATTAATGCGTGATTGAACACAATAAATCTTAAAATAGGATTCGAAATCGGCATAGCCGATTCCATTGTCCACTAGGTTGATAAAGTCGTACAGCAAAAATATTTTTCTTTCTTATTTGTTAATATTCATTAACCACTCAAACTGTCTTTCTTCCTTTTCTTTCTGGAGATTTTCCAATTTCATTCAATAAAATCGAAAAGGAAAAAAAAATGGATGAAAATCGTTTCGTTTTTTTTTCTCAAGAGAACACCATTGCGCAAACGAAACCAATACAGCAAGTTCGTCAACCTCTACTTGAACAATAACCACAAAATAGCCACATTTGCATACAAGAGAGGATATTAAATGTCTCAGCGTCCGTCTAAGTAAACATCGTCAAGAGTCTGTACAAATATTCACGACGACAAGACGGGTCAATGGTTGACACATTCACGTGTTTCGTCTTCGCAGCTCGATGCGATTCTTTGAGTGGACTCTTTGTAACCGAAAAATCTTATATAACAATTGCGAAAGCTGATACAGCTTTAACTCATCAGTAATGGCAACCCCTGCTTGACCTGTGCCTGGAGTAAAGCTGCATTTGTATGAGTTCCTATTTACTTGCCTCCCCACGAGGGCAGAGTTAGACTCAAAGTCGTTTTTTTTTATGTGGGGAAAATCTAGTTCCCCCAAAAGGGCACACTTGATTGGAACAATAATAAAATATGTCTCAATCTAGAATGGTATCTCCTTCACTGACCGGGGACAAAACAGATGATCTGTAGTATCAGAACAGATACTACACTTTGCTCTGTGTAAAAAAGGTCAATTTGTAAATATTAACCTTCTTTCCACCGCGGGAAGATGTGACACAAGGTTGGAAGGTGGAGGTTGAAAAGCCAGCGCACAAGAGGGGTGTACACAAAAACTGCTGCGTACCCCCCTCGGTATTTGCCGATAGGGGCGCCTCAGGCGATTAACAATAAACTAATCCCTTATAAATGAGAGAAGGTAAAGCCTGGGAGGATGGACCTCCTAGAATTGCGCAGAATCATACCTCTCCCCGACAAAAGCAAGGTAGCCACCTACTAAAAAATGCTGGACTGATTGTCGAAGACGTATCCTTGACTGATATGAGCAACACTTACTCAGACTGTGCAAGTCAGTCAAAGAATACGAACATCATAATGTGTTATTATTTTTTTTTAAAGAGAATGTCTTAAAAACATAGGATTTCATTTTCTTAATTGTTGAAATGTTATTTTCTTTTACTTATTGAATTACATTTTGTTAAACGGGAGGTGTCCGTGGTGAACGTGGATAACGACCTGGACTGACGAGCTTGGTGGACAGAGTTCGAATCTAATCGGTTCCATAGCACAATTTTCACTTTTGGATGTTGGCAACCTTCACGTGACCTCTCCTGCAAGCACCTGAAAGAATCATGGAAACTAATGCCAACAACAGAATCAAACAAGTCAAAAAGGTCATGCCATGTTGATTCCTACGATTTTACTTATTTTGTTAACATTATTAAACACTAGCGGTACCTATCCGGTGTTGCCCAAATAGTGTTAGATAGTTAAAAGAGGGGGGGGGGGAGGGAAAAGCGGAAGTCGGAAGATATGTCACTTCTGTTCGGGGCTGATATCGATCTCTTTGTTTCGAATTTTCGGCCGAAGGAGATGTAAGAACCGATCGCCCCGCTGAAGAATTCTCGTAATGCTCATGAGGGCTAACAGAGTGTTTTATGTCCAGCTGTGTAGGTCTGGTTGTGGTTACTTGACTTGAAGGAGACCATGGGAGATTACTTCACATACGGTAGGGCGAACGGGATGTTTGTGGGTCAGTGGAACATCAGAAAGTATCGCAGCTACGTAACGAATCTGGATGATTGATTGTGGAATTAGGTTGGTGAAAATTGAACTTGTCTTCGGTTTGAGGCGGATTGATATGTGCACCAGGACGGCCGGCATTTCGGCCATCGTTAGGAAAATAGAGTGGAGTCAGCGAGTATATACCAATAGTATTTCAACTAGCAAATCACACATTTTTCTGACGAGCCAATTTCATTTGCTATTGTTGTATTATGTTATTGGCACTATAGTAACATACTTGGTTAAAATATTAAAAAATGACTTAGTCAGGGCCAAATAACTGATAATATAAAACATTTTTAACTAATCCCCTAAAAATAAATCAGTAAGGGAGATAACTCATATTTTTAATTGGAGAATATAATAGGAGTTGTCTACGTTTGCTACAATTTAAAAAATACTTAGTCCGGCCCAGCCAACTGACAATATGAAACATTTTTAAATAATCACCTAAAAATAAAAAAAATCAGTAAGGGGGATAACTCATATTTTGAATTGTAAAATATGATAGGAGTTATCTACCTTAAAAGTTAAATTTTATTTCTTTTCATGTATAAGTTTATAAATATGCAAAAAAGTAAAAACTAAAATCACTTCACTGCATCCCGGGCACCACCAAGTAAATACAGCTAGTACTTGAACCAGCAGGAATTTTACCGGCTGAATTATTTTTACACATTTTTAGAAACATTTTTCTTCAATAATCTGTTAAAAGTGGCTGCGGCACTGAATCTTGTTTTTATGTATCGATCTCTTATCAGCAGGTTCTTTTCAGCCAATCAGTGAAAACTCACGCGTAGTATAAACACCCACAGACAACGTTTTTCCTCCCTCTCTGTTATCTTTCAGGCAACACACGTGCGTACGTTACAATCCTTCCTAGCCCTTTACTGAGGGGGATGAAAGACCCCTGGGAAAGCGACAAACACATAACGAAAGACTTACTTAATACAGCGCCAGTGCATGTACACTGTTAAACGAACTCGTGTACTCAGTACATACACACGCGTAAATGCACATGGCAATAGCCGAAATTAACACATATACATCATTCCATTAACAAAACAGGTACGCTAATACACACACATATCTTCGTATAAATGTTTTTACAAACACGTAAACGCACACAGCGCCAGCCGAAACAAACATGTGTACTTAATTTCTCCTTACAGATAAACTCTTTTCCCCAGAACGTTCTCGTGGTCTTTGAATTCTGATTGTTTACGGACACTTATTTTGCATTGTCTTAATTAAGTTGTCGATAAAAATTGATTACTTTTGTATGGGTAGATTTTGTTATTCTTTCTTTGGATAATGAACCATTCTTGCGTTTTAACCTTGTGCCATACAAACAGAAAAGTAAGTTGCCGTAATCGTTACAGAAACATTAAAGTGCAAAAATGGTATATACATCTTGATAGCTGTTTGTTCTTCTTGTACGCGCCCTGTGCGATCCTTCCAGGATGCCTGAAATATAAGCTCATACCGCACCCTAGGCCTGACTTCCTGTAGGAGTTTCTGCAGCCCTGTCACATCCGGTCCATACTCTACTCTCCACCTGTTACGAAGTTGCCCTACAAAGGTATATTATACTCAGTGCACGTGTGGCCAAATCGATACCAAAATGAGATCGTGTACGGGCTGGAGTTCGATCGCCATCACACAAAAACAAACAAACAAACAATAACCATGTACTTCCCCATTAAATTTCCCCTACAGTAAACACCCATTTACATAAAATAACCTATTTTAAAAATTATTTTACTACTGAAGGTCCCATCAAAATTCGGACCTTAAAAAAAGTTCTGTCCTTTTTTAAACTTTATATTCGCAACTATCAATTTAACACGTCTTCACTCACCGCCCCCGCTCCCCCCAAACACAATTAACCTCCAATATCACCCTTAAAAACAAAAGTCAACTTTCTTTGTTTTCTACAAGCGTGTTAGATGCCACATACAGCATCACCAGGTTGTATTTGTTCTTCTTTCTTTTCACCATTTAGTCATCCCCCCTAACTAAATTTTCCTTCGCAGTCACAAAAACTAGAGAGAGAAAAGAAGAAAAACGAGAATACACATCAAAAAGAAAGAAATATAGAGAAAGAGAGAACAACGGTTACTCGATGTATTGTATTAAGTTTGACAAGCTTCGCCGTCATTGGCCTTCAACCTTTAACCCGGCACTTTTTTGTTGACACCTGCCTGTCATCTCGATAGAGCTTGACGATTCATGACATTATAAACAATTCCGAGCCGTCGATTTCCTTGTCTCCCCACGAGGTCAAGTCAGGCACAAGGTTGGCCTTTAATGTGGGGAAATCCAGCTCCAACAAAAGGATCGTTCATCATTGTACCACACGTTGATACCTATAGTGTTGTCAATAGTGTAAAAGTTGTGTGTGATCGAATTCGTAAAAGAAAAGAGAAGAGAGGAGATGCACGAGGAGCAGGAGAAAGAGAATAAGGATGGGCATGGGTAGATGTTGGTAGAGATTACGGGGTCGTGCGTAAACGTTTGTCGGTGCGTTGTCGCTAAGCCTCTATCTGGCCTCAGTGAACTCATACGCAGAGCTGATATTCTCGAAAATATGTCCGGATGGCGAAAGTGTAGAGGCGGTCAGCTGAAAACCTGGCTCGTGACGGTCAAAGCAGATACAGAAACTATGTCTTGCCATCACCTCTACGCTCTCCGATATGTGACAAGAGACTGGTGTGAACCTGTATGCGTGCGTTTTCACTGCGCTGGCCGCGATCGTCTCACACGTTGTGCAGGTAAAAAGTTCTTGTTCAATTTAGTCAGTGATGTAACAAAGAATTCTCACCCCAATTAAAATCATGAGTTCAGTTTATAACAAGTAACAGGTTTATTTGTTGGAGGTTATAAAAGATACTCGTGTTCTTAGGTTGAATGGCAGACTCGCAAAATGAGATCGTTTTCTCCGGCGAAATAAAGTATAAGTCTGATCAACACAATCATTTATCTAAGAGCCGCAAATGGGCACACTTTGCCCAGAGAGACACCTAGCTTCAACTCTCCCAGAACACCCAACTTCCTGCAATGCCCAGAGGGCCATCCCCCCTTCGTCCCATCTCTTGGAGTCCCTTCACCTGACCGGAAATCTTGGATTCCAGTCTTTCTCAGAGGTCACCATCCGACCATCCAAGCACTGGCTACTTGAGATATCCACTAAAGATAACAGACAGATAGTTCACTCAAATAAGCTTATCACGGAGCCAATCTACGAACATTACTTTTTGGTAGGCACTCGAATGCATTATGCAGCAGTGTATAATGCATGAGGTAAACAACGGACTAATAAAGCAACTTTGAACTCCTATTTACGCTCAAACCTTAATGAAAAACAAAAACGTCTGTAATCTAGGTTTAGAGAATCACCGAATATCCGCTGCAAACATAAAACACAATACAAACAAATAACAAGATGAAGACATGGAAGCCATGTTGAAAATTAGATAATTTATTTTTTGAGTTTTACTTTTTTCCTGGGCTTCTTGTGTCTTTGTCGTAATATAATTAATTGAATTCTCTTGATCATTTAACTCAATTAAAGCGATTCCAAATAACGTTCTTTGTAAATTGTCAGTTTATATAAATCTTGGTATGTTAATACGAAAGTCTAGAAGTGAACCAACAAAGTTCATGTTTATTCAATTAATGCTGACCAATCAAAAAAGTCAATGCTATTGTCTGATATGTTTTTCCTTTGGTATTTCTCAAAAGAGATAAAAAATAGCAGACACTTTTCTACATTTGTTTGTACGGTAGAGTTTGTTTCGTCAACATATTTAGCTCTTATTTTCGTCTACGTAGGAATGCACAATAAGTCTAGGTTGAAAATTATATTCTACGACACAGATTTTTTTATTATCCAATTATTATCTTCATTATAAAAAGACAGCGGGTAAATTTGCAAATAATCTATAATAGGAGAGTAGAAAGTGGACCTTGGGTTTACTTTCGGCAGCCTCGTAACTCTCGCTTCCCTTATTTTGTCCTTTAGTCCTCACATTCAATGAGCTATGTTTCTGCCAAAGGGGGAAGAATTTCTGTTTTTTTTTTATGTCGGAATCTATCCATCTAACACTTATCGTTCGCTAGTTTTTGACCTTGAAGTATGACTTATTTTTTTAGCTCTTTACATCAAGTGGCTTCATGCCTTGTCTGGAGCGATTTCCATTAAGAAGGGCCGTTGTGGAGGGTTTTAATTACCTACTAGACACCATCCTCGAGTGTCTTCGGTCTTTCTGTACAAGGGTTTGTCAGGACAAACTGACATGTTGTCTGTATGTGCGTGTGTATGTCCAGCTAAAATTTGAAACATACAAACCAAAATCCATCCAAGTTGATACTTTTTTAATCAACGTTGTCTGGAATGAATAATATCTACAATTTAGAAAAAAAACATCCGTTATTGGATCCTAAACTGTCGCCTATTTCGTCAGGGAGTGTCGGTTTTCCAGTTATTCTCATGTTCTAAAGGGAAGTAACTCTGATTTTTTTCAAGGAGTTATTTTCCTTACACCGACTCGAGTAATCTATAAAATGTATGCCCAGAGAGAGGAATAGGCTGAGCGGAGAAGAAATAGGGAGTTGGGGAGAACGAGGGTAAAAACGTGGGAGAGAGCCAGAGAGAAAAATAGAGAGACGGATAGAGAAGGATAGAAGTTTTAATGCAAATATGTTACGTTTTTGACCCGGGAAACGCTGGGTAGCTCTGCTTGTCATATATAAAAGTCAAATACAAAAGACTCTGGCTTTATCAGTCACCATCTCCATCCCATCTCTCTCTTTTCTCTCTCTTTCTCTCTCTCTCTCTTATATATATATATATATATATATATATATATATATATATATATATATATATATATGTGTGTGTGTTTGTGTGTGTATACGGTAATATATAAAGTAAAGTCAGTCTCTTTATTGTTTCTTTGTCATCCTAGCGTTCTTCCTCTAAAATCAATATTTGATTCTGGTTCGTCAGTTTTTCTTGTTGATCGTGGCAGCATGTTTTAAAGGTGAATTAAATGCAATTCAGTTTAATTATTTTCATAAAGTACTTTGTCCTGGTCGGAATTATTTTCAAATGGCAGCCTTAGATGGCTGCCATTTGAAAAAAAAGGAGACGTAACTCTGTATTCCTCCATACATAATTACTCCTTTTACATTGGAGTAAATAAATAATATTTAGGAAAATACACTAGCATGGTTTACAAAATAAATAGCTAGTAAATAAACTATCGGGCAACGTCGGGCAGGTAAGCTAGTATATATATATATATATATATATATATATATATATATATATATATATATATATATATAATAAATACAAAATTAGGATTATGCAGGTATTTCCATTACAAAAATATTGTTAGAAAATAGAAAATATAAATAAAATAAATGAATATTAAATGCGCTTCAGTTTTAAAATATTATAAAATTAGAATATTTTAATATTAAAATTTATATTTTAGGTAAGTTACATTAGTAATCAGTTCGTTTTTTTCCGTCCCAACACCCTCGCCATTCTTTCTCTATTTTAAGACGGTGTAAAAATTGTCCTTTCGTCCTTCAGTTTTAAAATGTAGTTGGTTGATTAAGCATCCGATGAGACCTACCAGGTCGAAATAAATTATAATGCTTACAGCTTAAATGTGTGAGTAGTTATTTTCTTTTAATATATATATATATATAAATTAATTATTTATTACCTACAGACATCGATGTTTAATGCTTACGCAATCTTCAGTGCAAGAAGCCAATTCCCGACGGTCGGCGGGCGCGAACTCCAATCACTAATTCGCAGTCAAGAGACTTACCAGTTGACTACCAGAAATTAACTTAGAATTTAGGAGGAATTTAACTTTGTAAATACCAAGTCAGCGGGTATTCACAGCAAGCGGCGAAGAGTGATCAACAACAACAACAACAAATCGTGTTAGTCTCGCAATGAAGCTAGTAGTACTGTTTGTTATTAAATTAACTCAGAGTGCCCAGCTTTAGTAAAGGGGGATATATAATAATATTTATAAATAAAAAGCTAGGGAAGAGAGAGATTGTTAAACTTTGGCCTGCAGAGAGGAGGAGGGAAGAGCCCCGGGCAACGTCGGGTACTCCTGCTAGTTTATTATATAAATGAGAGATATCTGTATGTGTATGTATGTATGTGTGTATGTGTGTATGTTTGTATGTCTACAAAAATCTCCTGACACACGCGACGGACTGCCTTGAAGTTGACGTTTTCTGAATCGTACAGTTTTCCGACGTATAATATCGACAAATTGGAAAGAAAACATCGATTTCTTCGTGCCGAACCGACACGGAACTTCTCGGGGGTACCGAATTTCTTCGTTTTCCCGTAATGATAGAAATATGTTACGCTTTTGCCCCTGTACCCATGCTAGTCTATACTGTAAAGGGCAGTTGTCTGTGTGTATGTGTGTTTGTATGTCCGACTAAAATTTGAAAAATACGCGACAGTACCCACAAAGTTGACATTTTCGAAATCCTCTATCTTTTGGACATATAATATGCAAAAATGGGGGAAAACGTCCCTTCCTTCACGTAGAATCGACACGAAATCTTAGCGGGAGGTAGTGGATTGCTTCGTTTTTTCGTCGCCCGTACGTTTTGCGCATGTGCGAGGTGCCACAAAAAACACTGGTTCTAAAAGCGTTAAAGTCACCTATTTTTCGTCGGATCTTATACTCTGTCTCTTCGGCGCGACGGTTAGCGACACAGAACGGAGACTCCTATGACTTTTTTGTAAACGATGACTTAAATATACGCCGAAGTGGGGACGACCCGGGAAGATAGATATAGTACTTGTAATAGAAATATATTTCACTTTTGCCACAAGCAACGAGAAGAAGGAGGCAGAGATGAGGGGGAGACCGAGGAAAATAGAGATTGTTACACTTTAGCCCCGGGCAATGCCGGTAAACCCCTGCTAGTCTCCTATATAAAAGAGAGTTGTCTGTGTGTATGTGTGTGTGTATGTTTGTATGTCTATCTAAAACTTGAAAAATACGCGACAGATATTCACAAAGTTTACATTTTCGAAATCCTCTATCTTTCGGACGTATAATATGAACAAATTGGAAAAATACGCCCATTTGTTCACGTAGAACCGACACGAAATCTTAGCGGGGGCGTGGTCGAATTGCTTTGTTTTTTCGTCGCCTGTACGGTTTGCGGATGCGCGGCGTGCAAAAAAAAAAAAACACGAATTCTAAAATCATTCAAATGACCTATTTTTCGTCGGATCTTTTACTCTATTTCTTCGACGCAACGGTTAGCGATACAAAATTGAAACCGAGAAGTTGATTGTTTGATCTAACCGACTCTTAATAATTATTTTTTTTAACGATAGCATAAATATACATCGAACGTAAGAGTGGTAAGAGGGAAGACAGAGATAGTAATTTTAATTGAAATATGTCACACTTTTGCCCCAGACAACGGTGAGAGAGGCGGGGTGAAGGGGACAGTGATGAGGGGGCGAGAGGGAAGAGGGGGCGGGGTGAAGGGGGTTTGGAGGTGAGGGAGTTACCAGGGACGAGACAGCGTTTGCCCCAGGCGACTAGAGAAGAGAGAGATTGTTACACATTTGCCCTCGCAATGGGGAGAAGGGGCGGGGTGAAGGAGGCCACCTCAAAACAGAGAGATTGTTACACTTTTGTCAGCAGAGAGAGGGGGGCGGTGTCGAAGAAGTAAGGGGCGGGGATGAGGAGTCAACCGGGGAAAGAGACAGCTTTTGCCCCGGGCAACCAGGGAAGAGAGAGATTGCTACACGTTTGCCCCGGGCAACGTCGGGTAACCCCTGTTAGTGTATTATATAAAGGGCAGTTGTTTGTGTATATGTAAGTGTGTGTGTGTGTATGTCCGGCTAAAAGTAAAAAAACACAAACACAAAACAAACACAAAACAAACACACACAAAATTGGTATATTCTTGATCGGCGTTGCCCTTGTTGAATAATATCTTAAATTCAAAACATATTATTCATTCTTTGAGGGTCAACTGGGCTAGGTTTGGTCCGGGGTCGGTTCTTTAGCCATTTCTAAGATTATCCATTATATAAAAGAGAAGTGAATTAGTTATATTATTATTATTTTCAGTAGAGAGGAATGGGCTGAGCCGAGGTGAAAGAGGGGCGGGGGAGAGGGACGTGGACAAACGGAGATAGGGAGAAAGAGAGAAAGATAAATAGACGAATTGAGAGAGGTAGATCGATAGAAGTTTTAATATAAAGATGTTACACACACTTTTAAACCTCTTCTATTTTTATGGCCCCGAGCAACGCTGGGTAGCCCTGCTAGTTCAATATAAATGTTCAGATCACAATCGAAATACATATATTGTAAGTAGCAAACAAATTGTAGAAAATTCATTAGCTATGTTTAGTCAATACGACTTACTTGAATTATGTTTAGGACTTATTCTGCGCAAGAATGCTAGGACTCGTAGTAACGTGCCATGCTGAGATGGCTCGCTGTCTTTGGAGTCCCATCTAAACTGCCACTATAAGCGAGATCTGACGACCATGAGTCAGTATTATAAATCTATGTGAAAATGCGGAGCTAGTTCGGAGACGTTTGGTTAGCTTCAAGCCCAATGGCAGAAAGAGGCTGAATCCGGTTTCTAAATCCCTTACGTGGGGTGGAATTTTATTTTATTTCCGTTGGCAGGTAATGATACTGGGGAGATGACTTGTATCTGATCGAAGAAAAATAACTTTTGAATATTGTAATCTAACAACAATAAGAATACCAATTATGTTGTTTAAAACAAAACTATGACCCCGCAGGAGCTAGACTAAAAGCCGTCTTTTCGATGACTACTTGGCCAGTTTCTATAAATTGGAAAGGAGAGAATCATCTAGTGTGCCGTTGCCTTTCGGCACTTAATGATTTGTTTAAGTGAATGCTTTTAAGTTTGTACTATTTATATTGGCGTGTTATATCGGAAATACAAAGACGCTAAGTATCTTTTTGCTGGCTTCGTATATATCAGTCTATTTTGTGCTAATATTTTAAGTGTATATACATTTTTTGTTTGCTTTTCTTCGAATGTTGATTGTCAGATTCTGTCGCTTACAAGGAGTCGCTCGTTCATAGAAAATTGATTCGACTCATCCAAGTGTTAATTCATGAAAATATCTGCACGATTTCCATCGGCTTTTAGTTTAAAAATAATGGCGTTTTCTACTGAATAATAATAATAATAATAATAATAATAATAATAATAATAATAATAATAATATAAGTACATAAGAATATATAAAAGAAACTGAATGATAAAGAAAATAAATTAAGAATATAAGAACTGATGTGTATGTAGGCTAATAGACGGAAACGAATATGTGCAAGTGAAAATTATACAAAATGGCGGGAAAAAAGAAAAAAAGCGAAGAAAGAAAACAAAGGGGGGAAAGAAAAGAAAAAAAGAAGAAGAAAAAAAGAAGAAGAAAAAAAGAAGAAGAAAAAAAGAAATAGAGAAGAGAAATATTTATTTTATTAGAAACGAATATGTGCGAGGGAAAATTATAAAGAAGATGGCGGAAAAAAGAAGAAAAGAGAAAGAAGATAAAGGAGAGGGAGAAGAAAAAGGAAAGAATTAATGAAAAAAAGAAAAGAAAAAGAAATAGAGAAGGGGAAAACTCATTTTATTAGAAGCGAATATGAGCGAGGGGAACTTATAATAAATGTCAGGAAAAAGAAGAAAAGAGGAATAAGAAAAAAAAGGAAAAGAAGAAAAATAAATACAGAAGGTTTGAAGTTATTTTTTGACTTACCTTTTTCTTTCCTCTAATTCTTTCATTAAAAAACAAATGAACAAAAGACAACAGAAGGAGCAGGATAAGAATAAGAATTAGAATAGGGGGAGAAGGAGTAGGAGGAAAAAGGAAAAATCTGAAGAAGGAAAATGTGGGAAAGAGAAAGAGGAGAAGGATGAAAAAAGAAAAGAAAAAGAAATAGAGACGGGAAAATACATTTTCACTTATCTTTTTCTTTTTTCTACTTCTTTCATTAAAGAACAAATAAAAAACGCAACAGAAGGAGAAAGAAGAGAAGAAGAAGGAAGAGGAAAAGGGGGATAAGAATAGGAGGAAAGGGTGAGAAGAATTAGGAGTGGAAAGAGAAGGGGGAGGGAAAGAGGAGAAGAGAAGAGGTAGAAGGAGGAGAAGAAGGAAGAAAATAGAAGAAATAGAGAAAAGTAAAAAAGTAATTTTTGACTTGCCTTTACTTCTTTCATTAAAAAAAACGAACAAAACACAACAAAAAGAGTAGGAGAGGAAGAGGCAGTAAAGTAGGAGGAGAAAGAGAAGAGAAACGAAAGAATAGAAAGAGAGGGAGGAAAAAAGAAAAGAAAAAGAAATATAGAAGAGAAAAAAGTAATTTTTAAAACTTTATTCTTTTCTGTATTTGCTTCATTAAAAAAGTAACAAGACAGAAAAACAACAAAAAGGAGAAAGAGTAGGGGTAGAAGGAAGGAAGAGATTCAAAAGGGGGAGGAAAAAGATAAGGAAAAGGAGAAGAAGGAGAGGGGGCAGGAAAAAGAGGAGGAGAAAAGGGTGAAAAGGAAGAGATAGTAAAGTAGATGGAGGAGTAGAAGGGGGAGAAGAAGAAAAAGAAGAAGAAAAAGAAGAAGAAAAAAAGAAGACGACAGAGAAGAAAATAGAATAAATAAAAATAACCCGTAAAATTACAATAAAAAAATTGCAATAGTAATATTAATAGATACAATCCGACAAAAGAAATATAGAGGGAAAAAGTAATTTTTAAAGCTGTTTTTCTTTTCTCTATTAGCCCCCCCCCCCACTTCTGACAAACCGCAACAGAAGGATCAGAAGGAGAAAGTGTAGGTAAAGGGTAAAGAAAGAGAGGAGGATAAGAGGAAAGGGAAAAGAAGGATATTTCCTTCATTAAAAAAAATAACAAAACGTAACAGAAGGAGTAGGAGAAGGAGTGGGATGAGAAGAAAAAGAAGGATAAGAAGGAGTAAGAGAAATAGGCGGAGTAATAGGAGAAAGAGGGGAAGGGGAGAAGAATAGAAAGAGAATCAGAAGGGGAGGAGAATGAAAAGAGGAAGAAGGAGAAGGAACAGGAAAAAGTGGAGAAAAAAAAGAGGAGATTGTGAAGTCAGCGGAGGAGGGAGATTAGGGAGAGAAGGAGAAGGAAGAGGAAAAAGAGAAAGGGGAGGAAAAAAGGAAGAGATTGTAAAGTAGACAGAGGAGTAGAAGGAGGAAGAAAAGAAGGAGAAGGAAGAGGAGAAAATTGAATGAAAAAACAAAACGGAAAATAACAATAAAAAGTTGCAATAGTAATATGTTTTCGATGAGATAAGCGAAAAATACATAAAACAATAAATAAAAATAAAGCTCTTGTCCACGTCCGTTTATTTTTTCATCGCTGCAGTACTTACATTTTTTTTTAAACTCTCGGATATAATCACACTTTCAACCGCTTTCTGAGACATTTAAATCATGCGGAAGTTAAACATCGTCTTATGTAACCATGGTGATATATAAGCGTCAGAGAAAGCCGGTTAGTTAATTGGCTCTCAACACAGTGATGGCCGTTTGACACGGCCGAGTGGCACACGTTAAGATTAAGCCGAGTCGAATGCCAGTTGACGTTAAAAAGGCGCCCTGGAAATCAAGAAATCGTAAAACGTAAAGAAATAATAATCCCGCAGTTCACTGACAGTGTTTTTTTTAGAGTTCTTTTTCAAAAGGATTTTAAAGTCGGTGCACCTCATTAATACATCTTGAACGATTGGCGAAAAGTTTGACCTTTTTACTAATTAGCGAATGCAGGCTGTCGACAGAAATAAAAAATGTCTACCGTAGCAGATTAGTTTCCCATTTAGAAGATTTTAACGCTAGCATTAAGATTATGTTGTGCTAATCATGACAGGAAAAAAATGATAATCGAATGGAGTGGTGTGGAAGATCAATAAACGAAATAAGATAAAGCATCAATATATATATATATATATATATATATATATATATATATATATATATATATATATATATTGCGTGATAACTGAAAATGCTACACTTGGCTGTGATTGACAGAGAATATGATGGAATTCAACTGCCGGTGGTTGAATTTGAAACTTCATTTCTTATTGTCAAAACAGGACTCAGGCAATTAGCGGTTTATATTAATAAAGTAGATAATTCGTCCCAGAACGGGTAAAATTAATTCCCCGAACAAAACAGTTTTGCACCACTTTTATGTCCCCTTACGATGATTCAAATCAATATATAATAATACTAAACCTTATGTCTAGAATCCTACTTCCAATTTTGATGGAAATCCATTACATGATTTTGATTCTAAAAATATTTAAAATTTAAGGCTTAAGCTTAAGGGGTGTTAAGAAGAAATTGGAAGTTCAGGGAATCTTGCTTAATTGGTGTCTAATGACTATGGATCAAATTCAATGCATATCTTAAATATTTGAATTATCAACTGGGATGTTATACCCATATTATGCCCTCTAAAACCTTAAAAAATACTCCCAAGTTTAGGAGTGACTCCTGTGCATACAAATATATAAACATACACATACCTTACTATATCAATAGAGATATAGGTTGTTCGAGAAGAATTTGATACTTTTTTATATTGTCAAGTATTCAATAGCGGTAAAGTGCAACGGATTGCTGTTTGCGTGTATTATTAATGGGGTTGAGAGCTGGAGATGGACAACTGGAAAGCATGAGAATATTAGAAGAGAATGATCTGCATCATGATGATTCGCGTTGGAGTAAAATCTTCAGAAAGCTTAACTGTAGCTCAATGCTGCTTGCATACCTTGAAGGCCGTGATATATGAGCTGGAAAAATGTGATGGAGATGTGGAAGCAGTGGTTAGCAAGAATGAGCATGGCAAGCGTTCTGAATGTGTACGCACAACTAGATTCGTCGAAAAGCTGCCAAAAAACGCGCGGAAAGATCCAGGCAAGGCAATGCAGACCTTTGTGAGAGAGATGGGCTTCATAGAGGCGACTAAGAAGAAATCGCTGAACCAGAAATTTCGTTACTTCTCATACAAGAATCGCATGGGCCAACTACTCATCGCCAAGGCCCGGGAGAATATCTTACAAAAGCCAAATAACTCCCCCAAAAGTCCAAACATCTAGTCAAGCCGGAAATGCCCTGGCTCTGATTCTTTTTAGGATCAGTCATACAACGCACAGAACAACAGGTTGCTATCCAACCGTCCGCACAAAGTCCCGCATGTCATGAAGATAACATTCCTTCAAACTATGTTGCCGCCTCACATCTTCAAAAATGGAACTCAGTATCAATTCAGATGGCTATATTGACTTGTCCGCTGTTGACAAGCAGAGGATGGTTGCAGGAAGGTCGTATGTGTGTTAGCAGTATTCAGCTCCATGTCCCACTTCTGAAAAAAAAACAGAAGTGGCTGTCTGAAACTTCTACAACGTTACCAGTCCCAACTTCATGGACTATTATGTGTGAGGCGCAATTCAGTAGGACACTAGAATCTGAGTGACGCCCCCACAAATTGTCCCACAAAAGACAACCAAAGCAAACAGTCGTTCTTCGCAATAAATAGAGTAAACACAGAACTAAATGAACACATATTTATATACTTACAATTTTACAAAGTGTATGAATATGTTAATCCTTCTTTTCCCTTTCCTCATATCCTCCTCTCTTTCTTTACGATTTACCTACACTTTCTCCTTCTGATTCTTCTGTTGCGGTTTGTCAGGAGTGGGGAGGGCTAATGAAACAAATAGGGAAAAGAAAAACAGCTTTAAAAATTACTTTTTCCCTCTCTATTTCTTTTGTCGGATTGTATCTATTAATATTACTATTGCAGTTTTTTTAATTGTAATTTTACGGTTTTTTTTTATTTATTCTATTTTCTTCTCTGTCGTCTTCTTTTTTTTCTTCTTCTTTTTCTTCTTCTTTTTCTTCTTCTCCCCCCTTCTAATCCTCCATCTACTTTACTATCTCTTCCTTTTCACCCCCTTTCTCCTCCTCTTTTTCCTGCCCCCCTCTCCTTCTTCTCCTTTTCCTTATCTTTTTCCTCCACCTTTTGAATCTCTTCCTTCCTTCTACCCCTACCCTTTCTCCTTTTTGTTGTTTTTCTGTCTTGTTACTTTTTTAATGAAGCAAATACAGAAAAGAAATATAAATAGGAGGAATTGTAAATTATGCTTACAGAAAAATATCAAATCATAAACTTCAAAATCAAAATCAATTAATTAAACATAAAAAATGCAGACATATAAATAAATACTTGCTTTACTGTTTAAGCTAAGATTTAGTAATAATAAAACATTGTAAAGTAAAAAAATAATAATCCAAAGAATTAAAAATAAATATTATATATAAACAACAGTTGTGCATTAGTGAACACATAACTAACAATAAATACAAAACAAATTAAATATTGTAGAATAAAAATATTTTTCTATGAAATAAATATAATAAATGTAAAATAAAACATATTTTTCTATCAAATAAATATAATAAAAAACAACAGTAAACACGATTAACACATGAATAAATTTAAATAAATAAATGTGTAGATAACTATAATCTCATTCTCTTTTATCATTTTGTTTGATACCGATGCTACACTTCTGATGATCTCTGAAAACCGTGAAACTACAGTAAAGTATTAAAGCTGTGCATTTTCTTGGCATTCATCTTCTTGTTTTGGTTCTTTTTCTTTTTTTCTTTTTCATGTTGTTGTTGTTGTTGTTGTTGTTCTTCTTCTTCTTCTTCTTCTTCTTCTTCTTCTTCTATTATTATTATCATTATCATTATTATCATTATTATTATTATCATGATTATTATTATCATGATTATTATTATCATTATTATTATTATCATGATCATTATTATCATTATTATTATTATTATCATTATTATTATTATTATTATTATTATTATTATTATTATTATTATTATTATTATTATTATTATTATTTACATGGCTCTATCGAATAAGATATCGATCCCTTTATTTGTTCATTCCAGCAATATACATATAATATAATAAAATACATGGCCTTCTGTCTCGGTTTGGTTTCGTCCCGATTTTCAGAGATCTGTTTTTCTTGCCTACCGCTTCTTACTAAAGCTATAATGACCAATTACTTTACAACGTATAATAAGCAATTTGAACCATGAATAACCGTGTTCACATTGTATGATTATATATATATATATATATATATATATATATATATATGCAGTATTCTCCAAGGTGAGTGCATCTGCCTTCTAATCGCCTTTATCTTATATAAAAATATAAATGTTTTTCTTCTTCCTTGTAGTGAGTTTCTCCTTACATATAATGTTACATCCGTTTTTTCCACTTTGAATCCCACTGTACATCCATAAATATTGTTGTTTTGTGTCCGGTCTGCATTGATTTGATGTATCCACACCTCTACCACTCTCATTATTTCTAATTTGCTGTAGAATTGGTAGTATTAAACTATAGCCTTGATGCTGTCTGTTAGCTTTTAAATTGGTATTTAAACCCTGCACCAATGAAGAAAACCGATATTAATAAAGATATATGGCCCCAGAAACGATCGTACCCAAACAGTTGTTATGTTGAATTCCTGGAGCGTTAATAGATGACCATGTAATAAAGTTCAAAAAAAATATCTCTCTCTCTCTCTCTCATATATATATATATATATATATATATATATATATATATATATATATATATATATATATATATATATATATATATATATAGTCTCGGAAGTTTCTCAACCATTAAAACTATATATAAAAAAAACAAAAAAAACAAAAAAACTTATAGTCTCAAGTCTTCCAGTGGAAAATCACTCATGTAAGTCAATTTATTTTTTACAGTTATTATATTAGTTAGTTTCTAACACTATTTTAAGGGATCATCAGTTGTTTACCATGAAAAACTGTTTCGGGAATTTAAATATATATATATATAAAAGATATAGTTGTATATATAGTATAAGTTATATATATGTTATAATATATATTATATATATAATATACATACACACACACACACACATATATATATATATATATATGGTTATATAATATATATCCATTAATAATGGAGATTATGTATCCGTCTGTCTGTCTGAAGCCGACACTATATTATTAGTTTTGATCGCTCTATTTTTATATCAGCTCCTATATATACCCATTCCTAAACTTCCCCAAGCATCACGAGTCTTTCAAATTTACATGATTAATTTGTTCTAAAGCTTCTAATAAATTAATATTCGCAAATATACACTCATGATTGTTTTTTTCAGATTTCCAGATGTATTTTTATAATATTCCTCGATAATAAAATTATAAATAGAATTAATTAAAGACATTGTTATTTTTTAAATCTATATAATTGAGTTACGTAATTAGATTGTAATGGAATATGATGGAACAGCCAGCATCCACTTCAACATTTGGTTACCCGCCTTCTGATATATCTGTACAATATTCTATTTCGAACGCACAGAAAGTTCTATTAAAAAAAACGAGAGTAAGAAAGAGGGAGAGAGAGAGTAAAAGAAATAGAGAAAGAGAGAGAGAGAGAGAGAGAGAGAAGAAAGAGAGAGAGAGAGAGAGAGAGAAAGAAAAAAAGAAAGAGATGGACACAAGACAGGGGCGCGTTATTTGATTAATAACATGTAAACAACACATTCTCTGAGATTTATCGTACGAGTCGCTCAAAAATGATATATTTACTTTGATTTTTTATTAAAACGTTTCGTTTTTTTTTAAATCTTATGAGAAATTATATTTTAAAATAAAGATTTATTGAATCAAATTGTTTAATTTAAAAAATAATTGATTAAAAATTAATATTTCTTTTTGTAAAAAACAAACAAACGCATTTTACTGAGCAATTAAATGACTGAATTTAGAATCGTCTTCACCGTATTTTATTTTTTTAATTGTTGATTATATTTTAAATACACTTTATTTTCGATTTGAAAAACTTCAAATTTGATTATCTTTTTACGACCTTAAGTGAGTTTTCATTTTTTTGTTTTACATTTTATTCAGTGTTTTATTTATTAAAATGAAGGATGGGGTGATTTTTTCTTTTAAAATAAACAAACACATTTTACTGAGCAATTAAATAAAACAACTAGCAAACATATGTGACCAGAGGGAGCATATTTTTGCTAGTATATATAAGGTATGGTTATGGATCAATTGTTCATTGGAATGTACATATAATATATATATATATATATATATATATATATATATATATATATATATATGTGTGTGTGTCATTGAAGACCACGGAGTTTTCTTTCTTTGCTATCTTTCTGGTTAATTTCTCGACGCGGCGAGCGATTCGTCGGTTTTCCGGTGTCAATTGGTGGATTATGGCGCCTAACGTATCTTGGGCCATTTCTCGCGCGCTTTTGGTCTCGCGACCGTCTTCAGGAGGCTCGAAAGCGCTCGAGAAATGGCCCAAGATACAACGTTAGGCGCCATAATCCACCAATTGACACCGGAAAACCGTCGAATCGCTCGTCGCGTCGAGAAATTAACCAGAAAGATAGCAAAAAAGAAAACTCCGTGGTCTTCAATGACACATGTATAATAAATGACTTGCTGCCGAAATATATATATATATATATATATATATACATATATATATATATATATATATATGTGTGTGTGTGTGTGTGTTTCCCATGGTCAGATGGCTGAACTGCTAGTTTATCCACACTGATGATATGTGATACAGTGAGATAGTCTGTCTGTGAGTGATTATATATAAACTCTGAAAAACAGACCAAAAATGCCTTTAGAGATCAAGTTTTAAGATGCGAATACATTTATTTAAAAATCATTTAATTTTTTTTTCTTGACTTTTTTCTAATAAATTTCGGACGATAGTACATCCATCTTCAGAGAAAAGAAAGTCTGAATCAAATTATACCTTTATTTTCCTGTGGTAATATTTATTTACTTCGATGTTGATGAAGTGGCGGCCAGAATTTTGTTCCGAGCGGTGTAAAATGGGCAACGTTTCTTTTTAATATGTGAACTTTTTGAAGCGCGTGGTCGCTTATATGATAATACACTTTGATGAACGTTCTGAGAAGCATTTTTAAGAAATTTAAAAACTTTGAAAAACAAACAAACAAAATGCTTTTGAAGACCACGTTTAAAAATGCGGATATTTTTTATTTAAAAAATCATTAAAAAGATTTTCTTATTAATTTCGGACGATAACATCCATTTACAGAGAGAAGAGAGTCTGAATCAAATCAAAGGTTATAGTTTAATTTTTCCGTGGTAGTATTCAACTGTTGATCTTTTAACTGTTGTAACTGAGCGGATCTGTCGGTTTATGGATACTTCAGGAGATTGATGAGCCATTTCGCTTGACATTTTGAAGACGCTGTACAGAGTGTGGCATTCTGGTTTCCTACACAAACTTCAAAGTTATGGTATTGGTTGTGACGTTCTTGACATTATTAGGTCTTTTCTTTCTGATCGAAGCTTGCGAGTAACTTTGGACGGGGTTTCTTCATTCTCTTTTCCTATCAATGCTGGTGTTCCTCAGGGATCTATTCTATGCCCAACATTGTTTCTTCTTTATATACATTATCTTCCAGAGAATATTGTTAAGAAAATTAACATCTATGCTGATGATACCACTCTCTATACTGGTGTTGCTTCTCGCCCATCTCCCTCGGATCATTCGAAATATGCAGCAGATCTAGAAGTTGACCTAGGTTCAGTTGTGGATTGGGGTACAAAATGGCTTGTTTCATTTAATCTAGTTAAGACCAAGATCGTGTCTTTCAATCGTAGGCGTGCCCCTTTTCTTCCTGAGATTCTCATGGATGGCTCTACTCTTGAGGAGAAATCGACTCTGAAGCTTCTTGGTCTTTCTCTCTCTATTTTTTATTTTTATTTTTTATATTTCTCTTAATTTTACTTAAATAATTTTCTTCTACTTTGTAATTTTCTGATCGGAATTTTTTTCTTTTTTTGAATTTGAAATTTATAATTCTTTTGTTCTCCGGTATATGATATACCAGAGAACAAAAAAATTATAAATTTCAAATTCATTATTATTTTACTTTTTTTTCTAATCATTATATATTTTATTCTTAAAGATAGAATTATATTTTCGAATAATATTTTTATCTCTTTGTATGTCCCTATTTACTCTGTTATAGACTTTTTATCTTCTAATTATTTTAATTTTTCATTTATTTAAACTATACACTATCATGTTTTCTATTTAAACTAAACTAAATTCTTATTTTGGTTATTTATTTATGCATTTATTTTATTCTTATTTATTCTTTATTATTTTATTTTTCAATTTTACTTTCTTATTTACCTTATCTAGTTGTATTCTAACATTATTATTATCATTATTATTCTTATTAATATTAATATTGTTTAATGTTACTATTGTTTATATTTTATTTTTTTATATATTTATTTATTTATTGTCTTTCTCTAATGTACTTTTTACTCTTATGTTATTTATTCTTCTCGATTCAATCTATATGGTGAATGTTCTGAATGTTTTAAATGTTTGATTTGTTATTCAATTTGCTGTCTGTTTTGCTATTTCTAAATGCCTTCCACTGATGTTGTCTTTTAGTACTGACATCAGATGGGGTTTTCTAAAGTGACTTCTGTATATGATGTTATAAAAGGCGCTGACGAAGTAACGTTTTGGAATCAAATTCAATTAATGAAAAATAAAATATTTCCCAAGAAAGCATTGGAAACGATCGTACGCCTGATCATATTTGGTTTTTAATTTTTGGAACAATGTTCAAATTTTATTGATCTCAACTAACTTTATATATATAATTATTTTACTCATACATATTTAAGTATTATCTACATACTTGTCATCCTTACGGAATCATCAGTGTAGAGATTCAAGCCAGTCGTACGATTCGAACCCCGGCATATATATATATATATATATATATATATATATATATATATATATACAGGGTGTTTCAAAAGTCTTGGGAACATAACGATTTTTAATAACTCAAAAACTATTAGGAGTTGAAAAATGAAATTGGTACCGTTGGAAAGGTTAAAGTTTCAAGTTTTGTGGGGAATCTTCAAAGTTGCTCAATATGAGCACCATTCGTCACACGGCAGACATCTAGTCGATAGTCCATTTCCTGCCAAACGCGTTCCAGCATCTTGACGTCAATGGTTCCCACAACTGCCGTTACTCGAGCCTTTAGTTCGTCAATATCTCTTGGAAGGGGCGGCACATAGACTTGTTGCTTGACAAAGCCCCAAAGGAAAAAGTCATACGGGGTAAGATCTGGAGACCTAGGAGGGCAGGGCATGAGAACGTCATCACCTCGCCCAGATCTCCCAATCCATCTACCAGGCAGCCTTGTGTTAAGAAACTGCCTTACTCTAAGACTCCAGTGTGGTGGTGCACCATCTTGTTGAAAAATGAAGTCATCAGATTCTGCTTGTTCCAACTGAGCCATTAACCAGTCTTCCAGCATGTTGAGATAGGATTCACCAGTGATAGTTGCCTCGTCAAAGAAGAACGGTCCATAGACACCTTTCTTGGAAATTGCACAAAACACGTTCACTTTTGGTGAATCTCGCTCGTGCTCAAGAAGTTCATGAGGATTCTCAGTACCCCATATGCGAGTGTTATGCTTGTTAACTTTGCCATTCAGATGGAAGGTCGCCTCATCGCTAAAAACAAGCCGGTCATCAAAGCCGTTATCTTCCAACTTCTCTTGCATTGCAATGCAAAAGTCACGGCGAAGTGGCTTATCAGTGTCCTTCAACTTTTGGACCAACTTGAGCTTGTAAGGAACCATTTGCAGTCGTTTCCTTAAGACACGCCAGACAGTTGCTGGAGCAAGCTGAAGTTCCCTGCTGGCTCTTCTCACTGATTTACGGGGGTTCCGCTGAAAGGCTGTCCGAACTTGCTCAACTGCATCTTCTGAAGTTGAAGGGCGACCTGTTTGCTTACTTGGGCACAAACACCCATCTTTCACAAATTTAGCATGCCATCTGACAATGGATTTCCTTTCAGGGGCTTCTTTTTTAAATTTCCTGCGAAATGCACGCTGAACACATGTCCACGATTCAGTCTTTGCAAATTGGAGGACGCAAAATGCCTTGTCTTGTTTAGAGAACGCCATTGCTGCACCTGGAAAGATAACACGAAAATCATTAGTATGACCAAAAACTTGATTAAGCAAGCTTTAAAATGGCACCAGTTTCATTTTTCTACCTGGAATAGTTCATGAGATATACGCATTTGTAATGTTCCCAAGACTTTTGAAACACCCTGTATATATATATATATATATATATATATATATATATATATATATATATATATATATTGTATGATAGTTATGGAACTAATAATCTAACGTAATGAAAAACGAAAAAAAAAACCCCATAAATTGTTTATATGTTTATATGTTCATCGATCTTTCGTCTTTATTCTTCGAAGACTATCTCAAGATTACTGATGTGAAAAAAACATAAGATTTAAAATATAAAATACGTAGTGCGTTTATGACGCGAAAGAATGTTTTTGTTTCGAAAATACATAGACTTTAAAATTCGAAATATGTAGTGCGTCTATAAAGTGAAATGAATGTCTTTTTATTATTTTATTTTATTTATGTATATTTTATATCGATGTTGTGGACAAGTACACAGTTTTCTATACAAATGAAAAATTATATATATATATATATATATATATATATACATATATATATATATAATTTTTCATTTTTTAAATATTATTTTATACTAGTAGGACTCCGTGGGAATTCCACGGTTGCTTATCTACTGTATTCTCTCTTTTCTCACCGTACAAATACTAGTCAGCTAAATATGTATATTTTACATAAATTAAACGAAATGTTGCACCTTTTTTTGTTTAACATATTTTACACCAAACAAGGCAGGTCGCCATTGTAGACGTAAGGAGTTGCTGAAAATTAGAGAGTAGGTTTAGGGTGTCATCCTAAGTTGGGAGCTATGTAGCGAGATGTGTGTTTACATTAGTTTTAAACCTCTGCATGTCGATACAGTCGAGGAAACAGGGAGCAGGGAGAGAGTTCTAGAGGTCTGTAGCACGAGGAAAAAAGCTATTGGAGTAGAAGGCTCTTCGGCATCTCACGACCTCCACAGTGAATGGATGGGATTTAGCCAATTGTCAGGTTGATCGAGTGTATTTAGGGGGCACCAGAGCAGCCAGTTCATCGGAGCACAATCAATTGACGTATTTGTAAAACAGGCACAAGGATGCAACATTGCTGCGATGTGACAGAAGCTGGAGCTTGGTGGATTATGAGGAACCTATTAAGTTGGCGAATCTTTTTTAGATCTTGTCTAATAGAGAGAGTCTAGTGGATGATGCACCAACCCAGATGTGACTACAATACTCCATGCATGGGCGGATGCTAGCTTTGTAGAGATACAGGATAATGCCAGGTGCGAGGAGTTTACTAGCATGGTAGAGGAAGCCCAACTTCTTTGCTGCAGCCTTGGCAATGTCTTCAATGTATTTGTTCTAATTCATGTTACCTGTGAAGGTTGTTTTTTGCAGCATTAAAAGTTACCAAGCATTTATGACCCCATTCCACTACAGACTGGAGGTCATTTTCTAAGGATTCAGCCATTGCTTCGGATATGATCGCGTCCGTTTTGGCCACATGTTATCAGGGCGGTCGTTTGAACGACTGGATTCTATTTCTGACGATTTATTCAATTTTAGAATAATTCATTTTAAAATGAATTGAAATTTAATTTTTAGCAAACAACAACATTAGCTATTTCTCAGTTACTTTTTGCATTTCATTTTTGGCGATTAAGCGATCTCACTTTTTCAAATAGTTGTGAAAGGTGAGAATATACGTACAGATACTATATGCCTTAAAAAGCAATTCTAGTTATTGTTGTACACTGCTAGATATATATTTTAACACTGTACATTCTAAATGCAGACAATCCAGTGTAAATCGTTTTATCATAGAATTGCATTGATGGTACATTTTAGAAAAACAAGTAAGCAGTTGATATCCTCCACCAATCATCACAAGAACCTTAAAATGTTTTAGCTGCTGTGGGTCAAAAGTTCCTTCAGAAACCACTGGTAAGATAACCCTTCCCAGTTTGATGTAGAGAAATTCTTTGGAATATATATTCTCGGCAACCCGGGGAGTAATATGGGCACATTATTTTTTGTAAACCTTACCATTTAGGGAGTGCGCTCACGCAAACTCGCACCCGCCATGAAAAAACTTTTAAAATAAGTTAGATAAAAAAAAAATTATTGAGAAAAGAATTGCTCCGCATCAAATTTTGAGTTATACTAAGTAATACATTTAAAAAAATAATTGGTGCGCTCTAGAGCGTCAATAATATGTATGTACTTGGTAAAAACCTAAACTATTGAACATATCATTATGAATTATGGAATATGTATTCTAGGCACCAGGGTGAGTAACGTGGGCACCTTATTTAAAAAAACAAAACAAAATTATACAATTTAGGGGGATGCCACCATAACCATATACTACCCCCAAAGAAAGACAAAGACATTCTAATCTAAAACTAATGCTATATTTATTGTTTTACCCGTCCTGTGACGGGTATTCTACTAATATATATATAAAGTTATAGTTCCTACCTATCTATTTGTTTGTTCATGAACTCCTCCTATGGCTTTCGAGATAGACCCCTATAACCATATATATTTTGAAATTACAGTACCTAGATAATGGATAAGTATATTTCATTTTTATTAGAGGAGGTACAATAAAATCGTTGGTAGGTTGGGGAAGGTCTGTGTTCGCGCTGGACACCCATAAGAAAGAAATATCACATTCTACTCGATTTTATTTATAATTTGAAAATAATAGAAATGTAAAAATAAGATTAGATATCAATCAATCAATTTTACTGGCAAACAAATAACAAAGTGCAACAAGCCATGTAAAAAGACAGTTAGAAGATATTGGATCTATATACCTTCTGAATGTTTGTTTAAGGCGACTTTACACCTGGATATGGTAGGCATCATCACGACCTCCGCTGGCAGGCTGTTCCAGTGAGCAGAAACACGGACAGAGAATGCTGTCTTTCTTCTGTTGAAACGAAAACAACGATGGTACATCTGCGAGTGACAGCGGAGACTGCGACTAGATGTTTGGGTGAAAAACTTCTCTAAAGGTAGATTTACATGCCTGTTGATGATGCTGCCTACCAGAATTAGGTCTCCTTGCATCTTTAGTCTTTGAATCTGTTCTTTGTACGTAAGCGTGGAGAATCCGGTCACCATCCTGGTCATCAACTGTTGAACACGCTCAAGGTGTATGATA